>WOVY01000861.1:0-600000 GCA_013436015.1 Rhipicephalus annulatus
ACTGCCTGTGTGTAGCCACAGTACCACCTCACCGTTCTCAAACAGTAAAGCTGATGCTCAGTTCAGCTAAAGCTACAAAACAGCACGGGTGAAAGTCTTGCTGTCATGTTTTATTTTATCTTAGTTCGTTAGGTCTGATTGCTATATAATTCACCTTAAATCACCGTAAACTCACGTTTGACACACCCTTTAGTTAACGCAAACACACACATGATTCACTTGGTGCGTCTTGGGTAATATTTGTCTGACCTAGTGCATTTTATGATACCTTCTACTAACTCGGCTACGATCGCTAGATTAACTGCAAATTGCTATTCGCAATTTATTCATATCGTTCTGTAACGTCATTACCAGCCAAGTGATGCGGGTAGGCGTAAAATGTGGTTGGTACGTTTTTTTGTTGTTAATCGGACGAACGCAGGATCTTTTTGTGCGTGAGCCATACAAGTATTTCTCATTAATAAAGAGATAATATCTATTCAGCAGCTTCTTATTGTCTTGTGTGCATCGTAGTTGGCCTTCAACTTACGCTTTGAGAAGCAATGCGGCAATCATTCTCTCTAAGGCATACCGGCACCTGCATGCTGTTTCTTGGCTCGTGAAGGGTAAATGGACTGTACGTCGTCTCCGTTCCGAACAACGTCCTCGTGTGGGCGCCATGACGTTCCGGTCACGGCGAGGCCCGCGACCGGCTGTGACTGCGACCTGACCTCAGATGCCGTGCTGCGGCTGTGAGGCTTGTACCGATGACCACCGCTTCGAAAGCCTGCTACGCGGCCCCTCCCATGGCACTGAAGCCCTGCGTGTCATGCAAAGAAACGCACCTCTCAGTTCTTCTACAAAGGGAAGGTTGATCGAGGGCTCATTTTTTTTTTTGTTGGACAATACCTTACGAAACTTACACACAGTGTGAAGTAAGGAAGGTATAAGAGATTAGTTGTATGTTGAAGCTGTAGTATAGCCCATGATCAGAATCGTAAGAACGTGGGCGTTATGTAGAATCCCTCTCGAAGAGAGATAAAGAAGAGAGAGAGGGAATGAAGAGAAAAGGCAGGGAGTTAAACAAGCTTGGCTCGGTTGGCTACCCTACACCCTGGATGGGGGAAGGTGGAATAATAGAAATGAATGAGATAGAGAAAAAACGTGGTTTGAGAGTGAAACGTGTCCTCGCAGAGATAGTTGAGCGTTCAATGTGCATAGTTTCACCACAAGAGCGAAGGAATGATGCTGTACAGCAGCAATTGCAGTCCGACTAGCAAGAGCGACAGCAGCACGAAACTTGAAGCGCACAACCTCAAGCAGAAAGCAGGCACGAAATGCGAATGCACAGGATGAGCGCGGACAAACAACTGTCAAAGTTTCGACACTTAATGGGGCCCTGCCAACACTTTTATGAATGGTCAAACTTCTGCCGCTCGGTAGTAGATACTCCCGACAAGACCGCCAGCCATAATATAGCTCTGCATGAGGCCTGGAATTCCCAACAATTATCAAATCAAACTGAAAATTTCTTTCTAATTTCTGGATAAATGACAGTAGACGCTCCAAATTGACTCTTAAAAAGCCATCTATCAGCCATTGGCTAGCTTTATCATGGCGCGTCTTGGTTGTTACAGAAATCGCCACGGGAGGTGGGTGACTTTTTCACGTTGCAACGCGCGGTCACACTGAAAAAGCCATGCATTCGAAAAAAAAGAAAAAAAAGTGGTCAAGGTCACAAGGAGTGCGTGACGTATTCTCTTTGCTCCTGCCATCCCTCCCTGCTTAGCTTCCAGCATTTTCGTATGGACGAGAGAACAAAGAATGCAATGGCAGCATGCGACAAATCTTTGTAACTCCACTCGCACTGGGACAGATTCTTAAAATTTTTGTGGCGTTGAATTCGTGAGGCAATAAGCTCTTTCAGAATTAATTATATAGTTGCATGAAAAAGTATTTCAGGGCCCCTTATAGCACGCTCATCAAATAGAAAAAAAAGACGCACCTGATGAATTCACATAATACAATGACGAGCACGAACAACTGTCACAGTTGTTACTTCTTGATGTGTGAGCAGCGTGCTTCTTTTGTAAACGCGGTCCCGCAGCAAGCGAAGTGAACCTTTGTGCTCTACCAAATCACGATTCTGATAAGCGCGCGCGCAGGAGAAACCCACGCTCCGTGGAGGCGGCGCTTACCGAAACATGAGAAGCAACGGCCTTTAGAGCGTGCACAAAACGCTAAGATACAACGCCAGCCCGTCGCGCCCATCTCGCTACGGAAGACGAAAACCCACTGAAGTTACAGGGCTAACAGGAACATTAACTTTCCTCGTCATGTGCATTGACGAAATTAATTCTAAACTGTTAAGAACATTAACCGATACAATTGTACCATACTTGCACCTCATATTCTCACAGTCACTCAGCACCGGCGACCTTCCGAATGACTGGAAAATTGGTAAGGTCGTTCCAGTCTACAAAGCAGGCGACAGCAACTCCCCACTCAATTATCGTCCCATTTCATTAACAAGCATCCCATGCAAAATCATGGAACATGTCATATATTCTCATGTTATCAACTTCCTCCTCGATTCCAATAGTTTCTTTCAACACCTGTCAGCATGGCTTCCGCAAGGGACTTTCCTGTGAAACACAATTAAGCACTCTTTCTTCACGACATACATACAAATCTTGACACCAACTTTCAGACTGACGGACCATTTTCCTTGACTACGCAAAAGCATTCGATACAGTTCCACAAACAAACTAATACAGAAGTTATCCGGGCTAAATCTTGACCCTAACGTGTTAAGAATGGATTAAATCTTTTTTAGCTAATCGTTTCTCAATTCGTGCACGTAAATAATGAATCCTCTGAACCTCTCGAAGTAACGTCAGGAGTACCGCAAGGGTGCGTCCGTAGCCCCTTGCTATTTCTAATCTACATTAATGACCGACCACTAACTGTGTCTTGCAAAATCCGCATATTCCGCCGACGATTGCGTGATCTACCATACATAACTAATGCTTCCGATCAACTACCCTACAACAACGATCTGAACACATTCAAGAATGGTGTGACAATTCGCTTCTCAAACTTAACCCCAACAAGTGTAAGGTTGTCTCATTCACTCTCGCCGCAAAAATCCTTCTTATTCCCATACCAAATCACTAAACGCCCCTCTAGAAATAGTACAGTGTTTCAAATATCTAGGTGTCACACTGTCCGCCGATCTAACTTGGAATGCCATGTCACAAACATTATCTCATCTGCAAGACAAAATATTGGGATTCGTAAAACGTCATCTGCGTTGCGCACCTCAACAACGTAAAAACTTCTCGCATACACATCCCTCATCAGGCCAAAACTGGAATACGCCTCTGCAATATGGAATCTACCCTCAAATTTACCTAATCATGACCTTGAAATCAATTCAAATCGCTCAGGTCCGATTCATACATTCGTCATATTCTTATGACATCAGTGTTTCCATCCTTAAAAGCCCAATCTGGATTGCAGCCACTTGCCCTTCGAAGCCGCATAGCCACTCTTTCCCTGTTTCATAAGCTGTTTCAATTCGCCCCTCAACCATCCTCCATACGTCATCCCTCCAACGTACATTCGCACCGCACCAGCCACCCCCTCCAAGTCTCCCGTTACCGCACTAGGACTACTACCTTTCTCCGCATCCTTCTTCCGTCGTGCTGTGAAGGACTGGAACGACCTCCCAAACTACGTCGTCACAATCACCTGCCCATCAACTTTCGCTAAAAATGTAACAACCTCATCTCTGTCAGTGAAACTTTATGGCAAATGTATATACACACACCTATGTAGCAATATTCTATACTTTGAATGTAGCAAAAGTCTTATATCCTGTATACCAACCCCTTATGTGGCAAATATTTTTTATATCCTGTACATCCACCCTTATGTAATACACCCTTGTGGGGTCTTAAGGAAATAAAATATGATATGATGATGATGATGAAACGGTGTATGGTGTATATAAATGCTCGCCGTTATCAAGTCCGAGAAGGTCTGTTTTGTGGCCTTGTTGTGAGCGTCGCGCGTTAAAGAGCGTGAGGCCGCTCGTTCGATGGTCCACTGCGGTACTATTCTTCTTTTTTTAAGTGCGGAGCTTCTCTTAGTCTAACCTTGTCCTGCATAAGGCGTAACGAAGAGAAGAAAAGACGAGAAAAAAAGGAAGGACAATATCTCCCGAGCAGTATAATAGACGGTGTTATCTCATAGAAGTGAGTAAAAACTGCGGTTGAGTGACGATATTCTAGATGGCGCTGTACCGCTGCACTCTGATTGGCTGCTGCACGGGTTGTGCCTGGGTGCGCGAGAAAGGAGTGCCTCTTCCAGTCTCCTGGATCGCCGTTGTACGTGGCGGATCATTGGTGGGGCACGAAAGAAGCAGAGCGGCGGCTCGTGCTCGTCGCCTCGTTGGTGGGGCATGGTCGAAGCGGAGTGGAGGACCTCGGCGGCTCATGCTCTTCGGACGACAGACAGACAGACAGACAGACAGACAGACAGACAGACAGACAGACAGACAGACAGACAGACAGACAGACAGACAGATGGATAGATAGATCGATAGATAGATCGACAGACAGACAGACAGACAGACAGACAGACAGACAGACAGACAGACAGACAGACAGACAGACAGACAGACAGACAGACAGACAGACAGACAGACCCACAAATGGAGAAGCGGACGGACTGACGGAAAGATGGATGGACAATGCACAGACGAACGCATGGGTACACAGACAGACAGAAAGACGGACAGACGGACAGACAGATGGATGAATGAAGGGACAGACGGACACTCCACACTACTCATCATAATTCAATCCGTGGTTATGCTGTGATTTTTTCTTTGCAATCTGTTAGTGTATATTTTACAACGTCATATTCGTGACGGAATACCGTCAGCGGAGCCGTTGTGGACCCCGGCATAAAACACTTTTGTGGTAAAAAGAAGAGTAAGAAAGATCTCTCGAAGCATCCCCAAGTTACCTGCGGCCTCCACGCTCCAGCGACCGTGTCGGTGGCAGTTGTGGCCTGCCGAGTCCCGAAAACTTGGTCGTGTCGCTGAAGAGGCTGCGTTCGAAGGAGCCCCTCAGTGGAGCGGCCGACTTGCCAGTGTCTACCGGGCCGTTGGAACCTTGATGCGGGCCTCGCTTTGCCTTCGTCGACGGATCGGGACCCGTGCTGAAGCTGCCCAGATTCTCGGCTTCGATGTCTTCCAGGATGCCGTCCGTCATCTGCTCGATCTCCCTGATCTGGCTTTCCAGGTCGCTCTGCTGGTGTTTGCCCGCGTGCGCCTGGTCGTCGCGCGGATCACTGAGTCTCCTCGCTTCCACCTGCAGTTTCGGCATTGGCTGTCGGCTCGCATCGAGTGACGGCGCTCGCCGGATGACGACGTCATACGGATCACGACAGGCACTCGTGACGACGCTGGTGGAGGAGAGGGTAGTCGATCGTCGACGTCGGTTCGCGGTGGGGGTGACGAAATGGTAGGAAACTCGCGGTTCGGAGACAGCAGGCCGCCATGGAAACCGTGTTCGTCGATGCGACGCGTCTCGGTGATGCCGTCAAGCAGTTGTGTCGGACTGTGTGCCGGAGAGCCGTCGGAGTGTGTGCTCCGGCCGGCACCCATCGCAGAGATCTGCGAGAAGTAAGTCACGTTTGCTGCGACATTACATTACTTCGCTCCACTTGTCCTTTATAACAGCTGCCACCAACAAGAAATTCTCGTCGCATCAATCACTGTCATGTATTTTGACCTATAATGAATGAGTTGATGTGTATAACTGTCAACTTTTTGTTTGTAAAATAGGAACAATCTTAGTGCGCAAGCCAGTGACATCCACAGCTTGGCTTCTTTTCAACAAAATCTGAAGTTCTATGAGTTTTAATTACAATTGATTGTGCGTTTATTTTCTTCTTGTGGATTACTGTATTTACCCGTGAGAGATTTTCAAGCATACTATGCGCAAATCTTGCCTTGTAACCACCGAGTTTTGAAATACACACTAGAGGTATCTCTGGCGTTAGTGTTTATGGAAGCTGCAACGCATGGCGCTTCAGCGAGCATGGGAATCATGGGCAGTACATGGATTTGCCTAGTCTTCACATTCACGTTCATTCTGGCTTCGCGGGGCTTGAAGCTGGCTGCTTTGTCACGAAACAACAATCGCCAAATATTCCACACTTACGCTTCACCACCTTCCCCTTTTAGGATCACCATTTCAAATCAGCTCACGAACTTCGAAACTGTTTGTTTTTTCACTCGAAACAAAACCGAAACTCAGCAAAAAATAAATAAAAAAACGAATCCACAAGTGCGCTCGCCGCCCGCAAGAACGAAGAGTAGGCAAATTCATGTCATACCCATAATTTTCAAGGTCGCTGAACGATTGCAGCGCCAGAGTTAGGAAATTCTATGCTTGTAACAGCCTGTGCGGCCTTACAGTATTCTAAATAAAAAAAAGTAAATAAATAAAGCGGAAAGAGCACTGAAGCAAATTGTTGGGACATCATGGGAAAACGAGGACAACAAAATCATATATAGAGATTTTATTATATACCGTATATACTCGTGTAAGGGCCGCCCTCGTGTAAGGGCCGCACCCCAACTTTGAAAGCGGATATTTCGAAAAAAAAAAAAAACAAAAGTTCAAAATGTCCCGCCAGAAAAGTGTAGTTAGTTCATTTACAGCCAGATGGCGCTGCACGCTTTTCCGCTTTTATTCTACTTCCGCCGACGCGCCGACCACGCTGTTGACAGCGCGCCGCCATATTTGCCTTGTGCGGCCTCTTTGTTGGCATCGTTCCTAGCATCGTGTCGATACGTTGGCAGCGCGACTTCAGATCGGTGTCGTCGGTGTCACTTTGTTGGTTGTAGTGAACCCTGCAGAAGCCAGCGCACGTGACGGACGATGGGCCGGCATCTGAGATCATTCACTGCAGCATTTAAGCTGCAAGTGATTGACTATGCCGAGGAGCACGGGAAGCGGGAAGCTGGACGAAAGTACGACGTCGATGAGAAGCGCGTGCGTTACTGGATGAATCAGAAAGATGCCCTCGCCGCTACTAACAGGAGCCGAAAGGCGTTTCGCGGGAAAAAGTGCAAGTACCCGCAACTCGAAAGCGAGCTCGTCAACTACGTCGTCGACACACGAAGGGACGGCTACGCCGTATCGACTGACATGATACGCGTCAAAGCCCTCAGCATCGCTCGCCACATGGAAATACCCCCGGCACAATTCAAGGCAAGTCGGGGCTGGGCTACGCGGTTTATGAACCGTAACCAGCTTTCTATTCGGCGCCGAACGACGATTTGCCAAAAACTGCCGCGCGAGTACGAAGACCACGTCATTAAGTTTCATCGCTTCGTGAATGCTCTCAGGAGGGAGCATGAATACGACCTGTCCCAAATTGGGAATGCGGACCAGACACCTGTGTGGTTCGATGCACCGGAAAGCACCACAGTGGATTTAAAAGGTGCGAAAAGTGTGTCTGTGCGCACGACTGGTGCAGAACGCCAAAGGTGCACTGTGATGTTGTGCATCACGGCAGACGGCAGGAGGCTTCCGCCGTACGTCGTATTTAAAAGGAAGACTCTCCCAAAAGAGAAGTTCCCTCAGGGAATCGTCGTACGTGCGCAAGAGAAGGGCTGGATGTCCGAGGAACTGGTCGTTGACTGGATTAAGACCGTCTGGGCAAACAGACCTGGAGGGCTGTTACAACGGAAAGCCCTCCTTGTTTTGGACAGCTTTAGGGGCCACTTGACCGACCGCGTCAAGAACCGAGTTGCCGCAACTCGTACGGACTTGGCCGTCATTCCCGGTGGCCTGACGAGTGTGCTGCAGCCGCTCGACGTATGCGTCAACAGACCATTCAAAGTGGAATTTCGCCGATGTTACTCTGAATGGATGGCTGGAGGCGTCCACGAGAAGACCCCTACAGGACGGCTGAAGCGGGCGTCGCTCCAACAGGTGTGTGAATGGATTTTGAATGCGTGGCGTGCCATGTCAGTAGAAGTAGTTGCTAAAAGCTTCAAGGTAACGGGAATTTCGAACTCCATGAACGGCACCGAAGATGACCGTCTCTGGGAAGACGCGGACGCCGAGGCGAGCTCCTCCGAGAACGAGGACAGCGAAATGGAATCCGAATAAAAAACATTTCTGGCATGTCATTTGTGACTCTTGCACTCTGCTACTGTTGCATAAACAGTACAGACCTTTGGCCTGTACTGCCTGTACTAAATCGGCCTGATTCGTGTAAGGGCCGCACCTAGCAAAATTTTCGAAAAAAAAGTGCGGCCCTTACACGAGTATATACGGTAATCAACATTTTGTCGATTCTAAACAAAGCTAACAAAAAGGATGCGCAGAGTTGACATTACCTAATATTTATAGAAATATCAAGCACTGAACAATAGCCTGTTCACCAAAGTAGCCTAAAAATTGAAATAAGCAGTAGATGAAATATGACCGCACACCTGGCGCATCTTAAAAAAAAGACTGGAAATAAGCAATGCACAAAACAGATTGTCGTATTGTCCAGCACTGCACAAGTTGATGAAAACACAGTTCGATTGCCGAAATGATCAACTGCTTGCGTAAAATGAGAAAACACATCGGTGAACGAGCTGAAGGCGAGGCTTTCTTATTCTATATGGCAGAAATATGTGGAGGAGTAATGAGCTAAGCCATGCTTTCGTACAGAAAATTGCGATTATCAAAAATCTTGGCTCCCCTGTCGCAGACGCTGTCCACATCTTCCTTCAACCAGTAACGATCAAGCACTGTCAATATCTCAATAATCGAACTGAACGGTTTTTCTCAAAACATAAATAAAATATCTGACATGGCAATACGTTTAGTATTCTCACATATTGCGCTATTGTTTGCCGTATGTTGATGTTCGCAGATAACCTGTCAATGAATGTTATGTGAGCCATTGAGCGGGCGTTATAGAATATGCAACTTATTTTCCCCTTTTAGAATTCCCTTTCTACTACCGCTAAGCATATGACTGAACAACGCACAAACAAGTAAATATTCTTCCTCTCCTTCACTAACTTCGTATACATCGAATGTAGATGGTTCCTGTGCTGCAGTGATTCATGCCTTTTTGCCGCTAATATGCCTTCACTGATTCGCTCGAAGTCAACTTCTGAAGGCAGAGGCTCAAAATAGTTTGTTAAATATTATTACTTTAAAATAATGAATAAATATTAATAAATACTAATGATATTCAAATAACAGTTACTTTACAAGCCTTCAAGACGGGATCTGGAAAGAGATGAAGTACAGTGATGTAATCTTAAGCAAGCGTTATCTGAAAGCTGAAGATGCTAAGTACAATAGAATGAATGTTCTCACAACGCAATATCACGCAGCAATATCAACAAAATACTAACACACAGTATGACTATATGAACTCAGCACGATATAAAAAAGTGACGTGGCGGTATGCTAAAGTCACACCATGTAGAAGTGCAGCAATAGCCGTGTGGTGTGGTGGAAAAGCATCGCAATAACGATGCAAGCAATATTTTGTGATGTACACTCACGGCCATGTCTGTGCCGGCCTTTCTCTGCTGCGCCAGACCTCGTGGCCGTTACGGACTGTGACGTCGCGTGCAGAGGAGCATTCGTGGCCTTACAGACATGCAGGCATGCTCTGCACGGGTGACAATGGTGGAAGGTGTGCTTGTTTAGCCGAAGTTCTACGCTCCCTCAGGACGCTTTCGTCACATCTATTTCGTAAGATAAAGCACGTTTTGACTGATACAACGTGCCTTCATCAACGATGCATGCTTTGTGGCTGTTTTGAGGCATGACATTATATGAAAATATTATGATGTCAACTGGTGCGTAAAAAAAAAAAACTCTAGATGGCCGAAAATCAAAACGGCCACAAAGAGTGCGTCGTTTGCGCTGGTGTGTGTTATCAGTGGAAACGTACTTCGTCCATATGCGGCGAAAACACCCTGAGCAAGCGCGGATCTTCGGTTAAACACACACAGTTTCCAGCGTGGTCACGCACGCAAAGCAGACCAGCATGTTAGGAAGGCTGCGCATGCTCATGTGCACGTGACGTCACAACCCGCAGCAGCAACAAGGTGTCGCGCCGCAGAGCAAGGCCAGCTGCTCGCGCGCAATACACAGACGTGGCCGCAGCTGTACACGCTTGATGACACAAAAGACAACCGAAGAAGAAAAAAATGGTGTTTCACATAGGCGCTGCCTCATTTCCTGCATGTAATCAGCCTCACAGGTTTATTATAGGCTCTCCCCTTTAGCAAACACCTATTGACCCAGCCGTCAACAGTTTCGATCACGTAGCTGCCAGCGCGTATACTTACAATGCAGCGAATCCAGCGCTGACTCTTTGCGCTGGCCAGTTCAAATACGCATAATCACCCGGCCCCTGCGCTGCATTCTCACTGAAGCGCTCCACAAGGGCAATATGTGAAACGCGGACATGTATGCGATGCCGCAGGCCGCCACCCTTGGCGCGCGACTGCGTCGATGCGACCAAGGTTTTTGCTTTATAGCTTGGTATACGTGTTCACGTATCACATGCTGCCCATGCCGAGCACTTGGACGGGACTCTAGCTCAGGGGGCTGACACGCCTGCGTATTCGAACTCGCCAGCGCAAACAGAGTGCGACGGGGTGGATTCGATTCCTAGTACGGGCCGCGTGGCGAGGCCAACACCCTCGCCGTCTGTTGTAGTTTCCAACCGTGTGGTGACGCACTTCAGCGAGTTCGGCTGGCTGACGACGCAGGCCGTGGTCCCACGATCAATGCATGGGACCGTGGCACCACTGCTTGATGACAGCCGGTGCGTCCGTATTGAAGAAGTAGATAATTAAGATTAGAATGATGTAGGTAGCCAGAAGATCTATAACCTTGCATAATTTGCGGCCAATTGCCCCACCTGGTTTCCATTTGAAAGTTTTCACCGATGGATCGGTCGACATAGAGCGCTGAGCAAGCGCTTGCAGCGTTTGTGATCCCGTCTCTAAAGGTGTCCTAGGCAGCGCGACTCGAGTGCGTTGTTCCATCGATAGCATGTGAAAGCGTGACAATTCAGGCAGCCCTGAAGAGACTGGAGTTTTGTAGGTAGCAAGAAGTCGTGCTGCTTTAGGACAATAAGACTGCTCTGCAACGGCTGAAACATGGATTGGTTTTGGATCGGTGCATTCAAAGCTCACTGCAAATCCTTAAAAATCTGCATAGCATTGGTCTGAACTCAAAGTTTCAATAGATTCCGTCACATGTGGCTACAGTGGGCAATGAGGCGGCTGACAGACTTTCCCGGGGTGTTTTGGAACTTACATGAACGAAGAAAGTTTCCAAAGACAATCACCGTCTTTTACAAGAAGCTGTCATGAAGCATTTCCACTAAATATGGCTAACGCCTCACCAGCCATGTGTGACAAAAGGGCTATCAAGGGAAGACGCCTGCTTGCTTCATCGCATCTGAACGGGATCAGCGCGTACATCATCTTAGCTCCACAATATCAGACTCTCCGCGACGCCATTGTACCCGAGTCGCAAAGAAAGTGGTGATATAGAACACCCTTTGCTTAAGTGTCTCGAGTTTAAGAAAGAACGGTAATGCTTATTTGAGGAACTGCAATGCTTATGCTCGCCATGTGACAGCGTAACTGGTATTGTGCTTCTGCGTGGTCACTGGGTCTTAAAGAAGTAGGTGTCGCAACTTCTCTAGAACTTTTTGAATGCTACAAACATCGCATGTGACGGGTGATGAGAGGCAATAATGTTTGGGGTATGGCGCAGTGAGATTGGGGTACCGGCACAATACCACATATGGAATAGTACAGAGGCCACCGGCTTATGCCAGCGTATACGTCGTGCCACGCACGAA
Source organism: Rhipicephalus annulatus (assembly GCA_013436015.1). NCBI lineage: Eukaryota > Metazoa > Arthropoda > Arachnida > Ixodida > Ixodidae > Rhipicephalus > Rhipicephalus annulatus. The sequence continues at coordinate 11,908 of WOVY01000861.1, forward strand.
TTTTTAAGATCCTGCCCGTGCGTAGTAAAAAACAAACAAACAAGCAAAATGGCATTAGATACAATTAGCAAAGAAGAAGATAATTAGTCTCCACGTCCTTAATCTTTTCTTTCTTCGTTTTACCAAACTCCAATGGCGACAGGCACGAATAGGAAGAACCATCGTTAGGTCCTGTTGTGCTTATGGCGAAGTTGTAACCTGGTACGCGTGTTCAGGTGCGTGCATTGGTTGCGTCTGAGCTTGTGTGCGCACGCGCGTACGTGTTCACGTGTCAAATTAACAAAGCTCTTTCTTTGTAACTGCTTGCTTGCCGCGGTGATCTAGTGGCTAAGGTACTCGGCTGCTGACCCGTAGATCGCGGTATTGAATCCCGGCTGCGGCGGCTGAATTTCCGATGGAGGCGGAAATGTTGTAGGCCCGTGTGCTCAGATTTGGGTTCACGTTAAAGAACCCCGGCTGGTCGAAATTGCTGGAGCCCTCCACTCTGGCGTCTCTCATAATCATATGGTAGTTTTTAGAACGTTTAACCCCACATATCAATCAATCAAATCTTTGTAACTGCTTTGTGCTACTGATAGATCGTCTACATTGACGATATGTCTCGCACGAAAACTGGATGGAATATGCTTTCGTGATCATTTTAAATGCGAAGCATTTTTAGCGAACTTCGGTGGCTTTGAGCGTATCTATCTATCTATCTATCTATCTATCTATCTATCTATCTATCTATCTATCTATCTATCTATCTATCTATCTATCTATCTATCTATCTATCTATCTATCTATCTATCTATCTATCTATCTATCTATCTATCTATCTATCTATCTATCTATCTATCTATCTATCTATCTATCTATCTATCTATCTATCTATCTATCTATCTATCTATCTATCTATCTATCTATCTATCTATCTATCTATCCTTGTCAGCCTCTTCTGTACGTGGCCCCTTCAGTGTTCTCTAAAGGGCCAAAATTCTATGCATAGCGACGGTGGACGCATCGTACGTTCGATTCATGGTTGATATTGTTGTCTTCTGACACACAATGAAAAATGTTAACATCTGGCAGGCGTTTAATGATCAGTGTGGCACCCTCAAGTGCATAGACAGAGGCAGATAGGTGATGCGAATTTGCTGCACGCATAAGCAATTGGTAGACGGATCGATTATTCAGAGCAGTAGAGCAAGCACTGTTTGTGATTCAATCGATTGTTGTGCGCGGTAATGATGGCACTAATGCGCCACTTTCATCGGCACACAGAGACGACAAAAATTCGTTTCTTATTGCTATTGCTGGCGACTTGTGTTAACACAGAACACACTATTGTCATCACTTATCAGGAAGTTCAGGAACTATGTCTTGTTTATCTATTCCTGCCTCTGCTAATTCTACCATCCAACTTCAAAAAGAAAAAGAGAATGCGATCAAGTTGGTGTATATTCATAATTAAAGGCAGCGCGAAGTAGACACGGACAAGAATTCACACAAAACTGGCCTTGTGTGAATTCTTGTCTGTGTTTACTTCACGCTGTTTTATAGGCGAAGCTCCTTAGGGCGTGGTTCGTGCGTCTCTTGTATGTAGTAACCACCTCTCGTTTTAGTCCTTAGAATGTCCGCTGGATTGCGGTACTTGTATATGATGAATATATGATAAAGATATGCCAGATGGCGGTACTTAGTGTTCACTAGATGGATGAACGGAAAGACAGGCAGACATACAGACAGACGGACATGCGGACAGACGGACGGACATATTCACAGCCTCCAGATGAATGTTCCAGCCTGGAGTAGTTCTTGCGACGTACACAAGTACCTGCTAGGTTAGAAACGCCGCACACTAAGAGAGCGAAAATTCGGATTTCCAAAAAAGTTCACGCTTGGTAAACATTTGGGTACAGTTGCACGCTTCGTATCTCCTGCCCTTGCGCGTCATTTCCACACGAATCATCGAGAGAATACTTTACAAACTCGACCCAAGCTTCAATGTGATCAAAACTAAGCTATTTTATTGCTCTTCACTGTTGTTTTCTTGCTTCTTGTTTTTGTGGAAGTGCTATTCAGCTTTCCCTTCACTGTTGCCGTTGCAGCAGTTGCTGTTCTTCTCTTCGCTTCCTTCGAAAGCTGTGGTATGTCTTTGTGAGGTGACGAAACTTAAATGAACAGTGAAACTCACTTGCGAAATGTTTGTTTTCTTCAAGGAAGACCAATCACGTCAATGTTCACAATAGCCGTGGCACACATGTGGAAGCACGTGTAGGCTAAGTAACCAGCCATTATGAATTTATGTATACTAGTTAGAAAGGCGCCAAATGTTACTAAGACGTGTCTTTTCCCTTGTCGCGTTGTGCCCTAATCGCCCTAGAGGGGAAGCTAAAAGAACCGACTGGGGTGGCGTGACCTCGAGCATTTGAGTCCTCTGCAGGACAATGACATCTCCCAATGATTTCGAGCTTACCCGGTCTTGTCCAAACTGATTAAATTCTATCGCTGCTAGATTCATTTTATTTTTTAGAATTCACGAAACGTTTAGCTTCAGATTGGTCGGAATTCATCGCTAATGCAATTGCTACAGTGCCCCGTTTGGCTGATTCCTGTTGATGTTGTTAAACCCACAAACATTTTAGAAAATCGTATGTATAAAGTTCGCTTCTGTACACAACCAGAAAAAAAATGTTATTGCTAGGTAGCGCAGTGATGCAAATTACCACATTCGTAGTTACTGTCTGACTTTAATAACGAATAATTTGAACGAAAGCGGCGCTCAAGGCCGGTTGAAATACTGAAATTGAGCTCTAAAATAAACGTATCTGTAAAACACGAATAAAATGATGCATGCCAAATGTTAAAGCTATCATATCACAAATATGTGAGAAGCGAACCTTTTCAGTCAAAAACAAAGCGTGAACTGACGTTGCGGGCATTATATTTTGAAGGTAACTCGCTCCATAACTACAGCGGGGTACTTTGGATAAGAGTGTAGCCACTGTTGCTTCTTGTCCCGTTTATCATACGTATTCTATTTTATATATTGACAGGCCTGCTCGACACAAAGAAAATGCCTCCATCGTTGAGTCACTCACATCGCTCAACAAACTAATATTCATAAACTATGTATCAATACTAGGATGAACCATAAAGGGGCTTTCAGAAATTCCGACCACCTCGAGTTGTTCAACGAGCATCAAAATCTTATTACACGGGCCTGTCACGCTTATTATGCACCAAAATGTGACAGGCATGATCGGATCAAGCCCACGCTTTTCGGTTTAGCAGCCTTGCACCGTAACCACAATGATAGCTATCTCTGAATACTCGTCAAGTCTGACGTAGACGACGAGGCTATAGCAGACAGGGTTAGTTTAATTTATCAGACAAGTTAGCGGGTGCAAATAAGCACCAACTCACTCACTCACTCACTCACTCACTCACTCACTCACTCACTCACTCACTCACTCACTCAAGCGTAATGGTATGCTCTGTCGTAACAGCAAAGTGTGACTACAATATCGATTAGACCGCAGGTTGGGTGTGACAAGATTGCGTCACGAGAGACGACTCCCAAGGACACTGCAGTGATCCTGGAAGCGCACGTTGTTGGGGCCGATCAAGCGATGTCGCTATTGTCGTTGTATACGTTCATTTCTGCAGGCCATTCCTACCGTAAAAGAGCGAAGCAGCTGCATATAAAAAAAATAAAGGTGACAAAGACGCCGATCTTGAAAGGGTGAGCTTTACGACTTCCGCGCACACGCCGGAAAAGTACAAATGTGAAAAGATCAGATGCACGGGAGGCAAGGGAAAAAAATGGGCAATAGCTAATGAGCTCGCACATGCAATGAGTATACGTGCCACGCTCAGTCAGTTGTTCGCATTGTGCATTTACTGCGCATGCCTGAGGTGAGGCACAACAGAGCAGCACTCCAATTTCTTTGGTGTTTTGGGATCTTCTGAATAGCCATTGATCGAGCTTGGCGGGGCGTGGTGTCTTTTGCCGACTGACCACGCATCGCGCTAAGGACAGTAAAACATAGTATTTGTGGGCAATATATGCGTGTCATTTTTTGGCTAAGAGAAGTGGCCAAAACGAGCGGGCTGAACTCTGCCTAAACCAGTTCAGCTCGTGCAGCCTCCTTACCCAATCAGGGCTAATTCAGCGTGTTTTTTTTGTCGTATGCTGTTGTGTGCTGTTATTATTGCTTGGCGTAATGCATGCAAAACCCCATATGTGTGACACATGGTCGCACCGCCGAGAAGTCTCCTTCCTAATCTTCTTCGAGCGCCTTGGTGCCGATAACATTAAATAAAACGAAGCATCATAACTGAAAAAAGGAGGAAACAAGCGAGAATTAGTCACAGAGAAAAAAAAGGAAAAAAATAGAAAGAGAAACAAATGAATAGAAATGTAAATAAAACAATTGGTAAATACAAAAAGAACGAAAAAGAGCGGAAAAGAGAGAAAAAAACTTGAAAGAAACAGAGAAGCTTCCCAGCTGAGCACTTCCTTCGGGCTCGGCACCCCTAGTGTAAAGCAGTCTTAATGGTTCAGGTATCGGAATTGTCGACAACTTATTCACGCCTCCACTTGATTTTGTAGCTGTAGTATATATGATCGACGCCTGTTTGTTTACCATAGCACCCCCGAATACTGTTGTCTGTCGTGTCGTTCAAAGTGGCCCACGTGGCGTTGGGTTTATTTATTATGCATGCGATGTCAAGCAGCGAGAGCGACGGTATGCTGCTGGCATGGGCCTGGGTGACGACCCGGTTTCGCCAGCGTCCGCTGTGGCGGCGAACCACCAGTCAAGGCAGCTTGCAGAAATCGTGCCAAGCCTGATAGAAATGTTAAGCCGGGCAGCCTTCTTTGTTCTTCGCTTTTCTTTTCCTGGCTTTGGAAATTTTCCTGTATTTTTATTTCTCTCGTTTAGACTTCTTTTCTTCTCTTCATCAATTTTTTTCTTGCTCCTTCTATTCTGAATTTTACCTTTGTCGCTGTATTGCGCGCATGCTTCCAGTTTTTTATATTAATTTATACTTGGTTTTGCCTTCGCTACGCCAAGCGCACTAACATTCTTTTGCTGCTGATGATACGTGACCACCATCAAGGCGCTCTAGGTACAAAACAAAGAAGACTACTCCTTGGCGCGAGCGTGCGCTATGTAAGCTACAGATGGAGCGTTTCTCCACGCGACGAAGAATGAATCATACGACAGTCGGGGGCCCCTTTAGAAATACCGAAGAAGCTATGCAAATAAAAAAAAAACGCTACCTATTTTCGCTCCAAGGGCTCTTCTATGTAGAAGTGTACTCCTGAAAAAAAAAGTCACCATTTCCTATAGTACAACATTAAGGCTGATATTTGCTGAGAAGGTCAATATTTGCGAGCCCGGTCACCCAGCGTGACTCGCAGGTGAGATGGCGCATGTAGCGAGCGCATACAAGAGCAGTAAGCGAGGGCCCACTTTGCTTCGTGGATGGTGGTGGTAAAGACTTAATTATTGACTCCGGCGAATTCGTGGCCTGGGCCTAGGCCACTCCCAAGGAGGACTGCACACCCTGTCTCCTCACCACCTCGTGGGCTTGCTGGATGCTACAGTTCATCCTGGAGGTTGAAGCAGTGCAGCGAGGCCATCCACCACGCCGCAGCCTCATCTGGGCAGACTGCATTTTCTTCTACTAAAACTGCACATTCCCAGAGAATGTGGCTAAGTGATACTTGCGTCCAGCCGCATAATTTGCAAGTATCATCTGGATAGACATCTGGGTATATCCTCTTAAAGTGAATGGGGTTGGGGAAGGTCTGGGTTTGTCATTGCCTCCAATCTCCCGCTTCGGATCTGTCGAGTTTGGGGCTTGGTGGTGGATAAATACGCCTAGGTTTCTTCAAATAAAAGTTTGCAATGCGACAGTATCGGATCATTCTATCCCTCTCTGTCCAGCCCTCCACGGGATGTCGATCACATGAAGAGGACCTTTCTATGCGGGACGAAGTATTTTCTTTTCAACGATCGGGCGCTCAATAAAGCAGGTCAATTTTGTGGATCGCGCAGTCTCACTTTGCTCAAATGTGATAAGTAATTGAACAAGAAAGTGGAACAGACACTTTTTTTAATGAAACAGAAGAAAGAAAAAAATGCCACTGGCATCAGCTTAACTAAAACTTACACTATTATTCTCTAATCTCTAAAAAGTATCTCTAATCAGGCCACGAGTGTGGCCTGATTAGAGATACTTTTTTTTTCGCTAAACAGTAGCCATAATCACTGAAGGGAATTTCTGCGCATTGAAGGTGCGTCTTGCGTCGAGTCACAACACAGTATTGTGGAGAACAGGTAATTATGCCAGGTAAGAACTGGGAATGTTACTAGTAGTAGTTGCAATGTAAATGGGAAGAAAGAAAAGCAGACGAAAAGATAACTTGCCATGGGCAGGGACCAAACCAGCGACCTTCGAATAACGCGTACGATGCTCTACCGCCTGACACCCTAAGGCGCTGAAGGAGATTTCTACGTTAAATGCCTATATCTAAAAAGTGAACCGCGAATAACCATCAGTGTAGACCAGTTGGTAGAGCGCGGGACGAGTTGTTTGAAGGTCACGGGTTCGGTCCCTGCCAGCGGCAAGTCATATTGTCGTCCACTTTTCTTTCCTCACATTCGCATTACGAGCATAATAGCATTCGTCATTATTGTCGGTAAGTAATGATAAATACTGTGCCTAAAAATAAAAAAAATGAGCCCTTAATTTCTTCTACTTTCCTTCATACATAGTATGTAGCCAATGAACGAGTGATTGGAGGGATAGTATGAACAAGAATGCGTGTCCTCGTAGATATCTTAACGAAATGTAAAATATCTTGGGTAGAAAAAGGAAACATTGCATTCCTGTTTTTTTTAAATATTGAAAATAAATGTAGCACACGAGAATCATAACAACTAAGAAGTGCGCTTTTAGAAAACACATTAACACAGAAAACTAAGAAAAGAATGTTGCCATAACGCAGGTCATGATTGAGCTCTAAACTTGACAATGTTTCCTTTTCTTTCAGAGAAAATTTCCGAATAGTGTTCGTTGCTGAAAGTAGGTCCAATTCACACAAAATGAAGGGCTGGTACGTTCGCTGGTTCAACACATTTGCACACACTATGTAATTTATGCTACGTAAAGTACATAATGCAGACCCTAAACATTGCGGCACATTATCCCTACTCCCTCCTGTTTCATACCACGCAAATCGGTTCAGTGTGCAACAATTGTGATACATTTCTAGCACGTACAAGAAAAAAGAAGCACAAGAAAACACATGCCGACGCATAAAGGGGAAAGAACGGTAAGAATGCTAAAACGCAGTAAAAACGCAAGTGTTCATGCTGTTATTGCGCTCTTCTATGTAAGCGTGCTTTGCATGTGTATGGTATGCACTGGAAATACATCAAAATTCAGTGTTCCTACTAAAAGCTAGCTAACCACCTTAAATATCACGACATGTTAATCTACAATGTGAGAAAACAGTGCGGTAAGGGAAAATAGTTCTAGGCAACTGCGAGATCAACATCAAAAGTGGCGAGGCTTAAAAATGATGTACTGTGTTAACACGCGTCTTAACTATCAGCGAATATTAGAATAGCGTACACAAAACTGACTGATTGATATGTGGGGTTTGACTTCCCAAAGCATGCATATGATAATGAGCGATGCCTTAGTAGAGGGCTCCGGAAATGCCGACCACCTGGTGTTCTTTAACGTGCACCTTAATCTGAGCACATGTGCCTACAGCATTTTTGTCTCCACCGAAATTACAGCCGCCGCATCGTGCGCAAACTAAAGTAACGTTTGTCACTACTGCACATGCGTCGTACGCTATAACAGTGCCTCCTTACCTAAACGGCCGCCACGTTGCTCTATTTGCCATTGCGGCGTTGGTTCCTTCAGTTCATGCAGTTCACCAGGTATACCTGTGAGGCGGAGCTCGTTGCCTTACCAACTTCCGGTGACAGCGGAAATGCGTGGCGTCTGCCAGCATTATGCTGCACAGTGATGCCGATAGCGCCCCCGAAACGGTAACAAGTATGATGGCAATCTCAGAGGCAGCATCACGTGACTACATTGCAGCCGTTTGCCGCACGTGGTGCTCGTTGCCTTTGCACGAACAAAAATTAGAGGGAGAGGGTGTGGAACCGGGTTGGCGGACCCACGCGGCGGGCATCTAGTAAAAGAGGCATTGGTTATATACTCTTGCGGGCCCGTTCAAGGGAAGTGTTAAAGGGAATTAATGACCCTGGAGCGTTTAAGGAATGTTTCATCACTGCCGAATTCGGAAAGCTATGCGAGTGAACGCAAACAGCACTTCTTGCAAAAACAGAACCTGTGGCCGCAGGGCTTCCCGACATGCAGAACGAACGCGGTGACGTCATCCTGACTATGTCGCGTTATCAGCAACACCAGTAGCACTGCTGCAGCGTGGCCTCCTTGATTTGCTCCGGCAACGACACGACACAAGTGAGTCACAGAAACCATTGTTGAAGATGCGAGAGACGCTTGTGTACGAGCGACACTCGGCAGTTTGTCGTTATTAGGTATCGTAATCTAGCAACAAATACTTGAGCCTTCGTCACATAAACTCTCCAAGTTCGGATCAGTGAGTGGCGGGAAACTTCCGCCAGACTGCAGAACGGCTCCGATGAAAGATTTGGTTTTCACGCCTCCACTTTTAGCGTACTCGCAAGGGCAGGGCGAGTACGCTTCCCCCCCTCATCCTCCTCCTCCTCCTCCTCCTCCCTTTTTTTGCACGTGTTCTAAAGATCCTGCTGCAATAACCGCGGAACAAATTATGACATTGTCGACAATATTATCTGTCCTTGCTAACCACGAGGCCCTATTGAATTATAAAGCGTCTTCAGATTCTCTTTAAGTTACGGAAATAGCGAGCGATCGCAACGAACACTACCTTTGGGTACGATATTTGAAAAGTGCCTTTCTCTCTCTCTCTTTTTTACAAGTGGGCTTTCTCGCATACCTGGAGTGCTTAGTGGCAAGGCCTACAGCATTAGTTAAGCAGGGACAGAACATTTGTCACGCTCACATGGTAGCAGCACTTCCGGGTGATAGAATGATAAAAATGTGAACACAAACTTTGAATGAATATTTGAATACTGGTTTCACAAATATGGCTGGTATGATTTTCGCTGCCCGCATCACTACAAATATGAAAGTCTTAATGTCATTTTAACGCAACCTTGCACGAAAAGCCGACGTGAGTCGTGGGTTCGAAATGAAGAAAGAAAAGGCGTGCACGCGTACGCTGCACATTCACTTTGAATCTGCGGTGTTCACATAACCAACAAATATGCAGCTTGCGAAAATTCGCACAAGGCCACATGGCAGTGGGGCTACTGGGTGTGTAGCTGGTCCTGGCTTGGCTTGGCTTGACTTTTATCTCTTTACCCTTCTCTTTCCCACCCCTGGTTATACGTGCTTATGCTTGCTTTAAGTATAACCTATATATTCAACAAAAATTGGGCACATTAATGTACTTGGCTCACTGATCCACTATCACTAAAAGAATTAACGCTAAAAACTGACGAACACACACACACACACAAAAGAGCGCAGACAAAAGACTGTTTGTGTGTGCTTGTCGAATTTCAGCATATATTGTCTTAGGGTTCCTGGATATGCCACGAGCCCAAAAGTGTCCCACGATTAAGTATGATTCACTAAATATTAAGGTCACACATGGGCTGAGGACACCAACTAAGGGTCACACGTTACAGCTTCTCGGGCACAGAAAGCTTGGGTGGTCACTGAGCGCATGGCTGTTCATGATGTCAGAATAATTTCTGCCTACGACAGACTGCGAACCTCAACCGTAACAGCTTTGCTATAAATATAAAAAAAGCTCCGTCCTTGTCGATAGTAGCTGCACAGTCGCATCGACTATGTCGCGTTCGCGTGACAAAACGAAAAACTCACAGGGGTTATTTTAGGGATGAAGCTCCTTAGGCCATGGGTCGCTCCCTCCTCTGTAGTAGTAGTATGTAGCCACCTCCAGCTTATGAGTTGGTAAATAGGAGGCGTTGTTTGTATATGTCCTCGGGAATAATATAACTAGATGGCAATATTGGTTTTCACCACTCGTAGCATATCCACGGAGTGAATGATCATGACTTGGAACAAGCGTCCATCCGTCCGTGCTTCTATCCGTCCGCCCACGCTTCTATCTGTCCGTCCGTGAGTCGTCTATGCGTCCGTCCGTCTGTTTGCCCGTCCAAGTTTCCATCCGTCCATGCTTCCGTCCGTGCCTCTGTTCGTGCTTCTGTGCGTCCGTTCATGCTTTTTTCTATCCATCCGTCCGTGCTTCCGTCCGTACGTCGGCGCGTCCGTTCGCGCTTCTGTCCATCTGTCTGTCCGTACAGCCATCCGTCCATGCTTCCGCCCGTCCGTGCTTCCATCCATGCGCTCATGAGTCCGTCAAGTAAGGACGCACAGAAGAACAGACGGACGCTTCGCCCTACTCATCATTATTCATTGCGTTGATATTTACGCTACAATTTTGCGTTGATATTTACGCTACAATTTTTTCAACACGCGCACGTAAGAAAGACAAAGTGGTCGTAGTTAACGTGAAGCTCATGGCACGTGAGTAACATAATGCAGTGAGTGGGTGGTGGGCACCATGTACATTGTCACCTGCAACGGAGACCGCTGGACGGTAGTATTCAGCGCTTCGTGTGCCGCTAAAAAGCAATATAAAACACACGCTAAAATAGCAGCACCGGTTGGCTTTCGCTTTCAAGTGACCTCAGGCAATTTCCTAAGGGACCCGTCATGTTTTGTGACCATGAGTAAAAATTTTATTGACAATGTTCGGTGGTATTTAGCGCTGTGGCCGTATCAAATATTTAACTACCAAAAATGGTAGCAGTTGTAATAATAATAATAATAATAATAATAATAATAATAATAATAATAATAATAATAATAATAATAATAATAATAATAATAATAATAATAATAATAATAATAATAATAATAATAATAATAATAATAATAATAATAATATAACAATGATAATAATAATAATAATAAAAGAAGAATTTTTACTTCCCGAAACCATGATATGGGGAGGGACGCTGTACTGGAGTGCTTCGGAAATCTTGACCAATTAGTGATCTTTACCGTTCACTGACATCGCACAGTACACGGGCTTCTAGCATTTCGCCCCCATCGAAATGTGACTGCCGGAGCCGGGATCGAACCCCCGACCTTGAAACGACAGAAAGTCAGCGCCGTCAGTATGCGATATTGTTGTAGTTTGCAAAAGATGGTAAAGAAAAATGCATACTTGAGCAGTTGCACACTACTACTGTGTGCCGCTTTTTTAATTTGCAATTCATTGTACTTGTGTTGCTTAACGACTTCGGGCTTCTGCATGGCTATCAGACCCGCCTTGGCAGCTTTAAGTGTCACGCTGTGGAAGTCCAGGGCATAAATGTGATTCACGGTCGCATTTCAATGGCGAAGAAATTCAAAGGGCACCCCCGTGCTTCAATTGCGGTGCACGATAAGAAACACCGTGGGCCAAAATTTCCGGAGCCTTCCACTGTGGTTTGCCTCATAATGCGTATCCTCGTTCCGGCCCGTAGAACACAATATATTTTGTTATTGTTGTTACGTCGGATCTCATTTGGAGACAAAGTAACGGCTCACAGACATACCGAGACTAATAGATCAACGTCCACTTCACAGATTATTCGCGAGATTCCCGGACAACTGGAAATTTGAAAAATAATATTGCCTATGAGGCGACTGACAGGTTTGTCCGGCGGTCCCGACGTGGGGGTCATCCTTTGCGCGTTAGGTCGCGTCACGCAGGATGTCATTGAATTAATTCCAATCAATCAATCAATCAATCAATCAATCAATCAATCAATCAATCAATATGCATGGTATTCTTTGAGTTGATCACTGTCCTTTATAAGTGGAAGCGGCCCGATGGAAACGGCATACGTTGAACGCGATGTGTGACAGCGGACATTCGACAAAGGGCAGTAAATTCTATGGAAGAAGGAAAATATTCAGCGGTTGAAGCTGAATACGTGGTCACAGTAAAGCTTCTCACTGAGCTGGTAGACAAAGTGCGCTTTGACTGAAAACTACCATGCACTTGCTGGGCACGCACTATTGTCACGGGGTCGTGACGCGAACGAAATAGCAGACTCCAGGTCGAAGAAGAAACTGTTTATTCGGGCTGAACTTGTGGCCACACAAAGGGAAACTAAGACACTGGCACTAATAGTGGCGAACAGAGCGTTGGCCGTTGATCAACTGACAAGCGGCGAATCGTGTTGGCATTTATACACTTGCCATCGAATATTCTGGCGTTATCGCTAGCGGCGACGTAGGTTCCCGAACAATCTGTGACGTTCCCGAAGTGGGCGTAATCTTAACAAAACGATCTACTAAAGCCTCGAACCTTCTCGAACATCGTAGGCGTCGTTTGCGCTGAACGTGGTGTAACGGGGTGATAACAAAATTTGAGGAAAGGAACGTGGCACTATTGTAGTCACACCATATTCGTTTGCCAAGGCTGACTGCAGAACATAAGTGCTCGCTCATGTTTTCTTTACAGCGAAATCTGTTACGAGACAACCAGAATGGCCGTTTTTTTTTTTTTTGCGCCGTAGCTGCCCACCGCCACCGCGGTGTATGTAACCACTATCACGCGAAACCTGAGCCCTCTCTGTGTCAGCCGAGTGTTCTACACACAGGGCTCGATCGGCGCTTAGAACTTCTTAACAAGAAGACAATATAGATGCCTAATGTCGGAAAGAACGACGTTAACATATCTAATATAGAGCGGTAGAAGAGTATAATGAAACCCAGACGTCAAAAAAATGCAAATTGTGTTACCAGGTGCCACATAATGCCACTTGCTTTACGAGTGGGTTGTTGAATGGTTCCAACAAAGTGGAAGTGGTTGACGTAACATCAACCACTTTCATGTCCAAACTGACTGGAGATGTGTTATGACATTTTGTTTAGGGCGTAAAAAATTATGACCATTTGTGCAATAGCATACAAAATATGAATCTTGATGCTACCTGTGGCTGAACTGCACCTTATTTCCTGACAGATTAGAACAGAGAAGAACCTTGAAACCATGACTCATGTCCACGCAACGGGATAGGCCAAGAACCTGGTAGTCTCAGAAGCCCAACCATAAGTTAGATTTTGTCTAATAAAAGTGAAAGTGACACAGAAAGTGACATTATTAGGAACATTTGGTCACAAAGGGAATTAACTTCATTCCACCGTCGCAATATTTCTCATAAGATCGGCGATTCGAGTGTTTATTATTCTTCGAAAGTCGCACTTTTTCCCTTCCCGGGTGGGAGCACCAAGGGTAGTCATGATTATAAAAGACAATGAATGAATGAATGCGAACATTTTGTAAACATAGGCTGTAGCAAATATTGTTGCTAAATTCACCTCAATGTTTCTTTTCACTGCACCGAACTTTTGAATTTGCGATATTTTAAACTGATATACAAGAAACAGATGAACAATCGCATGCATGCGAAGCTGAGCCGGCTGTCGCGCATTTGACTTCGTAGTGCACCCAGCATGCAAACGACGCGTTACTATTAAAACGCCGATTGCTCTGGAATATCGGCTCTGAAGGTCAGACGGCGTGTTGCTCCAAATGGTAATCACTTACGCGTCACGTCCGACCCGTTGGTGCATGAAATTAAACCAAAGCGTGAGAGATATACGCGCAACTTGCCTCAAATTGTGTCGAGTGCTGCGAATGTCGGGAACGTACCACCGTCGACTGCAGCCGTTCGCGGTCCCTCTCCACCGGTCAGGAAGTAAAAGGAAGCGGTGCTCACGAGTTGTCGGCGCTGTCCGGCAGACGAATGCGTTCTCCTGTCCCAGACCTAGATATATTGAACGGATTGACCGCGTAGCACAGTGGCCCGTCGGCCGGTCGCGTTGAGCGAAAGTCGTCTGCTGCCTCACCGGCTATGACTGCCATGGGCAGCTCCCGCCATCTGGTGGTCTTTTTAGACAACGAAGTTGCGTCGTGAAGCATGAACAATGTTATATGGACTACGGAGGGCAGTGACAGCGGAAGTGGTTATAGTCTGACGATTGACAAAGTTGTATAAGAATTGTTCAGACTGGACAAGGTGCGCACACAAGGAGGAAAAACGCACGCACTCGCAACTACAGTTTGTTGGAAAGAAAAGCATGCATAGTACCATACACTACTAAAGGGAACACATGAATGCACGCCATCACTATTGCTTGCTCTCTGACATCAAGGGGTTATGAAAACAATCTCCATGAACATTACTAGTCAGTAAAGAGAAGTTAGAGCCTTCAACCACCTGTAGTCTTGAGCATATTTAGGCTACTATGCCTCCGTAAGATATATAGCGAAATCTGAAAATGCTGCGCGCTTAGGCGTTCCATTTAACAGTGAACGCGTCTGTACACGCATATCACTTCTGTAACATGGCCTGGCTAGTAAAACAAAGGAGAAAAAGGTACGCATGGGGCTAAGAAAGAAGCACGTGCCTCATTCCTCATCGGAGTACTGATGAATTGTGAAAATTTGTTGTCCGTTAATGTGATGGACTTATGCATTTTCCCCCTCTTAATCAAATGTGAAACGCCTCTGTCAGCTGTCTGGTGCTCTGACTTGGGTGTTCTTGATAGAATGATTTGATAGCAGCAAAAAAAAATTGCGATGCAACCGCTAGAGCTACAGTGTTGGGGTATGTGTGCATTGCCTTTTTTATCCAACGATCTTCTCTGTTCCTGATACCTGGTATCGATGCATCTTCCCGTTCGATCTGTGTAACTGTGACCACAGGATAATGGAACCAAGTAAACACCACCCATTTCACACTTTACTTACGACCACCAGTTATTCACGCCGCATCCTTGTCCTTTTTGACATTTTGCGTTCTTCGATAGTTTTCTATTTGCTTACATACCTTGCTTAAAGGGGAACTCCGGTGCAATTTTATTCGTGCTGAGATAATGCTGTTTTTCTAATAGTATTGACAGTCCTGAAAAGGCCAGGGTGGCTCATTTTGCCCAGGTACTCTTCAATAATTTTAATTAAGCAAAAAACAACGAGTCAGCACAGAATCCGAAACAGGGAGTGATTCTGTCGTCCATGGTGGGTATCCAATGACGTCACAAGATGCCGTCGCCAATGACGTCACGAGATCCGCTACACCCCGCCACGGCTGGCCAGGGTGTGAACATAGTCAGGTGCCTCGATCGTCTGATGCGCGAAAAGCAAGCTGGCGAAGGAGCTGACAAAATTCAACTGTGCTAGCGTTGTCGTCACGTCGTAGAAGAAAGAGTACGCTGCATCCGTCAGCTAAGAAAGGCGGGGTTTTTGGAAAAGAGTAGGCCCTGACGTCATATACACAGGGTGGCCCGCCTTTACAAGTGTGATTCCAAAATCAGCTATAAATTTTAAAACCTTTCTGGATAACTAAATGGCTTATGTTTGTAGAATTTGGCACATATCACAACAGTATACCAACGCGAACACATGTTCAAAGTTTTACTGAAATCGGGGAATATAAAAGAAACGCCGGAGTTCACCTTTAACTTGTTTGAGAATGCTACCCCGGTGTCATAACTATCCACAACTTTTTTTTTTTTTCAGCCATGAGGCAGCCTGTGCACATAGAGGAGGATAGATGGCTTCTGAACAAGATCCTTTATTTGATCAATTCCTCGGTCTTTGGGTTGCGCAGAAGCTACTAAAAAGTAACATCTGCCCAACATTTCGCAGGGCGGGCTGAGGTCAAACTTTCTAGATGATTGAAGAAAGTTTATTGTATTTTTTCGGCCTGTGTATCAGGCCTTTGACTGTAGCTGTAGTACTACTGTGCCACAGCGGCAGCCATCCCCGTCCACTTCATGTGGATATATGGGCATTTAAACCAGTGCCGACCGACACTGCCAGTGCATATATATACCCTAAAAAGTGGACAGTGAAATGACCACCATCCTAACTGGGCGGTAGAGCATGGCACGCAAGGAATTTGAAGCCCGAACGTTCGGTCTCAGCCAGCGGCAAGCAGTGTTGTAGACATTCCTCTCAAACAGTACCTAAAGCTCGTTCCCTCCCAATCTTAGAACTCTAACGCGAATGCATGTAGTTACAACTACATTTTTAAAATTGGAACATGTCTTACATTAATGTTACATCTGACTTTTTAAAAGCAACATAGTGACGAATAATCTAGGGGTGAAATAAGGTTGGTTCTTTAAAGCTCACATTTAGAGTGATGTATTATACGACGTTGACATTGCCTGCAGCAGGCTATATATAGAAAAACGTAACATAAAAATGCTCCTAGATGATATTTTTAAAGACGGCCGGTAATATTGCAGGTCTGCATAAGTTATAAGTTCTACCTATTTGCCACTTTCCCCGTCAATCTTCAAATGCGCAATCAGGATGGTACGCTTCTGTTATTCAAATAGAAATCGTCGCATGTACTTCGAAATGATCAAACCTTTTTTTCACAGGAAAGAGCACCAAAGGAAATGATACTTATAGGAGTTCAATGAGTGCTTATTTAATATCGATCAGCATATCAGCAGTATGAGTAGAAAAAAAAACTGTCCAGGATACGCACTTTCGTCATAGTAATGTACCCTCTATGCAATTTAACAAGTCCAATGAAAACAAGAAAATGAGTTACAAGAATTTTTAGCCACTACATTGTGTGCAGGTCTTGGTGATCACCCAATATCAAACCAAGAGATAGTAAGCAAGAAGTAGGAATTTTAACCAAGAAAGACTCTTGTGTTCTCATTTTATACACAGAAATCGCATGATTACCACTCACACAATGATACACCGATAAACCACCGGTCGATTGCCAGGTTCTAGAGTCACCTCGAGAATCGCTAAATTCACCAGTGAGCTAGATTAAGTTGGTTTAATTAAACAACGGCTCATAAAACGTATATTCGGCATTAAAATAAGCGTCTTACTTCTGAAGCTGAAGTTAATTTACCTAAACGCCACACGATTCGTATCGTTTATCGTCGCTCTCGAATTGAAACTCGCGCAGGCCTTAGAAAGACCACGTGCATTTCTCCTCCGGATTCATGAAGGATCCGACGGAGCAGTTAAAGGCGTCCGCAAAGGCGCGAAAATTTCTGAGCGCGCCATTGACGGCGTGCCACGCCGGCGGCTCGTCGCCGTCTTCGAGCAGGCGGTCGAGAAAGCGCGGATCGTTGTTCTCGCAGGAGCTCAGCGCGTAGTACACGAAGTAGAGCTTCTCGGAAGAGTAGCGCTCTAGGCCGCGCAGGTACAAGTCCCCGTCCAAGGTGGCCAAGAAGGCCCTGTACGACGGTGCGGCCGCCAGAACGTGCGCCAGCAAGGACCAGCTCGCATGCTCCGAACGCAACGACATGTTTGAAGCGCTGTCCTCCTGCGGCGCGCTGAACGAGACGAGACGTGCTTATTAGCACCGTGCACCAACCAGTGGGCACTACCTGGCTCTCCGCTATACAGTTATTGTATACCTACACTCTTACTGAGGCGACAGCCTCATATGTCTCACACGAACCTAGCCTTGAACGAAAAAAAAAAAAATGACGGAGAAGTGAAACGAAAATGGTCACATGGTATGTAAAGGAGCAAAAGGACACAAATGTGATTGAGTAAAAACATGATTATGCATAGATATGTTGACAAAGCGAATTGAGTGAGCATTCATTCATATAAGCGTATAAAATGTAAATATATAGGATAAAATATTTTATAACCTAATTTTCTTAACATCCTTATTGCGTACGTGAGCCATGTTATCTCTCTCTCTATTTATTGCTACTTCATAAAAGTATTGTTTAGAACTCTTACAGCGCATTTTCAAACGCACAGAGCTATTCATTGCCCCCGCAGTGCTCAGCAAACGCTCGCATGCTTTACTTGATGCCTCTGCTGGTAGTTTGAAGCACAAAGATAGAACGAGGATAATGGCGTGGTGCACCAAAGTGCAACAAGATCCTATACTACTCATGGGAAGTGAAAGATTAGCGTTGGCATGCACCACATTGGTGAGTGGTTACAGTGATCGGCTGCTGATCCCGAAGGTGCGGGTTCGATACCGGCCGTGGTGGTCGCATCTTGAAGGCGACACTAAAGATGGCCGTCTCTTAAGATATAGGTACACAATTAAGAAATCCCTGATGGTTGGTCAAAATTTTCCCAGTACCCGACATAGTAGTCGGGTACTGTGAAAATTTCAACTAACCATGAGGTCTTATAAACATTTATAAAGTACAAATTAATTATGAATAAGGAAGAATACGTAAGCTTCAAAATGTTACTTCATCTCTTCATATGTCATGCAGTCCGCAGTGGGCACGTTGCCAGATTTCTTTCTAAAAAATGAAGGTAGGAGGACGGGGAAAGGAGGGGAGGGGTGAGGGTGAGCGAATGGTATGCGGCAAATGTGGAGGACACTTGCTGCAAGCCTTGACTGTTTGAGAAAAGCACATATTTTGTAGTCACTATCACTCCCCCTCATCAAGATTTCAGGCAGTGGGGAGGATGTGACCCCTAGACTCCTCCCCTGCCCTTTCCCCTATCTACGGACCTGGTCCGCTCCCTGTTTTCATTATTATTTATGCTGGCCACTAAGGTTTAAAAAAAAAGAACAATCAATTTATAATGTGTCAGTCTTGTATACAGACATCTGTCTCATATTCATTTATAGCATGAATTACATTGCGAGGAAATTTGTGTTAATATGAATATTCCTGCCCCATAATCCTAAATTTCGCATTACAACCTAAGCTGATGCTCTTAGGGTAGCTTGCCTGCAGAAATATTTTAAGGCAATTGAATCGTAAGAGCAACTGTAACGTCTTGTAAGACCTAGATGGCTGTAGGAATTCAACTGGCAACCTTACATACACAGATACTAGTTTAGCGACCTTACAATACCAGACCTTCATCTACAAAGCTAAAAAACAGAGAAGCTTCTAAGAATTGACCGTATCAAAATTGACCGCATAAGCTAAAAATTGACCGTATAATTTGTTTCTTCAGTATAACTAGGCGCTGCCATTTGGAATACAAGAAACGCGATTGAGCACGATTTTGATATTTCTAAAGCGTTTTTTTAATTATAACATCTACGTTTCTTAGGTGAGCAATGAGTGCATGTTATTCATCAAGTTGTTCACAGAGGTGCTTCTCATTGACTAAGTATGAGTAATAAATTCAACACTAACTACTTAACTTACAAGTTTGTGCTAAACTGGTTCCAGACACAGGAGCGGGCGTCGTCGAGAAGAGCCCAAGACTTCTGATGGCCCGTGTGATAAAAGAAGTCCAGTGCCTTCAAAAGAAATCAAATCTTTGGTCGTGTTCATACAAACCAAACTATAGAAAATACTGCTGTTTCATGTCATTTTTCATTTCATTTTTATTCATGGCAAAATCGTTACACTTCGCCTTAGGGGACACGACTAAAGGCTAAATAAATAAATGCCTGACTAGGTCGTGCCACCTTGGCAGCCAATGCGTAGATACACCAACAAGTATTTCTTGTATAGAATACACTGGTACATAATCATCCACAATGATTACAGGATTAAAGAGAATTAAAAAGTCAAAAATATATAAACAGGTTCGTTCTTATACCATACTTGCCTTACTATGTTGAAATGGGCTCACACCTGCCCAACAGATTTGGGTACACGTTCAAGAATCTCAGGTGGTCGAAATTTCCGGAGTCCTCTACCATGGTGTCTCTCATAATCATATGGTGGTTTTGGGACGTTAAATCGCACATACAAATCAATCAATCAATCAATCAATCAATCAATCAATCAATCACACCTTCCCAAACCTACTGTGAGCAGCGGCAATTTTTTGTTTGCCAGTGCCATAGGGTGGAACAAAGTTGCAAACGCATTGTGGCCATGCACTTGTCTTCACTCTTTTTGGAATTCAATTCAACATATGGCGAAGATACGCGGAAAAAGTGCCACACGATGATTGATTGATTGATATGTGGGGTTTAACGTCCCAAAACCACCATATGATTATGAGAGACGCCGTAGTGGAGGGCTCCGGAAATTTCGACCACCTGGGGTTCTTTAACGTGCACCCAAATCTGAGCACACGGGCCTACAACATTTCCGCCTCCATAGAAAAGTGCCACACGCGAACGAGAGCTATATATATTTGAGCGGCTGTACATACGAGCGAAAGCGAGTGCAATAGGTTTGGGAACAATAATAGGTGATAAACTGACTGGGCAGTGAGCTAATACCACAATTGGCGGGTGATGCCTGCACATTGCAAATCAGACAACAATGTCACGTGATCATGACGTTGGTGAAGGCATCAGACTGTATGTTGGAGATGAAACTGTTTATTTGGCCGATCATCTGGCCAGGAAACTGAAGGTCAGATTATAGTGACACCCACTGGCGCTGATAGCAGCGAACAGAGCACGGGCCGTCGATAAACTGACAAGCGGCGAAGCGCGTTGGCATTTATACATGTGCCGTCGAGTATTTCAGCCTTATCACAGGTCATCGCGCAAGCTCTGGAATAATCTCGAGTGTTCGCGTCATGGGCGCAATCTTAAAGGGCCACTCACCAGGCTCCATACCAAATTTTAGTTAGACAGTCGAAGTTGTTGGGTGTACGATGAGGAACATTTTGCCACAAAAAATTTTTGAATCCGTTCATCAGGAGCGGAGAAAACACGTTTTTTGAAGTGGCGCGAAATGAGGATGAGAGGAGGCGAACTCGAAACCCCTGCCGCTCCTCCGCGTAGCCTTCGCAAGCGAATTCTCTTCCCCATACTTTCAGGCATCCGACCAAGAGGTGACGTGCGCATGACGTGCCCGAACAAGTCCAACTTCCGAGCACGTGAGTGGCGTTGCTTTGTTGACCAGCGTTATTTTGTGGTCTTCTGCCTGTTTCTGCGGGATGGTTTGGAAACGCTGGCTTAGACGTGGTAGATGAGCACAATAAGTGCGCGAACGCGTAGGAGCGTTCCACGGCGGTTGTCTGCTCCATGCGCTGACCACGGGGACATGAACGCATGCGAAACGCCGACACATTAGCCCTGCATCTCATTGCAATTTGCGGGAGAAAAATGGAAAAAAGACGCTCACATTCTTTTATTGCGTCTCATTATTTATCTAGAGTTTTATATATCTTTTCAAGCAACAAATTACATAAACTACGCATGCCGTGTTAAATAATTTTTGCCATATCACGTGCCACTGTCTGCAACGTCAAAACAGAGTCGTTTACGTAGAACACCAGCGTCACTGTATTGCCGTGTACGTAGGGCCATTCATACGAACACGTCATGCCCTCACTCTTTAGGCGCGCACCGGCAGAGGGGAAGAGGAGCAGCGTTCATCTTGAAATTAAACCCATTTTCGCGGCGCGTAGCCTTGCAAATTTTGGCAGACATGATCATGAACGCCTCGTCTACGCATTGCGCTTGTCAGCTCAAAATCGTCAAACCTGGTGAGTTGCCCTTTAAAAGAACGATCTACAATAATCGCGAACATTCTCGAACAATAAGGCGCAGTTCACGCTGAGCATTCCTGGCAGGCTTTGAGGGTGAAAACCGAATCAAACAAAAAGGAAAATAAACTCGCGTAACAGTAACATAGTTTCAAAGCGTGTTTTACCTGCAACCACAAACTTACTGTCTGACACGCCACCGGCATCTTGCTGCGCTTAGACCTTTTCAAAAACGCCTCCCTGGGCGCCGCCATAGTCCTCTTTGGGCTGCGCAAATTGGCGCGTGACCTTTCAAAAATGCACTGACAAGGCTGCGCCCTTAGCCTTTGTACTCCCGCGCGCAGCCCATCATGGCGGTGTTTTTTGCCCTCCTGTGAAAAGGTGTGTACAATGCAGCCTTGCTCCATTAAGAACACCGAAATCCTGCAAAGGTCTTCAGCGTTGAAGATGTAGGAAGAGGACCACACGCTAGGCTGCGTAGTCTCTTGACCACAAAAATAAAATGCTGATATCCTGTCGACAAAGACGCGTCAGCACCGGGTTTAATACTGTTAATGGGACCTTTTTTGTCACTGAAGGCTCAAATTTCTACGAACGCCGTTATGGGCCTCTCACACAAAAATTTGTTGCACAGAAAAATCAAGGCAATTTCACTTTACCAACCTTGGTGAACACGAACCGGTAGACGTTGGGCGCGACACGGGGTCCCAGTCGAGCCATCTGGAGCGGAACCAGTGATGGCTCGTCGGCGTCGGCTCGGAAAAAGTCGAAGGCCCCCGGAGGCACGTCCACTCGGTCCTCACCGACCGTGGCCGAAGTCCTGAGCAGGCCTCCTGTCCAAGTCGCGTCGAAGAAGATGCCCGTCAGGTAGCGCTGGTACTGATTGGCGTTCTTGCGCTTGATGAGCAGTGCGAACTGCTTGTGGACAGGCACTCGGCCCGCCTGCAGGGAGTGGCGACAGAAGCGGCACGAAGTGTACAGACGCATTTCTTATTAGTTGTCGCTACAAACAGCTGCTCATGAACTTTTTTATGGAAAAATTACTCTCGCTTTCATAAGGCAAGAAGTGAAAGAGAACAACCGAGCGCGTTGCAAAACGCCTCGAACCGCGAATGTCGTGCAACGCTGAGATGAAATGTGAAACTAAAGGGAGAGAACGGTGTCATTCCTTCTATTGCTTGAAGCCTTTCTTCCAGCTTTTCTTTTTTTTGTTAGCGCTTGGTGTTGTGGGAGCAGCAGTACGAAGGTGTGATAGCGACAGTCCTTACCGAAAGAGATCTTTGCTCGCCGAAACGTCCAAACAAAGTATTCACTAAAAAAAAGAAAGCGTACGATAAAGATTATCACATTCCTGATCAGTGTGTAACAATCTTATTTTACTTTGAGATTTCGCCCTTTCTCATTGCCACATGTGTGACACAAAGCTATTTGCCACGTCATCGCAAGATCCCATAAAAAAAAGGCGGCTATACGTGTGCATGCTATAGCTCTTACTTTCGCACCAGATTCAAGTAGTCTCTTGTATTGCATGTGCGTGACACCATGTTAGGTTAGCGACGCTGTGATGCAGCCCTCAAGCACGCGAGTTTGATTCCCGATCATGTCAACAGCACATCAATGAGTGCAAAGGCAGGAACGCCGGCCCGATTAGCTCCAGATAGTTAATATCCTCCCCAACGGCGTACCTCATAGCCATATCACAGTTCTAGTCTACGAATATCAACAATTTACTTTTAGCAGCATTATGCAATGTAAAAACAGCCCTTGATAATTTTTTTCCTCAGCGCTGAGACGTGTTTGTGATTACTTGCAATGGCAGCGCTCAGCACCGCTAAGATGCTCAACATGTGGCCGAAGCTTGCGATAACGCGTCAGTAGAAGAACTCATTTCGCTTGCAGAAAGGAGTAGTTATGGATAGCCTTAAGGTAATTGAAACATACGCTTGTGTAAAAAATGGTGCATGACATATAGAACAGCGTCTGTGACACCCTATGGAAATGTCGAGTAAATGTTGGCGTATATACTGAGGGGGAATTCTAGACGCCTAAAGCACCACAGGAAGAAATAATCACAGAGAAAGAGTGTGAACTCGCAACTGATTTATTTGCAGGAGAAACGCAGGAAATATATATAGCCGCGCACGTATGTGCAGAACACACTACTTCACCTAGTCACATGACCACAGGCATAAACTGAGGACGTTCAACCGGCATATGTAATCAAGCAACGAAGCGCAAAAATCAAACTCAGACTTGCGCAAGACGACTGACGTGTCACTTATACACAAGTCACCTTTTTTTCTTTATCCAGAACGCTTCCATTATTAGGGGCGAAGCTCCTTATGGCGTGGCTTGGGCGTCCCTCGTATGTAACCACCAGTGGCACATACCCGAAATAGGTATAACACTTGACCTCCAAGGTGGTGCCAGTGAGAGATTTCTTCTGTGTGTTGTTTAACAATAAAAATAGTGCTCAATGTACATGCCAATGGCTGCTAATAGGGAATAAGAGACATGAGCATTCGGCTTTTAGTCAACGCGCACGCTGCGATCCCCATTAGCAGCCATTGGCATGTACATTGAGCACTATCGGACAAGAAAGGGATGCTACATTATACTCGCTGGGTGTAACCTCCTTAGCTTTAGAAAGGTTTAGCGAGCGTTGAGCCGCAGTGCCATGAATACAATGAACTTGTATATAACATGAATGAACTCAAGGTGGTTAAAAATGAGAAGTAGATACGAAGCGCAAGCCGTAAGAAAGTAAAAGGCGAATTCTCCTGTCTCTCATTTCTCATTAGCAGCCATTGGCATGTAAATTGAGCCCTATCTGACAGGGAAAGGTTGCTACGTTATACTCGCTGGGCGTAACCTCCTTGGTTTTCGAAAGGTTTAGCGAGCGTTTGGTCGCAGTGCCATGAATACAGTGAACTAGAATATACCATGAATTCGAGGTGGTTAAAGGTGGGAAGTGGACCCAAAGCGCAGGCCGTAAGAAAGTGTGCGTGCGCCACCTCTCGTTTAGTCCTTGGAATGTCCGCTGGATGGCGGTGCTTCTATATGGGGAATATATGATAAAAAGATGCGAGATGGTGGGACTTGGAGTGTTGAATAGATGAACGAACGGACACACAAACAGATGCATGGATGGACGCATGAACGGACGCAGGGGCGGATGCACGAAAGAACGCAGGGACGGGCGCACAAACAGACGCATGGACGGTCACACAGACGGACGCATGGACGGACGAATGCTTCGCCCCACTCTCCATCATTCACTCTTTATTCTTTATTCTTTATTAAAAAAAACCTTACAGGCCCCAGAACAGGGCATTGGGTAAGGGGGGGAGGAATCGGAATGGTACAGACAGGTAACGTTTACAGACAGGATCAGTGCAAAAACAACGAAAAACTATATATATATATATATATATATATATATATATATATAAATGAGATCACATTTTAGGCTATACAGGGCGAGGTAAATTTGAGGGAATACAGCACTTGTTGATATGAACTTGGCGACAGAGGGATACATTTTAAAATAAAAGACAAGGGGAATATAAAGCACCGTTACGCAATGCACTCAGAATACAAAAACAGGGTCACATGGTGAACAGAGTGAGTAGCTGACGGCGAAATGTATCGGGATTAGATATGGAGGCTATGCAATCAGGGAGGTCATTCCAAAGACGAACGGCCCGAGGCAGTGGTGATGAATTGAATGCATTAGTTGACCCGTATATGCGCATGAAGCTGAACTGATTATGCAATCTGCGTGAAAAAGAGTGAGGTGTTTGAAGCTGAAGCCGCGTTCGTTTATTAGAGGTAATATATTTCTGGAACAGACAGAGAAGAGCAATACTGCGACGGCTATCCAATGACGGCAGCTGAAGGTCTGATTTAATTTGCGTTATGTTTGACGTGATGTCGTAGTTTCGTGATATGAAGCGGGCACCTCTATTTTGAATCCTTTCTACCATAATAATCAAGTAGTTTTGATGAGGAGACCAAATTGCTGAGGCGAATTCTAATATTGGCAGAATAAAGGTAAGAAAGGCTAGTTTTCGAATATTAGTAGGGGAATTTCTCAAGTTGCGGCGTAGGTAGCCCAGTGAACGTGATGCTTTGGCACAGGTAGACTCGATATGTGAGGCCCATGAAAGATTCTCTGTGAGAAGAACACCTAGGTATTTGTAGGAAGAAGTGTGGGAAAGCATGGTATTGTTCAAGTAATAGGAGAATTCAGAGTTTACGTGTTTACGGGTGAAAGACATTACCTCGCATTTTGTTAAGTTCAGTTTCATAAGCCACTTGTCGCACCAGTTACAAATATGGTTGAGATCTGCTTGAATGGTTAAGTGGTCATTACTGGAGTTTATAGAACGGTATATTATACAATAATCGGCAAATAGACGCATGCAAGAATTAATCTCGGAAGGTAAGTCATTAATGTAGATTAAAAATAGTAAGGGCCTAAGGACGCTGCCTTGCGGTACGCCTGAA
Source organism: Rhipicephalus annulatus (assembly GCA_013436015.1). NCBI lineage: Eukaryota > Metazoa > Arthropoda > Arachnida > Ixodida > Ixodidae > Rhipicephalus > Rhipicephalus annulatus. Next base: position 37,973 of record WOVY01000861.1, read on the forward strand.
CTAACAGAAGAAAAAGGGGACGCAAGATTGTTAACAACAGTGAACTGCTGTCGAAAAGAAATGAAGTTTCGAATCCAGGTTAATGTTAAAGAATCAAGTCGTAGAGCAGATAGCTTAGAGATTAGTCGGCAATGGGGCACACGATCAAAGGCTTTAGAAAAGTCAAGAAAGATACAGTCCGTTTGAAGGTTGCTGTTCATGTTTGAGTCCGTGGATATGCTGCCATTTTTCATGGGCCAGAGCATCTGGGCTTTTGGCGAAGAAAGAAACGCCTGAAAACCTCGCCTCACAAGAACAGGAACGGCAATGTGCAGGCAGATGTGCTCCGGAATTATTTAGAATAGCGTTATTTAGAATGGCGTACATACCTTCGCGTAGAAGTAGTCGACGTATTTGGCTCGCAACTGCGCGGTGTGTGTCCAGTCTGGCATGAGGGTGGTCCACTTGGCCGAGCGTAGGATGCGGGTCACGTGGTTAAGGAAGGGCTTCGGGAACAGTGTGGCCATCTCCTCGAAGAGAGCCTTCTTGAGCGCATCCACGAGCGAGACGGCCCGCAGTTGCCTCAGGCTCCGACCGATATCATCGCGCGCCGCGTACAGGGATAAGGCTGGCTCGAGCTTTTCGAAAAAACGTACGCAGTAGTGTGGTCGGCTCAATGGTGGATGCCATTCTGGGAAACTAGGAATAAAGAGTACTTGGTTCAGTCAGTGAAGCGTGACGACAAGAAAAGCTACGTTACACGATTAATTTTCTTGAATCATGCGATTCCTAAAAAATGACATCCGCCTACATAAAAGCCAAGAGTGATAAATGTAAATAAATACATAAATATGAACTTCGTAAAATGAGCATCTTAATCCAAAATTGCTAAATAATACTTTTTTTTCTCAAGCAGGCCACCTTAGAGTGAAGAAAAATTAGAAATAGACATGACTGGAACCTCAATGTCAAACGTAAAAAAAGGAAAGCACATGCACTCACGGAGACACCGAAAGTGCTCCTAGCAGGGACAGCGACTCATTGTTCCTAAGGAGCGGCGCTAGAACAAGCTTGGTGCGGAATCCCAGGTAGGCCATGATCTCCACATCGTGCAGCTCTTGCAGCGCTTCTTGCAAGGCGTACAGGTAGCGCATCGAATCCACCGACACGTAGACCGACGAGAAGTTCATGTCGTTCTCCCCCATCATTGCGCGAAACAGGGCGTCCCACTTGAGTTTTCCCGCGCTCGGCAGCTCCTGTACCTGCACCAGCCGCGGAGCCTCGGGCACCGTGGTGCCAATGGCACGGGCCAACGTGAGCTCGACGTTCAGCACGTTCACCTTGATGCCGTTGGTCAGGTTGCTTTGGCCGAGTATCATGTCCATAGCGTCAGACACATAGCTGTAGTCGTCACCGGGTGAGAAGTGCCGAATGAACGAGCCCATGACTAGAGTGGGTAGGCCGATGGAAACGAGCGTCTCATTAGGGAAGTCGCTATCGGTAGTTGGCTTGATGGAGAACAGCGCCGGCTCGTTGACGGTACGGTAGAAAGCACCGATGCTCGTGGATATTTTCGTGTCCCCCACGTCTCTAAACAAGGGCCACACTGAATTGTGAAGCCGGCTGGCCATGGTGCGGATGCTGAGGTACCAGCTCACGTTTCCGAAGCCGCGCACCAGCTCGTCGAAGAGTGGCCGCTCGAAGTCTCCCGACTTGTGGCTTCGACACTCGTTGTAGAGGTCTGCCACGCGCTCGAGCTCTTCAGAGTAGCGCCGGAAGGCTCCATCCACGAGGTCGGTCAGGTAGTCCTGGGTCAAGGTGTCCACCGAGACCCTGGCAGAGCCGTTGGGCACAGCCACTCGCTGCGTCCAGCGCCCGCAGACGTGCGTGTAGAAGTCGTCGCACGGGGACACGGACTCGTCCAGCTGCTCCGATATGTTCAGCGCCTCACGTTGACAAGCCGCAGAGTCACAAGGGTGAGGGTGTTCCATAACCTGGTGATGAGAACAGAGCGAGACACTGCTAATGAAAAACAATGGCAGGGAGCCCAGCCTGGCTGGCAAATGTTCGCTCTAAAGGACAGGACATGAAAACACTGGCACACAAATAAATCAAAACACCACAAACGTATACCTGTACGTGCAGTCAAAAATTTGATAAATGCGCAATTTTTTATTGACACAAGAATGACGAAACTCATCTGATTGAAGCATAACATGTCGATTACAGTGTCACGTAGTCGTGACGTGGTGAAGACATTAGTCGGCTAGTCCAGGATGAAACTCTTCATTTGGCCGAAATTGTGGCCTTGAAACGTAAATTTAAACAAGTGAGGTGCGCTGTATACACTGATGTCGGCGCACACAGCGTTGGTGGTCGATAAACTGATCAATTATACGTGCGGCAACGAACATTCTAGCATTATCGTTGGTGGACGCGTTCGTTCAGGATGAACTCCGCTGTTTGCGTTTGTGTGCTCAAGCCAACAGCTGATCGTAAAATAATCTGGAATGCTCTCAGACATTCTGGCATGCTTTGAGCAAGGCATTATATACACGTGCAATAGAAGCAAAGAAAGAAAGGGGTACTTGTGGCAAAAGTGCATGCGTAAGCCAACCGTCGATAAACTTGCATGAAGATGAAACGCAATGCCTTAACAGTTATCGTTGACGTAGAATGCCGCGCGTGCCGGATCGATAGGTTTTCATACTGCGTGGGCATTCGCAGATAAGTTCAAGGCCTTCTTTCTTTTCCACTTGTGTGCGCATCTTCATTTGTTAGCTTCACCTTGCCGGCTATTGAAATGCTTTGCAAAGGACAGAAATTAGACTTTTCATACTTTTTGTCATTGTGCCATGTATGCGGCAGACACAAAGAAAGATATGTCTGTGACTCGATTAAAACAGTGCTGTGCGTACAGCAGCGTGTTCTTGATGACAGCGTTCATTCTTTGTTCTGACATTGCAACGCCTGAAAGTATGTTCGGAGATACTAACCCCCGTATTCACAAACGCTCCTTCACTCAAGGGCTCTCCTCGACTAGAAAAAGCCGATGGGAGCGGCGTCTCTTGGCGGACCAAGTCACTGCATATTGGCGATATTCTGCAGCAATTCTTGAGAAGCGCAGTGTCAATTTCTGTCGAGCAGTGGCGCAGTGCTCAACTCAGTCAAGTGAAGGATGGAATTCGAGTCCAGGAGTGTTTCTCAATACGGGGGTAGGCCTAATAACGCACAGCTTTTCGGTTGCTGCAAGTACTGCGACTAATACACGCGTAAAACTTTCAGCTAGTTTGCTGAGTGAAGTGCTATTGACGAGAAGTTTAAGTCTGTGGACGCGTAGTGTGTACAAGCAACACTATAGTAAAAATTAAGTTGGGCATGCGGTTAAGGTATATAAGCCTGATATAAACTTGTCTCTTGAACATTGCAAGCGGCCGTACTAAGTGCGCCTTCGTAGCAAAAGTAACATTCAGCAACATAAATGCATACACGCATCATAAGCAAAGCTAACTTTTCGTGGTACCAGCCATACCGGTAATCTCTATTGGCACGGACTCATTTTACTGTTGCAAAGAACCGAGTGTATATGCGCTCCACTTTGCGAAGGCTGTGCATTTCAGGAGAGCTACAAGCATACAGTTGATAGAAGTGCAACAGTTACACCGACGCAGTTAATATATATACGGATTGGCATTTGTCTACACTAACGCCAGCTTATGCCAGACACAAGACACGCATCAGCAGCCTTTTATAATTACAAACAAACAAACAAACAAACAAACAAACAACAAACAAACAAACAAACAAACAAACAAACAAACAAACAAACAAACAAACAAACAAACAAAGCGTAACAATAAAGGAGAACAACAGGGACAAAACAAGAACAAACAACCCACCTGCGGCAGCAGCTTGTCATGAACGACAGCAGCGTGATGACGTTGAGTGTGCGGTGGTTGGTGTGCGCGGTCAATGTGTGCCTTCTCACTGACGGTGACTCGCTTGATGGCGCGGCGGTGAGGCCGTGCATGGGCGTGGTCGTGGCTATGTGCCACGAGGACGTCGAATGCCGTCACCGCATCTTCTGCCTGCTTGTTAGCGCTGGACGAAGTGCTCCTGCGAGAGAGAAACGCGCCATAGCTCCGTTACAATACATTTTGTGGAGGGTGCATGTAGTATTCTTGTGTTCTATAGCTTTTACTGTGACAGCAATCATATGAACACTCCAGGTGCTTTTGTGCCGTCATCGTGAGGTCCCTTAAAAAGTTCAAGTGCGATTATGTACACCTGCACGTCGTGTATTCTATGTGCGTGAGTGAAAGCGCGTGAAAGCATTCACACGCGGCGCGCGAGTCGACGTTTTCGCAGGGCTTCGCGGTGGGCGTACATCGCCGTTATCGCGCACACAATGATGGAGAGAGGAATAAAAGTAGGGGTTCGAGTGGGATTCCTGAATGGCAGTGGAGTATTTAGCATAGAGTCAAGTCGGCGCATAACACCTCTTTGCAAAAAAGAGCGTATCAAATTAGGCGAGGACTGACGTTAACAGCTGTGTTATAAAAACTGGTTAACTCGGTACTATGCTGTGGGAGAGCTGAAAACCGTCCCTTGAGCCTTAAAATTGATGAGACCGCATCAACAAAAGTACGCCCGGGTCGGGCCCAGGCTGGTGGTCACAAGCAACCACTGTCGGCGGCTATGCTGAGGCCCGAGGGATACCCACCTTAAAGAGCGACGGAGCAGCCCTTAATGTGTTTAGAAAAAAATATTGTCACAGATGTCAATAACATTTCAACAGAACATTTTGTTGTTAGACGTACATTGACGATGATGACAAAACAAACTTCCTTTACATGAACATGGATATGAGGTGACGTGGGAATAACATACACATTCCATGTTTCACATAAACACAGCCACACAAAAATATGTCACAAAAAAGACATACACGTATGTATATGGCAAGGTAAACAAGAGGCACAAATAAAACATGAATATGTACGTTTTCGCATATTTACACTTTGGCATGTCATTTCTGCCAACGCATCAATACGTCAGCCTACCGAAACCAGGCCGACCGAAGGACAAGTTTCACTCGCGTGGCAACTCTTCTAAGACCAGGCATTAGACGTTGCGAATTGCGCAAAGAGTGGTAGGTTCAAAACTTGATTGATATGTGGGGTTTAACGTCCCAAAACCACTATATGATTATGAGAGACGCCGTAGTGGAGGGCTCCGGAAATTTAGACCACCTGGGGTCCTTTAACGTGCACCCAAATCTGAGCACACGGGCCTACAACATTTCCGCCTCCATCGGAAATGCAGCCACCGCAGCCGGGATTCGAACCCGCGCCCTGCGGGTCAGCAGCCGAGTACCTTAACCACTAGACCACCGCGGCGGGGCTAGGTTCAAAACTTCCCACCTATGACAAAGGCTCAGCCCGAATGGTTCACCAGCCACTGCATGAACAGATTGTGCTGCTAACTAAGTGCGCATTAATCTCACATACGCGCAGTGGATTCTTCAGTAAATCAAATTATTAATTACGCAGTGGCCACCTCGCAACTGAACTTGCAGTAGACGCCCCGAGAGAAAGCAACAAGTTCTAGAAAGGCCGTTACACTAGGACTCATAAGCGCCCACAGGGTTCCCATCAAAGAGGGGTAAAGGTTTGTCACAGCCCCATCCCATTTTTTAGGTGACTGGGGGGGGGGGGGTGGCCACTACTTCTGTGCGCACGTCCACGACTGTGCTGCTTGTACCGTGCAGTCCTAGGGATTTCTACGGTCGTGTACCTGGCAAGCCGGCTCGTCATGGCGCTGGCCGCGTAAAGGGCGCGCGAGCTGCTCAGGATGGCGGCCCGAAACGCCACGAAAGGCAGGACGCCCGAAAACAGCACCGCGATGGCCGCCAGCAGCAGGATGGATAACTTGCTGCTGAGAAACCTCTGGGTAAGGGACGGCGCACCAGTGACGTGAACGCTCTGCCGCTGATGCAGGTTATCGGTAGAGACGATCTCGTCAGCCATGTCGTCCGTCCACATAGCTCGACATGAAAGGGCAAGCAGGCACTGTGCCAGCACGGATGTGTCGAGGGAGCATGCGAGCGCAGTAATACACTGCTACATGCTACAGTGGCCACAACTGCTGACATTGATGATGATGATGATGATCCTTGACACACTGGCGCACACCCACAAAGGGGGATCGGCCAAGAACCGGGCGGCATAGCACGCGAACGAGACTAGCTCGCGAGCTTGTGGCAGCAGGTCCCTGAAAAAGTGGCACGCAACCACAACAGGAATAGCTCTGGCAGCTTTCCTTTAGGCCAATGCCCTAGGATATGTTGCGTAATAGCATACATGGAAAATAAAAAGGGAATGCCGCTCAGTTAAATATTGTTTTCCTTTAGTAGAGGCGCGTACACATACTGCCCGGAATATAATAAAATTAAGGAGGTATTGAAGGGAAGCAATTTGATTGTTTGTTGAACCCAACTTGTTGAAAAAAAAACATGTTGAAAATGTTGGAAATAAATAATGAATAAACAAATTACTGTCTTGTTTGTCACTGCTGGCCAACAGATAGTAATAGTGTGAGATATAAATCATGATGATGATGATGACCATCATAATCATCATGATTTCACAAACGTTGACAACCACTCAAGGGGATTTGGTGAAGAAAACAAATTGCTAAATGAATGATGCGTACAAACTGTATGACCACTGAAAAAAGTTAAAATAACGAATGTATAAAGTACTACTTGTAACTTATAAATTTCGAGTCAGAATCATCCTGATTCTATCAGTCATTTTTCAACAGAGGAGCAGACATCCCCGTGAGCTGTGAACTGGCCGAAAGGGGGGACTTCTGCAGACACATAATACTTCGAAGTATTGAAATCCAATACTTGCACCACAGCATCTCTCGAAATATTATTGTAGTTTTGGGACGTAAAATCCAAAATATAATAATAATAATAATAATAATAATAATAATAATAATAATAATAATAATAATAATAATAATAATAATAATAATAATAATAATAATAATAATAATAACCAACGAAACATTTATTTATTGCGCCCAGGAATAAGCGTGAGGTCTTCGTACTGGCTCACGCAAAAAAACCAACAAAAATAAAGGCAAACATTCATGTTAAATATGGCACACTAGATACTACTACTACTACTACTACTACTACTACTACTACTACTACTACTACTACTAATAATAATAATAATAATAAAAATAATAATAATAAGTTGGCCCGACTGCAAAGCTATGGCGGCGAGCCGAAGACTCCGAATGCATACGATGTGAGGATATACTACTGAAAGATGACGACGTGCCCTCACATCCAGGGCGTAGCAAATTTTTTTTGCGGGGGGGGTGTTTAATCAACGTGTGCTTCATATATATATATATATATATATATATATATATATATATATATATATATATATATATATATATATATATATGAGGATTTAAATTTTATATATATATAAAAGTGTAAATTTAATGCTTAAATTTAATGTCTCACTGTGGTAAAAAACGCTGCCCTGGAGAGTGTGCGTCATGCTTTGACGTAGAAAATCGGTGTGCGGGGCCGATTTAGTAATTCAAGGTGCGCGCGAATCATCATGATGGTGATAGCGGTAAAACTATGAGCTCGCCTATGCGCGTGCTCGTGCGCGTACCTCGTGAAAAGCTCCCGAGCCACGGGGACAGCTCGGCTAGCCCCAGAGAGCAAAGAGCAAGGACAAGTTCGGGCCACGCCCCGGCTGCTCGTTCTGACCCTCCGTGTCCGGGCCTCGTCTCGGCGTTGAAGTCCTCGGGTGCGTCCTGGACTGGGCGTCGCCCCACCTCGCCCCCACGTTGGTCTGAAGCGGCGTTCGTCACGGCCAGCTGCTGTTCTGGTCTCGGAACGAGACGCTGTCCGAGGTCTGTTCACGGCAGTCAGCGGTACGCTGTTCTCGGTGATCTACATGCAAGCCCAGGCATTGACCACCGTACTGGGATGCCCCTGGCGGTTATCTTCTAGACCGGGCCCCGCCTCGGTACGAACTCCGCAAGCACAAGGCACACCGCCTCCTGACTACCAGAGAGCTCAAGGTCAAGCGCAATGTTCATGCCCCAAGAGTAGAATGTGAGTGGACGAACAAGAACATTAACTCCCTTTCGCGTAGGACCATGAACGCGTGTATATATGTGTGAGTTTATGTTGTGTGTATCCCTTTGTCCGTCTTCGTGTATATAAAAGTCTCTCGTTGTCCTCGAACGTCCTCTGTCCTCGTCTGGCTAACCTGCGCCCACAGTTGCCCACAAATTTTGGCGAGCCTGCCAGGAAAAATAGGCCTTACCTTCTTGCCGAGAGCCAGACGGGCGGGACGAACCGATGGATTTAGAGAAATTGCACGCGATCGGAACGGACATGGGCCTTGCCAGGATCGGCACTCAACATCTTTCAGGCGAGAATTAGTCGCACACAGGATGCCTGTAAACGTGCAAAGACTGCTTTGTATTGGTGAGGAGGTCGGGTGGTCTTGCGCCGACTTAGAGCGAATGTTGCAAGAAGACCTTGATGAGAAACAAAAGAGAATTGATTTCGAACTGCGGTACATGTGCAAAAATGACAATGAGCGTGTGCGTTTGCGACAGGAAGGGGAGAAGCTGTTGTCTGAGATCAGCACAGCTATCTCGGTAATCCGAGAGGTTGCAAATAAGGCAGTGATTAAGGAGGTAAATGAAGAGGACCAAGTCAATCCTCGCAGGGATGACATAGTTATTCATGATGTTGACACAAGTCTGTCAGGTACACCCAAAAAAGTGTGTGTTGGAGAACGTGGTGATGTAGCTCTGGGTACACGGTCTGCTAGTGAATGTGTTAAGCAGACATGTGATGGCATTGAAGGTGACGGAAGTATAGAGCAGCATGGCCTCTGCAGTGGTCAGCTGAAACCTCTCGGCCATACAAAGAGCACGTCATGCGCATCTGAGACTCTTGCTTCGGAGCCCAATGAAAAGCGAGTGGCATTGAAAAACCCTAACACAGAGCCAGAAGAGTACCATAATTCGAGCAAGAGGGGCTGGAACTCCAAGAGTAGTAGTGGAGGTAGGAACGCTGTGAGCCCAAAACATGGTACTCCGTACCATGCGGAGGCAAATGAACTTGGAGACAACCGAAAGATGTGGCGTGCTTTGGACTACGTAGCCTGGCGCTCAGACCCCGATGTTTGGATCGAACATTGTTCTATCTACGTAAACATCGGGAAGCCACCGCGGTACACAGAAGCACATAGGAAGAAAGAGCTCTGGTTCTGCGCTAGTACATGGAAGAAAAGGAGAAAGAATACAAACCTGGTTGACCGATTCTGAACTGAACTGCGACACGACAATGGACTTCGAACTGCATGCGGAACCAATTCCCCGCGCTGACATAATGTTTGCCCGACTTACTGGGCGTCGATGCTTCCAAGCTTGACTCGACGAATTCATCGTGCTGCCCGGTGCCTGTGTTCGCCGCAACGGCATGAGTGAGTGGTCGTTGGCCTAGGCATCGGGTCACGAGTGAGCGGTGCCGTGCATTCCATGTGTGGACGCCCTTGGTACATCGTCAAAGAGAAAACATTATCATCGTTGAATGTGTTCAGTTTATGCGTATTGTGTCAGTTGTCTATGTCTTTCAGTTGTGCTCCGTCTTACTTGATAATGTATTTTCTGTGTTCACGGTCACGGCTCTGCGCGTCCGAGTTCCTGGGTCCACGAGCAATCACAGTCACCGAGAATAATTGTCAGCTAAGTGAAACCAGCTGTACGCTTTTAATATGGCAACCTAAGAGCTGAAATGTTATTTCAAGGCACATGAAGTCGAGTTACACTTGAAAAGTGTACAGATTCTTTGAGGTGTGGCACAATCTTGTCACATATTTTTGCCTTTTTTATTATTATTTATTTTTTTTCACTGTCATCCGTCGATGTGGATGGGCGATGATAAAGAATACCGCTGCCAAAGTGCGCTTTTATGCCGGTAAATCTTTGAGTGTATATTACAGTGCCCTATGGTGCCGGCGAGACACTTGGACATTCCAGTCTACTCTATGAACATGCCTACCCTTTTTACCCCACCGTTTCGCTGTTCTTGAACTGGGGGGAAGATGTGGTAAAAAAACGCTGCCCTGGAGAGTGTGCGTCATGCTTTGACGTAGAAAATCGGTGTGCGGGGCCGATTTAGTAATTCAAGGTGCGCGCGAATCATCATGATGGTGATAGCGGTAAAACTATGAGCTCGCCTATGCGCGTGCTCGTGCGCGTACCTCGTGAAAAGCTCCCGAGCCACGGGGACAGCTCGGCTAGCCCCAGAGAGCAAAGAGCAAGGACAAGTTCGGGCCACGCCCCGGCTGCTCGTTCTGACCCTCCGTGTCCGGGCCTCGTCTCGGCGTTGAAGTCCTCGGGTGCGTCCTGGACTGGGCGTCGCCCCACCTCGCCCCCACGTTGGTCTGAAGCGGCGTTCGTCACGGCCAGCTGCTGTTCTGGTCTCGGAACGAGACGCTGTCCGAGGTCTGTTCACGGCAGTCAGCGGTACGCTGTTCTCGGTGATCTACATGCAAGCCCAGGCATTGACCACCGTACTGGGATGCCCCTGGCGGTTATCTTCTAGACCGGGCCCCGCCTCGGTACGAACTCCGCAAGCACAAGGCACACCGCCTCCTGACTACCAGAGAGCTCAAGGTCAAGCGCAATGTTCATGCCCCAAGAGTAGAATGTGAGTGGACGAACAAGAACATTAACTCCCTTTCGCGTAGGACCATGAACGCGTGTATATATGTGTGAGTTTATGTTGTGTGTATCCCTTTGTCCGTCTTCGTGTATATAAAAGTCTCTCGTTGTCCTCGAACGTCCTCTGTCCTCGTCTGGCTAACCTGCGCCCACAGTTGCCCACAAATTTTGGCGAGCCTGCCAGGAAAAATAGGCCTTACCTTCTTGCCGAGAGCCAGACGGGCGGGACGAACCGATGGATTTAGAGAAATTGCACGCGATCGGAACGGACATGGGCCTTGCCAGGATCGGCACTCAACATCTTTCAGGCGAGAATTAGTCGCACACAGGATGCCTGTAAACGTGCAAAGACTGCTTTGTATTGGTGAGGAGGTCGGGTGGTCTTGCGCCGACTTAGAGCGAATGTTGCAAGAAGACCTTGATGAGAAACAAAAGAGAATTGATTTCGAACTGCGGTACATGTGCAAAAATGACAATGAGCGTGTGCGTTTGCGACAGGAAGGGGAGAAGCTGTTGTCTGAGATCAGCACAGCTATCTCGGTAATCCGAGAGGTTGCAAATAAGGCAGTGATTAAGGAGGTAAATGAAGAGGACCAAGTCAATCCTCGCAGGGATGACATAGTTATTCATGATGTTGACACAAGTCTGTCAGGTACACCCAAAAAAGTGTGTGTTGGAGAACGTGGTGATGTAGCTCTGGGTACACGGTCTGCTAGTGAATGTGTTAAGCAGACATGTGATGGCATTGAAGGTGACGGAAGTATAGAGCAGCATGGCCTCTGCAGTGGTCAGCTGAAACCTCTCGGCCATACAAAGAGCACGTCATGCGCATCTGAGACTCTTGCTTCGGAGCCCAATGAAAAGCGAGTGGCATTGAAAAACCCTAACACAGAGCCAGAAGAGTACCATAATTCGAGCAAGAGGGGCTGGAACTCCAAGAGTAGTAGTGGAGGTAGGAACGCTGTGAGCCCAAAACATGGTACTCCGTACCATGCGGAGGCAAATGAACTTGGAGACAACCGAAAGATGTGGCGTGCTTTGGACTACGTAGCCTGGCGCTCAGACCCCGATGTTTGGATCGAACATTGTTCTATCTACGTAAACATCGGGAAGCCACCGCGGTACACAGAAGCACATAGGAAGAAAGAGCTCTGGTTCTGCGCTAGTACATGGAAGTGACATGTCGCCTTAGAAGACGACATTAACGAAGTGCGCGCGGCGGCACTGGCGCGGTGGCACGAGCGCGGGCCTGGCGTCGAACGCTGGCCAGGAGTGACTCCAACGCCTGGGCTACGCTTTTGAACTTGTTCACGTTTCCTGTCCTTTAATAAATCGTCTACAGTCACAAGCGGCTGTACAGACGTAACAGTTGGCGACGAGGAAGACTGGATCGACTCATCGGCACTCCACCGACGTCAAGGAAATAACATGGCGACGCCCGACTTCGGTCGGCTACCCGAATTCAGCGGCAGCCCCAGCTCCTGGAGATCCTGGTATGGGAGGCTACAGTTCTTCTTCGAGGCTAACGAGATTACAGACGCATCGAAGAAACGTGCTCATCTGCTAACGCTGTGCGGGGAACAGACTTATGACATCGTCTGCGCCCTCGTTCAACCCAAGCAGCCCAACCAAGTGAGCTACGAGGACATAGTCAAGATGCTCAAGGCTCACTTCGATCCACAACCGTCTGAAGTCTTCTGCAGGGCACGATTCCAGCGACGTGACCAAAAGCACGACGAAACGGTCAGTGATTACGTCACGGCGCTCAAGAAGCTAGCAGCAGATTGCAATTTCGGGACAAGCGCAGACACGGCAGCGAATCCGACAATGCTGCCTATGGACGTCATGCTGCGTGATCGTTTCGTTTGCGGTCTTCGGAACGAGCAGGTCCAGCAACGGCTCTTCGCAGAAAAGGACTTGACGTTCAAGAAAGCTTTCGACCTTGCACTGCGAGCTGAAAACGCCATCGAAGACCAGAAACGCGTGAAAACCGAATTTAAAGAGTTTCACGAATCCTGCATAAGCACATGCAAGATAGACAACCAAGGTCACTCTAGTGCCTCTGCCCAAAAGAAGAAACAACGCTGTTGGCGTTGTAACGCGCTACATAATCCGGACACTTGCAAGTTCCAGACAGTCTCCTGCAACTACTGCAAGAAACGAGGACACATTGAAAAAGCCTGTCTGAAAAAGCGGAAAGAAGCAAAAACGAGCAACAGCATCGAATATCCCCAACAAGGAACTTCGACAGCTGCCTCAGCACCAGTGACGACTCAGCAGGACTCATCAGACGTGGCCCTTTACGAGCTCAACACCGTAACCAACGCGTCCAGCACACAGAAGGTCATGACTCGGCTACGCGTACATGGCAAGTTCTTGGATTTTGAAGTCGACTCGGGTGCAGCCTGCACACTCATCAGTGAGGTCACGTTCAAAGCTACGTGGACAGATGATCGACCACGGCTTCAGACCGACAACATTCTCCTACGCACATGGTCAGGACAGTCTCTTCGAGTTCTCGGATGTGCAACGGTGATTGTTACGCGCGGAAACAAGACCATGACACTACCACTTGTTGTCATCAAGGGAGCAGGTTGTAACCTCCTTGGACGAAACTGGTTTCCTCACCTGGGTATACAGATCACGGGCATCAATGATGTATCCGGCGATGAACTTGTTTCGAAGCTTCTCGACAAGTACCAATCTGTATTCGACGAGGACATATCAGGACACATCGGTCCAGCGGTACAACTAGACCTCGTGGAAGGAGCGAAACCAAAGTTCCTAAAAGCACGGCCGGTTCCTTTCGCGCTCCGGTCAGCTGTAGAAGCAGAATTGGATCGACTGCAAAGTCAAGGCATAATCGAGCCAGCACAGCATTCGGATTGGGCAACGCCTCTCGTACTGGTTCGAAAGAAAAATGGCTCGTTGCGAATATGCGGCGACTACCGTTGCACAGTGAACCAGGTATCAAAGAAGGCAGACTACCCACTTCCCTCAACTGATGAAGTGCTCAGCCACTTGAGGGGAGGCAAGGTCTTCAGCACCCTGGATTTAGCACAAGCGTACCAGCAACTTCACGTGACACCAGAGACAGCAGAGATATTGACCCTGAACACGCTGAAGGGACTATACAGGGTCAAGAGATTGCCTTTCGGAATTTCTGCAGCCCCAGCCATTTTTCAACGTTTTATGGAGACAATGCTGTCAGGCATCACAGGCGTGTGCGCATACCTAGATGACGTGATCATCAGTGGGAAAGACGCCACGGAACACGCCGAGAGACTGGAAGAAGTGCTGAAGAGGCTACGAAACTACAATCTGCGCCTCGGAAAAAACAAGTGCTGCTTTGCGGTGCGACAAGTTTTCTTTCTGGGACACCGAATCGACGAGACAGGCGTCCACACAAACGAAGAGAAAGTTCGAGCCATAACGGACGCTCCAGCACCAAACTGCAAACAAGCGCTTCAATCATTTCTCGGAATGCTGGCTTTCTACGACAGATTCTTGAAGAACAGGGCAACAGTTGCCAGCTGCCTATACCAGCTTCTTCAGAAGGACGCCACGTGGAGATGGGAGACAAAGCATCAAGAAGCCTTTGACAAGCTTAAGGCATTGCTGCTCAGTCAGACCGTACTGGCACACTACGACGAACAGAAGGAGCTTCTTGTCTCTTGTGATGCTTCACCATATGGCATAGGAGCTGTTCTGTCTCAACGTGATGACCAGAATAGAGAGGCGCCAATCGCTTTTGCATCTCGGACGCTAGGGCCGGCAGAACGCAATTATGCTCAATTGGACAGAGAAGGCCTTGCTGTGGTGTTTGCAGCCCACAAGTTCCACAAGTATATTGCGGGAAGAAAGGTGACTTTCGTCACTGACCACCAACCACTGCTCGGCATACTGGGTCCACAAAAGCCAACGGCTCAAGTCCTTTCTCCACGGATGACCAGATGGTGCATCAAGTTATCGGCGTATGACTACAGCATAATCTACAGGCGTGGCAAGAACCATCAAAACGCGGATGCGTTGAGCCGTTTGCCATTACAAGAACGTCTCGATGAACCCTGGCCTCCAGGTGACGTACTATTGTTCGAAGCTTTATCGAGACCTCCGTTGACTGCTGCCGAGATAGCACGCCTGACACAACAAGACAGCATCATGCAGAGGTTGTACAAGGCAGTGCAGGATGGTACAGTGGAGAAACTCACTGGAGATGAGTTTGCTCCTTACCGACGACGAGCGACCGCACTAGCACTACATCGCGAGTGCATCACACTTGGATCCCGAGTGATCATACCGAGCTCAGCACGAGCCCGTGTTCTGGCACTTCTGCATGCTGGTCACAGAGGCATGGTAGCCATGAAGAAGTGCGCAAGGAGCTACGTATGGTGGCCCGGAATGGACAAGGTGATCGAGGAAACGGTGCGACAGTGCCGTGAATGCCAAGCAACGCAAAAGAGCCCACCCAAAGCTCCTATTCCTACGTGGGACCGTCCCCAGACAGCATGGAACACGGTGCACGTTGACTTCGCGGGGCCACTACTCGGACGCACCTACTTGGTTGTTGTGGACGCATACACAAAGTGGGTGGAAGTCCGGCACGTGACACAAGCAACATCCGCGGCTGTAATCGACGTGCTCCGAAGCCTCTTTGCAACGTTCGGCATTCCCCGAAAGGTCATCTCCGACAACGGAAAAGCATTCATCTCCAACGAGATCAAGCAGTTCTATGCGTCGAACGGCATACAGGCTGCAACCTCACCAGCATATCATCCGGCAACAAACGGCCAGGCAGAACGCTATGTGGCGGAGCTGAAAAGAGCGCTGTTGAAAGATGCAGACAAGTCCATACAGTGCCGACTTGCAAGATTTCTGTATCGGCAGCACACGACAATACACACTACCACAGGTATGACACCGGCGAGAGCGATGTTCGGACGAGAATTGCTCTGCCCTCTCGATCTTCTTAAGCGGGAGACGAATAAGCGAAGTCCTGAGAGCCAGGAGGCATTGCAAAAATCACGCCGCTTCGCTATAGGGGATAGAGTGCTTATCCGGCAGTTTTTGAAAAAGCCAGATTGGATTGAAGGCGAAATACTGCGCCGCGTCGGACCACGATCCTGGCTTGTAAAAAGCGACCAAGGAAAGGTTCGGCGTCACCTCAATCACATGAGGAAAACGAGTCAGACCAGACAAACAACCCAATCGCGGACAGATTGGAGCGCAGCTGACGATCTCTTGGACGCAACGCCAGAAGAGACACCATCGAGCTCAGCTGCTCAACCGCCTGACTCGCCCGAGATGCAAGATCACACTCCCTCGCAACCGTCGACGTCACAGGCAGTGGCCACTCGGCAACTGCGACCACCAGAGGTTAGGCGACCTCCAGACCGCTATGGAGACTTCGTCTAAGGGAGGAAGAGTGACATGTCGCCTTAGAAGACGACATTAACGAAGTGCGCGCGGCGGCACTGGCGCGGTGGCACGAGCGCGGGCCTGGCGTCGAACGCTGGCCAGGAGTGACTCCAACGCCTGGGCTACGCTTTTGAACTTGTTCACGTTTCCTGTCCTTTAATAAATCGTCTACAGTCACAAGCGGCTGTACAGACGTAACAGGAAGAAAAGGAGAAAGAATACAAACCTGGTTGACCGATTCTGAACTGAACTGCGACACGACAATGGACTTCGAACTGCATGCGGAACCAATTCCCCGCGCTGACATAATGTTTGCCCGACTTACTGGGCGTCGATGCTTCCAAGCTTGACTCGACGAATTCATCGTGCTGCCCGGTGCCTGTGTTCGCCGCAACGGCATGAGTGAGTGGTCGTTGGCCTAGGCATCGGGTCACGAGTGAGCGGTGCCGTGCATTCCATGTGTGGACGCCCTTGGTACATCGTCAAAGAGAAAACATTATCATCGTTGAATGTGTTCAGTTTATGCGTATTGTGTCAGTTGTCTATGTCTTTCAGTTGTGCTCCGTCTTACTTGATAATGTATTTTCTGTGTTCACGGTCACGGCTCTGCGCGTCCGAGTTCCTGGGTCCACGAGCAATCACAGTCACCGAGAATAATTGTCAGCTAAGTGAAACCAGCTGTACGCTTTTAATATGGCAACCTAAGAGCTGAAATGTTATTTCAAGGCACATGAAGTCGAGTTACACTTGAAAAGTGTACGGATTCTTTGAGGTGTGGCACAATCTTGTCACATATTTTTGCCTTTTTTATTATTATTTATTTTTTTTCACTGTCATCCGTCGATGTGGATGGGCGATGATAAAGAATACCGCTGCCAAAGTGCGCTTTTATGCCGGTAAATCTTTGAGTGTATATTACAGTGCCCTATGGTGCCGGCGAGACACTTGGACATTCTAGTCTACTCTATGAACATGCCTACCCTTTTTACCCCACCGTTTCGCTGTTCTTGAACTGGGGGGAAGATGTGGTAAAAAAACGCTGCCCAGGAGAGTGTGCGTCATGCTTTGACGTAGATAATCGGTGTGCGGGGCCGATTTAGTATTTCAAGGTGCGCGCGAATCATCATGATGGTGATAGCGGTAAGACTATGAGCTCGCCTATGCGCGTGCTCGTGCGCGTACCTCGTGAAAAGCTCCCGAGCCACGGGGACAGCTCGGCTAGCCCCAGAGAGCAGAGAGCAAGGACAAGTTCGGGCCACGCCCCGGCTGCTCGTTCTGACCCTCCGTGTCCGGGCCTCGTCTCGGCGTTGAAGTCGTCAGGTGCGTCCTGGACTGGGCGTCGCCCCACCTCGCCCCCACGTTGGTCTGAAGCGGCGTTCGTCACGGCCAGCTGCTGTTCCGGTCTCGGAGCGAGACGCTGTCCCAGGTCTGTTCACGCATAGCCTCCTATATTTTTTTGTGCCCGCGCATTAGCGCTAAATACATACGCGCCATCCGTCCCTTATAGTTTTGGCGCTCGCCGCCAGATGCCGCACCGATCCCATAATAACAGCAGACGACGCGGCCTATGCACGCTTGCGTTTATGCGAAGTTCAGAAAAAGTGGGCGGAGAAACTTCACGAGCACAACCTCCAAAAGTTTTTTATGATGTCCCGGGGTCGAGCACTTGAGTTTGTCACGTTTCTGTAGTATTTGCGCGGCGTTGTCAACGGCAGCCTTCAGTGGCTGATTCATCTTTCTCGCTCTTGCGAGGAAAACTTCCGCGTAATTCTTTAGAGAATTTAGAACCATTACGAGCTCAGTTGACGGATACAGGAGTACACCTGGGTGGATATCTCCACATTCAATCAGAACATGCTCCGCCGTTTCCTTATCTTTCCCGCAGCATGTGCATTGTTCTTCTTCTTTACTGAATCTTGCTTTATAACTACGCGTTCTAAGGCAACCCGATCTCGCTTCAAACAGTAAAGCGCTTCCCCTTGAATTATCGTAAAATGCCTCCCTCCTTATTTCATTTTTGCCCTTTCGGTAGTTACTCAAAGCCGGTTTTTTCTCCATAGCTGCCATCCATTCTCTCGTTTTGCGCCTCGGCGCTCCGCCAGGAGCGCTCGCATCCCATAATAGCTCGGGGGACGGCGCTGAGGGACCGACCGCTCGGGCACAAAGTTATAGAGGAGGCTATGGTTCACGGCAGTCAGCGGTACGCTGTTCTCGGTGGTCTACAGGCAAGCCCAGGCATTGACCACCGTACTGGGATGCCCCTGGCGGTTATCTTCTAGACCGGGCCCCGCCTCGGTACGAACTCCGCAAGCACAAGGCACACCGCCTCCTGACTACCAGAGAGCTCAAGGTCAAGCGCAACGTTCACGCCCCACGAGTAGAATGTGAGTGGACGAACAAGAACATTAACTCTTTTTCGCGTAGGACCGTGAACGCGTGTATATATGTGTGAGTTTATGTTGTGTGTATCCCTTTGTCCGTCTTCCTGTATATAAAAGTCTCTCGTTGTCCGAACGTCCTCTGTCCTCATCTGGCTAACCTCCGCCCACAGTTGCCCACACTCACGTATTATCAGATTTCATTAAGTCACCTACCATTTTTAAAAGATCACTTAAAAGTCTAAACGTCGCATTCTTGGCCAATTCCCCAAAATGGGTACATGCCATATATCGTAGGAAAACAGACAAACTAACTAAATGGATGGCATCTGAACCACGACGTATCTCTGTTCTCCAACGTCACACAAGTCGACAGGATTTACATCATCAACCTGCCATGGCTAAGCCTCCGCTCAATATACCGAAGTACAAGGGAATACCCGAAGACGTCTCCGTCGACAAGTGGCTACTCCGTTTCGACATGAAGGTGACCGAGGCATCATGTGCAGAGCCAATTTTTATGAAAGGGAACCCAGCGACGCGTGGCCTGCTTGCTCCGGCGACTGCTGGCAGCGCGTTCAAGCGGGAGCGAGAGCAACCACAGTCTCTTTTCGCGTCATCTCGCGGCGAGCAAAGCAACCATTCGTTGCTGATCTGAAACCAGCGGCAAGATTGCGACCCCCTCTCCCCTTCAAGGCGATTACGCGAGAGACGCTAATCACCTTGAAGGGGGAGGTGTTACAAGGTTGCTGTTCTATATCAGCAACGAATGGTTGCTTTGCTCGCCGCGAGATGACGCGAAAAGAGACTGTGGTTGCTCTCGCTCCCGCTTGAACGGGCTGCCAGCCGCCGCCGGAGCGCGCAGGCCGCGCGTCGCTGGGTTCCCTTTCATAAAAATTGACACACTACACATTGCGATCAGGTCAGTCACTTCAGGGAATGCATCGAACCTGACAGAAATTTTCAGCAACCACGACACTTAAGACGGTAAAAAGTGCGATATGGGAAATCACTTTGCTATGACTGACGGAGATGCCTTTCGTCTCTTCATCCATTGCCGGTTAAAACGATGGCAGACCATCCACGATTACAGCGACGAGAAAAAAGCGACTGTGCCTCTTGGCCGACCATGAGTAGTGCCACATATATTCTGGATTGACTGACGGTGTTGCTCCTGATGGGGAGCTGGCGCTCACCGGACTCTCAACTCGTCATCAGTGCGGCTCACCGCTCGCTGCCCAGTGGGTTGATAAGACAAGTGAGATAAATCTCCACTACTCGTACTCCTAGTACTACATCGAGAGCTCGCCCCGCCATGGTGGTCTATTGGTTAAGGTACTCGGCTGCTGACCTGCAGGGCGCAGGTTCAAATCCCGGCTGCGATGGCTGCATTTCCGATGGAGGCGGAAATGTTGTAGGCCCGTGTGCTCAGATTTGGGTGCACGGTAAAGAACACCAGGTGGTCTAAATTTCCGGAGCCCTCCACTACGGCGTCTCTCATAATCATATAGCGCTGTTGGGACGTTAAACCCCACATATCAATCAATCAATCAACATCGAGAGCTCCACGTCTCTTCAGCAGACCGCAGCAGCCAACATTGACTTCTCGACCGAATGTCCCAGAAAATGAATGTATATAGATGTTGCTCGGCTGCTGGTTTCTCGCGACTGTTTCATTGGCACAATGAATGTCCGCGCCGCGGCAACGCGTCTGCTAGTGAGACTCGACAGGGAAGCGAGAAGAGTGACCCAGAGTTTCATTATTACAGTTAGATGCACGGATGGCCAGTAACTGCGAATGTTGGTACATGAGCAACAATTACTTGTATCAGTGAAGATGTATACAAACAGCTCAAGCTTCAGTTGATAAGAGACCCCAGCATCACGGTGCAGGAAGGTACTTCAAGCATTTGAACTTTGGGTCACGTAAACATTTAATAGCAAATTAGAAATGTCACAATGAAGTTTATGTCCATGTTCTGCGAGGTATGAGAAAAGAAATAATTCTTGGCCGAGACAGCACTTCGTACTGTAAACTGTACTGTAAACTTGAAAAGCCAACCCAAGGACGTGAAAAGTTGAACCTGTAGAATCACAATGAAAAGAAACCCACTAAAGCACCGCTGATGAGAACCTTGAATTCAGAAAACTTGCCAGAACGAGGATCAACAGTGCTCGACTTCCTAATAAATAAGTGTGACGAGATCGAAATCCCAGACATATATTAGATGAATCTATACTTAGCAATATAGGATTGCACTTACCAATGCTGTCCCTATTAATGGAGCACCATGCAGTTGTTCACAGGCCGACAAAGCGATAAATTAACAAGCAAGTTGACACCATCATTAAGGAAGGTGTTGCGAGGGCCTCGTTGTCGCCCTATGCCACACCGGTCATCTTAGCGGAAAGGAGAGGCGAAGGACGTACTTGTCTGCCTTGACTTTCGCAAGCTCAACACAGTAACGGTACCCGACTACCAACCAATTCCACGAACACATCACATTCTGGACTACTTAGGAACGGCGAACGTTTACAGCGAAAGTTCTTATGAGACGCACTTTTATCAGATGCTGTACCCTGTCGTTTCGCCGCCGATGGGTGGCTGGGGCTTTGTCAAGCTGTCATTGGACAGCTTTTTTCCAGGCCACCTTTTAGATGCGGAGCATCTTATACTCGCGCCTTGTAGTGCGCCGTCCGCGCCGTCCGCGCCGTCCACACCGCTTCTCGAACATTCGACAGCTGACGCGCGCGCATGCGCCGTCGCGCCGTCGCCCACTCTTCCACCATCTGTGCATCCCTTCCTCCTCTACACACCGCGCGCGCTTCACTCCTCCACCATCTGTGCACCCTTCCTCCTCTACACACCGCGTTCGACATCTACAAATCTCCTGATTCTCCAGTGGACGCGCATGTGGCGTCGCGCTTCGAGAACATTCAACAGCTGACAGTGCATGCGCCGTCGTGCTGTATACATACTCAAGGTCGGCGCTCGCTCGCTCAGTTGCCGCTCGTCGGTTGGTTTGTACGGCGCGTCGACGTCCAAGGTCGCGGTGAAATGAATTCCAACAAATCCACAAACACAATGATCGACGTCCCTTCGATCAGCGCCGCCCTTTCGCATACGTGTGTACGTGTTCACTCATTTAACACCCCCTCCTACAACCACGTTAACCAATTTAGCCATCGACCCAAGTAAGTCGCAATTTAACACCCCATTTCACAACCACGTTAACCAATTTAGCCATCGACCCAAGTAAGTCGCACTTTAACACCCCGTTAACCAATTATATGCTCCGCATCCTCCTCAGTGTTCCCCCGAGGGAAGCTGCGGGCAATTTTTTTCACCGTAAATGTTTTTTGTTTTCGGTGAAAATAAAGTTCTTTGATTGATTGATTGATTGATCTGTACACGGGTCACGTGCGGCGCTGTATACTTGTCCAGCGCCGCTCTGCCACCGCGGGGGTCCGTAACCAGTATCTCTAGAAATAAGAAAAAAAAATGAGAACAAAATGGGATTATAACATGAGCCTACTGTGCGCCAACCCAGTATTCTACCACTGAGCGACGCCGGGGCTTGGAACTCGTTTCTAAACTGGCCTTAGGCAGTTCTCATATTGGGAAAACAATCGCGTTAGAATGCGTAATAAAACGTTTTAGAACATCAAAGGAACAACCAGGCATCACACACTGCGAATTGTGTCACCAGTGGGTCATCCAATGCTCCAACTCATTAGAAAATTCGTTCACCTAATAACTGTGGCGCATACCCACTTCTGGCATTATTCTTCATCGTCGTCAGCCACTGCATAAAAAGTTGCAGATCATTCGTAGCAAGTGCGTAGCAAGTGAGCAGGTCCCGTTGAAGTCTTTGATTTCGGGACCTCGTTCTGTACATTATCACTACGAACCATTTGTACTAATTACAATAAAATTGATCGATTGAATAAAGTAAGTTTGGCGACTTGCTCTATCGACGGGGGAATTCATATTGAAAAAAAAAAAGTAGAAGATCGCTTACACAAGTCACTCGGACAGCTGCTTTAATGGTGCATATATTTGACAGACGCCTGTATAGAAGTATAAGAAGATTCCGTTAATTTTGCGGGTAATTCAATAACGTTCTTGAAAGAATGAAAGCTTATTACAAGTTAGTTATCTCAAGAGACCATGTGTCTTGGGTGGTATGTTTTAGTCAATAACACCCATGGTGATAGAGAGTTCACTTGCTTGGTTAACAGAGTGATGAATTGGGCTGTTTGGTATTGATTGACCGTTTCTTGCCCTACTGCCGACGACGAGAACGACGAGACAGGGACTACGAGACAGGTGGTACCAGGGAAACCTGTCCTGTAGTCCCTGTCTCCTTCTCGTGTCTTTCTTCGTACAGCCGCAAGAAATCATATTTAACTTCTTGGTATTCTTGTTGACGTGACAAGTACTGAACCTGAGAGCATTTGTGCGCGTTCTTTGCTGGCGAAGCAAAGCTTGGCTCAAACTTGGTGGTGAAGATCGCCGCCATTTAAGTGCCTAAGTTATAAGAAAAACGAGTTTCATACCACCTGGCGCACTCGTGGAAATAAATGGTAGTCGCGTTAGGCAAATGGCACATTGTGCCGTCGTCCTAGTGCTTCGTTTAAAGCACCGGCTTTATTGGTACTAGCTGGAGATCGTTTCAGCCCTGTTGCTACAGGATTCTGTTCGACTGCCCACCTTGTTTCCTCTTGTGTTTTACAAATCGATGCGTGTAATGTCGGTGGTACGTCTTTTTGAATCAGTGGTCAGCCTGTTACCATGAAACTAACGCGACCTTGGCAAACTGTGTCACCCGTTAAAAAAGTGGAATGTGATGTACTTTAATGCTGGCATAAAGCGTCCAATGTGACCGATGGCAAATGCCTGGTTGTAGACCTGTTAACTTCACAAGGTTTCATAGCTTTTTTATTAAAGGCACAATAAAAAATAGCGAAAGATACAGTGCTTCACAATTTGTCATCTACCGTTGCCAATGCACGCTGTGCAAAATGTAAAATTTCTAAACTTATTTTACTGTACTACAGAGTCTTGCCAGGCATGTTTCTATTCTCAATAAAATACAAATTAAGCCAGCTTCCCCCTCCCAGCCTGAAGGAAGCGCGGAGCCTTCTTTGTTTCTCTTTTCCAGTTCTTTTCTTTCATCTTTCTTCATTGCCTTCATCAACATCATCGAAGAACAAGTGGAAGAAGATTTCTCTTGGGTGCGAGCTCAGATGGCCATGTCATATCCGGTTTTGCTTGCGTTACGTCAATTTACGAGAGAATACGACAGCCCAGCCCCCTAAAAAGCTTCGCCGTGACCTAATGACTCCAAATTGGCTTGCTTCACAAAATTTATGTACCAATAAAAGATGGAGAATTTTTAGGGCTCGTTTTGTATTTGGCATAGACACATATTAATTATAACTAACATACTTGAGAGCCACTGAAAACATATGACATGCTATTTTAGTATTTATGATCTAAATGTGAAGAACTCACCGCTGATAGACGCTAAGTTATACCTTCGTTTACAATAATTTCTTTACATTTACGTTATAATTAGCTCAAATATCATCCCCGATGCTTGTCATGGCTTTCTTATCTGTTAGTTACAATTAAATTTTGCGTGCTTGCGGTAACCACCTCAATTTCATCAGTTTTTACAAGCACCCAAGCTAGAACGGCTGGAGCTGAAGCGAAGTGCAGTTCTGTCACCTTTGTTTCTTGTTTTCCGTTCACCGACGACGCTGGTGCCAGGGCCAATATAAATGTCATAAATAACACTCTGTCGGCACTCACTAGCCCTATAGCAAGCCTGGCCCACCTTCTGTGACCATGCCTAGCGCTTCATTCATTAGGGACCCTCGGTAGTACTAAATAAATCATCTTGACTTATGCAAGCATCAAGCATTCGTGCGGGGGCAATATTTATACGTCTATTCCACACGCAACGCGTGACTTTTATGTAAGTTTACATAAACCAGTTAAACAAAACGTTTAAACCAATCACTTTGTCAAAACTGCCATTATTTCATTGAGGAAAAGTGAGCTGCTCTGAGCACCTCTTCGCGTCGACAGTTCCTGAATTTGCTGTTTCGCTCATCACTAATGGGCGTGGTGCAGTGTTCGCCAGCGTGCACATGTTGCCAAGCCAAGGACGTCCGAATATTGGGCCGGCGCTGCGTGTTTCCGCGGTATTAAGGGAAGCGTGCATTTTGAATGACGAACTGCTGGTCCGTTGTGTTTCGCGCGCTTCCTACGACGTAGCCGCAGCGTGGACCCAACGAATGCAGCGAAGGAGGAGAGTTGACTGGAGGAGGAAACGGAGCAGGCACCTCCACGAGCGCGTTGCCGTGGCGGCCGTCGCTTAAGTCCGCGAGCCTCTCGCCTCGCACGGACGGCCGCGCGTATTCCTTCCTCATGGCCTCGGCCAGCGAGTCGTCCACGTTGCTCACCGACTGACCAAAAGGGGCTACGAAACGCTCCCGGGAGTATATTCGAAGACATGGGTGAGTTGGACTATTTAAGTTGCTTTCTCGCTTCCACCTCGACAGTGGTCATTTAAAATGTGCAAGTTAAAGAGGCCATACGAAACAAACCCACGTTCTTGCGTCCTTATCACCTTTTTTTTTTTCACTATGCACCCTCCTTTCAACTCACACTGTCTCTATATTGATTGGTCCCACTTTCACAGCTTCCATCTGTCGCAGAAAAGGCGCACGATTTGAAAAGCCTTTATGTCGTAATCGCTTATTGCCATTGGTTAGCAGGCATCGAGATTGGTTGAAATTTTCTCTTAAGAGCAGTGTTATTGTATGATATTTCCGGAAAATGGAGGACAATGTTATCGTTTCATAGATCAGTTGTAGCCGCAGTGTACTGTTTGTGTGCAGACCAAATTTTTTTAGGTATTATTGCGTGTAGTCAGTGCTAAGTTGTTTATTACTTTTATTGGTAGTTTATCTTTTGTGAACTTCACGAATATTTTTCAATGTGGCCGTCACGTAATAGCTTCGTTTCCTAACAAGGTGACTGATTACTTCTTGGGCCGTGAATTAAGTCCGTGATAAATGCTGGTCGCAGCGCGACGATATCAATCGAAGTGAAAAAAACAAAAAACCAATAGGTGTGTGTCAAATGTACTGGAAAGAAGATGATTAGTCCATGAGATCTTGTTAAGTAATTATTTATTTATTTGTTCAATATGTATACTGGCTTGAGGGCATTAAGTAGGAGGAGCACCCCTGATACTAATTGACGTCAGCTGCTTAAAACGGAGAATACTATCTGCCAATACTCTTAGCCAGGAAACCAACATGGTTTAGAAAGGACAGTGACCATTGCTGAAATTGCAGACCCCGTCATAGCAAAGTGCGTGAAAATTCGTAATTCAAAAGCATTTATGGCATTTCCATAACTACTGGCCCTTGCATGAAAAATGAAAGAAAGAAAAAGAAGAAAAGCTTTTCTCCAATGAATGAAAAATTCAGGCAGTGGAATCATACTGAAAGTTTGAAGCTAGTGACCCGTTAAGAAAGCTTGGTAGAAACACTTTCTTCTTGCACATCTTGTTTATTACAAACGATAAACCATTTCCTCTGCAGCACAGGTAGCGCTATATACCAGCTGAGCAACTTCGCCAATTTAATTAAACGAAGTGAGTCCAGTCTTGAAACTTCCTGGGTCCTATTTTTTTCATGCTTTATTTCTTCGGTTGAGATTGAAGTGAGTTGGGACGTAATGGATTATCTTGTTGGTTTTTCGGATTGCTGGTAATTTGTTCGCGCTGGATTATCTGCATCATTTCCTTGTTTTTAGCTCTTGTTTTAAAGTTAAACACAGCTCCTAAAAGTAACTGTTTTCTGTTTTAGTTTTATCAGACAAACATTGTGAACGCTATTTATGTTAATTGTACTCTTTATTGGTTAAGTATGCTCAAAACTATGACCCATGTAAAAATTAGGAAGAACAAATTAAGCAAGGCTTCGCAATATGACCTTTTCGCAAAACGCCCTTTTATTTGAGGGCTATGTTTCAAGCGTGGTGCCTCGAAAGGTACTCTAAAGAGAGCTTAAACGCTCATCTGTACACGTAGGGCCTGCCTACAGAATTGAACAAAAAATCACTTGAATAAACAGCTTAAACGATACTGAAGGTTTGTCAAGCTCTATTTATTGTTATCACCTGCAATTTAGTTTCCAAAGATATACTGCCAATAACTATAGATGCTGCCTCAGAAAAACTTCGACTGAAAGCTCACAGTTAGAAATCCCTTTAGTATTTCAGCGTACGCAACTTTGATTATTGGGAAAATGACTTCAGCCCAATGTAGGCGCGGTATTACAAGCGAAAATTAGTATGCATGAAACCAACGAGGACTCAGACTGCCTGTTTATCCAGTAAAAGTCGTTCTTAGAGCTCGGAAACACAAGGATACTATGAAATAACCATATTATTTCTAAAATTCTCATGCATTGGTCGTACCTAATGCTCTTAGGAAAGTATACTGTATAGACCAAGTTTAACTGCCAGTTTGAATCCTCGAGATAGAAATAGGGTTGTAACGACCACTTGATGACTTCCTACGTTACTGTCGATGGTTGTGCCTAAAAAAAATCACTAATGATAATCTTATGCATCAAATAGTTTGTGAATCTGAACAAAAATAGAATCGTCTAAGGAAATTAGTTTTTCATTCTTTGAGGCCAGATATATCGCATCAGGTTGTCGCGAAGGCGATGTAACGCATAATTTTTTTCAACTACTGTCACAGAGCTTTTCTTTGTCAAATGCTGTTAGAGAAGTTTTTTTTACAACCTATTTTGGAGAGGAACCTTCAAAGAAGAAACCGAGCTGAATATGAGAGGCTGCCTTCGGTCGGTTCCCATGCACCCGGCGCCCAAACGAGCGGGCCTACGCAGGGAGTCTCCGGGACGACCAGAGACAGCGATTCCAACAACTGCTTTTGTGTCACGGCTGCTTTCTGGAATGTGCTGTTTACAGAAGTTGCGCTAGTTTCGTCGCGAAGGAGGATTCACGCAACCATGTTTACTCGTGTCAGGATTGGCTACCTTCGCTTTGTCTGATTGGTCCATATAGAAGCCGATTGCCAATCGGTGGAAAACCGTGGTTGTCTCCGCGGTCCACGTACCCGTAAATGCTGCAAATTTCCACATAAGTAGTGACTCGGGCCACTTTTTGGGTGAGTGGACTCGGGGCCCACTGTGCATCTGACCACCGGAGACCAGTCTTGCAGGCCAAGGGGTATGCCATCATATTCCATGTTTTGTACTCGTTATTCAATGCATTGTGTAAATTCAAATGCTGCTAAATAAATAAACACCCAATACGTGCTCCTTGAAATCATCATGTTGACTCCTCATCGCTTGCCGGTGCGGAGTTGCCCCCCCCCCCCTTTTTTTGTCTCCCTGATCTTACAATGCACTTAGATATAAACAATCTAGAAGTTTCGATTTCGCTACCAAGTCTTCATTTTTCTCATATTTTAGTTTACGGGCCACCACATAAAGTATAATAGCTCCAGGCTGGTGGTGAGCATCGTCTACTTAAGTACCGAAATCGCCTAGAGCAGGACGAATATTTCGAAACATTGCTAGTTTTTTTTTAATCGAATTTTGTTGTAGCCGACTTTGCATTCAAATTCAATAGCTGTTATTCGCAAAGCGACGATTTTCGAATAGGTTGCGAATACCTACTTATTTGAGTGCAGTGCAGAGACCACACTCAAATAAACAGAAGATTAATTCGAAAGTACTGTAATCTTACCGTCTTGCGAATGGCATAGGCATCAAACATCAAGACCTGCGTAGTGGCCACACTATTCGGAGAGCCATATAGTTACCATGAGGGCTTTTAGCTGCGAAGCAGCTCTTTGACTAGCCTGTGTCACGCTGTCCCTCCGTGCACGCCCACTGCTCATGCTCACGTCTCGTGCCGGTTCAGGAAGACATCCGCAAAACTGTAACTCCCGTCTTCCTCTCTTCCCTCGCAAGACCAACACAGGCAGCGTCTGCAAGTATAACACCGACTGCTCGCGCTGCACAACCGTTTACTGGCGACCCCGTATACGTAGGCACTGGATCACGTGTCCGGAATTCCGTGAAGGGTTTCTTTACTTGGCTTTCGCTTGATGAGCACCAGCGTCAACGTCGCCGCCAGTGTAAGTGTTATCGCCCACTGCTTCGCATCTACTCATGGTTCCCTTTAGCAGCAGATGGTCCAAGTCCAAGTTTCTTTTTTAGAGAAACCCGTGAATGTGAATAATAATAATATTATTATTTTTTATCTGACTAGTACATTTAGTGTTAAAGGTACAAATACTAGGATGACAACTTTCTTTTATGTTTTTCGCAAAAATTAGTGTTTATTTCTCAAAGGCTTTAAAAACATTTTTCGGTACTTCACTCGCTGGTGGTACTATTAGATTAAGTCGCAATATTCACTACTCGAATATTTATTCAATATTGGGCTCACAAGATGAGTAGTTATAGTGGCATTTTTGCACAGGACAAAAACAGGCTTCGGTTTGGCGAAATCGAGTGAGCTCATCATGGCAGAGAGGCTGCGGTAAGAAATGGATGGAGGGCGTTGCTCGAGAACAACATACTGCTATGTAGAGCAGCAGCGCCACACGGCGAGTCCCAACAAGAGCCCGGACTCGTGTTTCCGCATATATGAAACACTATACGGCGACCGACATTCTCGGCTCTGCACTTGGCCAACAACAGGTTCTTCCGATGCAGTGGGGGCTGCAACGCGGAGGATGTTTATCGATACACTGGGCCTGGTTTACCTTACACCCAGCTCGAGTCGATAAAGAGGCTATCGACACCCCGAGGCTTGGGCCCGAAAGCAAACACCTTTTCCGCGGCTGGACAGGTGCTTCGCGAACCGCATATGCCACCTCCAGCGTCGCCGTGGGCACAAAATGACAGGGGAAGGAGGGCGGCTAGCAGCAGGATGTTTTCATTATTGGGAGTTTTTCCGAAAAAGAAAGAAGCGGGTGGCCTTCATTCAGTGTTGGCGCAGCTAGCTTGCTTATTGCGGCCTTTGCTCCTTCATCATGGCGACCGCACTATAAACTGTATCCTGCTTTGCGACAATAAAAAGAATAATCAGGTTAGTGAAGAAAAACATTAATAAGCAAACACACATGATTTATATTACGCAGTAGTATTAGCCGAGGCCGAGTTGGCATTCATGCATATATTACTTTAACGGACTACTCATTTTATACCACAGTTTATTTAATTCAGAAGTAGTACCCGTCTCTCATATGATGCTTTAGGTAGTGGTTGCTGATGCATGATATGAAACATATGATAATACAACAACAACAACAAAATCATGCAGGGCTTCACCATCGAGAACTACGTCTAAGTGAAATACGAGCACTTATTGATTCAGGAGTTGTCGTCGTACACGTTCAACACGAAGAAGAAAAAGAAGAACATAACAAGAACAATGACACCCGGCATCTGTTAATTAAGAAGCATATAAAGTAAACGTCATATAAAAGATCTGTAACACCCATTCACGTTGATGACACTTACGAATGCAACAGATGCCATGAAAGTATTTAACGAGTAAAGACAATGCGAATAAGTATAATTATCAAGAAAAATAGCTATATACTTATTTCACGTTTGTAAACAGTGGTAGGTGCTATAGTCCTACAGAGGCAGTGGCGAGCTTTGGGCTATAGACGGAGTCATCCTGCCATGACGTCCCTACAAGCACCTTAGTATGTCGATGGCACTTACTGCTGTTCACAAACATGAAATAGGTCTATAAATAGATATATATAGATGCTGTACGCACTTAAAAACTGTTGCATGAGTAGTGCTTATTTCGCGAATTTCTTTGCGGCCAGCCGTCTTGTGATAACGATAGAAAAATCACGACCTCAGTGGGTTGAGAACGCAACCTTTTCAAATTAGCGGCTGCACAATGACCACCGCTCACTTCGCTATACAGGCATGCTTTTTGGCTGCGTGAAGTACCGCAATGTGCGCCTCGCGCCCAAACCACGCAAGCCGTCCGAGCGTCGGTTCTGCAGAGTTCATCACGGCCACACCAGGGACGGTTTCCAGCCGGTCTTCTCGCTACATGTAACAAACAAAAGTTGCTCACCGAAGAGCCGCGAAGAATGTTAGAAAAATGCGAGCTTCCTGTGGAATAATAAACAAAGGTAAAAATAACATGTGCTGGCCGGCATGTCTTCGTGTTTTCTCTTCAGGGAGCACATGGAGCTTAAATACGAAAATCAGTGAGGAAGGTATATAATATTTCAGCTTGCGTGATACGTGCACACACACACACACACACACACACACACACACACACACACACACACACACACACACACACACACACACACACACACACACACACACACACACACACACACACACACACACACACACACAGATATATATATATATATATATATATATATATATATATATATATATATATATATATATATATATATATATATATATATAAACCGGAAATCCCAAGTTCCAACCCGGCTACAGTGGTCGCATTTCATTAGAAGCAAAATACTTGAGGCTCGTGAAGCCAGTAACCTGAAAAGTTATCATAACTGGATGTCTTACATTTGGATACTTTCGGATTACCGGAATGAACAGCACAACATATAAGATTTTCGCCCAGATGGGAACACAACTTTAATACAGTCGAGTACTGAAGACTGCGTGAGTTTCCACTGAAATCCTTTCAGAAATGGAGATCGAACCTTAGGCATAGTTCAACCCTGATATCAATCACTTATTAATGCTCTCCGGAGCAAAACAACAACAACAACAACAACAACAAAACAAAACAAAAAGAAAAACACTGGTTTGGAAAATAACAGAAGAGACAATATATGAGACAGGGAGATACATTATCGAGCAGGATGTTTCTAGATACACGATTCGATACATAATTTGCCTTTCTTTCCACCCTCAAGACTGCTTCTATCATGTTTCTACATAGCACAGTGTGGATGTTTGTAATAGGAAGACTACGAAGGTAAACGACACACTTCGAAGACTGGTTTGGCTGCATTGGCACTTCATGGCTCTTGGTGCATGACAAGTAGGCTCTAGTATTTCCAACGAAACATTGATATGCAGCTGTTGTTACCCGGAACGTTCGTAATGATACGGAGGCAAGTGGGAGGGTGGGGAGAGGGAGAGGGAAGTTACAGACTGCAGTTACGTCGCAAATGACGCCTTCTGCGATAAGGCCGCGTTTAATTCCCCCCTTTCCTTGTTTCTTCTTCGGTTTTTGTGACTCATAACACATTGCGAGAGCGACTTCACTACGCAAACACGAACTCTATTTGCATTCAAACCAGTGGGCGCTCCATTCCTGCTCGTTCAGCATTTCAGGACCGACTTCGCACGTAAGACTAACAGTGTTGTCCCAAGGAGGGCATTAAATGTGTGCATGCGATTCCGGCATCGTTGTAAACATCTATATAATACGCATAACTTGAGATTTTGTGAGCATAATGTAAATCAAACGCGAAGTAATGTTAAACGCATATTCATGCACAAATACTGGGTGTTTGAGTTAACCTTTATAGTTTTCTTAAAATTCAGCCATGGGACAAGCTTGAAAACCCCGCTTGCATATATATACTCATATATCCAGGGGCACACAAAGTGAGACATCAGTTATCGCTGTCAGCCATTCAATTAACTAAGATTTAATAATTACTTTTTTAGTGACTGCCGGAAGTAAGCGTGCTTCTATTGAAAACTTGGAGGCAAGTGCGTTCATATACAGTTCTACCTGGAGTAATTCATTTAGTATGTGGGTGCTCCGAGATATCCCGCTGCAAAATTTGTTAGCCGATTCCATGATTGCGTATGAAGGGCGGTGAGGATCCGCGCAATGATCCTCCCCAATAGGACGAACACTCATAGCCTGGATAATAGTAAAATGTTAACCGTCATTATCATTGCCCGTGCCTGCGACTGGTCAGATAAATGGTGCACGCAACTTACACGCTATATCGGGGAGGAGTTTTACGCCAGTGCTGACTGTCTTGCATGCGCAGCCATGTAAACCACCATTAAACTTAGCAGTGGCGCAGAAAGGCTGGCAAAAATCTTTCCGAGTAAAACAGTGTATAAATGCGACTGCCTACAACTTTCCAATACAAATATGCCCACTTGCTGCAACCTCTAGAAAGTTAATTATTACATCGTAGTTATTTGGAATGGCTACTGTGTCTTACTCTTACAATGGTGCAGTGGCGATGTACCGACACCGACATTCCCGCGTCCACTACACTTCGGAGTGGACGAGTGCTCTCGGGCTCGCCACCAACCATGCACGGCGTCCAAGCCTCCATGGCGGCTCCGCTTCATGACTAATTATTGTCTTACTTTGTGTCCCCCTGAATACAATTGTTATCCACAAAGGTGGTTGTCATGATATTCTCGCTGCTGAACTTGAAAAAAAACCATAAAGCTTAATTTTGAACACCCTGTACATCGCATAAAACGCAATATCCAGCGGTAAAAAAAAAATCTTGTGCTCTAATGTTACTTGTGGTACTTCGTAACTACATAGCTACGGAGTACCAAAAGTGCACACATACAGGCGCTTCATATTCGTACATTCGCCCACCGCAGAACCCATTGGCAGGCGAAATATGCACAAGCCGGCAGGCAGGAGGCTCGCCTTTCATTTCACACCTACACCGCTTGCAGGCGCACGGCTCTTCTTCTGGCAGATGTGACGTGAGTACCGTTGGAACAGAGCTCTTCCTTCACCGATATATTTCTGCTCTGCCTCATCTTTGGAACGAGGTTTTAAATGTAAGGTTGGACACAAAGGAAGAGCGTTGTTCTATAGCTGCTCCTTTTATGTTTTCTCTTTTTTGTAGGAACTGAAGATTAGAGTCACAGTGAGTTCTGAATAGAGGCAATGCTAATTTATATGTTTTACATTTAAGACTGCATTGGTTGGTAATGTTGATACGCACTGCAGCCTCATGCTCTTACGTGTCCAGTTCGCGTTACCTTTTAATATAAAGCTATTCCAACTCATCCAGTGCAGCACATTACTACAGCTCACACTATGTGTGTAGAGGAAAGAAGCTATGGTTCACGAATCTTCCCCCGTCTTTCAATTTCCTCGAAATTAATTCGGTCAGAACAATCACAGTCTTACTGTACATTTCACCATAGTACAATGTCGTTGACAGTAACATGACTTCAAAGCCAACAAACGTGTTTACTTTTCTACGAAGCCAACCGGGACGTGTGAAAGGACTTTCTTTTGTTCCGCGCAATTACTAGACGACTCTGATAAAATCACAGAGTTGTCATAAAAAGTATACCCATAGACCTTCAAAACCTCAACCAATATTCTCTAAAATAACATTCTTGCTGTTGTAGTGAACCTCTCACCCTTAGCAAGGTCGCAGAACAAAATTTTATCGGGATTACGAATGTTGACGAAGTGGTCCGGAGTACCATGAAAACAATAGATTTCGTCAGAATTTCTCTTCTAAATCAACCTGCACACTGTTTTGGGATCAGTATGTCGTGGCAAGCAGCCGCGACAACATAAAGCGTGCTGAGAATGCACTGAAGTTAAAAAAAGAAGTACTGAGAGAAAGCAATCAACCTTACCTTTATTCCCAGGCGGGATTTTAGAGATTTCGTTTAGGCGGTCTGTAATCAATGGTGGCGGCACGTCGCAACAATCTTTTCGTAACTGAAGCGGCTTTTTTCTTTCTTGCAGAGCTGCAGAGGGTTCCAGACAACAGTGCAAGATGACAGAGAGCAGCTTAGGAAGTCGGTGCGACAGGCACTTCACCGATAGTACTCCCATTCGATGACCATGGAGGCCAACCGTACAACCTGCAACCCTGCCAAATACAGTGTCAGCAGTATCGTCTGGGTGGCAGGCATCCAGTGCAGTCTTGCAGTTGTCGCCTTCCTTGGCAACCTTCTGGTCATCGTGTCCGTGTGCCGATGCACCCGACTTCGCACCATCACCAACTACTTCGTGCTGAGTCTCGCCTGTGCCGACCTTCTCGTCGCACTCAATGTCCCTTTCTACGACGCCTTCTACTTTTTCGAAGATCTGTCATGCCATCGGAGGCTTTGCATGCTGCGCTACTGGTTCGCTACCTACTCGACTGCGTGTTCCTCCTTTAGTCATGTGGGTGTGGCCGTTGACCGGTACGTATCCGTGGTGCACGGTATATCGTACCACCGCCTCATGCGATACCGACTCGCCGCTGGCTATATTGTTTGCGTCTGGATCTCATGCCTTTTGTACAGCCTGTTGCCTTACATGGGCATCGGTGACAACGAGGACTACCCACTAGCTCTGGATGCAGCCCATGTCGTCTGCGATCTCAGTTACGTCTATTCCCGAATCTACATCCTAGTGACAGTCGGTATCTCGACCATTGGTTCGGCCCTGACTCTGGTTTTGTACTTTTTTGTGTTCCGTGCCTCGTGGAAACACCTGAAAGCAGTAGCCTCTACCAATGATGTCCATCACCGAGTGAAACAAGAGGCCCGGACTGCGTGCACCATGGCATTAGTGTTAGCGGTGTGTATTCTGGGAGTCCTTCCTTACTCCATCATCGTCTTCATCCCTTTCTTCTACGACATGAGCACTAGTCTACAAGTGCACGTCAAGCCGTACGTGATCTGTCTGTTTTTCGGCAAGTCATCTGTGAACCCTATCATATATGGATGGAAAGCTAAAGACTTCAGGGCCGCCTTTCGAGAATTTCTGTGCCCTCGGAAATTGAACGGTGTGAGGCCAACTTGAGTGCGGCTTTCGTGAAGCGGGTTGTGGCGATTCTATTCAAAAAGGCACCCTGTGGTTTCACAATCAGTGCACGTTGTTTCTTATTGAGCTGAAGTCTCGCGAGATTTGCAAGGAAGTTGCCATATCAAGCACTCCATATAAAATGCCCATCGGTACAATATGAGAAACAAAGCACAAATCGGCACTCTTTGATCAACATAACCTTGCTGACCAAACCACGTTATTGTCCCACAGGCTAGGATCTGGTCGCGTTGTCACAATTGTGTTTATGGGCTTATAAATCATTCATAATTGAGAATAGAGAATAATGTGATACTACAGTCGGGTTTTTACATATATACATAGATGCATTTACGTCATACTCAGCTTTTCAAAGTTTGAGAGTAACATGCGAAAATGGTGTCTTTAATTTTCTCGTTCCACTGAACATGTGGAACATTTCACTTTTGAAGTGGATGTGAATGCCGTTTGTTGTAAAATTTTCGAACTGCACGTTGCGTTGCATCAACTATGTCAAAAATGTCAAATGATGCAGACGATGTCAACAGTCACAAAAAGTGAATCATCACAAAACATCATCATTGAGATCTGAGTTACTTACTGTAGGGCCTCAATGGACAAGAACGATCTCAGTTCGTTGCAACCTGCAGTGTTCTTTTTTTCTTGTAACTGTGCCGTTCGTGAATCATATTTTGGGCCAAAATAAAGGACATTTACTAATTTTTTTTACTGTTTAGCAATGTTGTGTTTTCTGAGTGTCAAAAGGCAAAAAGATCTGTTCAAACTAAGGAAGGGCTAAATGCATTGCTGAGGAGCTTTTGAGATGGCTACACACTAAAGCTTCTGTGCAAATGAGGCCAAACAGAGAAGTTGTGGTGGAGGCGTCTGCAAAGGTGCCTCCACCACAATTTCACCACACCACCACAACTCCACCACAACATCGTTGCGTCTGTGCAGCCTTACGAAGGTAGCAACTTGTTATGACAGGGACGTCTATATGCTCTACCATAGTAGAGTACCTAGTACCCAGATTCGTTAAACACTTTTTTCTAAACACACAGAGGCAGCGAAGGGTCAGAAAAATACTTAACAGGACATCACTGAAAAGGAATTTCCCAAGATTTGCTTAGCATTCTGTTGGCCCGGGTCTTTTCTTTTGCAGCGGGGCTGTTAATCTTTTCGTTATGGCGGTCTGTGTCGGCAGAAAATTGTCATTTTCAGGGACGGCTAGGATCCACAGAAAGCGGGTAATCCAAGTGGAGTTTGAAGGGAGGTTAGTGAAGCCCCGCATAAGAAGATAATAATGGCCACCAGCTGAGTCTAAACTAATAAATTATATTTAAACGCAATAATGTCTACTGTACTAATTAAGACGAGGTAATTAATGAAAATTTTTAGTGTAGCCTAGCTATTGTAATTAGCCACACTATCGGTGAGCCAGGGTAAGTATAGCCAAATCAATTTAAGCACAGCTGATCATGCTATCATCTAACTAGGCTGGTAATGACTGAATTTAATGAGACCTTACACATTTGGGCCATAATAATCCAAGCAATCAAAGTCGAATTCGAAAATGAGGCGACGAAGCCAAGCTCAGGGAAATACTAATCATTACTTATAGGGTCAAGTTTAACTAAGCAAACTGATGGTAACTGGTGCTAATTAAACTGACCTGATCAAAATTCTCAGTTGTATGCGATATAACAAAGCTCGCCTAGATATTTCAGTTTTAAAAGGCCTCAGATCACCCGTTAATTTAATTAGGCTAATTAGTCATAACTTGCAATAAGCCTAGCAGGGGTTAGTTTTTTTAGTCATATTAAATCTTGTCGAAACCTGGAGGCTTACAAAGAGGGTTCCGCTTAAACTGAAGACGACGCAGCGAGTGATGGAAAGGAAAATGACAGGTGTAACCCTAAGAGACAAGAAGAGAGCAGAGTGGGTCAGGGAACAAACCGTGGTAAAGAATATCATAGTTGAAATCAAAAAGAATAAATTAACGTTAGCCGTGGACGTAGTGAGAAGGCGGCATAACCGCTGGTCAATAAGGGTAACTGACTGGATTCCCAGTGAAGTTAAGCGAGTGAGGGGGACAGAAAGTTAGGTGGGCAGACGAGATTAGGAAGTTTGATTTGATATGTGGGGTTCAACGTCCCAAAATTACCATATGATTATGAGACGCCGTACTTAAGGACTCCGAAAATTTCGACCGCCTGGGGTTCTTTAACGTGCACCCAAATCTGAGCACACGGTCCTACAATATTTCCGCTTCCATCAAAAATGCAGCCGCCTCAGCCGGGATTCGATCCCGTGACCGGCGGGTCAGCAGCCGAGTGCCTTTGTCACTAGACCACCACGGCGGGGCTAGATTAGGAAGTTTGCGGGTATTAAGTGGCAGCAGCAAGCACAGGACCGAGTTGACTGGGGGAACATGAAAGGGGTCTTTGTCCTGCAGTGGACGTAGTCAGGTTGATAATGATGATGATGGTGATAATGGTGATGGTGCTAAGGATGTTTATGATGATGATGAGAATATTTTGTCATTTACGTCATACTCAACATTGTGATGTTTTAGAAAATTTTCCCATTGAACGCTTCATACAAAGGCCATGTCTGGCATTTGTAGCAAGGACGTGTACAACCTTACAGAAATGTGAAGCCGTATCAGCTACAATTGATAGATGAGTAGACGACACCAATGTTTCTTATAGGCGAAGTCATTTATTTTCTCGTCAAGCACGAAAAGATATTGTCAGTGGCGGCAGCGTCAACATGAGGGATCCGAAAGGTTATTTATCATACGAGGACGTTACTGGGTTGAAAAATAGTCGGCATCAAATGATGCAGTAAATAAAGGACGTCCTTTCTTGTTCAAAGCTGGGCTGATCTCCTAAGCACTCGAAAACCTCTTTCTAATGTGCTTTCGCTGGCTATCCTCAAGTATAACGAACCAAGGGCCCAAGATTTCGACTTAACACGAGGAGTCAAAAGCATCCGATCCTGCAAGCAGTGCAAAATCACGATTCTTCTGGGTTAATGCAATCGACGGCGACGAGAGAGGAGAAGACGCCTGAGGCCATCATGGGCTGTGGGAGTTTTCGTGATTGGAAGTGAGCCAAGTCGGTATCGAGCATGGTTTACTGATGAAAACCATTGGTCCTAGCTTATGGTTTGTGTGGTAATGTGCAGGTTAGAGTATGTGGTTGTGTGCCTGTACCTACTGTAAATCCATGTATGAGGCCAGCCCACAAAATTGAAGAGATATTTGTTAAAAGTCATAAACAGCAGCCTAATACCGACAGATCCTACGCATTGTGGGAATAAATGTAATGCGAAGCAGCCAGCAAGAAGCAAGTAATGCTGCACATTACATGCATGTCATGGCTGATATGTTAGGACCCGTTATTTCTGCTCGTCATACAGTCACGTCACGCAATACTTATCTTGGCATTTATTAGGCTTGAAATGACTGTAGCCCACTATGAGCATTGTATAAATCACGTTATACAGACATGCATGTAATGATTTTTAGGTTACCACATCTTATTATTTGCGTCATAGTGACACCATGAAATGACAAGTTTGGTGTATATCAAGCAAGCGAACTGGATGCAAGTACAACATGAACATGACAGTGGCGTGGCGCATGACATGTATGTCATCATATTCAGGCTATACCATCTGCCCCTTCTGTTCGCCTTACAGTCACATTGCGACGAACTAATTTTGATGTATATCAAGCTAGCGAGATGGCCCTGAGCACTACATGAGCGTGGCATGTAGACAATCGTGAACATGACATGGATTTCATGATTTTTAAATACGAAGCAGCTCATTGACTCACGTGTATAACGCCTGACGTGCATCTGTGCGAACGCCATACGTGCATCTGTGCGACGCCATACGTGCATAACCATAACGCCATACGTGCATCTGTGCGAACGCACCGCAACGCGTTACCCTCGCCGGTAATGTTAAAGGGGTGCCAAGTAGGCCGCGCCGCAGCTACGCATTGACGTCACGCTACCGTCACACGCTTTCCTCGCAGATCACGCTGACGTCACTCTCTCCTTCGCTCGCAGCACGCTCACCACAGCGTCCGCAGCTCCCGGCTCGTCCACCCACTCGCAACACACTTTTCGCTCGCTTCACCCTCTTCATAGCCCGCAATGCTTGACCACACGTCAAGTGAGAACACCGTTTTGGCTTGTTTATCTGCGATTAAACTTACACGGAACCCAACCCGCCTCCCGTGTCCTTGCGTTTCACACAAATGTTTACTCGAGTAAACGCTACTCCAAGTTTCACTTCAAACTGTTCTTCACCCGCGTCGGCACCAGACCGGATTAATGCCGTGCGCACTGTTGCTGATTCGCATCCTATCACGGTTTCCTTAAGGGAGATGGTCGATAATTTCATTTTACAATCTATCATTTTCGTTTGTCATACAGGTACGTCACGCAATACCATATATAATGCGTATCAAGCTACCGAACTGGCCGCGAGCACGTAACGCACGTGGCATGCAAGTCATGTTAAAGATGACATGTCACGATTTACATACTACCACTTGTTATTTATGTTAATCATAGAGTCACATCCTGCGATATGAAATTTGGCGTAAAGAAGCTAGCGAAATGGTCGCCAACATGCCATGAGCATGGCATGCAAGTCATGGCATGCAAGTCATTACATCACATGTAATGATTTTCACATTACATCTTGCAGTCACGTAACGAAATACCAAATTCGGTGTACATCGAGAAAGCAAAACCGCCATCAGTGCATCATAGGCTTGACATGCAAATCGTGTTGTACATAACATGCACATCTTGATTTTCACATTACCACCTACCATTATGTTGGTCACGCAGAAATGTCTCGCTAATAGGGTTCTTTGCAGAACTTTTTTTTTTGGGGGGGGGGGACAGAAGGGGACACTATCTTGGCCTAAAGTGACAGCCATGCAGGCAAACAGTCATTTCGCGTTATGTATGCATAGCGAAAAAAAGGCAGAGGAGGGGGGGGGGGGTCATGGGCATGTTGTGCTACACCTGGCAACACCCCAGCTCAGCATACCAATTTTCTGATATATCAAGGTAGAGAAATGGCTGTAGGAGCACCACAGCTACGGCGTGTAAATCATACCTTTCATCACGAACTAGCCATGTTTTCACAATTCGAGCAGTCGTCATGTTCGTCATACACTCATAATATGCAATAGTAATTTTGGTATAAAACCGATTAAGGATATGGTCTGGAGAGCACAAAGTCGTAGGCGGCTAGATAGATAGATACGCTCAAAGTCGCCAAAGTTTACTACGAAATGCTTCATATTTAAAAGCTTTTGTCCATTTTGTTCGACGTGCGTCATTCGTCTGTTTCCGGCATAATAACAGCCTGTTTCTTAGGAACTGCTGCGAAGTGAAAATTGCTGAAGGGTCAAATGAGTCCTCCGTTATTCTTTTTTTTGCTAAAGGCAATGCCAAATAATCAAATGTTTGTCGTGGCGCTCAACGCACTCCCGAAAAGCACGAAAAAATTATGGGGATCCTTAAACTTCGCATTTAAAAGTTGAAAACGATGGTGATATCCTGTCTCAAGTGCATACAGTAACAACTTTTACAGCACGAAATTATTTCGACCTTGCTACGCACCTACTACGTGGCCATAATAGAATAGTCGAAGTAACGTGTGTGCCTTTTGTAGTGGGTGAGCAGCTTTAAACCACGAAGTCACTAAGACAATCACACTTGGCCAATCCCCCTAGCGCAGGTGTGTGCCTCAGTTTCCAGGCACTTCCTTCCCTACTCCCATCACATGTGCTGACGCCTGATGGCAACGTACGCTTGCACAACGCAGAATGATTGCACTATTTCATGTTGAATTGTGAACCATGTATACAGGACGCCTGTGTTTGTGAAGCATCAGTCAGGATCAATACGTTTCAAAGCAGAGGAAGTTATTTTCGTTGTATTGAAAAACTGACGCACGGCTGTGTTATACAACACCCACTTGACACGCAAATAACACGAGTTCTATACCAACTCAGACAAGAATTTATTACTATTTATTTTATTTGCATCTTTCTCGATTTTTCACGAATGCGCATGATGATACTTTTTTTCGCTCACAACCAACGATGCCAATGGGAATGCCGACGCGAGAATTTCTGCAAAGCGAGCTATCGCGTTAAAAGAGCGTCGTAGCGTTCAAACCACGCGCCGTGTCGAGAATCTCGGAAGCCGTAGAAGTGTTTCCTATTTCCTCCGAAGAGTGGCACTAAACACTCGGCAGTTGTGGCAGTTGTGCAGCCACTGGAACGGGGAAAGTACTGCATTTTTTCTTTCTTCACCCCCACGCACTCTAGGTGGGCTTCGCCACGCAGATGGTCCACCTCGCTCGCTTCGCTGGTGTCTAGGCGCGCTCGCGACGGTTGATTAAATGAGTATATGCCCAAATTTTCACGACGAAATATATCTGTACGACAGATAAGAATAACAGGTGGTAAAATGCAAATTATGGCATGCATTTCATGTATGGTATGATTTACATGCCACGCTCATTGTGGGCTCGCAGCCAGTTGCTAGCTTGATGTGCACGAAAATGGCTATTTTGTGTGGTGACTGTATGACGATCAACAATAAAAGGTGGAAACATAAAAAAGAACATGACGTCCATTTTATGCGCAACATGATTTACACACCACGTTCATGGTGAGATCACGGCCGGTTGGTTAACTTCATCTTCATCAAAAGTGGTGTTTTGTGAAGGGACTGTATGAGGAACATGAATGACAGGTTATGAATCGAAAATGATGGCATGCATCTCACGTACAGCATGATTTAAATGTCATGCTCATGTAGTGCCCGCGGCCGGTTGGCTGGTGAGTGAGTGAGAATTTCATTGTGGTCCAAGAGTAGTTTGCTTATCGCCAGAACTCGTAAAACGTGAGGTGACTGTATGACTAAAATAAATTAGAAGTTGTAACCGGAACTTATGACGTGCACGCTAGGTAGGCCACGACTTGCAGCCCCGCCACGGTGGTCTAGTGGCAAGGTACTCGGCTGCTGACCAGCAGGTCGCGGAATCGAATCCCGGCCGCGGCGGCTGCATTTCCGATGGAGGTGGATATGTTGTAGGCCCATGTGCTCCGATTTAGGAGCACGTTCAAGAGCCCCAGGTGGTCGAAATTTTCAGAGCCCTCTGATACGGCGTCTCTCATATTCGTATGGTGGTTTTGGTACGTGAAACCCTACAAATCAGTCTATCAATCACGACTTGCACGCCATGCTTATGGTGCACTCGCGCCGGTACGCTATCTTGATATGCACCAAAATTGGTATAGCGTAACGTTACTAAATGACGAACATATTGATATAAATATCACATGCCAGCTTGTTTCTATGCAAGAAAACATGACCAGAAAATACGACATATTTCTTGTCATCACCTTAATTTATGTTCATTTTACGGCCACCTCAAGCAATTTCGAAATTTTCGTTAAGCCCACCGAAAAACATGAACAAGATGAAGTAGACCGGACAGCGCTTACGGGAACGCGAGGGAGCACGTCATGTAAGTACATGACATGTATGCCGTTATTTTCGTGTTACCGCGTGTCCTTGTTCTCCATGCAGTCACGCAACACGATACCATTTTTAGTGTATATCCAGATAGTGCACCAGCCGCGAGCACACCATGAATGCAGCATTAAGATCATGGTGTATATTATATGGACGTCATTATTTTCATGTTTGCAAGTGTTCTTTATGTTCGTCACATAGTTATGTCATGCAATAGTAGTTTTGGTGTCTCTATGTTGCTAGCGAACCCGCCACCAGCACGTTACTTGCGTGGTAATTAGATAGTCATGGCTTACATGACATTCAAAACGTTATTTTGACGCTACCACCTATCATTTAGGTTTGTTATACACATACATCTCGTCATAGCGATTTCACTATGCATTCGTTTATTTAAACAGTCACGACAAATCCGACAAGAGAGAGAATAAATTGAGGGAAATGCAGGGAGGTTAGCAAACCTGACCAGGATGTGGGAACAAAAAACGAGGTGAGAAGAAGTGATGTGTGGATGATCAGGAGAGAGACGGTAAAGCATAACATAGCCGTGTATAGAGTGCAGCAAGGGGTCGGATACAGAAGTGAAAGCGAGGATGAAAGAAAAAAGGAGGGTAAGGCCACCGGCTTCACTTTGTCCTGCCTTCGCACTACTGATGCCTGGCTGGTCTTTTTTTTTTCGTTTTTCTAACAATTTTTTATCTCATCTATCCTGCTATCTAGGTACTATGTCCTCTTACCGTTATAATATTACTTGGGGTTTCAAGTAAAAAAAAAAACCACGACAGGATTATGAGACGCGTCGTAGTGGAGGGCTGGTGTTCGTGCACTGACATAGCCCAGCACATGAACCTCTCGCGTTCCGCCTCCATCGATAAGCGACCTCCACAGCCTGGATCGAACCTTCGGGTCAGGAGCGTTACTTCCCCGCGGTGGACCGCTCTCTTCACATGGCTACTGAAAGTTACTTAGCAATGACTTAAGACGAACAAGAGATTCCACAACACTTTTCACCAAGGAAAAAATGATAAGTTCGGGCTGGGACATGACAGTATATCTCTTCTCTGCACTTGTTTAATCCTGTTTCCCATCCATGTAGTGATATATAAACACCAGCGAAATCTCTCTTTTATCTAACAAAGAGTTTCTCTCTCTCTCTGTGTGTCTAACTAGTGAGCTTGAACTTCGAGTCAGCCATATCAATGTGTCCTGAGAATGGCCAAAAGCAAGCGGCTCATCTCTCCTTGTTTCAAGCGTAATGATGAGGAAGGCACGTGGAAGAGTGGATTGGTAGATGGTGCCCTATTCTTACGGAGAGAAAGCAAGGAGCTTGTGAATGATGGCCTTATAAATAAGTCGTTTAATATACGGAGCGGCTAACCTCGCTACTCGTAGGAGTGCTGTTCATTATGACAGTACTTACGTTATTGGTTCATGAAAAGGCTAGCGCATGACAAAGTGTCCGAAACCTAAGGCTGTGCAGAAACTCGCTTGCTCCTCACTACTCCAGTGGCGTAGCCAGCCGGAAGCCCACCGAGCACATGGCGTCCGCCCCGCCCGAGTTTCCGAGCTTTTTTTTGCCATACTGATGATGATGATATGTGGGCTTTAACGTCCCAAAACAACCATATGATTATGAGAGACACCGCAGTGGAGGGCTCCGAAAATTTCTACCACCTGGGGTTCTTAACGTACAGCATTTTCGCCTCCATCGAAAATGCAGCCGCCGCAACCGGGACCCAATCCCGTGACCGGCGGGTCAGCATGCAGCCGAGTACCTTAGCCACTAAACCACCAGTGTGGAGGTTTTCGTCATGGGGTACAGAGCACGAAATTATACTTGCCGACATCTA
Source organism: Rhipicephalus annulatus (assembly GCA_013436015.1). NCBI lineage: Eukaryota > Metazoa > Arthropoda > Arachnida > Ixodida > Ixodidae > Rhipicephalus > Rhipicephalus annulatus. The sequence continues at coordinate 82,830 of WOVY01000861.1, forward strand.
CTTGCCCTGCCCCCCACTGAAAATCCACAAGGTGTACGACCCCCTCCCCCTCCGTAAAAAAAGTGTGCCTACCCCCACTCCCCCCCCCCCCCGCGCTACTCCCCAACATCTTTCGCGCACTCAGCTGTTTTTCTCACTTGATATCCTCAGCTCGGTATCTCAGTCAACATATCGAAGACAAGATGTCGACACTGCATTCTACGTATATAAAACCGCCATTGGCATTCGGTTACTTCCTTCACTAGTGGAATCACGCAAAGATTTACGCACCATACGCCATCATACATTTCTGCATGGCCAAGTTTTCAGGTGCTTTATTTGCGCTCAACGGATCCAGAGGAAGTATTCGAAGACCAGTGGGAGGCTTTGCTGGGGAAGCAAAACCCTGACTACCAGCTACAATTGGTGAACCGGGCTCGGGCGGTGGCAGTGAGCCATGGCTACCTAGACAGAGGAAACCATCCAGCTCAGGGCTGAAGTACAAAGAGCCTGGTCCAAATAAAGCTAATTTTATTTTTTTGCTGCCCATGTTAAAATAAACATTAGATTTTAGTGCGCGCATACGGATGTACAGATTGATTACGAGTCTCAGGTCTCGGTTTACTTATCACGTCACCTACGGGTTTCGTTTCTCACATGGTTACATCTAGTACGCCGCTTCCTTTAACTAAAACTCGAGAGAGCGAATGAATTACATAGTTTTGCGTTCATAATAAGTAAGTTCCAAAGAAGAGCCGCCTTGTCATATTTGCATGACTGTAGCCCGAGCTGGGAAATCTGAATGGTCATTTTTTTTGCTTCGCATTACCCTAATAAAAACTAACAGGTAATGAAACTAAATTAGGCATAAGAGGCGTTACTTGTACCAAAGCATTCTGTGGAAGTGACGTAGATGTGAAGAAAGGCCACGAAAATGTGACTTGCCACCGACAGGGGCCGAACCTTCAACCTCGGATTACACGTCCGATGCTCTTCAATTTAAGCTAAGGCGACGATCGTCCCCTCATCCACTTTATTGAGTATTAGATGTGAAGCACCTTATGGCGGAGCTTAATTTGGTGTGCGTCCGGCTTGATCACCCTTACTACGCATTCACCAACTCTAGCCCTTCAGAAGACAGCTTCAGTGACATCGTACCACTTACGCAAACAAGGGCTCGAAATCGCAAGTGAGAACTGTGCAGTCTTGGCTTTCACCAGAAAACCAATGTCTGCTTATGGCATATCAATTAACGGGCAGTTGGTGTCATGCAGCCGGAGTCACAGGTTTTTGGAAGTCGTAATCGACCAAAACCTGTCTTGGCCACCCCACGTAAACTACGTGAAAAAGCGGCTGACTGCCATTTGTCACTTAATCAGGTTTCTTGCTGGGAAAAGTTGGGGAATGTCTGTCGAGTCTATGTTACAGCTGTACAAGGTACTATTTACTGGATTCCTGCGGTATAGCCTGTCTGTTATATCTAACACGTGCAAAACGAACCTGCGCACAATACAAAATATTCAAGCCCAAGCGCTTAGGATATGCCATGGTTTACCCCGCTGCGCATCGACAGCTGAAACAATTGCCATTGCACAGGACTACTCGATCATGACGCACATCACCATTGAAACGATGCGTACGTACCTCAGGCAACATGCTAGGAATCCTTCCCACCACTTAGAAACCCTCGCTACTGAGAGGCCCCGCACGAAATTTAGTGCAATTTTCTGTGCTCATCGTGCGTCGTTTACGTCAGGTTTTACGCCTGCTGAGAAACTGGTGTATCCTACGTGGTGCCTGACACTTCCACAAGTACGTGTTTCGATTCCAGAAATACAGAAAAAATCAAATTTGCCTTCATCAGCCCTAAAACAATTGAGCTTGAGCCTTCTGCACGAAATGTACAACAACCACGTGCACATATACACCGATGGTTCAACCACAGCGTCTGGTTCTGGTAGTGCGGTGGTGATTCCAGCTAGAGGAATCACTCTGCGAATCAAACTGTCACATGTCACTACGTCTACGGCGGCAGAACTTGAGGCTTTGCGTGGCGCCCTAGAGTACATCAAATACCAAAAACCGAGTAAATGGGCTGTGTTTTCCGACTAAAAACCAGCCCTACACAGCATGCAGTCAGTCCTTCGACGAGGTTGCCATGAACAATTAACTTACGAAGTTGTCAAGCTTGTTCACCACGTCACAGAAACAGGCCACGAGGTCAAGTTTCAGTGGCTTCCTGGCCATTGTGGGATCAGTGGCCATGATTCCGCAGACAACGCGGCTCGCACATCGCACCAAGAAGAGCACACCCTTCCGATTCTTTTGTCAAGAACTGGTGCTGCACAGCAACTTCGTCACCTGGCACGTAGTCTGAGTCTGCAGGAGTGGAACACCCCAAGCATAATACATACGAGACTATACCAAATAAACCCTCGACTGGAACTCCGACCTCCATCCGGACTTCGTCGACGTGAAGCTTCACTTCTTTGTCGCCTTTGGTTGGGGGTTGCCTTCACAAAAGCATATAGAACCCTCGTCGGATTGACCTACAACGCGGAATGCGACGTCTGCTGCACCAATGAAGACATCGACCATCTGATATGCCATTGCCCTCAATTTGCCCCTGAAAGACAAGCTTTCGGACGCATTGTGACAATTGGACGATCGGCCACTCTTTGTGCAGATGCTACAGGAACACCGTCATCGCCTTTCGTCGGCTCAAAAAGCAGTCAAAGCTGTCCTGTGCTTTTTGAGGACTACAGGCCTACGTGACCACCTTTAACTTTCTTGTAGTGCCACCGCTGCATACGCGCCAGCCGATTGACTGACAATCCTCCCTTTTTGTTTTTTCTCTATCTCTTTCTCTTCTCTTTCCTCTCTCCCTCATCTTTATGCCCCCTTCCCATTCCTCCAGCGTAGGGTAGCAAACCGGGCATGTGCCTGGTTAACCTCTCTGCCTTCCCTCTTGTTGTTTATCCCTAGCCCTTCTCGTGTGAGGCGTTGGTCATATTCCGCGCATTTCTCTATTATCTGATTGATAGTATGTATACTGTGGAGTAGCCTGGACAAAATTCTGCTTGGTCCTTTAGTTGATTGATCTCTAAAGCCACCTGAATTGTATTAGCTATTAAAATAGTTTGCAGAGAATGAACAGCAAGCGATCGGCCTGTAATTTTTCAAGTGCTTGACGTTTCTTTTCTTGGGGATTAAAATGGTGTTGGTCTTCTTTTAAGATTGTGGTACCCTTCCCGTCAAACAACACTTCAAATAAAAGGTGGCCAGTTTTTTTTAACACATTTTCTCCGCCATCTTTCAGCAGGTCTCCATTGTTACCTTATCCTCACCAACAGCTTTGCTTCTTTATATTCTTTCTATGGCTTTCCTTACTTCCCCTGTCGTTAGTGGTTGGATCTGGACTATTATTGTTTCTCACAATATCATCCTGGTTGTTTCCGCTTCTGTAAAGCTCTTTCTAGAACGCCTCCATAATCTGAACTATCCTAATAATATTTATTATTAAATGGCCTTCCTTGTCTCTTAATGCATAAATCCATTTTCTGCCTAAGCACTAGTTTGCTTTCGCAGCTTTCAGGATTCTGCCGATTTTTACAGGCTCTCTATATTATACCTTCTGATGTCGGCTACCTTACGCATATTGATTAACTTCGAAAGCTCCATAGCTATATATTGTCGGTTGCATTTGAGACTTTCATGGTTCGTCACCTCGTAATGAGATTTTTCCTACCCTAAGATAATTTGCCAGTGTCCTGTTTAGTGACTGTACCGCTCACTTCCATGTACACTTTTTGATAATACTAGTAAGATTATGGTTCATTGTGTCAATGATAACATCGGTTACCTCGTCTAGAAAGTTGCGCATGCCCATACCCTCTTTTCCCCTCTCTCTCTCCTCTCCTCTCTGCTCTCCTGGTTTCAACGCCGACGCAGGCAGCGTCTGGTAGCGAGTTTCTTGGTTGGAAGAACGGGCTGCTGGAGCTGCACAACCATTCACTAACCTCCAAGAAAGTGCCGGTAGTATATTTTTCCTGTGCGATGCTGAACAATAAATATTCACAGCGTGCGCGTTAACTGAAAGGGGACTGTGGGTATCTGTGTCCAATCGGAGTCAGCTGTCTCTCACCGCCTATATTAGCAGCGCCATGCTCCAGTTCTAAACACCAGTCCATCACTGCGTGTTTGCGCCTCCCCAGATCTCTTTCCTGCTCAACGCGACGATGAGCGCAAGCGCCAACGTCGCTGCCAGTGTAAGCGTTAGCGCCCGCTGCTTCGCATATACAAATGGTATGTTTTAGCGGGCGATGGCATAATTTTCTCGTTCTTTCTTTCTGCCTATTCTTCTTACTTTCTCCTTTATTTTCTTTCTTTCTTTCTTTCTTTCTTTTTTTCTTTCTTTCTTTTGTTGGAAGAGTTGAGTGAGTCTCTTCGGCACGTGGCGGTTGCCACGAACGGTTGTCTCTAGCGTGGGTCCCTCGCTATTGAGACCCTCGCCGCGGCCCTGGGCCTGTCCTTGAACCCGTCCAAGTGCGCATCCTTCCACATGGTCGGATCGACACCTGTGGGGATGCGCCAGACGGAGTTCCGAGTCTTGGGCGTCCCCATCTCGGTGCTGCGCGACTTCGAGCCGCAGCGGTACCTGGGACGTCTGATTGGCTTTCGGATCCCTTCACAAAAGGGATCCGAAATTGTGTGTTTGTCGTGGTATTATGTTTGTCATGGAGTGTATGATAATATTGTGTACGGATCTCCTAGCGTGTTGATAACGATTGATGTATCAATTCGGCGGACGATATTGTCATTCTGAATTATTTAAATAATGTGTGTTGTTCTTTGGTTTGTACCGACCGCATCTGCTGTGTCCGTTCTCTTCAAGAGCGTGGTTCCAAAAAATAGACGACTGCCTGCACCCGTCTGTCCGTCCACTGATCTGCCTGCCTGCCTGCCTGCCTGCCTGCCTGCCTGTCTTGCTGCCTGCCTGCCTGCCTGCCTGCCTGCCTGCCTGCCTGCCTGCCTGCCTGCCTGTCTGCCTGTCTGTCTGTCTGTCTGTCTGTCTGTCTGTCTGTCTGTCTGTCTGTCTGTCTGTCTGTCTGTCTGTCTGTCTGTCTGTCTGTCTGTCTGTCTCCATTCCATCTAGAGATCACTTCCCGTACCGCAACAGCGCAGCGCCATCTAGTGAACATTGAAAGAAGTAAAGTGGCTACGGCAACGGAGGAGGGACTGAGCCATAGCGTAAAGAGCTAACACAAAGAATGACGCAGCGCCGACCGAATGCAGGCCTGCCTGCCTGCTTTCTTTTCTTCCTAGATGTGGCTGTGGGGCATATATTCACGATGTGCGTGTTATCACTAATCATGACGAAACTGACAAGCATAGCACTTGACTTGTCTCACGATTCAGTCATTGGTTGGTATCCTTTCGTACGAGCTTTGGTATTTTTTGCTAACATTTAATTTTACAAGCAGTTATTTAGTGGTGAGTCTGTCTTCTTGCGCAATGAACATTGTGTCGCTATAGACGCTAGCACCATAATACGCGAAGCAAGACTAGGTACAGAGACCACTTCACCGTTACGATCCCAGTGGTAAATCTTCGCTTCTTTTAGAGATAAATAACACACAAACAGGGCGTCAAGTCACTGGTGTTTCCGTTCACAGCGCCAGCCATCACTATTTTATCTGTGGTCTTAGTGCACTCATTTGTTTTTCTTATTAACGCTGCGCATCAACTACAACCTCCCCAGTGTTGCAACACGTAGTAAGGATAAGCCATACGAAGTTGGCATGAGCCGCTTTAATCTCACATCTAATCCTCTTTTCTTGTGGGCAGTGGGCCTGCTGCTTCAAATGTCGTGAAACCTTTCGGTGACAAGAAAGGCACAGATTTATTACGCTTGCAAAGCTGACAGGAGGTCTTATTTCTTACGCAAGAGTTGGTATAATGATCCGTCGAAAGGCCGCGTTGCCTTGCGCATTGCAGGTCACTTTCAGTAGATACAGAAAACGGAGTGTCACGCAGAAAGTCTTGATTTTATGGATGGCTGAACAAGTACAAATGGACCCGCACTTTCTGAGCCAAGTAGATGCGGATTAACCGTAATGCTGATGTCGCAATAAGTAATCGAATGTGTCCTCAATCTTGGCAGCTATGGTGTGCCTCAACAACATGCTATTTAATGTTGGTACTCAAAGCGAAAAAAGTATTGAAGGACCTATTGTAAGTTCCAAAGCATGTTCGGTGAACGCCGATCAGAATGGAGCGTGATGCGCGCTTGTTCCTTATCGCATGAGCGGGCAAGCTGGACTCATGTGACGCTACGCTATTGCAGCGCGCAAGCACTGCAAAGTCGCACAGGACTGGTGTCAGCGGCGGCCACGTGGCACCATGCCAGGGCACGGGCGGATGGATAGATGGACGAGGCGTGAGACATCAAAGGGTCTCGCCTAAAGAAGAGCGCTAGCATAATTAAAGAAAACACACTGGCGTTGCATAACAGGTAATACGTCGCGCTTGTAAGACTGAGGCCAAGGGTTTGGTTTCCGACCATGGAGGCGTCGATATTTTGACGCGGGCGAAATACGACACCCGTGTGCTTGAATTTGAGCACAAGTGGAAGGAACTGACGTTTATGCGGAGTGCCCCGTTGCCTCACAGTCATATTGCAGCTTCTGCTCGAAAAACCCAATAACTGCTTACACGCTAAAACCCTTTAGCAATGTTTGTTATAACCGCTTGTTTATTTTGCGTGTATGGATTGTGCTTACGCGTCTGATGCAATAGCACCACGACAGTTACACCATGATTCGGTTGCAATATGCAGTAATTTATTAGACAACACACAGGTATTCAGGTGCGAATCGACCAACAGGATCTCGGAAAGCAATGCCTCTTTGGCGCAATGTTGCAGTACGTTGCTTGAGAGGACGAAATAATAGGTGTTTCTTGGAAGGATACCATTAGGGCTTTTCTGACTTCCCTTACATCGAAAGACCAAATCGTCTTCTCAGCCTATAGGACAAGAGGCGAAAAAATACGTCATTAGAGCGAGCCTTCGAGAAACGTCGACGCGGCTGTTATTAATCGCCCCCACGAATCACTGGACTCGTTCCTTACATCTCGACACGGCCAGCAAAGTTTATTTCCTGCGGCCGCGCACGTCCAGTGCACGGACGTAGTATTTATATAATGATGCCTACGCGTCAAGCTTTTGCTGTAGTTCTGCTGAGCATTAGGTTGATGGTGAATGTCCACGCATTTATTTCTTGCAACATGGAATCGAAAGTACGTATTTTTGAACACTACAGACACTGACCTGCGATATCGGTTGGTTTCGCGCAGATTAATGCAGGAACTCTAACATCGCCAGCAAATATGTTCGGTGTAATTTGGAAAACTCCGGGCTGCTTGAGCACAGATTAATGTCGATTCTGAGAGATGACCAGAAGGCTAATGTGATGGCAAAGAAACTCCACAATAGCCGCCCTTACTTGTATATCCCATTTGGATGACTTAAATTACATAAGTTATATGAGCAGAGATTTGATGCATTAGTGAAAACAGTTTTTATTGATATTTCAGTGATAAGACCAGCCATCGTCAAACTCTGACCAACTTGGGATCCATGACCACAACGTCAAACAGTCTTCAGAACTTACGTGGCAGCTGCTGATAACACTGGAGTATTCGAAGGCACATGTATAAATGCCGTTCAAAAATAAATTTTCTAATCATGCACTCGATTGGAAGTTTCAATATTCGCATTTATATGATGTCGCTTGGAAGAACGATATCAAGCGCAACAGTAATCCTCTAAAGATGAACATAACAGTCCTGTCACAGAGAAATCTGTCTTAGTTTTTCTCGCTATCTTATAGGTGTGTGCTTTTTAGGAGAACGTCTTTCCTTGCTTTCTCTGAACGACCGCAATAAAGCTTGTGCGCACACTTTTCCGCGATTTCACGGATGTGAGCTGAAGGTACACGACCTGGAAATAAAGCGCTTACGAGCGATCGCTCCCGAAAATGTCACCGCTGTTGTTATTAATCACCATGTCTCCAATTACATTTCGTAGCAGTTGTCTATAGCGCGGAACAGTTTGACGAATGGTATTTTTCGTCCAGACATGCCAGGTGCACATGACAGCGAGGATTACTTCTTTGTTCGGTAGGAAGAAGAAGAAATTGATCGGATGGCCGGAAGCAGGGGAATAGTCCTGGAATGTTACAACCACAAATGGGAATTCTCACCTGTTTCGTGCCACCAGTGCGCGGGGTAGTCAACTGAAAAGTCGAATTTGGCTAGACTTTCTGCTTTCCTTGCTTGTGCTACAGACAGAGAGAGAGAGAGAGAGAGGGAGAAAAAGAGAGATATATATTATAGATATTCTTTTATTTGCACAAGAAGGGGAGAGGCAGCGTGTGGGCGTTATATATATTCCCCTACTGCGGTGGTACAACGGTCACGGTGCTCTGAGCGCGTCCTGAAATACACAGGTTCGATTAGCACCGTCGTATTGCGATGAAGGCGAAAGTGGTCGGGGCAAGTATACTTTTTAGGTTTGCGTTAAAGAATGCCAGGTGCTTGAAATTCATTATCTGCGTCCTAATATTATCCTTGCTTTGGTACGTGAAAATAAATAAATTATTAGTTATCGGTGTCCTAAAACCAGGGCACATGCACAATTTGATTGCAGGCTCTTCAATCAAACAAAAGATGATTGTTTATTAACTTTGTGCATTGTTTCAATTTTAAATACTTTTACAAAGTTATTCTGTTATACCGATCGGAACCTTTAAAAAATGGTCCCTGCAACAACGAACTTCTTTTTTATTATTAATAAATGTTGCTCTCGCAGCTCGGAAGATGAACTTCTTAGAGCCGTTCTTTGGTTATTACTCGGAAAGCGTTTACATAGCAGCATCCTGGCACAGTCTGGTGGGTGAGCGTTGAGAAGCACGAAATCCTTGACCTTCGTGTTCTTGCTATCTGAACTTTCAAATGACAGGATTTGGGCAAGCATTTAAATGTTTTAAAACACGTGGCTGCCAACACTTGGACAGAATATCATTACAGGCGCTAGTTACTACCGTAAGCAAGTTAACAATAGTACATCTTCGGAGTTCTCCATTTTTTTTCGAAGTTTCAGTGCAGCTTCATTTTACAGTAGAACTAAAAAAAGAAAAATAAATGTGGCTGATCTCTCGTTCTAAAAATTGGTGTAACACGAAAGTGAAACATGTCCTCGCAGAGGTAGTTGAGCGTTTATTGAGCATTTTTTCGCCACAAGGGCGAAGAAATGAATGCTACAGCAACAAATTGGGAAGTCACGCGAAGATCGGCAAGCAGCTCGAAACATGAAGCACGCACTGCACGCAGAAAGCACGCACGAAAGAAGCATACACAGAACGAGCACGGAATAACAACCGTGACAGCTGGACACTTAAAGCCCACTGTTCAAACAGAACGAAAGACGCACTAAACGAACGCACAAGTATAAACATGGCAAGCGTGAACAACTGTCGCAATTCTTACTTCTTCGTGTGTGAGCAGCGTGCTGCTTTCAGAAACGCAGCCACGACAGCAAGCGAACGGACCTTTGTTCCCTCTCGAATCGCGAATCAACGTTGTCGCGAATCTGGCAAGCGCGCGCGCAGAAAAGACCACGCTTCGTGGAGAGGGCGCTCATCTAGACGAGAGCGGCGACGACCTTAAGAGCGCGCCCAACGCTATAACGCGAGCTTGCCCCGCCATATCTCTACTCATGACAAAAACGCGCTCAAGTCGTGGAGCTCTGAGAGCCACCAAATGGTGTACGGTGCATATAAATGGCTTGCCGTTAGCAGAATCGACATCGTTTGTTTTGTGGTCTAGTGGTTAGCGTTGCGGATCAATAGATCGCTGTTTCGACGCCCCGGGACAAATTATTTTTTTCACCTTCTTATCTTTCCAGTCTCTTAGTGTAGACATTAATACAGCATATCCGCGACGAAAATACGTCAGCGGAGCCGTGGTGGACACCAGAATAAAACACTTTTGTGTTAAAAAGAGAAAAAGTACTCAAGATGCCGAGGTGCGCATTATATATATATATATATATATATATATATATATATATATATATATATATATATATATATATATATATATATATATATATATATATATATATGCACGTGCCATCTTTTTCTGTTTAGCTTCCATTGCTTTCGTCGGAACGAGACAAGAGAGAATACAATTGCAGCGTGCGACAAATCATTGTAGCCCCGCCATGGCGGTGTAGTGGCTAAGGTACTCGGCTGCCGACCCGCAGGTCGCGGCATCGAATCCCGGCGGCGGCGGCTGCATTTTCGGTGGAGGCGAAAATGCTGTAGGCCCGTGTGCTCAGATTTGGATGCACGTTAAAGAACCCCAGGTGATAAATTTTTCGATCTTTCTACTACGGAGTCTCTCATATACATATGGTGGTTTTGGGACGTTAAACCTCACATATCAATCAAATCAATGAAGAAAGCATTATAGTTCCACTGGTACTGGACAGATTCTGAAAAAAAAAACTTTGGTGGTTAATTCGTGAGGTAATAAGCTCCTTTAGTGAATTAATTTAATGACTACTTGGAAAAGTGCCGGGGCCCCATTAAAGAGCTTCGCTCCTAAAACGCGCTGAAATAGGGGATGTCTGGGGACCGCCAACGGTGTCTGGTGTATATGATTATTTTGCCGTTAGTGAGATGAAGAACATACGCTCTGTGGTCGAGTGGCTCACGCTGCGCGTTGAGGAGCGAGGGGTCGTAGATTCGACGATTGGTGATGGAAATTTGTCTTTGCTTTTTCTTGGCAATCTGTTAGCTTATAGTCAACATTTAAAAATGAGGCTGGGCTTGGAAACTTTTAGAAAATCTAAACTCTGTAAATAGGCGACCCTCAGCAATAACAAAAATCTTCGGCCCCTGATAGAAAGGAACCCTGCTGCGTGTGCAGTTGTTCCCTCTCTGTAGGAAAACAGATTTTCACAGACGTACTAAACCAGGAAAGAAAATGTATTCTCGTTATTGTTAGCAGACATGTTTCACTACAATATTCTTGTGTTTGCATTTGGGCTGAGAAATCTTTGTGAAAACAGCGCAATATGTGAGAGACTGATCCAGAAAGACATGATCACTTTTGAGGACATTTCAGTGAACTTTCATTTGTGTGGACATTTCAATTGCGAGATTGCTTGCGTTTTGTTCAAGTTCTGTGTGGTATGGACAGACTGTTGTTTTGAAAACTTGGACTCTGTGGGCGAGTGTTTTGCTATGTACCTTTGTGTAGCTTTGTGTATGCTATCGAATCTGCAGTGACAACTGTTGCGGAAGAGAAGAGGAGTAGTTGGCGCCGCGCATTGGTACCAACCTCTCCTTATATACATTTAATTAAAAAAAAAACGTCATAACCGTGACGGAGACACGTCAGTGGAGCTGTGTTGGACCCCAGCATAAAACAATTTTGTTTCAGAAAATGAAACACACCTTCTTTACTGTTTGTTCACTTACGCAACATTTAAATAATTGCCAGTCTTGTCTCATTTTTTTTTTCATTTTGTATATAAACAGACCAGCATTTGTCGTGTGGAAGGTGAAGTTGCTAGAATGAGGCGCTTAGTTCGAACATTTTCACGCACATTTCTTCACATGCTCTCATCCTTCCTAACAATACCCATGCTCTGTGCTTTCTCTATGAAATTTGCGCTGTTATTCTGTTCACAGGATTCACTCACGTGGCTGCATTTGGCCTTTCTAGCTTGGACCTTCTGTGAATTGGCTCCGCCGTGGTGATCTAGTGGCTAAGGTACTCGGCTGCTGACCCGCAGGTCGCAGGATTGAATCCCGGCTGCGGCGGCTGCTTTTCCGATGGAGGCGAAAATGTTCTAGGCCCATGTGCTCAGATTTCGGTGCACGTTAAAGAACCCAAGGTGGTCTAAATTTCCGGAGCCCTGCACTACGGCGTCTCTCATAATCATATGGTGGTTTTGGGACGTTAAACACCACATATAAATCAATCAATCATCTGTGACTTGCAATATTTAACAACTAAAATAAGTATGCTCAGGAATTTACTTCAACTCTGTCTACACACGCCTGCCACTCTCATTGGTGCATTAGTTTTTTCTTCTACAATCACAATTAATATCGCGTCGGTAGGGGCAAAGGGCATGCTGGCTACGTTTTACCATTGTAAGAAAAAAGACTCGAAGAAAAAAGAAAGCATCGCGTGAGCATACACTGTTTTCTTTAGGAGTCCTCAGAGATTATGGGCGAAAAATGCCACTGTCAGGTGGCTGATTAAAACTCTGATTAAAGGATAATTGTGCTAACATCGTATTCAGTAAATTAATTATACAGAAGTATAAAAAAGATGGAGGGAGACAACCCCGAACTTTAAATGACGGAAACCAGGGACGGCGAGCGGATCGCACGTTTATTAAAAAGCTCGCAGGTTGCGAAAAAATCCTTAACCGGCTCGTGAACAAAACAAGAACTTTCGAGGTGGACCATACTGGAAAAAAGGTGTGCTTGTAAGCATCACGGGCTCCAGGAGAAATTCTTAAGCGTTGTAATTCATTAGGCATGGTGAATAATGTGGTAGTAATTGTCTGGGCGGCCTGTTTGACTTAAAAAAACAATTTATATTGCTGGAATACAGATAAAAAGGAAAAATATACGGGATGGCTTTGAGTGATACACATGATAATACGCAGGGTGGATGGTTGTAAAAAAAAAGTGGACCATGGGGATTAAGATTGAACTGGTTTTACTGGAGTGATTATAGGCGTCTGTATGATAATAATGAACCAGCAAAGGAAAGTAGACCACAACGTTGGGTTAATATTTCGTGTGGCGTTTATGACAAGACAAGGAAGCTCTCGAAAACCTACAGTTTCAAAACAACAATGCTCATTGTGCAGCACTCGCTACATCATAACCTAACGCATTGTTTCAACTCTTCTCCAGAGTTTAGAGGTTGTATCACGCATTGTTATCTAATTTGTCTGAGTTCCACAACAATCTAGCAACGCTTGACCACAGTGAAATTGTATAAATGCTTACTTTTATGACGATGCTGCTTGGCCGAGGAACAATGGGTCTACTAAGACAAGCGTGAAAAAAACACTCCTAAACGACTTTTCTACACAAACGTCAATATTGAAGCCAAGCTTTTGCAGCTTGCGAAAAAAAGAATCTGTTGCAAGCTCTGGATATGCCAAAGCGGCCTTCAATCGCTTTGTTCACTCACGTACGTCTAGGTGGCATTCCGCACCTTTTTAACGTGATAGTAAAGAAAGTGCGTGCACCATTCAATATGGACACCATTGCTTGGCTACGAGGGCACGTGGAACAGCACGTCCAGCGCGACAACACACTGTTACAAAGTGGACGACACAGTGCTGACTTCTAATTTTTGGACGAAACACATCTCACGCCAAAATGGCAGTCGTTATTGATATCTGAAATTTATAGGCAGAAACTTCAGACTCAAATTTCGTATAAAAGTGTGCCCTTTCTCGCACGATACATACGGGGGCTCTAAATTGGGCGCTATATATTGGGCACTCAATACCATCGGTCGCAGGGGTAAACTGATATAACTAAAAAAATGAATCGTGGCTTTTTAATGAAGTCAGCTCTTCATGATTTACAGCCCTATTTCTTTACGTTGATGCATGGATGAGGCAACTTCATATTCATGGATCATGAATACATATGTCGAGCTAGACTGTGATAGTACTCAATGAACATAATTGCAATTAACTCATCTAAGTGAAGCTACCCGTGCGAGGTGCTTGCGTTATAGGCCTTGCATGACTATGTCGGCTGAAGCGAGTGAAATACTCCCCCTTGTACATTTGTAAGATTCAAAGTGGCGAGCCAGTTTAATCATCAGCTTTATCGAGTGGTTCTTTAACAGAGGCTTCTGGACGTCCTAAATAGGCAAGACAGTGAAGAACAAAAGTTGAACGGATTGAAACAGTGTTCGGCAAGGCCACACATGTTTGATGCAAATTTAGAATACTCTTGCCAAGTATTACACCGTGCTTTTGCAGTTGACCTGGTATTTTTGCTAATGGCACGCACAGAGAGTGTAAAATTAAGAAAAATCGCGCTTAAAGTAATTATTTTTTGTTGATAGTCCTCTCTTTCTCTTTTCCTTTTTTGCGTTTTATTTATCCTGTTGATAAGGGTTTTCATCACAATGCTGCACAGATCTTTTTTGGTTTCTTAATCGTGTGCACCCAAGTTTTCTGACCCGCCGAGGCTAGAGCCCGGAGTTTGTCAAGCTGCTTTTAAGCTTTTCCTTCTAGATTTCCTCACTTTACTTTTGAAGAATAAAGATACAATGGTCATTTACTCTTTTGTTATTAGTAGTATTATATTTCTCAATTATATAATAATAATATTATTGTTATTATTATACATGAGCAGAATTTACGTCTCTTGGCATCACTCACGCGCCTATATTTGGGGCATTATTATTGTTCTTGTTGTGATCAACGCGTGTGCTGGCTAAATATTGTGGAAGAACATTTACAAACCAAGAGGTGCGCCACGTCAATAAACCAATAAATTGAGGACAATTATTGCACAACCTGTAGGTAAAATTTGCGGTCCTAAAGCTCACGTGCAAGAGAAACATTTTGTCAAAAGAGAAAAAAAAACCGCCAGGTCTGCGTGGAAGGCGCTGCACAGTCGCAGAGAAAGCTACAAGGCCTTCCAGAGCCTTTTCAAAACACTCATTGGGTAACTGCTGCAAGCACACTTGCTGGGTACCGACTGCGACAATAATAATCATAATTTCTGGTTAGTAGGCCGGCATTCGCTACGCTATATTTTGTCATTCTTCTGAGAAGCGTGGTATCCCCTAAACACTTGCGAGGAATTTTGTGCCAATTGTTCATGCAGTGGCTGACGACGATGAGGAATTAAGCCTCAAGCGGGTATGCGCCACACTTAATAGGTGATAACGAACAAAAATTTGTAATGGGTGAAGCACTGAACGACTCAATTGTTACGCTATTCGCACTGTGTGACACTTGGTTGTTCTTTTGCTGCTTTAAAACACTTTATTTCTTATAACAAAGCGATTCCTTTCCCGACATCAATCCTGCTGAAGGCAAGTTTGCGAACAAGTTCCAAGCACCGGCGTGGATCAATGGTAGAATACTGGGTTGGCACGCAGCGGACCCGGGTTGGAGCCTCACTGTGCCCTTGGTACTACGTTTCTTTTCTTATTTCATGTGGTAGTGGTTACGGACACCATGGGCGGCGGCGGACAACTACGACGCCATGCGTGACCCGAGTTGTGATCTCATAAGAGCTTTCACTGTATAAAGTCTAGTGCGTTGTTTGGAAACATTAGTTGCAGCGTAGCTCATATGCTCTGGCGGTGCCCTGCGCTATGAGTTCAGAACGTTACATCGTCAAAGTGGGATGCTGCGCTACGCAGTACGGATTTAAGGACGTAGCTATGGGCAGTCTAACGGGCCAACGAGGTGGCGGACATGTTAGGCCTATCTGTCCCGACGTGGGAGGCCCGCTACTTGCTAGTTCATGCACCGACGAACCTAAATGAAGTTTTTCTATACAATACCATACCATTAGTTGCAGGTCTTGTCACGTATCATAATAACCAAAAAATGCATATATAATAACCAAGAATTTCGACTGACATTGGAAGATTTTTTTTCTTACCGCACTTCTGACTTCATAATTACTTTATTTCGAATGCCGAAAGCCACATTGGGAATCATACCAGGAAATGTGAAAGATATTGCTTTGCCAAGCTCTGTCCCAATGCCAGCAGCAGTTAAAAACAAACAAACTTGGAGGACGCTTGAGGTTCGCTTTGAAGAGCAAGAGTAGAACGCGATAGCATAATGGGGCCGCGTGTGCATTGGATTCGGAACTGCTAGCCTGCTTCGGTCCTCGGTGCATGCCACAACCACGCGGCAAGGAAACGAGTGACTGTGCGCGTAAAATTTGCTGTTTCAACCTACTCCATTATGACTATTGCAAGCACAGTTGTTAAGTGCACACTTCACCATAACTATTCATTTTGCAAATCAGCGTAACCCATACTACTTGTGTGTATGGCAACACGCAAATCTATACGCAGCTGTTAACCTAGTTGACGCTTCTGCCGCTGATCATAATTAAATATGCCTGAGCGCTTTGCAATGGGTCGGCCTTCAAAACACCCACTTCTTGAGCAATTCACATGTTTTGACGGCGTGATTCTACGCTTCTGCCCTGCAATAATAAATGCGCTAAGGACAGTCTTTCCATTACATGACATTTATGAAGTTTTTTTTTCAAAGCAGCATCAAGAAATAATTTAATGATAATACTAACGTCTGTTCAGTCAGGCTGACTTTTAGAAGAATTACGAAGAAAAAGTTGAATACTTTTTACCTTGTGTCCCCCTTATACAAGAAGATGACCGACTAACTGTTAATAGAGCTGTCACTATGAAATAAATTAGGTTTTGCGATATGAACGTTGCAGAAAAACAAAACTCCTGGTCTATATGGTCTTGGTGGGATATTACACACAAAATTTCAGGAACTTCTGATCGCTCTTCTTGAGCACCTTTCTAAAGCTGCATGTGAACCTGGTGATTTTCCTTCTTTCTATCAGTGATCCTTCTTCCTGGTGATCTTCCTTCTTTTTACCATACAAAATTAATTCCAAATGTTGTAGGCCCGTGTACTCAAATTTGGATGCACGTTAGAGAACCCCAGATGGTCGAAATTTCCGGAGCCCTCCAATACGGTGTTTCTCATAATCGTATGATTGTTTTGGGACGTTAAACCCCTCAAATCAATCAATCGTCAAAATTAATTCCAAAAGGTTCCAATCATGAAGCATCAAATAGAGCTAACAAATATAGATCTACATCGTTAAATAACGTCGACTACAAAATATTTGCGAAAATTTTCACAAGTCGGCTGCAGACAGTGATCACAAAATGCGTAGGTGGCCGCAAGACATGTGGAATGAGATGTCGCTTCGTACAAACAAATGTCCATATAGCATGGTCCATCCTTGAGTGCATTGATGGTAGTACGGACCAATTAGCCCTTCTTCTGATAGACGTCACTAAAGCCTTCGTTAAGGCAGAACATGCTTTCCTCTTCAAGCTCCTAAGACACATACGAAATCAGGTGATGCACGGAAAAATGGTATTTCGCTCTGCTATAAAAAGCGCACGGCAAGGGTAATTGTAAATCGCAAATTATCGAACACATAATATAGTTCAATCCACCCGTGCGTCAGGGATATGCGCTCTCACCTTTGCTATTTGAAATGCAACTGGAACCACTATGTTTAGGTGTTCATCTAAATTCTAGCATTAAGTATTACCGATACCAAGCTGAGGAAATTGATGTTCTTGTTTATTCCGACAACATTACCTTCTTTTGCGTCTATTATCTCAGCGTTCAAGAAGCAGTAAACACTACTTAATTTTTGTGTGGAATCGCTGCTGCCTGAATAAATTTTGATAAAAGCTGTGAATTTTGGCTGGACATGTGGGCTAAAACTTCCTCGCTGCTCTCCAATGCCTATTAGAATGTGACTCGTTTGCGGTATCTCGGTGTGCCTCTCGATAAATATTGTTATAGCGACCCACATTAGACGTCCACGATAGCTACTATACGTCAAAAAGTGTCAACATGACGCGTACGAGACCTTTCCATGTTCGCGACGGCGAAAGGATGCAATATATATCTTTCTGGGACATTCTAAAAACAACAATAAGAAAACACAATCCTATTTTAGCTCATGCTATTAGGTTCCTCCGTTTCTAAATGAGCCCGACCAATTATACGCCATAGAATTTGTTTACGTTCTTAGGACTTTATTCACTGTCCCGTTAGTATCTGAGATATAGCGCATGACAGAGAAGAAGAGACATGTTCTTTTTTTTTTGTCATGTGCTATACTAAGAATAACCAACAAGCCCACGGCGCAACCTTTTCACGTTAAATGAGCTACACAACATTTTGCACAGACCGTCACAAAGCAACACATTCTGACGAAGAAGAAAAGCCGATAAGCAGTAACACCTACAGCTGAGGCGCGCATAAACAGGCTCTGTCACGCAGCGAACGCTCTCCTACTTCAACACTCGTCACGAACGGTGTCGTCCCTTCCTCCCACTCTCGTCCCGGTGCGCAGCGAGAAGGCGAGCTGCTATCGCCGTTCCAGGGTGCAGATGGGCGTCGAGGCTGCCAGGATGAAGAGACGTGACCCGATTGCTAAATGACTGCATCAACCCTGCGACCCCGGATACCCGCCACTCGATCGTGTTCATGACCCCGGACGTCTTCGTTGGTTTTCATAGCTGTTGTACTTCGTTGCAGAGGCTTGGTTTGATGTCTCCCATGTGCTTACGTGCTAGCACCGGCGCGCCTTGCATCGAAATGATCGTGCAACTATTCTCCGCCTCGTAAGATCCACGCAGTGCTGCTCAAGCTAGACTCCTCTGTCGTTTCGAGACCAACAACAAAACGCTGTACGTCACCAGCTTTACCACACGAGGCGCTAAGCGGAAAATGGCATCATTCAGACTCGAATTATTGAGTACACGCCCAGTCGGTTCTAGTATGGTACAATTGCTCGCGGGCAAATCTCTTATCTTAAGGACACCGGGTTAACTAGGGATTCATTCTTGATAAAAGCGCGTTCTTTGCTGAGGTGGAAACGTTGCGGGCTATGCATACCAGGCGTAGACCACTTTACTACACAACCAACAACCAGCTTGTAACAATTACAGTCATTAAGAGGAAATAAAGTGATGAACAGCAAGAGAAATTGTGGGAGGCTATTCAGGCTTCATATAGTTGGTTGTACCGCACTGGTGACATTTGAGACAGCTAGAGACAGAAAATATGACAATACTGAGAAAACAAAAGAAAACAGTACAGTAGTAGGTACGGGATTACCAGTCAAAATTTTCACCTATTATATGCAAATGAAAATATTTATTAGATGATAATACTTGTTCGGTCATCATTTAGCTGCCACCCTTTGTAAATTTTATGGCATTCCAAAGGTGACGTGGTAATGCATGCAGTTATTGTGTACATGTACAGCAACCCATATTTTACGGAATGAACGTGCGAGCGTCAACAGCAGAGTCGATTAACGGTTGTTCCGGACCTCCTGCATAGTGTGCGGATCCCAGTACAACCAGGCAGATAGATTCTTCATCGTTAGCATCCACGCACTTTCATTCATTATACCACTGTGCTCCATTATATCCCCCCCCCCCTTATTGACTGGGAGGCCAACGCATGGGCATCCAGGTTAAAAAAAAAGAGCGGCTCTACATAGACGTAGCCGAGTGCATTTGATCACGCCAACATTGGTCCTGGTTTCGCATACGAAAGAAAATACTCTATTTCTCCACATCGACTGGAATAAAAGAAACTGTCTTGTAGAGAAGAACAAAAAGTGATACGTTCACCGTGCTACAAATCAACGCAGAGAAAAGCATGGAAGCCCCATCAGGTTTGTTCTGTAGGAAAACTTTAGCGGTGAAATGCCAGCGCATTTCGAAATAATGTGCAACGAATACCTAGGTGGCCAGGTACCGCCGAATAAATGCTGTAGGCATGTATTTTTAGGCGCTCATTTTGGTCAAATTGGCATTTTTTGCTGCGAATGTAACTGCATTCCTGAATGTCAGCAGCGCACGGTTGTCAAGCGTCATCCGAACCACCTAACACAAGAAATCTTGGAGACGTCGGAAACAGAAAGGCTCCGCCGCGCATACGTGAGCAGGCCTTCAGTTGCCTTGAAAAGTGAAAAAAAAAATTATTATCTGTCAGATGGTTGTATGCGCAATGTACATAGTTGACAGTCGTGAGGCTGATAATTTGTTTTTAGCAAAAAGGATGGTATTGTGTTCTTTTCAGCATTTTATCATTGTTTATCTCTGTTCATTTTTTTATCGTTTAAGACCACGCAAGTATATAAAGCGTGGTGTTGCGAGTAAATGTTTGTAGTAAGTCAGCGCCCTTTTTTTGTCCCCCATTTTCTAATGCTCCGTCTTTCCCACTGCTTTATTTTCGGAGATGTCGTACCAACACGCCTGAGAGATAGAGAAAGAGTGAGAGAGAGAGACAGAAATAGAAGTAACCATACAAAAAAACAGAGAAAGGGAGCAAAATAAAAAAGACAGGAAGAAAGGAACAGAAAAGCAAAGGTAAACAGAGAAGGTCGCCGAGCTTTATAGAGAAACACGAAGAAATGGAGAAACAGGTTTCCAAGCGAGCACCGATGGACCCGTGGTTTGCTGTGCCAAGCTTTGCGCGACTTGGTGCAAAATTCTTGGTACTGTTCGCGTTCTCAACACCGGATGCGTCGACTCATGAGGTGTACAAGAGAGAAGAAGTAGTATAGAAGGAAAGGCAGAGAGGTTACCCAACTTAGGACAACCGGTTTGCTACCCTACAAATGGGATGTTGATAGATGGACATAGTGTGTACGCGGGGTATAGGCGCGAGACTGAAAGATGGGCAAGAAATGCATCAACTTTCTGCTTTTCTCTATTCTTCTCTTTCCTTTAGGCGGTTATTACAAGACAAGTTCCTACAACAATGCACCAAAATGATAAAATAAAACTTGCCCAAAGTCGCATTCTGCTAAACTCTGCACCAACTTGCCGAACGTCACATTCTGCTTAACCAAAATGATGTTTTTAAACAGTCTCTGGAAGCCATCAGACTTCAGGGGGATTGTTTGAGCTTTTCTAAAAATTCATAAGCTATCCCTTAAAGTTGGGTCATAACGTCAGGCGTCCAAATTTCCCAAGTGGCCTTTTCAAAGTCATTTTCGTGTGACCTGCTCTCTTTCACGTTTTCAGTATGAATCGTACGAGCTGAAGGAGCGGCATGAAACACAATGAACTAAACGCAGGTACATGCTACACTATTTATGATATAGTGATTTACCACCATTGTACTTTCGTTACTGGTAAACAGACGTTTTCATAAACGAATGAAACAGACTTATGAATTGAGTATCAGGCCTTTCAGCGGGTGCAATGGCGGGAATACCCGTAGTTCCAGATCAACGTGAAAGTGTCGACCGCTCAACTGGTGCTTTCATTTCCCCAGTGTCACTTCTATCATGTCTCTGTACAAGCCGCCATGAGTAATGCGAACCAGAAAGAAAATTAAAGCAAAAAAAGAAAGAAAGAAATGAGTGCTAAGCCACTCCTAATGCGAGAGCAAACTTGTTTTTCTATTCTAATTAAACATTAATAAACGGAATTCAAGAGCATCTGTATTGCTGTTTACTTGCTGGCGATCGTGAGATTGTTCTCATCTACCAAGTTTATGCTTTTCTACTTCGTTCATTCTATAGCAGGAACGGATGAAGGAGTACATGTGCTCCCTGCACTGGACCGTGAAGGAGATTTTTTTTTTCGCCGTCTCTGGCCACGACTTGTTTTTCGAGGACGACCATGCTCGAGATCGCTTTCGTGCCGCAAAATTGAATTTCACCTTATAGTTCAGGAGCAGTGAGGCAGTCGCCAGCAGGAGAAAAAAGAAGTAGGCACCCCATGACACTCTCGCACACTGGGTAATGAAGTAAGCTGCGCAATCGGGGATCGGACACCTCGCAATGACATATGGCCCAGGGTGCGCCATTCACGCATACAACACCACGTCGGAAATCGCCCGACCGAAGCCTTCTCGTCTGACGGGGCCCTCCGAAGGCAGACTACGTGTTCAGAAGTAAGGCTTTATCCAGATCTGAAGGCTATTTTTGGTAGCGATATTATGGCGAAATCCTTAGAAGCCTCTATAAACGAGAAATTTGACCGTCAGTGGCAACCGTGCTGCCACGTGATGAAAAAAAAATCATTCTCATGAAAAAAAAAATCATGGCGATAAAAATATCATCCCATGATTACGTCGCCATATGCCATCATTTTGACGTCACAAATTCTGGCGTTACGTTAGAAGACGTAAGGCCCCATGATGATAATGTAGTGCCCTCCTTCGGATGACAAACAAAGCGCCTGACCCTAAGAGACGTAAACGAAGACGGCGCTTGGCAGCCACGGCACATGTTTTTTCCTTACGCATCAGCTGAGAAGAAGAATAAAGCTTTTGCATTGATATCATTTTACGCGAATGAAGAAGGGATCCTGTGAGTTTTTACCGCAAGTGTGTTCGGACTAGCTCCGAGGGTCTGCAGTTTCACCGCAAAGCCTCAGTGATGTCAAATGATGCTCCTATCGTCCCGACCAGATGCCTGCCGTATTCGTCAGATGACTGACGTATACAATGGCAACTGCAAATAGTTACTTTTTCTTTCGATAACGGCTCGGATAACGCACCTTGAGCCTCTAGAACTGTCTCTGCACACACGTGGGTCGATTCCAAAGCCCTCGTCGTCTTTTTTTTTGCTCCACGCCGCTTATTTATGACAGAATAAATTGGAAACGAAAATATATTTAGTGAAAAATGGAGACGTTTGCCTGACGGTATGCATAACGTGCGATTCCTCGTCTCTATAAAAACTAAAACGAAAAATACTTGATGCAAGAATAGATAATGAACCGTTTAGATTCTTGCACGTGGAAATCACACAAAAATGAAAAAGCAGAGTGAAGAAATTGATTGCAGAGAAAAAGGGCAGTTCACCATTCCAGAAGTGTAAAACGGAATTCCTCACGTGTAAGTATACCAAGAGAGACACCATTAGAGTAAGAGATATGGAGCAGACGAGTGTCTGATGTCCATTTAGCACGGGGGCTCATTTCCATCTTGCTCTTAAGAAGAACAACCTCATTGCACTTTTCGAGAAAAGGAAGGCCATAGGGCGAAGTCATTATTCGGTATATTATGCTGAGGTCATACTTTAGTCGGCCATTACTGTTAACTCATCGACTCTTCATTAACGACAAAGTTGGCTCTGCCGCACAAAGCCTAGTATTGCAGCAAAGCACGCTCTACAGGTAGTTAAAATTATGTAGCGGAATAAGAGTAAAACATTCTTTACCGTGCTCTTACACCCACACTACACGGGCCCTTAGCAATTTTGCTTCCATCAAAATGCAATCAAAAGAACACGTCCAATTCATTTCATAAATTGCGAATCATGTTCATCCTAAACTAATATTTTCTTGCACAGTTCTGATATGTACTAAGATAAGAACAAGATGATCAGTGTCTCGTAGACGCGTAGATGGCACATAGGCGCATAAACAGACGGACAGACAGACAGACAGACTGACGGACGGACGGACGGACGGACGGACAGACGGATGAACGGACGGACGGACAGACAGACAGACACACTCACAGACAGACAGGTGGAGGGACGGACGGTCGGACGGGCAGACACACAGACAGACAGACAGACAGACAGACAGACAGACATATGGAGGGATGGACGGACAGACAGACAGATGGACAGACAGACAGATGGACAGACAGACAGATGGAGGGACGGACAGACAGACAGACAGACAGGTGGAGGGACGGACGGGCGGACGGACGGACGGACAGACAGACAGACAGACAGACAGACAGACAGACAGACAGACAGACAGACAGACAGACAGACAGACAGACAGATGGAGGGACAGACAGACAGACAGACAGATAGAGGGACGGACAGACAGACAGACAGACAGACAGACAGACAGACAGACAGACCGACCGACGGACAGACAGACAGACAGACAGACAGACAGACAGACGGACGGACGGACGGACAGACATATGGAGGGACGGACGGACAGACACACAGACAGACGGAGAGACAGACAGACAGGCAGACAGGTGGTGGGACGGACGGACAGACAGACAGACAGACAGACAGGCAGACAGACAGACAGATAGACAGACAGACAGACAGACAGACAGATGGAGGGACGGACAGACAGACAGACAGACAGACAGGTGGAGGGACGGACGGACGGACGGACGGACGGACAGACAGACAGACAGACAGACAGACCAGGTAGATAGATAGATAGATAGGTAGATAGATAGAAAGATAGATAAAATGAAGCGGTTGAAGTATCGTTATTTCGCTACGAAATGGTTGATTATTTGTGAGGTCTAACGTCCGAAAACGAACATATGATTATGAGAGACGCCGTAGTAGAGAGCTACGGAAATATCGACCACCTGGGGTTCTTTAAAGGCCAACTGCAGCGAAATTTGGCACTCCGCAAAAAGCCAATAGATATGAGGTCTAGTTAGAGGTAGGTAGCGCTGCCTGACAAATGTCACCTTTGAAATACAAGCGCTTACCTTAGAAAAAAATAACAAACTTGGAAACAATGGTGTTTTGCGACCTAAACTAGAAAAAAAACGACGCCATTAAGGCTGACTTGAAGTGACATGAACAACAAAAAATTCGTCTGTTCCGAGCTCTTCGAGCTCGCACATCGCGGACGCACCCCTTAGTGTGTGTGTGTGTGTGTGTGTGTGTGTGTGTGTGTGTGTGTGTGTGTGTGTGTGTGTGTGTGTGTGTGTTTATGTTAACTTGAGAAAGCTGCGTAAGCATGGCTCCTAACGAACGCTGGTCCGGACTTCCCACTGGGGGGTTTGCAGTGTGTGATCCACGTATTCAGAAACGCTGCTTGACTTGAACTTGACTTGCCATCGACTTCAATGCAGCATGAACACGTTTCGAATGCACTGTATTTAGGGGGTGCAAAGGCAGCACAAACGCGCAGAGCAATTCAGAGGCAGGGAGGATTGCTCACAAGTAGTGACGTGGCAACGTTCTGTAGAAATCTTCATATCCGTTTCTGTCCGAGTTTCCGTGGCACAGCTCTAGACTTCCGCGTCGTCTGCTTACTGGTAATTAGAACACCAATCATAAATAAAATACGCGACTGCAAGATTTTTCACTGTCGTTATCGTAACTTACGGTATATCTACCACTTATTTATGACCATTTGAGCCCAAGTAAAATTTCGTAGCAGTTGGTCTTCAATGTGCACCCAAACCTGAGCACACAGGCCTACAGCATTTTCACCTCCATCGAAAGTGCAGGCGCCGCAGCCGGGATATAATTGCGTGGCTTGCGGGTCAGCAGCCGAGTACCCTTCTACTTCAATGGTATTCAGAAGAAGATAAATGCGAAATTTGTTGCCTGCACTTCATAGAGTAAGAACGCAATAAGTGTGTGAGTGTGCCACCTGGATTATCATTGCCACCAGAAATAGAATATTCACAGCGTCTTCTGAAAAGCGCACATGCACAAAATGCCAAGGCCGTGAGTAACGGGACAGCATTAAATTCTTGTTCCACAGAAATCACGCCAACAATGTTGTTTCAGCGAAACAAAAAAAATCTACCTTTTTTAAACTCTTTCAAGCTAATTTCTATAGCTGATACAACCACAATTTGATGTGCCGTGTCCTTCTCTTACGACTTGGGTCCAGACGCAAAAATTTTAGTTAGCGACAAACGTCTGCTCGTTCTGTACCACTGCAGAACGTCGGCGTAGGTTGTGACAAAATACTCTCCGTCTTCGGCATCGGGTCGTTGCGGCTCCGAGGAATGCGTTGACAGAGACCCGCGGCTAGTTAGTGCGTGTGCCTCCGTATCTGCCTCCTCGTTGTGGTTCGGGCCCACGTCCAGCTCCCCGGCGTGCGCAGGGAACCACTTGACGGTAACGTTGGTTTCCTACCCTACCCACTCTACCCACCACCTCACCGAGACCTACAACGCAGAGAAGCAGCCACACTACGGCAGTTGCAAGTACAAGCCATATGGACCCCCGTCTGGGCAAAGCCCGTTTGCCCGGAGGTTTACACCACTGATGTATTACAACACTGCTAGAAGGCGCGAGCCACCCAGAGATATCTCCTCTGGGACTGTGCACCACCGCCGGGTAACCAAGAAGTAATGCCAACTGCCATAAGCAGCAAAATCATCAGCCGAGAACCAGGCAACCAAAGAGACGTGGTCCAGCACGTGCTTAGCATCCTGGAACGCCAGCGGCTGAAAGCGGCGCCCCCACGGGTTTGACGCGAGTAGGTTGCTGCTCCGGGACGTCCGAGCATGCTAGTGTCTCGCTTTAATCCCCCTACTACTTCCCCCTTTATGCCGGATCGTCAATAAAGTTGTTTCACTGACTCAGCGACAAACGTTCAACAGTGAAGGATGGGACACGCGAACTCGTTTAGTGAAATGTGTAATTCGTGTAATAATTCCCTTGATCTTGAGCTCGTAGCTGCACTTTGAAATGTATGGTTTAGTTGGTATTTAGAAAAAAAAAATACAAGTTTTGTCCTGTTGGCGATGCATACTTGATGCAGATAAAGCGTTATGAATGAGACAAAAAAAAAGAAAGTTAAGACAGACGGGTGCTTCACCTGCTTTGTCCTGTCTCTCGCGCTTTATTTTTACTGAGTTTGATTGGTAGGCATTCTGGGAAAATTTTGCTTTATATCTAGACAAGCAGACTGTGCATGCGCCATGTGCCGATGCCGACGTACTTTCTCACTGGCAATAATACACGTGGATTCACTCGTATCGCAATAGAATATGCCGCAGAACATTAACCGGAAGGAATGATGGGACGATGTGTTGAGGCGAAACAATATTTCCATATAGATCGTAACAAATTACTGAGACAGCAGTCGTGATTTACATTTTTGGCGCCCTGATTCAGTGCACGCATACTTGTGCCTATACACATGCTTCACTGTGAACGTACTGCAAAGTTTGTTTATTGAAACGCACACGCATGACGATTCACCGCTTTGCTAGAACTAAGCGCTACAGTGTGGCCGCGGGCTGTGGAAGCATCATGTGTGCATGCGTTTAGATATATTTTGGTCGTCTAGATAAATATGATTCTGTTTACTAGCGGAGAGTGGTAATACATTCTTTAAAAACTCACATGGTGCATTATTCTGAGCCGTCTGAATGTGAAAAAAAAATGGCAGCATATCCACGGAGTGAATGATGGAGAGTGGGGCGAAGAATTCGTCCGTCCATTCGTTCTTGCTTCCGTCCGTCCATGCGTCCGTCACTGTGACCGTCCATGCGTCCATCAGCCCGTCCGTGCGTGCGTCTGTTCGTGCGTCCGCCCCTGCGTCCGTTCATGCGTCCATCCATGCATCTGTCTATGTGTCCGTTCGTCCATCTATTCAACACTCCAAGTACCACCATCTCGCATCTTTTCATCATATATTCCCCATGTAGAAGCACCGCCATCCAGCGGACATTCCAAGGACTAAACGAGAGGTGGCACACGCACACTTTCTTACGGCTTGCGCTTCGGGTCCACTTCGCACCTTTAACCACCTCGAGTTCATGGTATATACTAGTTCACTGCATTCATGGCACTGCGGCCGAACACTCGCTAAACCTTTCGAAAACCAAGGAGGTTACGCCCAGCGAGTATGACGTAGCAAACTTTTTCAGTCAGATAGTGCTCAATGTACATGCCAATGGCTGCTAATGGGAAATGAGAGGCGGAGAATTCGGCTTTTACTTTCTTACGGCTTGCGCTTCGTATCTACTTCCCATTTTTAACCACCTCGAGTTCATTCATGGTATATACAAGTTCATTGCATTCATGGCACTGCGGTTCAACGCTCGCTAAGCCTTTCTAATGCTAAGGAGGTTACACCCAGCGAGTATAACGTAGCAACCCTTTCTTGTCAGATAGTGCTCAATGTACATGCCAATGACTGCTAATGGTGATCGCAGCCTGCGCGTTAACTAAAAGCCGAATGCTCCTGTCTTTCATTCCCCATTAGCAGCCATTGACATGTACATTGAGCACTATTTTTTATTGTTCAACAACGCACAGAAGTCTCTCACCGGCACAACCTTGGAGGTTAAAATGTTATACTTGTTACATACTACGGGGGACGAACGGGTGCCGCTATAACGAGCTTCGACCCTAAAAAAGTTGGCAGCATATCCACGGAGTGAATGATGGAGAGTGGGGCGAAGCATTCGTCCGTCCATTCGTTCTTGCTTCCTTCCATATGTGCGACCGTCCATGCATCCATCCGCCCGTCCGTGCGTGCGTCCGTTCCTGCGTTCGTCCATGCATCCGCCCCTGCGTCCGTTCATGCGTCCGTTCATGCATCTGTCTGTGTGTCCGTTCGTTCATCTATTCAACACTCCAAGTACCACCATCTCGCATCTTTTCATCATATATTCCCCGTGTAGAAACACCGCCATCCAGCGGACATTCCAAGGACTAAACGAGAGGTGGCACACGCACACTTTCTAACAGCTTGCGCTTCGGGTCCACTTCCCACCTTTAACCACCTTGAGTTCATGGTATATACTAGTTCACTGTATTCATGGCACTGCGGCCCAACACTCGCTAAACCTTTCTAAAACCAAGGAGTTTACGCCAAGCGAGTATAACGTAGCAACCTTTTCCTGGCAGATAGAGCTCAATGTACATGCCAATGGCTGCATGGGATATGAGAGACAGGAGAATTCGACTTTTATTTTCTTACGGCTTGCACTTCGTACCTACTTCCCACCTTTAACTACCTCGAGTTCATTCATGGTATATACTAGTTCATTGTATTCATGGCACTGCGGCTCAACGCTCGCTAAACCTTTCTAAAACTAAGGTGGTTACACCCAGCGGGTATAACGTAGCAACCCTTTCCCTTCAGATAGTGCTGAATGTACATGCAATGGCTGCTAATGGGGATCGCAGCGTGCACGTTAACTAAAAGCCGAATGCTCCTGTCTCTCATACCCTATTATCAGCTATTGGCATGTACATTGAGCACCATTTTTTACTGTTCAACAACGCACAGAAGGAATTTCTCACCGGCACCACCTTGGAGGTCAAAATGTTTGCAGGTCAAAGCGCAAGACTGGTTACATACTACGACGAGACACGGGAAGAACGGGTGCCGCTGTAAGGAGTTTCGCCCCTAAATAACTACCTTATTTTCCCTCAGCCGCCATACGAGAGAGCAGGGAACACGAGCTGCGGCTTTGCGAGCCACTACTGCCAAGCACCGGCTTTATATACTTCTCTTGAAGTTGCGCACTCTCCAGTGTCGGTCACCGCTCAAAGAAGGGCGCCACAACTGCATCGTGTCGCAATGCGTAACATAACGTCACGCCAGAATTTGTGACGTCATGATGAAGTACAGGCTATTGAGATGTGTGACGTCATAATGGCGTCATATGTTCACGTCATCACGTGATGGTGACTCTTCGCATCACTCGTCCCAGTCGCCACCGATGGTCAAATTCTCCATTTGATGAGACACCTAAGTCTCTAGACTTACACATAAGGCATGCCGTGCTTACTGGAAGTATAAAGAAATGACTACGCTTTGTTTGCCAACTGCCTGGAGGAACTTTATCTCGTACTATCTCAGAATCCCTATAGCAGGTCAAGTTGAAGTTTATTTTTTAGCTTATTAACTCGATGAATATTTCTTAGCATCACATTCGTATTGTTGCTTACTAATAACTTTGTTCGAAGCGTAGACATTTATTTCAACATCTTCACCAAAGCAGCTAAACCCCCCAGAAAAATAGGATTTTTGCAAATATTCTAAATGCGTGAAATAAGTTTAAGTGAAGCAGATAGTGCGGCTAAAAACACTTTCAGACGTCCGATACGAGGTTCTTAGGTGGACCAATGAAAGAAAAAAAAAAGAAGCCGCCCGCATCTTCGCATGGGGTGAACTCGAGTAAATGCTTGTCACTGAGGGGGGGGGGGGGGTATCGCGTGAAATTGATATGGTTTGTGAATATTGAATTGTTATTTCGTCTTCATTATTATTTATTGAATGGAGAAGCATTGCCTCCCACGAGTGGTGTGTGGTACGATGATGTTGGGTTGTGCTCCACTAGTGATTGACGGTACTGTTGCTTCCATCGCATTTACTCGAGTCGAGCAAAGCGTCGAGTCAAGCGAAAGCCATGCAACGACGCCCTTGACTGAGTTCTAAATGCGCGATCCAGTGCCTACGTATACGGGGGGGGGGGGGGGGGGCAGTGAATGGTTGTGCAGCGTGGGCAGTCGTTTTCTTTTTTTTTTTTACTAGCAGACGCTGCTTGCGTCGGCCTTGCGAGGTGAGAGAGGGGCAGGGGAGCTACAGATGGCACGAGACGCGAGCAAGCAGCATGAGACACGAGCATGCGCAGTGGGTGTGTGGACGACGCTGCTGGCGCCGGGTCTGCGGCCTCGTGTGACTGAAAAATTCTCCGCATTGAAAAAAAAAAAGCACATAAACCACCACATTTATGGACATCTGTGCTGCTTGCAAGAAGAAAGAATAATCACATTACAGACACACACACATGTTTGTGCGTGTGTTTGTGTGTACTTTTGCGTGCGTGTGCGCGAGTAACGTGATTCTTCTTCCTGCTATACCAAAGACACTGGCTAAAACGAAACGTATTATTTCGGCCTAGGTACACGTTAAAGAAATAAAAGCGCCTAAACTTAATCAGGAGTCCACCATGAGGGCCTGCCTCCCAGTCATATCGCCATTTTCCCGCATAAACCTTATAAATACATTGCTATCTAACAGTGACGGCATAGAGAAGAGTTTCAGGTTTAATTTGAAGTTCAGCGCATTCCACTGGACCATGTATACTCAACCCACTAGACGCATGTATACTCGTATTGCGCCTTCAAAGAGCCCAGGTAGTCAAAATTCCCGGAGTGCTCCACTGAGGTGTCTCTCGTAATCATGTAATGGTTTTGGAGCGTCATACCACCAGAATTACTATATATTATCATTTCGGGCTCATATAATCTAGGTGTAGCTACCCCATCTAATGTATTCAAAAACATCTCGTTCAAGAGCCCGTGACTACAGCCGCAGAACAGGCACGTAGCTGACCCTCAAAGGTTTAAACGTGCGTTTCTTGGCGCTAGAACATCTCTGCACTTGCTTTCGGTTCGCGCTTACATGGCGTGTCTTTTTTCCACTCGAGTTCGGCCCGCTGGATTCACCGCCGTTATTCGCGCGAAATTACTTGGCCGGCCGTGGCTGCCTTTCGTGGATGAGCAGGCGAGTGGATCACGTCGGCGGCATGGAAAATTACGGGAATAAAAGGAGGACAATGGCAGAGGTGCATTACATTAACGAGTTCGTGCATAAAGGTGTTCCATGCGCACGCTATCTTTTTATATAGAGCCGCACGCAGCTTCGCTCTTGTGTAGCCTACTTTCAGCTACTTTTGCGCGCAAAAAGTATACGTTGCTTTGTATAATAAAAAAATTTCTTAAAAAGACAACAGCGAGAAAATTACTTTTGATCATTTAAAGCCATGACTGCCTCTCAGGTTGGCAATCGCATTGGGCAATTGCTGATGTCAGTTAGTGAAACTCTGTTTTTTGTAATTTCTTCAGCCTCTAAAAATGTCATAATAACAGTTTTCTATGCAAGAATCAATTTACAATAGAATGTAATTGAAACTACCTAATTTTGGATACCGGCATTTAATGAGAGGTGCGCAGTAGGCTAAACCCAAGAGGTAAGAAGATAGCCGAATATTGCCTTAGGCGCAGTTTTCGATGCATTGTAGTCGACAGCGGCTATAGAAGCCACCGATTTTGATCTCGTTTATGTTGTGGTACAAAGAAGCTTGAACTTGATTAAAATCGACATTGAGGCGAGAGCAACCTTGCCGCAGAGGCAAAGAGAAGTAGCTGACTCATCTGTATATACATGAATACAATTACGATTCATCCTATGTAATTAGTAAGAGGTGAACGTATTCGGATTAACTATCAAGAGTTTTGCCTCCTTTCCCTAAATATAAAAAAATTGTGGTTCTAATTCAGTATGACAACTAAGAAAATAAGATAGCCACAATCGCAGCGGATGCCAGGTCACCGAATAATTATAGGCCCCACAGGAGCCAACCCCTCACACACCGATGTCTTCACAAACTCTCGCGCCAGCATTAGGGCTTATGCAAGTGGCAACGTCGCTCGAGAAGCAGCCCACATTTTACAAACACGCAAATCCACGGGCTTGCACTACGTCTCTTGGTTTCGTGTTCACATAGGCCAAGGCATCCATCCACAGCAACCCAACCTCAACGAAATGGCTCATGATCGAGCGCGAGAACTGACCTGCCACGACGATCAATCAGCCACCGAAGAGCTGGGCCCAGACGTACAACCCTTTATTCACCTTCCACGAAACTACCCCTCACCCCCGAAACGTCAGAAACCAATACTCTTCACATGTAAAGATATGACGCACGCAACAGGTAGCTTTTCGCATGCTTAAAACGAGATTCTACCCATCACGGAGCCTACTCAGGCGTTACAACTCAGACATAAATTCACAATACCCACACTGCCCAGAAGAGTACTGTTCACTCGCACACATGCTGCCGCGTTACCTCAGAGACCTCACACCAGTGAGTCTGACTGGGAAGAGGCACTTAGGAGCCTCAAGCTTAAACACCAACTAAAGACAGTCTAGAGGGCCCAAGAACTGGTTGAACGCAACCACGTTCTCGCCCCGACTCGGGCGTACCCTACAGTAGCGGCTGCTAGGATGTCTCTCGTAGACATTCAAGTAGCTCAAACGTCTTAGGACCTTGTAATAAAGTTATTGACAGACTGACTGTAGGAGCGAATGAAGTGGGATGTTCCACCCACGATAAAATTCAGCGTGTAGCAGCGCCATTGTAAAGACCTAATGCAGGATGAGAAACATGAGTGCTTGCTTATGACATGTAGTGAGTTGGCAGAGGTGTACCGACTTGCATATGAACCCCCTTCCATTGTGGCTTCCACCACCGCCAGTGCCGTCAACTCGCCAGTGGTAAGGCGACGCAACTTTACCATGTCACTTTAAGTGGCGGCAGCTTTTAAGTGCGGCTGTGGATTTCAGGCATCGACATAATGGGCAGCGAGTGCACCGTGTAACGAATGGGATTACAACGAGTCGATGCTGTATTTACTGCACTTTTTAGAGCTCAT
The DNA here is from genome assembly GCA_013436015.1 of Rhipicephalus annulatus. Classification (NCBI taxonomy): domain Eukaryota; kingdom Metazoa; phylum Arthropoda; class Arachnida; order Ixodida; family Ixodidae; genus Rhipicephalus; species Rhipicephalus annulatus. The sequence goes on from WOVY01000861.1 coordinate 115,805, forward strand.
TTTTTAGGCGCCAGTTCAAGCGTTGAGCGAGACAATGCAGACGCAGCGCGAGCCGCGGTGCAGTATGGCCCGCGTATCACGGTATTTTTAATCTAGCCACTGGTGGCGCCCCGTGCATTTGACCCAACGCAGCTTGGGAACTCAGTGTCTTGGGCCCCCAATTCTCAAACTCTCTATTGGATGAAACTCTATGGTTTTCGGTAACCCTCCGCTCGGAGGAGTTGCTTTGACGTTAGGTGCGTGTAGCCTCTCGTGTGTGTTTATTGCCGAGCGCTGGCGTTCGACCCATTCTACGTCCCATATTCCACATCGCGAGTGGCCACTAGAAGGGGCCACCCTTAGGGACGAAGCAAACTCAAACAATTGCATCCTAATGGTAAAGTCATCTATTTGAAACACTGCTCCTTGAAACGTACCTTGAAAGGGATGGTGTGTTGGTGGACCGGTGGCGAGTATGGAGTGAACAATTTACTGTGGGAAACACCGGTGCACACTCCTTGCTACACCCCTCTCTTGGTTTCACATTAGTGGAGCATGAACACCTTCCTTACAAGCCCCTTCACTACAATCTCCTAGAGAATTGCACCATTTTTATAAACTCAATCAATCGATTAATCAATCAATTTTTATTCGTGCACGGTCATGAACTGTTTCTAAGAAGAAAGAAGGTCAACGAATGTTGATTGATAGTATTACATGCTCTACGAAGAGAGTCGTAAAAAGATGCTTGCGGTGAATGACAGCGTTTTCTGCCATCCGCTCGACGTGCTCTCGAAGACGTTCTAATAAAGAGAAACTTTCCCAAAACGATACATGTTTATGTGACTAGTATTGAAAATCTTCATTATCTCGACAAATTTTTTGAAAATTGTAACAATACTTCTCACCCCCCCCTCAAAATGCCTTGACCGGAAAATATGAACTTTTTATTTTTCAATGCGGCTAATATTTACATTAGCAGAAAGAACGTGCTTGCGCAGTGAACAAAATCCACCTAATAGTACTCTCACGAACGTACATATATGATTATCAAGGTCGCCTTCACGAAAGGCTCCGGAACTTTCGGCCATGTGGCGTTCTTTAACATGCGTGTAAACTGAAGTACACGTTCCCCAAGCATTCTTGTCTCCATAAGCTTACATATAGTAAGTTCTTATACTCCAGCTGACTGCAGCACAAGCTACAAGTAGTAGGATAAGCTAAATCGCTTGAAAAACCTGCGTTCTTTCCACGATGACTTCGCCGCGCTCCTTCATGGACACCACTTGGGAGATATGGGTCGAGCAATGCCAGCCAGCGCTTACGCGACTGGGGAACAAGAAACTCCCGGTTTCCCTCACGCATTCAACTAGGACGACTCAAAGGCGAAAGCAATCTTTTCCTTGTCAGCCGATGTGTAAGGAAGAAAGCAGAAAACATGAGCCGTGGCTTCACGTTCCATTGCCGAGTGCCACCGTCATTTTCTTCTCTCAGGGTTGCGCACTCTGTGGTTTCGTTCGCCACTGAAAGGAGGGTGCTGAATTGGCATCACGTGGCGTTACGTCAGATGACGTCACGCCATATTTTGTGACGCCATAATGATGTCATATGGTGAGGTCTTCACAGTATGACGATTTTTTGCATCAATCGTCGCCATCACCGCGGGATGGTCGCCTCCTACGGTCAAATTTCCCGTTCCATGAGGCATCTAAGACTTTCACCTGAAAAACAAATGAGAGAAATAGGTAGAAGAAAGAATTAAGAGGAGAGAGGTCGACATATCCGCACCTAGAGCAGCTGATCAAGCCTGGCGTGTGGCTCCAATCGCGCGCAGCATTTTTCCTTAGCTGCTTCCCCTTGTGTCACACACACCGCTAACACCAAATCTGTTTAGAGCGGGGATGGATCGGGGCGGTGGTGTAGCGTAGCAGGCGTGTTCGCGCACGAGTTTCTGCGTCAATGAGCCGATAGTAGTGACTCACACTTGAGCTGCAGCGAGGGATAGAGGTGTCTCGAAAGAAATACAAGCACCTAACAATGATCCCGTTTATGCACATGCGAGCTGTGAAACTCCCCATAGGCTTCATGTTTTTAGTCCAAACACGCCATTCGGCGAACTCACCATCTGCTGATTCTGCCCGAAGAAGCAAATTGATAAACGGCGCTTTCATTGTGTTTTGCGTTGCAGAATACTAAATGCATCTGGAAGCGAGCAGTGGATTTAACAATGCAGCTTACTTTTCGTAGATGACACCACTGCCACAGAACTTCTTGACCTTTTTAGACAGCACTTCTCTGAGCTTTGCCATGGTAATTCGCGCACCTACGAGGAAGACTGCGGAGTATATGTTCTTAAGCAGAAATACACCAAGATTTAATGTTTACCGAAACGTATGACGTCTCTTTCAAAGGGCTCTGGAAGCAATCAAGCTCCAGACAAAGAGACTATCATTTTCGGAATGAATATCAACCCCAATGCGATCGTTTTGAAGTCATTTGACGTTTTTCTCGTTTCGTTTCTTACGCGGGTAATGTATGGTGTCATAGTTTACCCAGTGTGGAACTTAATCGAAATACAAGCAGAGTAGTTGGCCGCCCGGGAGTAAACGGGAATGCATTTTGCAACTTGTTTTTCATTTCTTGTTGCCGCTGCAATACAGCCTCCGCACGCTAACATCGTATTGTACTTGTTAACAACCTGAAGATATGTGCGTCTCCCGTAATATTATGGTGGTTTTGGGACGTTAAACCGCACATATAAATCAATCTGAAGATATTTAAAATCAACTTCAAGCTTTTTTTGCCTAGTTTAGTTTTTAATGATGTAATATTATGGCGTGTTGGCAGTGCCAGAGTGAATTATTTGTGGACTTTTGCTGCGCATGTTCATTGTTTATCTGCCGTAACACTGCTGGTTAAGAGCTCTATAGGTCGTCTGATTGTGTGCTGTGGCAGTGTACACCTTTCTATTTTGCTGTTGTTGTTGCTCCTCCTGCCAGGACCTAAGTATAGGCCTGTAGAACCCGTAAATAAAATAAATAAAAAAGCAATAAAACAAATAATCGTTCGTCTTCTGGTCCTTGTCAGCACTTGGTTTGTTACCATGCTGTGTATGGGTATCATCTCCATGACAATGCAAAGATTGCGATCGCAATCACTGGGCCCTCTGGAAGCCTGGCCACGAGACCAGTGGCGTAAATGACGCAACTTTCTTCCCAGATATGAGGTTAAGATGAGTACAGCGTCTTTCTTGAATATTGCGTCATTGCTTGTCATCGATGTTCTGACAGCGGTGTCGGATCAATAATAAATTGAATGACGTAATGACGTTTTTCGAGCGTATTTTTTACAGTATCGATTACCGCCGCTGTCATCTATGCAGTGTAACGATAACATTGGTACTCAGAAAAACAACAAACGACTGGGACAGCAAATGTTCTGTTAAAACATGCTTTTGGAAACAAATAATGTTGAAACCACGTCGGTATATTTCAAAGCTGAAGCAACATGAACGCTTTAAAAACAAGCATGCCATATTTGCATATTCATCTTCTGTGTTTAAACAAAGGCATCCTCAACAATGACGTCATATAAGCTATTACAAAAAGGGACCGCGATTTCTCTTTGCGTCCTTATTTCTTCTGTGTGCTCTTTAACAGATGGCATGCTTTCGTTCCCTCAAATCCTCGCTCATATTTCAGGTTTTATCGAGCAGCCGGAGCGAGGAAGTTCTCTCCATAAACGAGCACCCTCCATGACATACAGTTTCTCAGATTCATTTTATCACTCGACATATTGCCGCGTCAGGCAGCAGTTATTCTTCTATACTCGTCAGGTGCGAAATGTCTTCTCCGAGCGCAAGTATTAGCCACGCACTGCAGTTGGGTGACAGTGTATCCGTTTATGCGAGTGAAAGTATGCTCTACTGTATACCGTAAACGACGCTTATCGGTATTCAGAAGGTTAATTATTCAAATGACGCTGTCATTATTATTCTGGAAATCGTGACGCGACGCTTCATTTACCTCTTTGTTTTCCACATATTTTAGATGAAAAGCAAAATAGAGTCACTGGTTGATCGCAAAAATAAATAAATGTCATTTGCTTTGCGCTTAGAACACGAGCATTTCACATGACAGGTGTTTATTGTTTTGAGTTAAAGTTCATATAAACGCCGCATAAATAATGGCAGCCTACTTTGGTGGAAAAAAGGGGCGTAGAAACTCAACTGCTGAAGACTCAGCGTGGCACCTTCAAAATGTAAGTTCGCGTTCTGTTTACTTCCAAGTGTGTAAGATAAACTTTGACAAGTAAATCTTAAATGTTGCGCGCGACCTCGTGTTCAAGTAAGCAATTGGTTGCGCATATCACGAACACAGGTCTTCAGGTATAGAAACGATTATTAAGAATTATTATTAGGTTTATTCAAAACTGTCCAAAAACTACGATCATTAAGAGCGGCGCCGTAGTGGAGGGCTCCATAAATTTCGACTTCCTGGAGTTTATTGCGCATAAAAATACATTGGTTATCATCCGTTTTGATGCGAGTAAGCACTTCATGCATAAAGTTATGGCGTATCCGCCTCCACGGTAGACTGGTTAGTGTGCTGGGCTGCTCACCTGTGAGTCATGGGTATACACAAACGCAGCCGTGGCAGTTGTATTTCAATGAAGGCTAAACGTTAGAGGCCCGTGTGCTGTGCAATTTTAGGGCACGGTAGAGAACACTAGATGGTTGAAATTGTTGGAGCCCTCCACTACAGCGTGCTTTATGATCTTGTCGTGACTTTAACAAGTAACAACCTCAGTAGTATTAACAATATTATTGAATGCGAAACACTTCTTAGTGGCCTGCCCGCTCTTTGAGAGTTTCTATCCATCCATCCATCCTTCCGTTAATGACACTGGCGTCACGTCAGGTTAACATCAGTTGCATTCACCGCCAGCCAATCAAGTTGGATCGTGCTACGTAGCACTATCCAGGGCTATAGCATTCAAGGAAACTCATGCGCTACTATCACCTTAAAGGTTCTGGTGTCGGTGATAGCGATGTTGTGGTTGGTGTCGTTCTGCAACCGTAAAAATTGCTTAAACGAAACATATGCGACAATTGAACACATGTCTTCATAACACATTTTTAGATATCTTCGTGATGTTTAGTCATTTCGTCATGCTTCATTACACCCCCCCCCCCAACCTCACCGCAAAAAGAAATATATCACCGCAGTCACCTCCCTCTTCATGCTTCGCGTAACAGCGGTTCCCTTAGTGCGATAAATCTGCCGAATTTCGTTGCTATTATTCTCTATCCTTTAAGAAATAACCGCTACCGCAATCCATCAAAGCCTCAAGTTCTAAAAAGTACATTGCCGGGAACGGCAACTCCGTTTTGCTAAAAAAAAAGTGTGTCCTAACATGCCTGCGCTCTGAATATACTTTATAGTGAGGGGTGAATAACGGACTTACTCAGCAGTTTTAATTTGTGTGGTGGCCGCTCCAGTATTTACCTTAGAGCAAATCCTTACTAACTGCACCTTGTAATCTAAATAAAAAACAAATTTTCAGGATATATGAAGCAGACTAAGAATATAAACCACGTTATGCACGTTTAATGTACTCGCTTTGGCGCTTTGATAATTAATAAGACATTCACCAGTCAATGATTCACGAGCTATAGCAAGAAAGCAAGAAGCAAGCAAGAAAAAGAGAGAGAGAAAGAGAGAGAGAGAGAGAAAAAATGGGCCTGATTTTCGGGTGGCACGTCCGATCATCGCAGTGGAAGCAGCCAGAACAGCCGGTAGGGAAGAGAGAGAACAAACCCACTCCGGAAATAGTTCTGCAACATGTCCGTTACTGCTCAGTTGCGGCAACACGATAGGAGTGACAGAAAACGTGAGAGAAGATAATGGGCAGCATTTGTACACTATAATGCCTACAGTTGGCTTATTGCGCGAAGGAACCGGAAAACCACAAGAAAGGGAGAAGAGTCGATAAGAGGAGCGGCCCAAAACGAATAGAAATGACTGCGTGCGGTGGGAGAACAGCGCGATGTGACCAAAAAAAAAAAAAAACTACGAGCAGTGGATACTGGTTGCCGTTAGAATCGCGCTACGTGTCTGACTTTTGCGCAGAAATGACGCACGTTACCGCCGACTCTGTTTTGTGGGAGTTTTGAAACACTACACCAAACAGACTGCCATTGTACTGAACAGGCTCTGCGCATTTGTAAGTCAGAGGGGAGGAAATGTGGAGGCTGAGTAGCGACGTGGCTGTATCGACGTACGGTAAGACATGACTGACAGAGAGGCTGAAACTTGCTGCACTATTGGATAATAGGACGATAGAAAGAATGGTGATCTGGTGACTCAAGGATAAATGTACGGTCCAGCACATTTGTTGGTGTTGTAGAGAAAGAGGGAGACAGAGCTCAATACCGATGATGGGTTGCGGGACTAGGGTGAATATTCCGTCAGTTCGTTGCCAAACGAGATAATATGTCTAACCTCCACAGCACGCACGCTTAGCAATTTTGCATGCTTATGCACGCAGTGTAAGAGAGGTGATGAAACGTTTCATAATAATAATAATAATAATAATAATAATAATAATAATAATAATAATAATAATAATAATAATAATAATAATAATAATAATAATAATAATAATAATAATAATAATAATAATAATAATAATAATAATAATAATAATCTCGCTCTTTGCTTTAGGTACCTTGCACAGATGTCGTTTACTACCACAAAGTGGGCGTGCGACGAGTCAATAGCTGACGAAATGAGAATATCTTTAGTGTATACCAAACAGCGCCATAAACAACGCTCGGCTAAAGCAAAGCAGTGTTGGCTAACAAAGTGAAACAGCCGCTCTATTTCCCAGGTCAGTACTACCAGCGATCCGAACACCAGATCAAGTGTGAAAATAGGCAATATCATTCGGTTGATTTACTCAATGTGACCTCATGCTTAGGTGCAAGTATTTACACTAGCTCTAGTTTCTGCCCACGCGTTTAGCCGAAGCCAGTCAGTTGGCCATGGATGTGATGGTTGCCCTTCCATAGACCCCCACCCTCGCCTCAGAATGTTATATTGTCACGTCGCTCCAGAGGGTGTCGACAAGGTTTATTGATGTCCGAGCAACAGGTCTCTAACCAAGCGCGTCGGTTGGGCTTGTTTTCCAGAGCGGGGGTCCACGCGCACTTCTTTCTTCTCTGTGGTGTGCGCCTTCAACTTGGCATACGACTCACTACTAGAAGTAGGTGGCAATATTCCTCCTCAACAAAAAAAAAAAGAAAGAGCATCGTCCCGATGCTGTAAAGTTATTGAAAAAAAAAACAAAGCAAAGTAGGTTAAACAATGAAAAAGGGCACCAATGATCAAATGTTAGACGCGATAAGTTCACCAATGATGAGGCAATTGTCAGAGCACAAATAAAAAAAAAAACACAGAAAAAGTGGTCTTTTAGGAACGCGCAAAATAGGGCTTCATGCGCACCACGTGAACTATGTCAGAGGTCGGTTGTTTTCGTTGTGCCCATCGTGACGACGTAGCGTCCGGAACCACTTCGTAGTTTACGTCGCTCACGCGGCGTGTTACTTTATACGGACCGAAGTATCTGCTGAGCAACTTTTCGGAGAGGCCACGGCGTCGAACAGGGGTCCAAACCCAAACTTGGTCTCCCAGACTGTAAGATACGTCATTGCGACGCATATTGTAACGTCGGGCATCGACCTGTTGCTGCTGACCAATGTGTAGCCGGGCGAGCTGGCTCGTTTCCTCGGCACGCTCTGCAAATTCTTCTGCGTCAGTTGTTAATCGATCAGCGCCTTCATAAGGAAGCATCGCATCCAGCATCGTCTGAACTTCGCGGCCGTAGAGAAGGCGAAACGGTGTAAATCGGGTTGTTTCTTGAACGGCGGTGTTATAAGCGAACGTCACATAAGGCAAAATGTGATCCCATGTTTTGTGTTGGACGTCGATGTACATGGAGATCATGTTTGTGACTGTCTTATTTAGTCGCTCGGTTAAGCCGTTGCTCTGCGGATGGTAAGCAGTCGTCGTTCGATGCCTAGTGTTACTTAGCCGAAAAACTTCATCAATAAGCTGTGCAGTGAACGCTGTTCCTCTGTCGGTTATCACTGTAGATGGAGCATCGTGGCGCAGAACAATGTGGCACATGAAGAACTGTGCTACCTCAGAAGCCGTGGCTCGTGGTATCGCCTGTGTCTCAGCATAGCGGGTCAAATAGTCAGTTGCAACAATGACCCATTTGTTGCCGTCGGACGATAAAGGAAATGGGCCGAGAATGTCCATGCCAACTTGGTCAAATGGCTTGTGGGGTGGATCAATTGGCTGAAGTAATCCAGCTGGCTTGCTTGGTGGCGACTTTCGACGCTGGCATTCACGACAGCTTTTAACGTACTGCTTCACGCTTGCCGAAAATCCGGGCCAGTAGTACGCCTCACTTACTCTGGCAAGCGTTCGCGAGTAACCTAGATGACCAGATGTGGGCTCGTCATGGCACGCGGAGAGGACTTCGTCCCGCATGTCCTTCGGAACGATGAGGAGGTAAGCGCGGCTCGTAGAACGGGCGTTTTTTTGTACAGGACATTACCTCGGAGGCAGAAAGACGTCATGACACGAAATAGATGGTGAGGTATAACGGCGCTATGACCCTCTAGATAGTCGATGAGCGGTCGAATCTCTTCATCCTCTCGCTGGCGTCTGCTCAAGTCAGATGAGCTAAGGGCGCCCAGGAAACCGTCATCGTCGTCTTCTTCTTGATTGACTAAAGGTATGGGTGCACGCGACAGCGTATCAGCGTCTTCATGCTTCCGTCCAGACTTATATACGATGGTAACATCAAATTCCTGTAGACGCAAGCTCCATCGGGCCAGTCGTCCAGAGGGATCACGAATGTTTACCAACCAGCAGAGGGCATGGTGGTCCGTCACCACTTTAAATGGACGACCATAGAGGTACGGGCGAAACTTCGTGATCGCCCACACTACTGCGAGACACTCTTTTTCTGTGGTCGTGTAATTCACCTCGGTACGGGACAGTGAGCGGCTGGCATAGACAATGACTCGTTCTTTGCCGTGTTGATGCTGGACGAGCACTGCGCCGAGGCCGATGTTACTGGCGTCAGTGTGCACCTCTGTGTCAGCATCATCGTCAAAATGCGCAAGAATTTGAGCTCTTCATAACCAAAGTGACACTTCTGCGGTTTGAGTGTAAGATCTGCTGATTGAATAGCCTGTAGCACACTCCTGAGGCGATGAATATGTTGCTGGAAGGTTTCAGAAAAAACGACAACATCATCAAGGTATACGAGACAAGTTTGCCACTTCAGACCAGTAAGCACAGTATCCATCATTCGCTGGAAGGTTGCGGGCGCTGAGCACAAACCAAAAGGAAGGACTCGAAATTCATACAGGCCATCAGGGGTAACAAAGGCCGTTTTCTCGCGATCTCGCTCGTCAACCTCGATCTGCCAGTACCCGCTTTTTAAATCCAAAGAGGAAAAATAGTGGGCGCGGCGTAATCTGTCTAACGATTCGTCGATGCGTGGCAGCGGGTACAATATATAGATAGCACAGCCTAGGATATTTGCCCACCTACGGGGCTTCTAAGAAATCGGGAGGCAACTGCGCAATAAGCGAAGCGAGGGCGTAGTCGCCTTCTTTGCAACATTAGCGTACGAAAAAAAGGCCTAGGAAACTCCACTGGGCACAAGTAAAAAAAAATCGCAACATATCCACGGAGCGAATGATGATGAGGGGGGCGAAACGTCCGTCGGCCGATCCGTGCTTCCGTCCGTGCGTTCATTCTTGTTTCCGTCCACCCGCGCGACCATCCATGCGTCCGTCCGTCTGTCGGTGCGTCTATCCGAGAGTCCATCCATCCATCTGTCCGTCCGTTCCTGCGTTCATCCGGCCGTACGTCCGCGCGTCCACCCATCCGTCCGTCCGTCTGCTAGTCTGTCTGTCCGTCTGTCCGTGCGTCCGTTCGTGCGCCCATCTAGTGAACACTCCAAGCAAGTATCGCCATCTCCCATCTCTCCAACCCTGTGGCACATACCCGCTCTAGAGCGGGTATGTGCCAACAGTGGCTACATACATACATACATACATACATACATACATACATACATACATACATACATACATACATACATACATACATACATACATACATACATACATACATACGGAGGAGGAGGAGGAGGAGGAGCGACAGACCCACGCCATAAGGAGCTTCGCCCCTAAAAAAACAGAAAATGTAAGATTGTCAAGGGAGTAAACCATTTTTGTGGGTGACGAATAGACCATCTATTTGGGAGTTGCAGGATGGTGTATCTTAAGAACGTTTAGAGCACAACTCTTTCAATCTATTGGGTTGCGTACTGGGACTGAGTGTAACAGAAATCACTGCACGCTGCACAGTAGCATTTTAGAGGAATCTAGAATATCATAAAAATACTAATTCACATAAACAGTTATTGGTCGCATTGTTTAGACAAACTTCTTACCCTATTTTTTGCGTTGTTTTTCGTGTTTTATGACAGCCGTGTTCAAAGCGTGGGCAAGTGACCAGTGGTGGTTGTGTGATCATCTTCTTTAAAGAAGTTTTAGATGTACACTTCTGTAAGGTGCGAACATTTCTTGTGTTTCATGAGCGGTAACACAGCCATAGGTCGTATTTCCCAGCTCTCCCGTACATCGACCGAAAAGAAAAAAATTCCACCATATCCACGAAGTGAATGATGATGAGTGGGCGAAGCTCCGGAGGTAAACCTGGTAAACCATGAATCCTCTGTACATTTTGCCCACTCGATTTTATTACATCGCTCCCCCTAGAGTACGTCGCCGCACTAAATCGAACGATTGCCTTCAACCAATGACACGCGCCATATGTGATATCATTCCTATTTTATAAGATCTCGCGTCTTTCATCAACTACAAGTACCGCTTTCTAGTTTATAACATCTTGCATCTTTTCATCATCAGCTACAAGTACCACCATCTAGTAAACTTTGTAAGAACTAAACGAGAGGTGGCTACATACAGGAGACAGTACCGCCATCTAGTGAACACTGCAAGAACTAAACTAGAGGTGGCTACATACAGGAGACGGTACCGCCATCTAGTGAACACTGCAAGAACTAAACTAGAGGTGGCTACATGGATGGATGGATGCTATGAGCGTCCCCTTTATAACGGGGTGGTGACAAGTATGCCACCAGGCTCGACAAAAAAAAAACCTTTTTTCTTTTTTGATGTTGGCCTAATGCCTCTACTTCGATAAATTCTATCTTAATGGAAAAAAAGGTAAATTTTCAGCTTAAGTTCTCTGCCATTTACGGCACACTGTCAATATTTTATTTTTCCAATAATTTTTGTCCTTTCTCTCTAATTTTCTGCCACCAATACTCTAACCGTCTCTTACTTATTTCAATCGCAGGTGTGTTCAGCTTTCCATTGTTGTCCATTGTTGTCTGGCAATTTTGCCAGACTTTTCAACTGGTACATACAGGGGACGGTACCGCCATCTAGTGAAAACTGCAAGAACTAAACTAGAGGTGGCTACATACAGGCTACAGGGGACGCACAGCCCACGCCCTAAGGAGCTTCGCCCCTAAAAGAAGATGGCTAATGCACGAGTGAGTCCGAGAGTGTTTTATTCTTTTTCAGCACACTTGTTCGTTCACGTGAGCTAATTGAAATATAGAATGCTTTTCAAGTATCGTATTACGCTTAGTTATGCCAATACTGCTTTCACACTTTTAGGTAACCTCTACTCTTTTTTTTTTCATCACCTGCGAACACCCTGAGTGGCTTAAAAAGTATGTCTGGTGACAAGGGCGCACGATTACACGAGCCACGCTGGTGCGTTCATGAGAGTGCCCCAGTTTCATCGTGAAGAAGCCCGGTAGAGAGCCCCATTCCCAGGAATTGGGGACATCTAGACATCGCGCCATCTCTTGGTGGAAGGAACGGCAGCCTGCCATAGCTGAATGGAATATAGATGAGGAAAATCATATATCTTGAAAAAAAAGATAGTTATCAAAAACGACTCCGGGTTATATGCAGCGGAGACAAACTGGTACATTTCGATAGTATTGCAGTAACGTACTACAAAGCGTGTGGCGTCCTAGGACAATCGAACACGGCCCATAGAAAAACATCGGGCCCTATCGTTAAATATGAAACATTCTAGGAAGCCATGGTGTTTGTAATGCGGCACTGCAATTTTGCCAGACTTTTCAAATAAGTATGTGCTGTGTATATCCGGGAGTAGTTTTTGACAAGCAGCTTTTTTTCGTCAAAATACGACTTTTCTTGCCTATTTGATATGTTTTTTCTTGCCACAAGCAACTGCTGTGGCCGACGATAGATGGCGCTACGCACAGATGTCCCTCATAAACGAATAACATTACAAATGGGATACGAAACTGAAAATATGAGCATGGAATCAAAGTCTGGCAGCTCGTATTTAAATGACAAACAAATAATAAATATAGCCGCAAGAGTCGAGGAAGAAGTAGGCGAAATACCAGGCAAGGACTGGGAGTATAGTGAGCTGTTACATCTAATGACGAAGGAGATAGGGAAAGAGAAGAAAACTGTTTGTTGGAAAGGAAAAAGGAAGCCAAAAAGTTGGTGGAACAAGGAAATCCGGGAGGCGATCGAGAAGCGACGCGAAGCATCACGGGAGCATAGAAAGGCAAAAAAGGAGAAGCGGCCGCAGGACGAAGTCAAAAAAATATGGGAAATATATTTAGAGAAAAAATCCCTTGTACAGAAATTGGTAGAGGCAAAAATTAAAGGTGAAAGTGAACGCTGGATGACAGAGATACACGAAAAAAAGGAGGCCGCGCCTAGGATTTTTGGAGCCACATAAAGGCGCTAGGTAGGAAGTCTGTCACAACGCAACAACATATTCTAGATGAAGGAGGAAATCAATTGGAAGGGTACGAAGCGCTAGGTTACATCCAAAAGGTAACAGCCGATTCGTTTCAAAAGAGCGTCCAGGGGATCTCCCCGGTGAGTAAAAGTGTGGCGGAGAAAGCAACAGAGGAAGAGCCAGTACTTGATAATTTCAACTGGAAAAAGGCCTAAGGAAAAATTCCAAAGCGCACTGCCGCGGGTTTAGATGGGATTCCCGTTAGCCTCATTAACGAACTAGGACATAACACTAAAGAAGCATTGTTAAAAGCAGTAGAAAAAAGCTTAAAGGACGGACAAATACCGGACAGTTGGCGACAAAGTAGAATGAACTTAATCTATAAAGGCAAGGGAGAAAAGGACAAGATTCGCTCGTATAGACCACTAACCATTACATCGGTACTATACAGGTTGGCGATGCAAGCAGTAAAAATGAAAATAGAAACATGGGCCGAACATAACGATATTTTGGGAGAACTTCAGAACGGATTTCGAGTCGACAGGCGGTTAGACGATAACCTGTTTGTTCTCACTCAGTGTATAGAAATATCTAAAATAGAGAATAGGCCCTTGTACGTGGCTTTTCTAGACATCACTGGGGCATACGACAACGTTAATCAGGAAATTTTGTGGGATATATTGAAAGGAATGGGCATGGGCGACGACTGTATACAGCTTTTGAGGGAGATATACCGAGAAAATACAGTTTGCATAGAGTGGGAAGGAATGCGTAGCAAAGAGAACGTTGAGGTTAGCAAGGGTCTGAGACAGGAATGTCCTCTGTCCCCGCTGTTATTCATGCTGTACATGGTGAGTATGGAAAAAGCGCTAGAAGGTAGCAACATTGGTTTTAATCTGTCACACAAACAGGGCGGCATGATGATTGAGCAGAAGCTTCCAGGTTTATTTTATGCGGACGATATCGTCTTATTTGCGGACAGTCGAGATGATATACAGCAGCTGGCGAATATATGCGGAAGGGAAGGTGAAGCTCTTGGACTAGGATTCAGTGTAACGAAGTGTGGATTGATGGTATTCAATGATCCCTGTGATCAGACGGTGTCCATACAAGGCCAAGAAATACCGAGGGTAAGCGAATACAAGTACCTTGGAGTATGGGTAAATGAGAGTGATAGATACATGGAGGTACAGGAAAAAGCCTCGGCAGCAAAAGGAAAGAGGAATGCGGCAATAATGAAGCACAGAGCGTTGTGGGGATACAATAGGTATGAGGTGCTTCGAGGTCTGTGGAAGGGTGTAATGGTTCCAGGGCTTACTTTTGGGAACTCAGTGGTGTGCATGAGGGCAGAGGTGCAATCGGGAATGGATGTAAATCAAAGGACTGTGGGACGCCTCGCGTTGGGTGCTCACGGGAAGACGACAAACGAGGCTGTAAAGGGCGATATGGGGTGGGCAGGTTTTGAGGCGAGGGAAGCGCAGAGCAAAGTAAGGTTCGAAGAAAGGCTAAGAAATATGAAGGAGAGTAGATGGGCAGAGAAGGTGTTCCGTTATTTGTATAGGAAGAGCGTGGACACACAGTGGAGAAAAAGAACTAGAAGACTCACTAGTAAATATACGGCTGGTATTGTAAGCCATATGTCAACAAAGAGCGTTAAGGGAAAAGTCAGGGAGGCGGAGAGGATTTACTGGATGGCAGCTATGGAGAAAAAACCGGCTTTGAGTAACTACCGAAAGGGCAAAAATGAAATAAGGAGGGAGGCATTTTACGATAATTCAAGGGGAAGCGCTTTACTGTTTGAAGCGAGATCGGGTTGCCTTAGAACGCGTAGTTATAAAGCAAGATTCAGTAAAGAAGAAGAACAATGCACATGCTGCGGGAAAGATAAGGAAACGGCGGAGCATGTTCTGATTGAATGTGGAGATATCCACCCAGGTGTACGTTTGGGCACGAGCCTACAGGAAGCCTTGGGTTTTAGGGACAACAATGGAAAGCTGAACACACCCGCGATTGAAATAAGTAAGAGACGGTTAGAGTATTGGTGGCAGAACATTAGAGAGAAAGGACAAAAATAAATATTGGAAAAATAAAATATGGACAGTGTGCCGTAAATGGCAGAGAACTTAAGCTGAAAATTTACCTTTTTTTCCATTAAGATAGAATTTATCGAAGTAGAGGCATTAGGCCAACATCAAAAAAGAAAAAAGGTTTTTTTTTTGTCGAGCCTGGTGGCATACTTGTCACCACCCCGTTATAAAGGGGACGCTCATAGCATCCATCCATCCATCCATCCCCTAAAGTCCCTGAAAAAACTGAAGTAGCGCCATTCGTGTCAATGGGCAGGCTCCTCTCCCCTCGCATGCATAGCATTTGTGAAGGTATCGCAAACGCCATAGTGTTTGTCCACTTTCGCGAGCATGCGCTTTAGGAACAGACACCGCCAGCGTACCCTTTCAGCATACCCGAGGCACGGTCACTCGATGAACACATGGCGCAGCAGTGTGCGAGCTGCCAAAGCACCTGGCACATCCAGGTTGCCTACGTGCTTTCGAATTCGTCGTTTCCTGGTGGACACTATAGAGCTGCTGCTTGCTGGGACAGGAGGTATAGGCGAAGGGTTGTGGTTAGTGCTACTTTCATTGTTTTAAAGACGATAGCCTTTCTTAGAGACCTTCAGCGCAAAACTTTTGGTCTGTATGTACATTTGTCTGTTTGTCTGCACTAACGGTACTCTAAACGGCACCAGACGATACCCCAAACGGCCGACCCGACCCCATCCGCAGCGCCCACCAATATTGCTCAAAATTCAGCGTTCATACTTGCGCGATTGTCAATTGAAAAACAATTGTTGCCATATCTGAGGCACCATGGCAACACGTCAATATTCTGTGTGTGTGTGTCTTTTACTAGAAAAGGCATACATAGTAATTCTAAGGACCGTATCATTTATCACGCTGCGCTGACCATGCAACGCATGCACAAAAGGGTGTTTCCAACGCTTTGCTAAGACAGACAGATAGACCAAAACTTTTGCGTTGAAGTGCCCTAAGAAAGACTATCGTCTTTAAAAAAATTGCCCGCAGCTTCCCTCGGGGGAACACTGAGGAGGATGCAGAGCATATAATTGGTTAACGGGGTGTTAAAGTGCGACTTACTTGGGTCGATGGCTAAATTGGTTAACGTGGTTGCGAAATGGGGTGTTAAATTGCGACTTACTTGGGTCGATGGCTAAATTGGTTAACGTGGTTGTAGGAGGGGGTGTTAAATGAGTGAACACGTACACACGTATGCGAAAGGGCGGTGCTGGTCGAAGGGACGTCGATCATTGTGTTTGTGGATTCGTTGGAATTCATTTCAACGCGACCTTGGACGTCGACGCGCCGTACAAACCAACCGACGAGCGGCAACTGAGCGAGCGATCGCCGACCTTGAGTATATATACAGCGCGACGGCGCATGCACTGTCAGCTGTTGAATGTTCTCGAAGCGCGACGCCACATGCGCGTCCACTGGAGAATCAGGAGAATTGTAGATGTCGAACGCGGTGTGTAGAGGAGGAAGGGTGCACAGATGGTGGAGGAGTGAAGCGCGCGCGGTGTGTAGAGGAGGAAGGGATGCACAGATGGTGAAAGAAGGAGGAGGTAGCTTGCGGACGGCGCGGACGGCGCACTACAAGGCGCGAGTATAAGATGCTTCCGCATCTAAAAAACACTGGAACGATCCGCGAGTCATCCTTTGCCGTGGGGCGCCGGGACGGTAGAAAGGCAGCCGCCTAACTGTGGTGATAAGGAGGAGCACCCAAAGCCCAGCTGCTTCTCATCCCGATGATAGTAATAGCGCGAGAACAAAACGACGACACAGAGACAAGAAGGACACGAAGGACATTAGCGCTCGTGTCCTTCGTGTCCTTCTTGTCTCTGTGACGTCGTTTTGTTTTCGCGCTATAACTATCGTCATGCCATACCAACTAGCCCACTCTGCCACACTTCTGTTTCTCATCCACCGAGATTTGCATTGTTGAAAAACACCATTGACGCTGGTGCCTGCATGGAAATGCGACAAATGACACTTGTGTGCCCCAGGAAAGGCCGCGAAAGCGAGTTTCTACCGAAAACAGGAGAGGGACATCGGAGCACCACGCTGTGCGTCTCCGGCTGATAGGCCGCCGACGCTCAAACCAATGCCAGCTGTCCAGTCACGAGCCATCAGAATCGCCTGCCTGCGACCGCCGTTCGACAGCATGGGTGGTGTGCCCGAGCAGCAAGGCGATGGATTCACCACACCCCACATGCTGGAAACATGAGTCTCCCGATGTGATGGTGTCGCCAGAGCAATACAAGTGTTTGGGTTTGTATGTTTATGTTCTTGGAGGGCGGGGGGGGGGGGCAGTGTCGGCAAAAAGGCCCTCAAAATTCGTGACCTGACTGGATGAAATGAAAGCGCCATACCCATCTTCTTTAGGTATTGTGTCTAGGGCTGATTAAGCGCAAAACAACAGCACAAGAAAGAAGACAGAACACGGCCCTAAAGCCTGTATTTGAATGATGCAATAATGGTCCATGCATTAAAGCCTGCCTATGAAAATGTTGTGTCACGTCATATATGAATGAGATGTATTTGTACGCAACTAAATCCGGTACACTTCGTAATACATTCCGTGAATAACAGAGCTTGCTTGGGTAACAATTTTGGCACAATGATGGGAGGTACAAGGAGGATACGTTAACGCTCCTGCGAGTGAACTGCACGAAAATGAAACTAAGATGAAGGAGCAGGTCAACACAAGCGCTGACGAACAACTGTGCGCAAGCTTATCGGGGCAAAATACATACAAAATCGAAGCGCAAAAAATAAACACCTCAAAACAAAACAAAAAGACATCAAAGTACCACTTGTTCCCACCGATGAAGTCTACGCCCACCTCGAGCCCCGATATCAAAATTTAGCTTCACAAGAACATCATCTCTTTTATTAGGAGAACGGCTGAGGCTTCGCTGACACACCACACGTGTTTCCTTTTTTATTGATCTGAAAAGTTCCCTCGATTTCACGGTCAATCCGATTTCGATACCATGAGATGACCTCACAATCATTGATGAGAGGCGCACAGGTACACTTAGAACAATTTGCTGTCAAGATGCTGTTTGTTGAGGGCTTAATATTTCAGGCATCTTCTCTGAGATGGTCGCGCAAGCAGCGCCCGGTTTGTCCCGAGTAGGAACGGCCACAGGGCAGAGGAATATCGTATACTACGTTGTCCACGCATTCAACGTAATGTGTCTTGTGTCTCTTGACACATGTGCATTTCTTCGGATCATTTGCGTTGACTCGCTTGACCAAGAGGCCGAGCTTGCGGGGAGCTGAAACAACGAGCCTCATGCCAGCTTGTCGTAGAATTTTCTTGAGCGCGTGGCTTAAGCAGGGGACATAAGGAATGAAAGAAGTTTTCTGTCATTCCCATGCATTGTGTTTTTTAGTGCTTCCCCGGAAAACTTCACTCAGTAGCTTCGTTGCCCAGGTACACAAAAGTTCCATCGGCTTGGGGGCGCACTTCAGCCGCTGTATCTAGGCTCTGAATATTAGTTTTTTTGTGCTTGATGGAAGCAGGACCTCTTGAGGGCACTTCAGAGGACACCTGTGACAACTACGTGTTTTGTGAGTTTCCTTTTCTTTTTTTGTTGTTATATCTTATTGTAGGTGCATGTTTTCTGTCACAATTCGCTTGGACACAGTTGTTCGCCAGCGCTTGTATTGTCTGTTTGTTCACCTGAGTCCCATCTTAGCACGGTTCACTCGCAGTATCACGTACACACTGGCCCTTCAAAAAACCCTTCCACAGTTTATTACCCTAGGGCTGTTGAAGCTAATCGCTTTTCACGTAAGTTTAGCTCTACTGGTATCATTTTGTTCTGCTGAGCAATGACTTGTGTTCTTCACAGCTGCAGTTTCTCTCTTGTCGTATAAGTTGTAATTTGTTTTGTTTCGCCATTATCATAAATGCAGAAGAATTTGCGCGACTTTTTTT
Organism: Rhipicephalus annulatus; assembly: GCA_013436015.1. NCBI lineage: Eukaryota > Metazoa > Arthropoda > Arachnida > Ixodida > Ixodidae > Rhipicephalus > Rhipicephalus annulatus. The sequence goes on from WOVY01000861.1 coordinate 134,725, forward strand.
AAAGAACCACAGAAATGCTCATTACTTCCGCCTTGAACGAAAGTCTTACAAGCCGCTTTGGTTATAGAAGGCTTCGAATAAATAACGCTAGCTACACAGTACGGCAAGCATGTTTCCTCAGTGTTTAAATTGGTAGCACGCTTGATGATCCCACAGACATACACTTTTTACAAAACATAATTTCTCTTCAGTTTATGGGCTCACCAACACCGTTCTTTGAGATATCGCGAAAATAAAAGGGAATGAACGCGTTGAGGTATTAGCCCGCTGGGAACTGCCGGGATTAAAGTATAGGGTCCCGGAAAGAAATTCTTGGTGAATTTTGCGACAAAGCAATTCGCATGAACAAAGATTTTTCCCAAAAGGCCTTAAAAATTGGTAATCTTAGCATACAGGCACTAAAATAAACTTCAACTCGTTTTTATATGGTTCTACAGGGCAGTACCGCTTGACCAATTAACCCGTGAGCTTTAGCAGTTCTTCATGATTTATTCTGTCGGCTGTTCACTTTACTATGCTTTCTTTAGAGGTTCGAGCTCGTACGCGATGGCAACATCACCAGAGAAATTGCGTTCCCAACAAGCAGGCATACGCGAACTTGGCGTAAATCACTTTTAGTGACTTTTCTTCTTCTTCGTGACTGTAATGAAACTGCGAAACACAAGGCTCAGTTCCTCAGTCAATCTAATCTTCACTTTGTTCCGCAAGAACAACGCCGTTAATATATTTGGAAAAGAGAAGATTGCAACCACTGAAACTTATTTCTGCAATAAGGACGCCAGAAGGCAAGATGTGAAACAAGCAGTATAACAGCGTTGAATTGTTCAGCGCTCAGTTGGAACTTTACCTGGATGCCCCTGACCACGAGACTCAACATTCACCTCCATCTCCAGTACAACGTTTTTTGCAGCTTGTCGAATATTGTGCGGTCTTTAGTCAGGCAAATCAAAGATCGTTTGACTTGGGCTGACCACAAATGTACGCATGCACAGCCTTTTAAGATATAGTACCTTAACGAGAAGTGTACCTTTAAAGACATAATTATTGTAAGAGTATAGAGGCTTTTTGCTGCGGCACTTGTGAGATACTGTCTGATTGCATGTCCCTATCATCTTTACTTCCATTTTGTCATCCCCAAATGCATTGAGCCATGCCTCTAAAGTGGGAGACAGAAAATGGCATCGTTGTTCTATCTTCCTCTTTCCCCAAACCACTCTCACTCCCTCTTTATTTGATTGTCGAATACATAAAAAACCAGCATACGAGAACGGAAATATAGGCGAGTTTGTAAGAATGCTTATTGCAGTAGAAAGCACAAGCCATAGGATAGGCAGACACAAGCCAGGAACATCTACACACTCCAAGAAAGGACAAGTCATCCCACAATGAATAGCACAACAAAAATAGACTAGAGTCCGAGAATGGTTGCTTTCGGTTTTTAGCTTGTTTTGACTGCGCTGCATTTGTGTCGTCCCACAATGACTGTCATTATGAAATGACTTCTTTTTAGGTGAATGTGTGGAATTTTGAAGCGTGATTAACAGACTTCGATTCCGAAAATAAAGTTTAGTCTTAAGTCAGCCCTTGCCTTGTGTACATGTCTTTGGCTTGTGTTCTCGTACTTGTGGGAGACGAGTCGTTTGCAGCTTGATTTGAACCAGATTAGATTCTTGTTTAAACAGGGTCAATAAGGCTTATCATCTAAGGTAGAACCGACAAAGCCATGCTGTATGATAGGTGCTGCATTTTCATCTCAAATATCTTGCATTTGGTGACATTGTAGCTGTAAAAAAATAAATGTAATTAGTTGACCCTGTGTGATGAAATCGCGAAAAATGTTTTTCTTCAATATTTAATGCGGGCATTTACGGAGACGTTTCTAACAGCTTTATCAGATATTGGGTTTTCGTTTGTGTACATTCGCTTGTGGACGTGACAGAGAGTGAAGCGTCCTTAGAGGGTCTACCGAAAGTTTCAAAAGCCTGCAAACATAGCCTATAAACTAGTAACACTCGTTCTTGGGCTAATTGGTACATGTTTAAATAAATAGTAAATTGCGAGACAAAATCACGACTACGTAAAAGAAGAAAACAAGTAGGCAGGACGGGCCCTCGTCTTGTCCATTTGTTTCCTTCGTTTGTGTGGTCGTGATTTTGACGCGATATTGACTACTTATTTCAGGTAGCGTATAGAAATTACCATAAGACCATATGTTACACGTAGTTTTTGAAACGTCACATAAACGGGGCATTGATGATACACTAAAGAACATAGGTGGTGCGCTGTATGGTCTACGCATGTTATTTTTGTATACGTGGTTGTCTCGTGAGAGCACAACAGAGATGATGCTGTTAGTGTCAGACAGTTCAGAAGCGTAGCTCTCAGGATGATTGCATTTATGACGACTGTGGCACCAAAATTGCTACTCTTAGGAAGTGACTTAAACAAAGGGCAAATTAAAAATAATGTTTGCGGAAATGTACCACGTGGAACGAAAAGCCTTCAAGTTCAAGTGGAACAAAAAGCCTTCACCCAATTACAGGATTAACTGCTCGTTTTATTCATATCAATATCGGCACCTACGCGTTTATTCACTACTTGTATCTCGCCTTTTTTTTCTCTTACATTAAACTTATTTTGTCTGATGGTTTGAATACTAACATGCCATTCAGTTCTGTTGTGTTTTATTCAGTGATGTTTTTTTTTGAATAATGGAAAGTCTTTTCACAATTTGTGCTTGTTTGTTTAGCTTGTTTTAAATCATTATCTCACGCGTATACTTATCTGATGTTCATTGCCGCTCTATCCTTATTAAAATTATTATTATTATTTTCTCATTCTTATTCCTGTTAGGACTTGTATAATAATTGACATTTAGTCCATGTTATTGTGTGTATGGAAATTGTACCAATTCATGTATTTATTTATTTATTTATTTATTTATTTATTTATTTATTTATTTATTTATTTATTTATTTATTTATTTATTTACAGATACTGCTGTCTCGATACACGAGACATAGCAGGAGTGGGTACATTAGGAAAAGGAACGGACATACATTAAGCAATACCAAAGAAACATTCAAAGTATTTAACAAATATTACAAAATATGGTTAGGCAATTCTTTCAAAAACAGTTCAATTGGTTTTTCGCGTATGGAACCATCTAGGTTGTTCCAAATCTCAACAACGGCTGGAAAAAAAGAATGCTTAAAGCAATTTACAAATGGCTGGAAGGGAACAATGCTGAGTGGGTGAGATCGGCGCGTGGCTCCTCGTGCTGAATCACAAAAAGTAATTGGTGCTTCAATGCAACTGCGGCTGTGTACAATCTTATGTAGCAGAGTGATACGGTCAAGTGTGCGTCGGAAAGCAAGGGGTTCTAACGACAATGAGCATGCGGGAGATGAGGGAGAAAAATTGCGGTCATACCGGCCAAATAAAAATCGTATTGCTTTTTTCTGTATACCCTCGAGCATATTTATGTCAAGTGCAGTATAGGGTGACCACACCGCTGAGGCGTACTCTAGCAATGGTCGGACGAGCGATTTATACGCCGTTATTTACAGTCCTTGGTAGAGTGCTTGAGTGTTCGTTTTATGTATCCCAGTTTGCGAAGTGCTCTAGCGCAAATTGTTTCAATGTGATGGTGCCACTTTAGGTTTTGAGTGTAGGTAACACCAAGATATTTGAATGTATTAACAGAGTTTAGGTAGTGCCCATTGTAACTATAACTAAACCTTAGCGGCTGTTTTTTGTTAGTAAATGTCATTTGAACATTTTTTGGTAATTAATGTTCATTTTCCACGTGGCGCTCCAACCACAAAAGGACGAAAATACTTTGTTCAGAACATCTTGGTCATGAGCATTATTTACGCTAGTATATAAAACGCAGTCGTCTGCGTACAATCGCAGCTTCACTGGTGTGTCCTTAATGATCTGTGTGACATCATTAATATAAATAATGAACAATAGGGGCCCAAGCACCGAGCCCTGTGGTACCCCGGAAGTGACTGCACACGACGATGACTGCACATGCTCAAACGTAACAAATTGTGACCTCAAACGTAGCCAATCAGCTATCCAGCCTATTATTTTGTCATTGTTAATAATACTTCTGAGTCTAGTAAGAAGTTTTTTGTGACATACTACATCAAATGCTTTGCTATAATCTATGAATATGGCGTCAACATGTCCTCGAGTATTAAGAGCCGAAGCGATGTCGTGAGTGAATTCAATGAGCTGTGTAGTTGTAGAAAAACCAGAGCGGAAACCATGCTGATTACGGGACAATAAGTTGTTATTAGTGAGGCGCTGAAGTACATGTTTATGAATTATGTGCTCTAAAAGCTTGCAACAGGTACACGTTAATGAAATAGGCCTGTAGTTAGAAATGAGTTGCTTATTACCCGATTTAAACACAGGAATTACATTGGCGATTTTCCAAACGGTTGGCACAATACCTGTTTCTAATGATTTAATAAAAATTATTGATAAATAATGAGCATTCCATTCTGCGTAACGCTTCAAAAACATGTTTGGTATGCCATCTGGCCCAGCACCTTTAGTAGTGTCGGTATTCAACAGAAGGTGAAGAACGCCAGTGTAGCTAATTTCAATTGCTGGAAACGAATCTATTTCCTGGCTGCTACGAATGTCAGGGGTCGTTCCATTGTCATCTCCAAATACAGTTTGAAAATACTTATTAAAGGCTTCAGAAATTTTGGATGAATCGGAGCAGGACACATCATTTATCATGAAGGTTGACGGACAGGCCGTGGTAGGATTGATAGTTTTCCAAAATTTAATGGGATTATTTTTCTTAAAAGAGCTTAACGTGGTATTAAAGTAAAACTTTCTGGCATCACTCATTTTAGCTTTTAGTTCAGATTTAAGCAAGTTAATTTGAGACTCCCCGTCATTATTGTGAACCCTCCGCCGCTTTCTCAGTCGCTTAATACGACGTTTAAGCTGTTTAATTGACCTGGTATACCAAGGGTGTTTGGCATGACGTTTTATGCTCTTGTGAGGAACAAACTGCGTTATACATTCATTATATAATGTAAAATTGGTTAGACAACGTATCAATACTGCAGTGGTCACTACTCGATAAGAAATCGTCAAAGCATGTTGCAAGTTTAGCAAAAATAGAAGTGTCGTCTGCGCATTCAAAATTCAGCACAGTCTTAAACGTTGGTCGTACTGGCTTACAAGCAACATTTAAATCAACAATAACGGCCTTATGGTTGGAAATTCCATCGACAACCCTGCACTGATATCCATTCGTAACCAACTCATGGTTGGCACAAACAAGATCTAGTATAGAATCCTCGCTTGTAGCCTGATCAACCAGCTGTGATAGATCGAAAGCTAGTGACAGATTAATTAAAGAATCACAAATTATTCTGTCACGACCAGTTGATGTTAACAAATTCCAATCGATAGAGGGGGCATTAAAGTCACCGGTCAGTACGAGTTTAGAACAGTCCAGCCTTTGTCCCACAATATAGTCACTGACAGTCGAAAAAACGTCTGAGGCAGAGTTAGGAGGACGATAGAGAGCACCAACAACAATAGCGAGACCATCAAGCATTAGTTTACACCATATAGATTCAGTATTTGGGAGTTCTGGCAGTAAAGAAAATTCAATACCACTTTTAATAAAAAGTGCCACTCCGCCACCACGGCCAGAAGGCCTATCTTTTCTTAGAACCGTGTAACCAGGAGGCAAGAATTCATGATCAAGGATAGATTCATTTAACCAAGTCTCGGTCACACAGATAGCTGAATGACTATGGCACTCAATGAGCCAGTTAAAGTTTGCAATTTTATTAACTAGGCTTCTCGCATTTAAATTCAAAAGCGCAAAGGACTTCGCACTAAGCCGTCATTCATTGTTTGTAGCAGACAGCCAACGGCTTTCGTTAACAATAACTTTTTTCTTCTCATCCCAAGAATACCGAACGATGTCCACCAACAAATGATCGTAGTGCAGCCTGGCTTTTTTCGCATCCCTTCTTATCTCGGCTGAATTCTGCCACAGTTCCCTGCGTATCTGCCTCACGCGCTCAGAGAAGTCTTCATTTATAAATATTTTCGTGCCCTTCAACTTGCTTGCATTGCTTAAAACAGCAACCTTAGTTCTAAAATCCAGCAACTTAATAATAACAGGTCTTGGGCTAGTGCTACTGCTCTTACGCACTCCCAGCCTATGGCATCGTTCGATATCGCCACACTTTTGATGTAATCAGTCCAGTTACTGTTTCCAGCAACTCGTCTGAAGTTTCCCCAGAGTTTTCGGTTAAGCCACAGATGAGCAGGTTATTTCTACGGGACCTATTCTCTAAATCGTCGTATTTGTGGTCCAGTTTACTAACAATCTCTCGAATGTCAGCTACGGCTTTCTCGACTTCAGACACGCGTGGTGCAACATCAGTAATCGATGCAATGGACAGCTCAATTTTAGTTAATCGTTCTTCGAAGGATGCAACCCTAGAGGAAAGACCTATTATCTCCTGTGCAATTTTAGTCTGCCCCGAGAACAACTCTCGCAACATGTCTTCGACCTCAGGACCAGGGTTACTCTCCACATCACCACAAACAAGCAACAGCATTCTCAAGAAAGTTCATCAGCACAAAAGACATATTCATGAGGTCTGTAGGGGGGTCCGGCAGCAGCAGTAAGAAATAGTTGCCACTTCTATAGCTTTTGAAATTGTACTTTAAGCTTACCTGCAAGACAGAGCATAAGAATTTGAAGCGAGTGCTTTCCATGCTGCCGCCGGACCCACTGAAGAGCAGCGGGTGATGCGATGCCTTTATACGTTCTGGTGTCGTCACAGATGTCGCCTTATTCCTGATATCGCACCATGCGCACTCACTTTCAGTCCAGCTGATACGGTTGCCAAAAAGTTTCTTCACCGTAACCAAGCAAGCTACTTCGCCGCACGAGGAATAGACGAAACATTCGTTGACCGGCCCAGAGGGTACGTTGCTTGAAAAAGATGGTCCGTCCAGAACACTGTAGATTCCGGTGCATGCAGCAATCTGCAAGACAGAGCATAAGAATTTGAAGCGAGTGCTTTCCATGCTGCCGCCGGACCCACTCTTTTATGCTCCCCTTTTATGCTATTCCTTTTATGCTCCCCTTACACAATGCCCTGTTGGGTCCGTAAGGTATTTTTAATAATAATAAATAAAAGGTGACACTAGCATTGAGCTTAACGGTGGTCGTTTCCTTGCATCAGTTTATTGGAAGCACGTGTTTTCGTTATGAAAAATCCGTAAACGGAGGTTGTGTCAAGCAGACATTTCGACGAGTGGACTTGTCTTTCTCAAGGCTAGAACAGAACTGATTTCTTTAGCGCCAGCATGTCTACGCTTCGTACTCTCTCCTCCATCTTAGAAAATAAGGGGGAGGGGAAACATTGGATACATGGGTGGGTGTGAAAAAGTGGGTGAGGGGGTTGCTGTGACGAATTGTATGATTGAAGAAGGTAAGATTGAGAACCACAAATGTCAACTGTGTACAGCATATATATATATATATATATATATATATATATATATATATATATATATATATATATATATATATATATATATATATATATATATATATATGCAAAATTTTACATTGCATTACACAAACAGTTTCGTAAGCATCCGCTGTGGTGGTGTTGCTGTTACATTGTAGCGGTTACGGTGTAGTGGTTACGGTGTAGTGGTTACGGCCACCTGCGGCATTTGTAAAATCGAGTGGTTCGCTTGCTTTTCTTTTTCCACTGTACTTTATTTTTCTTTGCGATTGCTAATGCAGTATTATGCCTGCGCACCGGTTTTCATTCCAAGGAAAATAAGCGAGCGACTCTGCTGCGCGTTGAAAGAAGCATTCTACAACGGGTAGAAAATGCACACAGTCTGTAGCGAACACACACACTTTCCTTTTTTCTACGTTTTTTGCTGACCCAAAGGCCGGCGCTTCGATCCTGGCTGCGGCAGTTTGGTGAACGCAAAATGCTGGAGGCTTGTATATTGTGTGATATGAGCTGAAGTTAAAGAACATCAGATGGTTGGCATTTACAGAGCTGTCCACTATGCGCTGTACCTCAAATTCATATAATGGCCTCGGTACGTTACATCCCAGACATCATTATTAACAATTTCACAAGCAGTGATACTCATGAGGTTATCTATAGTGTGCAGTAATGGAGTCTGAAATAGCAGTATTCAAACAAATAAGAAGCTCCTAAAATATAAACACTTCAGAGCCACAAACGTTGTCTTTGTCGTCACGGTTGAGAAAGGAAACACTGCATAGATATAATTCGACCATAATTCATTTTTCCGCGTTAGACCCGGCATTCTTTCTTAAACCGCCCACGCAATGTTCGTGTGCGTTGTGTGTGTGTGTGTGGTTTTTTTCCTTACTTGTTAAAGTTAGTGAAACGGAAACATTCGGTAACAATGGCAGTGACAGCATGAGTAATAATAACAAGGAAAAAGACGCCATAAAAACGCAGCCACCTTGTCTTCTGAACAGCCACCAAGTGCGATTCTCCGCTATTGAGTTTGATCAGCGCGTGTATATAGAAGGCGTGGTGCTTTTAAACGTCTTTGTGATGCAAAATAGATGCAGTGCACAGTCGAGGCCACACAAAGATGGAGACGGCTATAGTGGGCCTGGTACGGAGGCCGTTGGTGGCTGAAAACATTGCATGAAACGTCAAACGCGAATAATAACCACAAACCTTTTATGCAGGCAACTTTACATTTTTAAAGCAATCGATTTTTAAATATGTCTCCTCAGTAGCCTACAACGACACCTCTTTTATGACTAGTTGCATGTTTTTGCATGACAGTAAGCTATTTCAAATGCGAACGCATGCAGGGACGTTCCAGTGCCCATAACGTTGTCGTGCCCGTGTTTTCTTTTCAGCGAAGGCATCGCATTTGTTAAAATGTTTTCACATTATTCGTACTGCTTTACATTTACGTGTATATTAAAGGAGGTAGAGGAATATCCCACGCTTAACTGGACACACTGCTGCCATTACAATGTTCCGACGCATCAAATTATTTTAGTGTAGTAATTGAAGCTTCTCATGTTGTTTTCAGTATATATGTTATTCCCGTAGGCTGCGAAAGGTATGAACAGGTTCCGCCGTTGAAAGAATACATGTTTAGTGCATACAGATGCGTATCACATAGAAAAAAACTGCCAAAACAATATTAAAACTTGTAAACAAAAAAAAGACGGACAGGTCTCAGTCATTTTGGGATGCGATGTCATGTGAAGCAGTATGCGATTAGTGACATAAACAGTTTTTACTGGTTTGAGTCAAGCTCCTCTTGTAGGGCTGTCTTCCTTTGGCGTTGTAGGTATAGTTATGGACATGTTGTGAGCAGGTCCACACCGAGGAATTTTTTTCGGATGTTAGAAGAGGTGGGAGGCGTGGAATTGCTGAAGGTGTTGACTATTTGAGAAAATCAGCTATATTGAGGATGTAACATTTAAAAGAACGGGTGGAGGCAGTAATCCAAGGCCCCCCCCCCCTTTTTTTTTCTGGCTACAGGAGTAATTATGGGCTTAACAGGTTCGCCGACTGCAATGATGCTCAAAGTGACTCCCATGATCTGACCTAATGTCGGCAGTCGTGTTAATGCGCAGAGATCCGTTTTATCGAAATGAACCAGACGTTATGGTGAGATGGTGTGCATATTATCAGGAACAGTGTTTGCAGGATTCTTGCGGGCCGAACAATGTTTGGCCCAAACTTGGCGAGCTATAGGAATTAATATGTAATGTGCATTAGTTTATTACAAACGCTCATAGCAAACACCACGGCCACAGTTGACGCAGTCGCGATATGACACCATTATAGGACCTTTTTTGTAAGCAGCTTCAAGCACTGGCACAGCTCTGTGGATGAATATTCGGCTGCCCCACAGAACGTGTGGGTGTGATTGGGTGTGTGGGTGTGACGAGCAACGCTGCAGATGTAGTATTCTGCCCTGCATGTTGTTTGTTCGACCCATTAAAGATCTAAAATGTAGCCAGTACTTTCATTTTTGCGCCAACTGTTCTTTCCATAACACACACACACACACACACACACACACACACACACACACACACACACACACACACACACACACACACACACACACACACACACACACACACACACACACACACACACACAAAAAAAAAAAGCTCACCAGGTCGTTGTTGAGTGATGAGGTATCACTTTTTCTGCTCGTTACGGAACGCTGTAGTAAACCTTCCACAGCGAAGCACTGTTTATGATTATTTGCCATGGCGTGGCAGTGAAGTTAATGGGTATACTAGAAAAAAAGTCGGATGAATATACTGTAACGTAGTTGTGAGGGTGAAAAAAAAGAAAAATGTAGCTGGTAATAATAATACTGTTACGGTTGAATTAAAGGATAGGTGGATTTATTTACAGGGTGAGGATGAAGTTCGGCAGTCGCGGTAAAGATGGAGTCCTCAGGCCACACCAGACAACGTCGTCTTCCTCTTCTACCTCCCCGGCACATACTACAGCCCGGCTCATACCGTAGCAATCCTCCGTTCACAGACGAAGCGCGCTGGGAGAGTTTATGTCACTGGAGGGATGAAACTTCTTGAGGCGAGCCACGTGCACCAACTGCGTTCGATTTGACAGACGAGAAGGTGTCATCAAGGGTGCCACAATGTACTTCAAGTCAGTCAAGCGATCTACAATGATGTAGGGGCCTGTGTACTGCGGTAAAAACTTCTGACATAAACCAGGTTTTCGTTGGGGGGTCCACAACCAACGAACTTGGGCGAACTTGGGTGCCGTGTAAAAAAAAGCATCACTCAGAGTACAGCGAAAGCAGTGGACACAGTCGTCGGTCATCGGTCATCCTATCAGTGGTATAAGGCGTGCCGGCATTTATACAAGTGGCATCGCATCGAAATTTCCAGGCTTATTATTGCTGGCTGGAAGTTCCAGAACTGTATTGTTTGCGTTGCGTACTCAATCTCAGCAGAAGAATACAAAATTCTCGGGAAATTCTGACATTCTGGCGCGGCGCGCGCAAGAAAGCGGATATATAAGTAACTAGTCGGTTACATAAAAATATAAAACGAAGTCAGCGTGTCAGTGCTATAAATTTATGGAAACCAAGTATGTGACGTAACTTTGTTTGTTTATATTTTATGGTTAACAAGCTCACCAGCTATCTTCACGGTATGCAAGCACAGCTTTGTTAAACGCGGCTGTCGTTTTTAAGCATTTTTAATAAACTATTACAATTCACAATGACTGTATTTGATACATTGGAAAGAATAGAGAAATATATTCTTGTCCAGATGGTCAAATAGCGTTGTGGAAGCGACCCTGCTACGAAGACTACTGAAGAACCCTTGCATAAATCTGTCCACCTTCCACCTTATCTATCTCACGGTGTACAGGGACATGTGTACGTGGTATGGACCCACACCAAGGCTTTTTCACATCACGTGGGAGTGTGGATAGCCCGAAGAAAAGCACGACACATTAAATGACACTTGGGACGGATGGGAGGCGCTACTGCCTAGCCTGACCATAGAAGTTCAGCTACGTATGATGCAAATAGCTTAGCATATATGGCTAGTGCTAGTACCTTGTAACAGGTCTACCACCCTGCCGGACAGACTAGCTTTTAAGCTCTGCGGGGCATTGCGGTTCTGGCCTGTCAAATTTTTGTACAAAGTTTTTCTCCTCCTCCTCCTCCTCCACCACCTCCTCCTCCTATACTACTACTACTACTACTACTACCACTACTACTACCACTACAACAACAACAACAACAACAACTACTACTACTACTACTACTACTACTACTACTACTACTACTACTACTACTACTTCGATTGATGAAGATTCTCTTTCGTGTAACTATACTTTGCTGTGGTGTGGAGTCCGAAAGCTCTTTTTAGGCACGTCCGTGGTTCGACGGCTAAGGAAATGAAGCGGTTAATTTTACTCCAGCATGCAGTTGTGAGGTTTGCGCCTTCAAATTCAGTTTATAAGAAATAAACCATTTCGGCGTCAATAATAAAGAGCGAGAATTCTATATGAAGGAACCTTCTCAACGACCTTCTCAACCAGTACTTGAAAACAAAAGTACACCATCTTCCGCTAAAGGAAACCGTTTGTAGATGCGATGTGAAGTGGCGGGCGCTAATGCTTTGACTGGCGGCGGCGACTTTAACACTGCAGCGCTCTCCGCGGCGTTGCGCAGGAGAGAAACCTTGGAGGCCCAAAACACGCAGTGATTAACCATTATTTCCTACTGGAACATGCCAATCGCTGCTATTGGGCAATGAGAGACAAAAGACTCTGAGGAGACACAAAGAGACCCGCAGTGCACTTCTAGTTTAATGCGCACACAGCAAATTTTTATTGTTCCACAACGCACAGGAGAAATCTCCCACCGGCACTAGGCTTGGGAGGTCAAGGTGGAGAACCTATAAATACGGCGTGGACTGGGAATGGTTGTGCAGCGTGAGAAGTCCATTTTAAATGAGAAGCATTTCTTAGTGAACTTCGGCGACTTTGAGCGTATCTATCTATCTATCTATCTATCTATCTATCTATCTATCTATCTATCTATCTATCTATCTATCTATCTATCTATCTATCTATCTATCTATCTATCTATCTATCTATCTATCTATCTATCTATCTATCTATCTATCTATCTATCTATCTATCTATCTGTCTATGTATCTATCTGTCTATCTGTCTGTCTGTCTGTCTGTCTGTCTGTCTGTCTGTCTGTCTGTCTGTCTATCTATCTATCTATCTATCTATCTATCTATCTATCTATCTATCTATCTATCTATCTATCTATCTATCTATCTATCTATCTATCTATCTATCTATCTATCTATCTATCTATCTATCTATCTATCTATCTATCTATCTATCCATTTTTTTATCTATCTATCTATCTATCTATACGCTTACGTTACGTTTGGGGGCTCTCAGGGTCGCCCCCTTAACTTGGTGTGAAACAAAATAGCATGGGAGGGTAACATGGCTTGCCGAATATGATGCGCTGGTCAGGACACCAGTTTTGTCACAATCCCGTCACGTACGTCGTCAAACACCTCCCGTTAGACAGTGGTACATACCGGGTATGTGCCGCTGGTATACGGGTATGTGCCACAGGTGATTGACACTTGGTCAGTCACAGGTGCGATTAGGTGATTAACACTTGGCCAGGAACGACGAGAACTCACATGGGCGATGTTAACATGCGAGCGCTAAGAAATACCCGACATCGGTAGCATCCACCGACGAATGGAAAGAATAAATGTCAGGGTCCCAGCTTAAATTGAACCCAAGTATTCTGCGTCGAAATGACGCATTATACCACAGAGCTACGCCCGGTCTTGGAACTACTTTTCAAATAGATGCTAATCTTCGTGAAACGTCAATAGTGGTTGCAGTGCTGCCTAACCAATTATATAAACAGTACATGTGTACTCCTTTGATACAGGCACCACGTCGGGTTAATGTAAATTGTGTTAGTTGCCATGCACTGAAGTTGATTTATGTAGCAGCGTCCAGGGCGAGCATCCTCGCGATCATCAGCGCTTCATATCAGCTTCTGGTGTTGCTAATACGCACGTTCCAGTTGGCATCGTTGCGCAAGTGCAAACAACTGGTTATATGATCATCTGCAACTCTTCAACATATGTCTGTGCGTGCAAAATTTGTACACATATTTAGTGTCATTTCATGACGTGTCACTCAATAAAAAAAATGCAATATGGTCGCCTTCCCTCCACATGTTTCGCATAACGTCAATTCTCAGGTACGTGAAATCTGCCGAATTGTTTTCTTTTTTTCAATCTATAAACTCGCAAGCAGACGCTATCTGCCTCAGCGTTGCGAGGCGGGAGGGGGGGGGGGAGGGGAGCGTAGGAGAGAAGAGGCGGACGGGAGGACGGGACACGCATGCGCAATGCAGGTGTAAACCTGCGCCATGCTCCCTACCACGCAGCAGAAATTAGGTGCCTTTTTCCGCTTCTATTCACTACCACCACTACCACCACCACAACCACCACCACCTCGCGGCGAGGAATGCCTAGAGAAGAGAGAAAGGGGAGCGAGCGCAGGTTAGCAGACGCTCCCTGCGTCGGCGTTGCGAAGCGAGAGAAGGAGAGTGGACGCGCATGCGCAGTAAGGGTGGTTGCGCCGCACACCGAATTGAGCTCGACTAGAAGCTGCTTCGCGTATAAAAAGTATACAAAGCATATTCACGGAGTGAATGATGATGAATGGGGTGAAGCGTCCATCCGTCCGTCTGTCTGTCTGTCCGCTCCTATCACACTTGACCATGCATCAGACAAGCGGATAGACGCGACGCCCCACTCATCATCATTCACTCTGTGGATATGCTCTGTATTTAGCATTATAGCAGTGCCAGCTATCTACTTTGGTCGCAACTATACGAATACCACGAACGCCATCTAGTGATCTTATTTTCAAGGACATATACACAGCGCCATCTTATGAGCAAATCATAAATTAGAGGTGACTACAAACATTCTACATAAAGACAGAGGAGGGAACAAAGAGAATGACCCACACCCTAATGAGCTTCGCCCCTAAAAGAGACAAGGCCTCTAAGATCTAGCTGCATTACACGTTTCATTCAGTGCAGTCAGCGGCGGCTGTTATTTACGTCGGCCAAGGCCGTATTGAACTATGAATGCGTCTCAGGGGTTGCTTGAAAGGAGGTCAGCTATCGAACGTTCTGTTTTTCTTGTAGTGAAATCTTTCACGGTGGCGAACCTGATGGAAACGTATATAAAGGTACGCTTCTCATAGCATGACCTGCTTCTACAAGACAATGGGCACGCGAACATGAGCAGGCGAAGCCAGACTATGGATAATAAAATTTCTACGTGACTGTAACGCACGCAGTATCACGTGAAAGACTAATAGACGAGCTAGCCGTGTCTCACATCTTTTTCCCCTTCCTGTTCTTTTATAATGAATAAACATGCACTTCGTGACATGGTCGACACAATTTTGTACTCTGAAAGAAGCACAGATCGAAGAATTGTTGGTGGTTTGTCCAGTGCAAGACTTCTTGAAACGCTGTTTCATTTTTGAGTGGAAACTTCATTGTTTTAGCTTTAATCCGTGTTGCGTTAAATGTTTCCTTTAAAATTCTTTGCTTGCTGGACAATGACTGATATTATGACACTTGGGTTATGTAAAAGGGTGAAAAATGTTATAATAAAAACATGGTGGTCGTTAGGTAAGCTTAAGCTACCCTAGACATTTTTATGTCCCCTGGAGTATACCAGGTGACATAAAATGGTGCATGTGGCGAGGTCAATCTTCTACCATCCACCTTGGTGTTTGTTATTCTTCGCTAATTTTAACCCGTCACCTTTACGACACAGCCGAAATAGCAAGGTTTTGATTTAATGGTCTTTTCCGATCAAAATATTAGTGTGCTGCTCACTATTTGGTATTTTAAATAGTATACGCCAGTACCATGGCTCAGAAATTATGTTCGGTTTCGCATTTTGCAACCTAAATGAGTCACCCTCATCGATAAGTGGTAGAAGGTGCTTAATTATGATACCATAGTACCTGATCATGCCACTGAACAAATTTTCACAAAACAGTTTTTGTCAGAACACACAATCAGTTAGACTGGTTTCTTGATGCTTAGATCTCATTTAGCACGATCTTATGATCGGTGCCCGCTCAAAAACAAGATATACAGTTCATGCTTAGATGCAGGTAAAATTACTGCTGAAATGATTGCTGGAATACTTTTTTTTGCGGCATTGATGGATATATGCAAGCGTTATTACTATTCGTGAAGATAAAAACTAGGCCCCAAACTTGCTTTCTGCTGCAAGAAGAAAAGACAGAACATTGAGTTTTAAGACCTACTCATTGACGTTGTCCCTAGAGAGTTATATCTAGTTATATATAGTTAGTGGTATCTCCAGGATGGGAACACAATAACCCGTGTCGTTTGCGAATATTTCATTTCACATGCTCATTCCCGCCTGCGATTATCGCTCGTAGCGCGACGATTGGCGCCTGGCGATCATAAACCGTCTGGAAGTGCCCACACCTGCGTGCGACTCATATCCGTCATCCCGCATACCCGCATCATGGTTCGCATTGCCATTGGCCCATAAAATAAGCTGGTGTCACGTTCCTGCGCATCTGATTGGTTCAGAGGTTCGATACTGCAGTCACGTGTCTGAAAAATCGAGCAACCAGCGACTGAGCCCAAGCGGTCGTTCTGCTGCAAAAGTGGCCACTTTTGATGGACGTGGTCAGGCGTTTGCTGCTATAGTCGGTGTAAACGGGCCTCCATATTTAGGTGTCGTTATCGATGCCGACCCTTGTGGATATGCTACAATAACTGAGCTACCGGGCTTTACGGCACGTAAAAGACTCGTCTTTACTCATTCCTTTCTGGAGCCACAAATTGCTTCTAGATGCCCCGCCGCGGTAGTCTAGTGGCTAAGGTACTCGGCTGCTGACCCGCAGGTCGCGGGATCAAATCCCGGCAGCGGCGGCTGCATTTTCGATGGAGGCGGAAATGTCGTAGGCCCGTGTGCTCAGATTTGGGCACACCCAGGTGGTCGAAATCTCCGGAGCCCTCCACCACAGCGTCTTTCATAATCATATGGTGATTTTGGGACGTTAAACCCCCCATATCAATCAAAACAATCAAAGTGCTTCTAGATAAATAAAATAAAGGGAGAAGTGACCAAAACAGTGTAAAAATTTCTTGCTTTGTGCTTATTGTTACAAAAATTTGTATGAGAGAGAGAAAGAAAATAAAAAGAAATGCGGGAGGTTAACCAGGGCTAAGTCCCGGTAGGCTCAGCTGTACCGGAAAAGGGGAGAGGGGAAGGAAAGTTGTAGTAATTCCATTCTTTCTATGGCGATAATTATGGTACAGAAGCGAAAAGAACCTCAATGAAAAATACAGAAATGTACAAACTTATCAAAAAAGATGCCTGAAGGTACAGAAAGTTTTTCTTTAATTGAGCGTATACTCCTGTAATGCTTCTCGCTTGAGCTGAATGCATCTTTTTAAAGCGACGTGCGCCGTGTCTTCTGACTTTTCGCACGCACTTTTCACAGACAAGTTTATCATAATTTATTCTCGTATGTCCCACCTAATCATACTTAAGCAGTCATGCGATGGTGTGTTTTGCTGAGTTTTGTTGTATCACGAGCGACACAAGCGCTGCTCTTCATGGCAAAGGACTTCACCTACTCATGGGGAGTCAATAGGGAATACGAATTTCCGTTTCCTTCCAATTGGGACTTTTCGACTGAATTTCTCTTTTTGAGGAATACGTCCTTGTGAGGGCTGGGGGCTCTATTATGCACCACGATGCAGGTCATGACTGTGTCGGCGAGGTTTTTGGGCCATAACCACTGGCCAGGATTTTGAAGTTCCAATCACATTTGTATATAATTTTTGTCTTTTATTCTGTATTTGTTTCTTTCTGCACATGAACAGAAAATGAAGCGAAGGCAAAAGGCTTAGGAGCCTGACAAAGGAATTTCGCTCCAAATGCAGTGGGGCACGCCGGCCACCATAAGCACTTAGCGAGATGCAATTGATAGAAATCAGAAAGGAGATGAAAAAGGTACAGGTGCAAAATCTTGTAACGCATACAGCAACAATAAAACTTTGTTGATCGTAAGCATATATCGACACAATGATTGTAGTGTTCAACGTACTTGTGCAATATTACCTGTAAGTGCTCAACACCAATATTTAAAGCAAGTAAATAGTAAAAAAAGAAACAGAAAGTTGCTTCAGAAAAACAAATATATACGTCACACAATAGTCACACAGTGTATTATTTGCACCAATCAAAGCATGAAATACATCATGGGCAAGCAGAAAGAAACTAACACTCAAGTATGTTCAATGTTGTTTCGTATTAGTGCATCCATGATAATTTGCTTGGAGATAGTGCTATTTATATCTAGAAGGTGGTGAATTTTGTTGAGGAAGGTGGGTACTTAAAAAGATGCGTGTTGCTGTCCGTAAATTGCTCGAATTCTTGGTGTCCTTTGCGAAAAGTGCGAAAATCATACAGCGTACCACAAGGATCCTGTAAAATATATAGCCTATTGCGTTTTCTGTGTTTATATAATATGAAATGATAAATCTGTCTGGATTTGAGCATAAGGTGTTTCTAAAATAGCGGTTCTGTCCAAAAGTCACGTATAGGGCCACCATGGAAATCCACAAAGATTCTCAGGAACCTTTTTTGCAAAATAAGCAGTTTATAACAGTTCGTTTGAATTGTGGTTCCCCACACAAGCGTTTAGTAACAGAGTCGGGAGTAGATGAGTGTGTAATAAGGTGTGTTTTTCAGTCACAGTCATATGAAGTATTTTAACTTGTTTAGACATTCAATACTTTAACTTAATTCTGGTATTGAATTCAATATATGTTCATTCCATGATAAGTCTTTTTAAAAGGACACACCTAGAAATTTTTAAGACTTCACTTGTTTTCTTTGGTAGGCAATAGTCATGGTAAATTTCTTGGCTTATTCACGGGTGTAAACAGCATGTGGCCTTATTTGCATTTAAGCACAACTTGTTGAGTTTTCGCCATGATGATAGCTTACTCATAAAACAATTCACAATTCCTTTCAAGTCGGCAACAGAGGAACACTCAAAAAGATATCAGTATAGTGCACATACACGTTTCGGGCAATCTGAAATGCGGCAAAGGGCATTAATATAAATTTTAAATAGGAGGGGACCCAGAATACTCGCGCAGTCGCAATCCAGCCTTTAGTAAAATGGTGAAATGTTCCGCTTTCATCTATTTCTGATAAGTTCCGCAAAGGCCCATTGAGCTTTTCATATCTGCTAATACTTTATATGTAAAATATCACATCATCGCGGAAAGTTCTATTTGAATTTTACACCAGTGGAGATTGCAGCACTCATGTCGGTGAGCGCAGATTTGTATCTATTGGAAGTTGCGCAAATCGAATTTCTCACCGTGGACTCATGGAAATAAAACCAGCGAATGCTCAATTTCTCACCCATCTTGATATGCTTATTTGTTGCTGCAAACAGGGTATGACTGGAAACATATCCACGTCTCCGAGGCAGCAATCTAAGACCCTGCCACTTTCAAAGTTGAAATAAATGATATATTGTTATACCCCCGCTCTCTGTAATGCCCACTGCTCCAGAAAGTATGACAATAAATGAACAAAAATAAACTATTGAAGAGCCCCCAGTAAGCGCGAAGTAAGCAGTACCAACGGTTGCAAGTTGGAGTTACATTTACGTGAGTGATTCTTTCCTCCGAAATCCATGCACAACCCTCGGCGGCTCACAGAGAGAGAGGTATACGTGAGCAGGGAATAGCACAGCAAAGTGCTGTTACTTCGCACCTCCAAGCGCCAAGCTGCCAGGCGCGTCTGCTGACGAAGTTTCCATCTCGCGCAGGCAGTGATTGATTAAAGGTGGGGCGCATATGACGCTAATTCTGAGGCTGCACCGGAGGGAAAATATCGCCGCCACGAATCAATCTCGAAAATAGCTGCGGGGAACGTGGGGAACAGGCAAAAAATAGAAGCGTGCAGACTGTGCGGCAGAAAAAGTAGACCAGTTGTTAGCCCCAGTGCAGACTAGGTTTGCTCTGACTAGGTGTATGTTGCCGTATCCAGATGAAACAGATGTAGTACTTGGCCAGAGTGCCCCTGCAGCGCGTAAAGAAGCCGCGTGTTTTGCTTGTGAGATTATATGCCGAGAGCCAGTATACGGCCACGAGTATGCTGTGTAATGGTACGGCAGCGATATGGCTATAGCATGAAGACAACGCTAAACCATCTCATACGTTTTAATCTCATCCTGTCTCGAAATGCATTATTTAGGAAAGCAATGTTTCCATTGATTTGCCGAGATCTGTGGGAAATCAGTAAACCGCCATTTAGTTTTTTATCTTCAAATTTACCAATATAGCACTCGTACGTACGTTATAAACAATAAATTGTGGACAGCAATTAGTTATTATGAATAGGAAACTATATTTTTTCTGGAAAGTTAATAAAAATAGGTGTAGCTGAGCGGATTATATAAAGCTGTCGAAACGTTATAACGTGCTCAGGAGAAGCCTCGCATGAAGCTGGTAGTCAATAATAGAAAAGTTGCAATGCTGTTGTGAACGTTGTGTAGCAATAATAATAATAATAATAATAATAATAATAATAATAATAATAATAATAATAATAATAATAATAATAATAATAATAATAATAATAATAATAATAATAATAATAATAATAATAATAATAATAATAATAATAATAATAATAATAATAATAATAATAATAATATTAATAATAATAATAATAATAAAAAAATTAATAATAATAATAGTGAATCACACATTTTTAGAAAATTCTAGATTATAGTAGTTTTTATAGTTCACGCTGCCCCAGTCTCGTGTTATGAGGACCAACAAAAGTCAACTCTTAGCGTCGTAAAAGCTGCAAAAAAAATCTGAAGAAAAAAACTGCGTATCACCCAGTTCCGTCACAAAAAATATTTCCCACTCCCTCATTTTCGTCTATTAAGGTGTAAGTTAGCTAACTGGACGTAGTCTAGTTAACTTCCGTATACCTTTCTTACGTTCCCTCGCTATCTGATACTACATCAAGTCGTTAGGCTTTATTTGCTTCACACGTCAATGAGAAGTAGATCTTCTCATGAGGGTCAAATATGCTTGTATGTGGTCCCATTATTGTTACTGCACAAAAAATCATCTGTTTTGATGCTTAATTTTGTTACTGTCTATTTCTACAAATTATAGAGCATTGACAAAATTTGTGGTAGTACGAAATATTTTGGCCCTTCATTTCGCCACGTTCGTATTTTACCAGTGTGACTTTAGCGATTGAGAAAAGAAGTCTATTCATGCAAGTGTAAATTTTTACTACAGTGTTGTAAAAATTCAATCTCTATATCGTCTAACATGTAGAGGTATGATAAAAATTTGATGCCGGGATTAGAGTTTAAAGTGGTAGTGGTCCGGCACGCACTCAATCACCGTCAAATCACTCGGTAGAGATGGCCAACAACGTTCATCCGTTCGTTCTTGCTTCCGTCCGCCCGCGCAACCGTCCGTGCGTATATCTATGCGTCCGTCCGTGAGTCCATCCATCCGTCCGTACGTCTGCGCGTCTTTCAATCTGTCCATCCGTCCGTGCGTCCATTTAGTGAACACTCCGAGTACCGCCATCTCCAATCTCGCATCCACTGTGGCACGTACCTGCTCTAGAACGGGTATGTGCCACTGGTGGCTACGTACAACAATGGAGGAAGGACAGATGCACACCCTGAAGAGCTTCGCCCCTAAAAAGACAGAAGAGAGAGCAAACATAGAAATCAAGCCTATAGCTGTGTGTGGTATAGTATAAGCAAGGGGTGGAAAAGAGAGAGGGTAAAAGCCCAGCCCCATGAGGGCGAGCTATGGGCGCCCACTATCTCTGCTGTGAGCCAGTCTTGCGGGACTCAGTGCAAACTGTGTTAATTAAAAAAAAATATTAAAGAGTTTTTTTGCAGAAGCCCCAATCGTTTTTGGGCCCAAAAGAAATAGCGTCGAGGCTACTGCACATGCAGGAGACCCAAATAGGGTTTGGAGATTGGGACGCTATTTCTCTAGTTTAGCGAGGGCCCCAAAGCCTGCCCCAGACGCTTTGTGCCAGACGAACGTGATGGCGCCCACTGAAGTAACGGCTTTCGGCCAAAACGTATACAGTGGCCTCGAATAGGAAGAGCGTCTAAAGCGCCGCAGTCTCTGTTGGAAAACTCTTCACTCCTGTTTGACCCAAAACGTGCATGAGCAAACGGCTTTGGGTATCCGAACCTTTGGTGTCTATACTCGAATGCTCCCATTGACTACTACCCTAAATCTTTTTCAGGACAATATAGGTGCACTTTTGCTTAAGCAGGGAGTGCTATGAGAAAAAGATAGAAACTCAATTTAAGTGAAAGTGCTTCGATTGTACATTATGCGCTTGGCCGATCGATATTAAAAAAAGAAAAGCATAGAAATATAAATTATCGAGTGAGAGCGTAAAATGCAACATCTGCATTATAAAAACGTCGAAGAAGCGCGCATCAACACAGCTCGGAGTTTTCATAGACTGTGCATGCAGTTGTCTGTACACAGCGGACTCCGTTCCATCATAAACGTCAAACTGACTCACGGAGGCTGCACTGGAGCTTATCGCACATCCCCCTTTTTGCTCAGTATTCAATCATAACTTCATTGCTCATTTTGCCTTTCACATGCTCGAAAAGCATATAAACAAAGATAGGAACATTCCTAAAAAACCGCGAAACATAAAGCGTGAAACATAAAGCGCGGCCTTTACTGCCCCACTCTAAGTTCACCCATCTCGCACCTGCTAAGGTATGGCTTCCGCAGCCCAACGGTTTATCATTTATAGGGATAGCAATTATGTGTTCACTATCAACAGTTTTTTTTCCGTCGGCATAATTTCCCTTATAAAGTCTGATCAATAGCATCACCCTACACATTGTATATTCCAATGGCGACTAAAAGATGTTCAAGTGCTGGTGATAAACATGGCCGAAGCAGAAATGAAACGAGCTGGCCATCTCCGCCCTGCAAATGCTCCGTCTGTCTTTCGTCGAAACCCGGAGAATGAAAGAGCGCATCCGGGAACGGGGCTGCATCGCTCGCGCAGCAACTGGGAACTTGGACCGTCCATGTCACGGAGATCGCACGTGGTGGTCATGATGGTGAAGAAGGCTCCAACAGGACTCGGAAATACGGGTCTTTTTGCTAGAACTAACTTGGGCACGAAAAATGAAAGGTCAAGTACAAGCAATTTAAAGTGTAGACTGATAGCGGTGAGAAGAGTGTCGGCCATTGATTCATCAGATCAGTGGTAAGGCGCGTCGACAATTTTATGCATCGAAGCTTCTAGCATTACCACTGGTTCTCGTGAAGGCTTTCGAATTAAGTCAACTATTCGCGTCGTGTATGTAATGTTAACAAAATAATCTCAAATAATCCCAAACATTGCAGCATTTTGTGTGTCCAGCACTGATAACACTTTTGGGGTGAAAATGAAAAAGGATGATGTAACAAAATGCTCGTGGCAGGTGGATTGGTGTCACAAGCACTAGAGCATGCTGTTTCGACAGATATGCAGCAAACGGTCCGCGCACTCCGCCATGAGGCGACAGACAGCATGAAAACCGCTTAGCTCACCGGAGCGGTCGTGTTATCTTGAACAGGCGTTTTGTAGACATCGAGATTGGATCTAAATGAGTTATTGTTAGTTTACTCTAATTTGTTGCTATCGCATTCATTGCACAGTTTTTGCGGCTAAATTGTGACATGCAGACAGGGAGCTTTATAAACATCCTGAGAAGCTAGCCAGTGGAGCCAAACAGCAGACCTCAGGATAGCTGTCCGCTAATCCGATGTCGGAGCCGGGAGGTCATGCCTTCACTTTTTCACGGGCCCTGTGGATATCGTTACGGCGAAATTTCTTATTTGGTTCGGGTATTTCTTTTCGAAAAAAAAAAAACCTGGCTAAGATATCCTGTTTAGCAGTGAGCAAATACATTTGGAGGGCAGCTGAGCTTCGTATAATCTGGCCCCGTGCGCATTGCCTTCTCAATTGGCAGCCTAGATTAGGTTCAACCGTGCCGTAATGAAACAAACGACTCTGAGTGGAACAATGGGCGCTTGAAGCTATCTTAGAAGGCCTACTACAAGTGATTAGTTAAATTTCACCTCAGTTCTTCTTATTGCGAACCAGCGAAGGGCCCACTACGCGCCGTAAGGCACCACATTAATCTACGCAGATGCTTCCTTTGTTGACTAATTTTGAGGTGATGATAAAACAAAGTCTGAGAGCTTTGTAATGAGTTGGTCTTTAAAACAGCTCCTCGTTGCAATTCACATGATTAGACGCCTGACGCAATTCTATGCTTCTGCCATGCAGGCTTACATGAGTTAAGAATATCCTTTCCACAACTTAACATTCATGTAGTGTTTTACAGGGGCGAAGTTCCTTAAAGTCCGGGCTTCTACGTTCGTGTTAGCGTTTTTCACCATATTCGAGCACATGCAAGGTTATACGCCATGATGATCATGCTGATATCGATGAAGATGATAACGAGGTGATCATAGACAACACATGGGTTGTGCAGCACAAGACATATCTATGATGCCTTTCGTATGACTGGAAACAACCACCAGGGGAATGAGCACAGACCTCGTCCTTGCAAACGTAAGGCTAGATCCAATATAAGTAATGACCAATAAAAATTTTAGATAGCTGTTCACCACCTTATCACTCATTTGCATGCGTGAATGGTCAATGTCATGGGTGATTTACTGTAACACTGAACGATCCCACTGCTTCGCCTATTCATCATCATTCACTTCGTGGCGATGATTGTTTTCGCGAAGTAGTTTTAAGCAGTACCGTGGCTTTGTCATAGGACACTTGCTTGTCACTTAGACGGGCATTTTTATTATTGATTTTATTTGCATATTTCTCGATTTTTTGGTGACAAAGAAGCTGGTTTCTCACTCAGAACCAGGGATGCCAAAATCGACACAGACGCCGGACTTTACGCGAAACAAGCTCTTTAACGCTATCACATTAAAGCATATGTGTCACAGTAATTTGGCAATCGCCACTTACCACACATCCGCTAAAATGAAGGAAGCATATGGAAAGTATGTTCCACATAAAAGACAAGACGATGCATGTTGTGGCAAAAAGCTGAAACGAAAAGCCTTAAAAAGCACATATAAATTTGAAATGGGCTACCTGGACAGGCATTGATTGCGGACTTAGTTACAGGGTGCGTAATTGGCTGTGGTTAAAATTCTTTTGTAACATTTGGGTCATGCGCTAAAGAACTTGTCCACGGGCATCTACTTTTCCCTATCAGAGCAGCCCCTTATTTATTTTGGCCCCATTTTCGCTCATGAGGTTTGCATTCATGAAAAAGGTGGTGTCCGAGTGAGATTCATTAACACTGCATTGCACATTACAAAGTCTTTAAGAAAAACCACGGCCACTTAATTAAAAAAATTATCAAGTGGTTCTGCTCCCTCAAACATAAAGACTCATCTGCAGTCGATGGGTGCAGGCACTTACAAGAAGCAACGGGAAAGATTCCAACACAGGCGAAAGCTACGTTCCTCGATTTTCAAAGCTGATGCTCGATTAATGTTGAAAAAAAAATGATAGGTCTCTTCAGCAGAAATATTCGTATCATCAGCGAGTTTAAATCTGTATTTTTCAGCTCATGTTACAGCCCATATGCACTGCAGGCTGGTTTCTAATTATCTGCCCTGTGTTAGGGGGTGAATGCTTGCATAATGAAAGCTGACCACTTATTTCCTTGCATTAATCAGCTGAACTCTTATAGAGATTAGAGTACGTATCTGGTTGCTGAAGTTCAATGAGCTAATTATGAGTTCTGGCGGCAATCACTTACTACACTAAAAACACTAGCAGTGTCATAATACTGCTTTATATATAGAGTTGTCAGCGTGAACTGGCTCATTTTCTTTGAGAAAACCTGACAGCAGCCAACATAATTAAGATAGAATATGAGCTAATAACCACGGCTGGTGGCTATAATAAACCATCGGCTCAGAGTGGTAGAGCATGCAGGGCATTAGCGTAAAAAAATGTGCTCGCTGATCATGAAAAAAGAGGGAAAATGAGCTGTCATGAGAGCAGCGATGTAACGAGCGTGTTACTATCGGCCATTTGAAACAGATGGCTGCACTAAGGCGCAGCAGTGAGGCAACACTGTGTAAGAAGCACTGGACGAGCGAGAATAAATCTTCTTACAGTGGGAGCGCGACACAATAACTTATATCGGGGTAATAACCGAGCAATTTAATCTGTGCGGGCTAAGCTTAGCAGTGTCCGTGTGCTCCTGCAGTTCTGAACACCTGGTGCAGAAAATTTTCGGGATATTGCGCAAAAGTGACAGCTTATGACGGAGCGATGATAATACCACCACATAAATTTGGATTATTACCGAGAAAAAATGTGGGACAGAGCCGAATAAAGCGTTTGTCAAATGTCCCAAAAATGTAGCGTACAACAATTAACACAAGTTGCCATGAAGAGAATATGAGCTTTGATTTTGGTCATTTCCCGCACTTCAAGAAATATTTTTGTTTTATTTTTTTGTTTGTCTTGTTTTGGTCATGTGAGTATAGTGCATAAATTCTGCGGCTGCTCTTTGCAGCTGCTGTCGGCTAAATGCTTACACCGATTTGCCTTGAATTTGCTTAGGAGACTAAGTGGTGGCTAGTGTCATTGATGTTAGCGCAGACTACGGAAAAGCACAGAAGAAAGTCACATCCGGCCCAATAGGATGAATGTGTCTTTCTTCTGTCCTTGTACTTAGCCTGCGCTAACACAAATTATTATACTATAACAAATTGCCACTCTCATGCGTAGGTTGCTTTATATTCGCCACTGATTCCAAAGTCATTGCTTTGTTTTTTGTTTGACTTTAGGCATCACTAACAGGACGAATGAAATGAATCAAGATTCTTCAGGATCATGGCAACGCACAACTTTAATGCTTCTGCATGGAAGACGTATCAACAAATGACACCATAAGGGGCACATACAGCTTTTGTAGCTTGAGTCCGGCGAGGGTGTTCTTTTCGCCAGCGCTTCCGTTGAGACACATCGACTCGGCGCACAGGCGCGGAAGCGGCACCGCTCAGTTTAACCGAACGACTAAGCCGTTGACCAATCATGTTTTGTGCATATGATTATGCGTGCGTTCGCGGAAACACACAAACGCGTGCACGCGAACAGACAGGCACACACGTAAGGTACGTCCCCAAACATCTTTAGAACATTTAATGGCGGACCAGTAAAGGTAGCTTCATTCCTTCGACAGTATACCGGACACATCACCACGCAGCACACGCGCTGGTACGTTTAATATATATATATATATATATATATATATATATATATATATATATATATATATATATATATATATATATATATATATATATATATATATATATATATATATATATATATAGCCCTTTAACGAAAGGAAAGTGTACAATAATGAACGAGATGATTTGAGAGCTCACATTGTTTGTTAGTTGTTCCCTACGAAAAGTCATGAATTCACTACGCACGTTTTTATATTAGCCCTCTCCCAATATGTTGTCGAGGATCTAATGATCTAGCACATTTTATTACGTAGGCCTGCTTGTTTTTTTTGCTCTTTAGTGATCCGATGGAGCTGTGGATATATCATACATCAATTAAGAGGACGATTTCGCAAAGGCACATTATAACCGGGGCGTCAAAGCAATGCGAACATACTTCAAATAGAACGCTACATGCAGAAGAACATCAGGGATATCGCACAGCAATCTCTGATAGGCAACTTTCGGTGCCGCATTAGCCGCCCCAAGTGGACGCTTGCCTCCCTCGCACTCTCACACAGCGGTGTTTGCGTGGGCAACGCGAACGATTCAATCGAGCGTCATATCTGCACTTCTGCTTTTGCCCGATGTTGTGTTGCGTTCATGATGGCCCACAGACCTCTTTTGGCAGATGGACAAGAGAGTGCATCACGTCGCCGCTTCCGAAAGTGGAAGTAACCTGCCAATGGAAGAAGTGCATTACAATAACGAGTTCTGTGTCAGACTACTCACTGGAACCATATCTCTGTAGTGCGCCACGCGTTATTTTGATGTGCTCGGTGTCCTGTATATCACTTGGGTTGCGTGCGGAGCACTCCAGAGGATTCCCGGCCAGTCGTCCATCTCTCTCATGTGGCGTGATGACGCTCACCGTAAAGCACTACCTACGGGACATAACGAGACTAGAAATGCTCAAAACTGGGTTGAAATGAACGAATAAGTCCTGAAATATTCTACTTAAAAATAACCAAGAAGTAATCACAATAACTAACTTAATATTACTAAATACGCTTCGTGTACATGGGGCTGGCTCTGGCGGGCAGCAAGAGGGGGCGCTACCACCTCGATGAGTGTCTCGATGTCTTCCTTGATGAACGAGCGATTGCCCTTCCCCCTGCCTCCTGGAACCTCTCCATCGTCATGTTCGCGGAGGTCAGGGGGTTGATATAAAGATTGCGCATACGGCAGGACGCAAGCCGGTGTAGGCGACGCATATTTTAATTACATTAACACGCAGTAAAGATAGTGTCATGTCACACACCAAGTAAGTTAATCTGCCTAGCAAGGTTCTACTCGTGCCCGTGCACATGCTTATATCTTGAACATTGGCGTCGACGGCGCTTTGGTCAACGAGACAGTGGGATCTCCGCAAACGGGAATCACCATAGATCTCCTTGATTTGGCTGCACTTTCTGCACGTTGTTCACGAAAGTTTAGTGCATGTTCCACCAGTTCCTCTAGTGTTAGTGCAGCATGACACTAGCAGTTTCAGTGCAGCGGTCAAATCGAGGACAAAAGTGCAGCCGCATCATTTACTTAGCGTCACTTGCATGAGACGAGAACTTGCGGGAAAGCTAGTGCTGAAATGGCGATGAACTCGTACCGCACGGCGTCAAACCAAGTGGCAAAAAGTTGCAAGAAATGTGCAAAAAATCAATGCAGAAAGTAGCGGGAAACAGGATTGTAAGATTAAGCACCTGGAGAAATTTGTGAAGTGTTGTTGTGGTGTAGTCTATAGCACTCCTTTGACTTGCGGTTGCGAATACATAGGCCAATCTGGAAGGTGTGAGAATGAAAGACTAAGGAAACACAAGTACAATGTAGAAAGAGCTGTATGTGGTCATTTGGCCTTTCACTGTCAGAGGTGCAGTTGCGTCCCTATGTTCCAAAACACCCGTATACTCTTTAAGGCCCATGACAGAACCACACGTGAAATTATTGAAGCTTTTGAAATAGACAAAATGAAAGAAAAATGTGTGAGTGTGGCTTCCATAGCATTATCATCTAAATAAAAGAAGTATCTAGAATCTTCACTTGGACGGGTTAGTGTAGATTGTCGCTATCGGTGATGACACGTGCAGGGGCTGTGCTGTATTCTTGACGTGACATTATCCAGGTTTTAACGGTCTGCCGTTATATAAACAGCGTGTGTGATCGCAAATAAAACATTAGTTGCAAGTTAGCGCTGTGTTGTGTGCATCTCTCCTTTGTGTGTGTCCTTGTGTGGTGCGCTATACCAGTGAAAATGATGAATCTCAACCAACTAGCCCGGCAACGTGCCTTAGCAAAGTCAAATCAAGGACAGACGTTCAAGTGGCGTGAGATGCATTCGCCAAATCGAGGACCAAAGTGCAGCACTCTTGAACTAGTGCAGAAAGTGCAGTCAAATCGAGGAGCCCTGCCGGGTTCCACACTTCTTCAGGCTTCAGGGCAGTAGAACTATCATACTTCTTTTCGGTATTTCTGTTGGCTAGAGGCTAATAAACTATAAACACACTGAGGTTTGGACTTGTGTAATAAATCTGTTTTTGTTTAACTGTATTTTGTCGTGTACTGTTGCACACGATCGATTTTCTGAAGGCACTATACCATGTTCAACGAGTCGTTCGACGTGCCATTTTTCTCGAGTCACATCAAAAGTATAATTATTTTTTATCAAAAAGAAGAAAAAATAGCAAATGAAATCGCACTATATATCTAGCCTAAGAATCGACACAGGTCTCCTTTATCGTCCACGCATTACGTATTTGTCTGTAATCACACCACGCTTTTTTGTCTAGAACGGTGCCCGTGGTGGGGGACATCGCACTGCCCCGCGTCACACATTATTCCTCATGGTGGTTTTCGTGAAGCTGAATAGCGCATCGACAAACCCAAACCTCGTAAAAGGATCAAAATGTGGATCGTAACAGCGCTGACGCAATCAAAAACTGCGCTTCGTTCACCGTTTCATTTGGTAGAAAGGGGCTCTATCTATGCTATAAAATATATTGTACTGTTCTATCTAAAGAATTAGCTACACAGACATAGCTAATATAACCGAAAATGAGCCTAGCAACCCATTTTATGCCACGTTAGGAGTGTAAAATGGCCGATCACTTATATATATATATACTGATATGAAAGTGACTGACGGTCTGCTATATTTTTGCTGAGAATGTGGATGTGTAAAATATGTAAAGTTTATAATTTTGTGTCAATTGCAGCAATTCAGAACACTTGTAGTATGACGGTCTAAACAAAGCCAACGCTAAACAGAGAAGCCGCTGGAATGTGGCATAAATATTCATACAACTGACGCTCGAACGATGACATACTGAGACTTGATACTGAAATATAAACATTTGGTATCCATGTACGTTCATAAAGAAAAAAAATCGATACTTCTGAGAGATAGAGAGACAGAGAGACTTTATTAGAAATACAGACGTTTTTCCCAGTGTCTATATACCACTGTCATGCTAATCTGTAAGCGGATGTGGTCTATGAATAATAGATTTCAGAAGAGAAGGAAGTAAATAATGATTGTTGTGGTCATTAAAGCATGCGCAGTCACTTTATATTGTTCATTTCCTTGAAATGCGTTCGTGTCATTCTGTTGATGTAAATTTACCCAGGCGGCTTAGTGACCAAGGCATTGCGTAGCAAAATCTAAAGTGGTGAAAATAATTTCGGAGTCTCCCTACGACATGTCTCATAAATATACCCCAGTTTTCGCACATAAAAGGTTGTGATTTTCACAACAGGGAAAGCAAAAGAGAGTCTTCTTTTCGTCTATTCAGAGCAAGACACAAGGGCGCCGCTATCGTCGATGTCTAATATTTAGGTATCATGTAATACGAAATCAGCAACATCGTTATGTTGGAGGAGGCTATATTTATTCACTCATCAGTGAAGCCTTGGAACTGTCTAATCAGTCTTTGTCCTTGCAGCGTCTTCTTGTCTTCGGTTTCTTTCTGACAGAATGTCGGTCGAGCTGGGAGTACAATCTCTGCCTTGACTGCCGCCATTACACATTGTCGCCGAATGCCGATCATCAAGTCAAATGAACACTTTTGCACATTCATTCATTCATTCATTCATTCATTCATTCATTCATTCATTCATTCATTCATTATTTAAATCATTCATTCAAGCTTTATTTTGACAGTACATTAACGTCACATTCTGATGTGAGTTAGGAAAAAATTCCTTAAGGTCGCAGAACGAAGTGTTCATTGTACATATATTATAATTCACAGGATTGGAGGTTATTTGCCCTTCGTCAGAGGAAATACAAAACACTCGTACGCAGCAGTTACACAATGACGTAATCATACATTTAAAATATATTACCAGAAATAAAAACTGTCAGAAAACAGGCATCCTTTTTTCCTGAAATTCAAACTCAATATTTGCCATTACGTCCCCACAAAACGCGTGCTAATGCTTTGAAAGAGTTGACATCGTGAAGTAATTTTTCAGTCCTAATTACTTGTAGTGAGAGACTAAAAACAAGGAGTGTTTACAGGCCTGTCAAGTACATCCAGACTTTATGCAAAATGGCCAAGTTTCTTCAAGAGCAGGTCGCTTTTTTATTGTGTTTTTGTAGCATGTACTAATTGCAGAGGTCGATAACCTATGTTACGGTATGTTAGTATGGTAGTGACTGTATCAGCGCACAAACGCTTCGGAACTGAAAATGAAGCCGTTCACTCAGGCAAGTTTTTTATTGTTTCTAACGCAATGTCGTAGTTGTAAAAAATCCTTACAAATATATAAAAATTGTGAATCTTGTGACTTTGTCTTATATGAGAAAGTGTGGCCAGATAACCACGTAGAAGACTTGTATTGAAGGAAGAAAAAGAAAAGGTCGGAGGCGAGCTATTCAGCGAGACATGTCGGGTTGACTAACCCACGCTGGGGGAATGAGAAAGGGCTGTGAGAGAGAACAGTGAAAGAAAGAAGCGAGTTAGCAACAAGAACACTCACAGTATGTGGTGGTGGCACTATGCAATAGTCAGATGCGTTCACACTAAGCCACTGTATACATGTGCAGTGCATGGCAAGATAAACTTTTTGGGATTGTTTTTGGTACACTGAGTATGTTGCATTTTTGTGAACTTGCGGATTTGTCGGTTTTAAAGTAGTTTGTTTCATAGGAGAAAGTGAAAGATCTCACGAAGAAAACAAATCAACACATTTGAGGTTAGAAAACGAACATGCCTTTAACTATAACATGATGAGGCTGCCTTAACCGTGGATTGGAACACTGCAGTTTCAGGTATAAATCAACGTAAACACTGCGCTCAGTAACCGCTCGTGAAGTCTTATATATTGAAGGGGGCTATGTGGAGTAGAGATAAAAATGTAGTGAGAAATATTTTAAGCATGTCCATGGCAAGCGCAAGCTCATACGCCACTGCTGCGTATTTTCTCTGAGAACTGACTGTTTCTACTTAGTTTGTTACGGCTATCTAGTTTCATCAAACTACACGCCTAGGTAAGTGAAAATAAAACAGTCTGTTGCTGATATCCCTTGCACTTGTACGAACATATGTGCGCAGCGTCAAGTGTGACCCATGAGTGGATTTCGTAAGACGAGCAGTTGCATGTCGTTTCTAAATACTGACTGATACGCTCATAAGATAAGGCGTAATGACCCGGATTTACTGAAAGTGCGCGGATGTGTTGCGGCAAACAGGCAGTCCTAGCTTGCGTTCGCTGTAGCCTAAAGTCAGAGCTTATCCCGCTCCAACTGCCCTGTACTTGCACCACCAACAGAAGCGCGCGTATGTTCGCTCGGTGATAAAACAGAGACAGCGACTCTGTATTGTCCCACTTGAGCTGGGTAAGAGCATTAGGCGCACGGATTAATGAAGCCAAGGCGGGATGGCTCCCACTAATCTTACAGTGACATATAAGGCATTTAAAGTTGATATGAGAGCATGTAGGCAACTATAGTCTGTGCAACAATGTAGTCGTCGGGCGAAAGAAAATTCAAGCAAGAAAAGGAAAAATAATAAATTCTCTTTTTAGAGCAGCAGTCTGAGCTACGACAAATGTTTTAGACCAGCGCAGCCTCAATTTCAGGGAAGGAATAGGCATTCAGTGATTTCACAACTATGATTAAAAGTGCCTTTAAAACTATATTTTACTTTTCAACGGTAACCTCAATCAATATGAATGCCTTTCCAGTGTTGCTTAGGAAGAAAGAACATGGTACAGAGGAGCTAAAAGTATATATTATGTTTCTCAGGAAGAGCGTTAAATGAAACCTGCGTATATAAGAAACAACGTACATAAACAGCTTATTTTTGAAGAAGTCACGTATATAGGGGTATTCTGTTTTACCGGAACGTATTTGCACTGCGATATAAGTACATGTGAAAGAAAACCAGCGTGGAAACACTCACACAAGGCACCAGAAATGCCATAGACACTGCAAGAGATGACAGTAGTTAAGACTCCACAAAGACCCTGCTTCCTAAACATGAATTATATGAAGTATCTACGCTCCCTGTCATTCTGAGATGCCAATAAACAGAAAAAGCTAGCTTTGTTCTTTAAGGGCCAATGCTCAGGCAGCTGTGGACAGTCTTTTTCATTTGTACCTTGTGTATTGTGCCTAATTCTAAACGCGTTTTGGGGGTCTACGTGAGAGAAAAATTTGTTTAATGACAGTTAGACTAAAAACTTTTGTATTGAAAGAGAGCCCACGTTCAGCTAAATTATTAGAAGACAGTCTGACGCAGCATTGCCATTACTAAAACATATATTGTCCCATTGTTCTGACAGCGAAGTTAATTGCAGGTTAAACAATATTTGGTGATTAAATTCGTTATTGGGTAACTTTCACAGTGCAAGGTGAATTAATACTAACAACACTATAGCAAGTGCGTTCAACCACCGCAATCCCCACGGGTTCGCGAAACTTGCGATCCTTCTCTGCATGAGGTGTAGTAGTCCTGATGGACTCAAAGTCAATGTTATAGCAACTGCATCATGACGTATAGCTCAAGAAAAGTCCACAAGGCAATCACTGACCCTCATTAAAGACCTGATCAGCACGAGCTTTAATGTAAAGTTTCGGTGTATCACATACCACATTCCCATTGAAGGCAATAAAAAGACTGATGCCCTTGCTCGTGAGGCTGGAACATCTTTTCCAAAATGAGAGCTTCTAAGACTTACCGAACAACGACGATGTAATACCACGTACCAGAACACCAAAGAGATAGCTTGTGGATTACCATTCGGGGTGATCCACCAGTTTCTACATCGAGCACGCGTAATACAGAGACTTTCTCGAGAGCAAGCAATGACGTTGTACAGCATAAAAGCTGATCTCCGCTACATACTTGCTTGGTAATCCACTTTGAGAGTTTTGCAGCGACACCGGTGACAGTCAACATTTTATTTAGCTTCACCACAGTAGGATATGGGAAACGAAGGAATGGTCCGCCGTTTTAAGAGGAGTGGCTACAGACACCGTACATTCGAAAGTGTTTTTTTTTTCTGAAGGGCCCTCAGCAACTAAGAGGAACGTGCAACGAATTTCGAGGGCCTTCTTTCAGGGCTGTTCAACACGTAGCGACAGACCACTACAGCTCAGGAGGTGCTCAGGAGGAACGCACACCTGCTATGTAGGCCAAGAGAGCGCCGCCTGCTGCAACGTCACAAAATCTACCCCCCCTCTACCCCCCCCCCCCAACCAACGGGAGCGCTGTCACAAAAGATAACGAGTGCCGGGCCATTCTGTTGGCGTGCGCGATGATTACAAATTTTCTAATGCCTGTTATTCTGTTTGTCGTGTTGTATGCACAGTTTCTTGTTTTTTGTGGGCACGTATAACCAGCCAAAATAAGCACGTTA
This sequence comes from Rhipicephalus annulatus, assembly GCA_013436015.1. NCBI lineage: Eukaryota > Metazoa > Arthropoda > Arachnida > Ixodida > Ixodidae > Rhipicephalus > Rhipicephalus annulatus. The sequence goes on from WOVY01000861.1 coordinate 169,645, forward strand.
TTTACTGGCTCCGATGAAGTCTCTCATTGTATACATCGTCTGTACGTATTTTGCCAGTAAAGCATTCACGGAAGTTTCTCAATAACACAAGTATACAAAAAAGAAGAAACCAATTCGAGCAGCTCAGTTTCCCAGCGTGAAGAGGAGAGAGAAAGGAAACGCAATTTATCCTATTTATCCCGGCGAATCTATTTGACAAGCTCGAACTAACAACTGTCACAATTGTTTCTATTTTTGGGTGTGGGCAGCGCGCTCATTTCGCAAACGCTGCCGCTGGAGCATGCGAAGGAACTTGTGGGGAAATAAAAGGACGTACAACCCTCATCCCGAGGTAAGCTTGCGTGCACCTGTGATCAGGCCCTGCAGAGGCGCCAGAGGCATGCGCACATTGCAACGCATGGGTCTATGACTTTTAGAGTTCGCTCTTTGTTCCATATCGCTAGCGATCATGAGTACACGTTGAAGTGCCACCGAGCTCTGAGGCCCAACAGCGGCGAATACAGCGTAAATACACAGCCCGCCGTTACAGTGCGAAGAACGTGCTCTCTGAGGCCGAGTCATTTGCGCCATAGGCTGTCGAGCGAGGGGTCGTAGGTTCGACTCCTTGTAGTTTTGTCTTTGTTGTCATCTGTTAGCGCACGTTTTACAACGTCATGTCCATGACCCACATACGTCGGTAACACCAGACCCTGGTGTAAAGGCCTGAACACATGTACGCGTTTCAGCGTATCATCGCGTGGTTTTATGACGTGGTGCTGCACCCCTTCTTCATTGGCGAGGGAATGCGCACAGCTTCGCGTGTCCACTCACCCTCTGTCTCCACAGGAAGACGGCATGGAAGACGTTACGGCATGCCGCGTGAAAAAGCACGCTGACATGCCGTAACGTTTACGTGTGGTGAAGCCTTAACACAGCTTGGTGCACATCATTGGAGCACAAACACACACGCGCAAGCACAAAGGCACCAGAGAAGCACGTTTTCATTACACTACCAGCTAACGAGTGCTTGAAGTAAGCCATTCTCATCATCTATTGGGGAGAAAGAGCATGTTATGCCACTCCCATGCTTCGGGCCATTAGGCGACCAATGGCAATAAGCACACCGATTATTCTGCAAGGAATGATACAGCGATAATGGGCAAGAATTCACCAGAATACTTAGGCTACAATGAAAATTCACACATTAACGCGTGATGTCACACGCTCCATGATGAACATATTGGTTGAACATATACGTTTCCTGCGTACCTTACTTCCCTCCTTGGCCGGGAAACAAACACTCACGCTCGATATTCTCAGTAGAACACGTTATCCACTATGCATACCGTGGTGGTCTTTTCAAGTCCTAACATACCCCTCTTTGTGTTTTCTTTCCTGCCTTTCTGTCACCCACAACTCCTCCCACCGAGAAAAGTAGAAAACTTGAAAATAATGTTCGAGTTAACCTCCCAATCCTTTTTATTTGCGCCTGTGCTCTGCTTTACATTTTATCTTAATTAGAGTGGGTTGATTCCTAACCCGAAAAAATGATTAAGGCAGCTTCGAATTAGTGGTATACCAAGTCTGAAGGTTGGTTGGTTAGTTGGTTCCTCAACACTCTGGCGCAACCCACCTAGGGGGATAGGCCACGAATGGGACGGTGCCTTGCCTTTTACACTAATTCACTTCTTGAAAGGGAGGGTTGGGTTAATTAGGGTAATATAGGTAATAATATAAAGGTGTTAAATTTTTCAACAAACAAAAAACCTTGAAAAGAAAAACATAATAAACACACAAAAAAGAAAAAAAAGTTATACATAAAACAACTGAAGTTACTTATTTTTAGCATTTCATTCTTTTAGAATCTCGTAAAAAATCTTCCTCGTTTATCTTCGGCTTTCTCTTTCTATCCTTCCCTCTTTCTTTCTTCTATATTTGCCAGTTTTTTCTGTTTTCCTTTAACTTCCCTTCTGTTTATTTCTATTCCTTCCTCCTAGTTTTTTTCTTTCTCTTGCTGCGTCTCTATTTCTCGCTTGCTTCCTCTTTTCAATTTGTATACCGGGGTTTGCACCTAAAGTGTTCCGAACCTAATATCATCACCAAGGTGCTCGAAGAAGATGAGGAAGAAGGCTTGTTTGCGTGATCGTGTGCTCAGATGGCTATTCTGTGTGTTGTTTTGCCTGCGCTCCGCAAAGCGATGACGACAGCATACAACAGCAAAAGACAAACTGCAGCCCTCTACTGAGCCCTCTACAGCCCTCTGTTATCAACTCTCAAAAAAGCCTCTTTCTCTGAGGCACGTGATAATAACTTTAGCTGTAGCTTACGTTTGCATATGGTGAACTAGTTCACTATACGTTTGCGGTAGCTGTGGTTGTAGACTGGCGGTATTGTCTCGCATGGCAACCGGCTGGGTGCGAAGAGAGCCGGCAAGTGCACTGCGTAGTTGCCATCGACGGCCGTGGCACAACGGTCGATTTCGCCATGCGTCTGCACTCGTTTTCTATATCGAGCGACCGATTGAGCGGCATTCGTGCCTCATTCTCTATGTGCCGCGTCCGAAACACATTGTGCGTTTTTTTTTTTGCTGTGAATAGCGTATGCAGGTATAAAAATAGATGGCTTATACCGGGGTCGAAACGATGTTTCGCACCATTCGGATCTACATCTGACGCCCCCCACACACCGTGCGTTGTCCTACCGGGATGCCATTTACGCATAAGTGCACGCCCGGAAAGCATTCCTGTCGGTCGTAACGTTTCGCTACCACATTTTCTTGACTGCTGCTGTACCAAACGCGAGACTTGGGGACACGATGCCGTGCTGTGACTATTTAACGGAGCCTATTTTGTCCTATGACATCGAACACGCACACAAGCAAGAGTATATTTCGGGAAGAAAGAAACTTTAGGCTCCCCTTTTCTTTGTCAGACGAAAAATTCAGCAGATCCCACGTACCTTAAATATCAATGTTATGCGGAGAATGCGGATAGAAGGTGGATGTGTTTAATCGCTTTTTATTGAGTTATACGTTATGAAATGATGCTAAATATAAGTACAAACTCACGTGCGCAACACACATACGTTAATCAGCCGCGTATGTTGTATATTAGCAGTTGTTTACAGTTGCGTAACGCTGCCAACAGAAACATGAATAATTGAAACACCCTACAGACGCGGTAAGTGATATGAAGCACTGGTGTTCGTGCTGGTGTGAGCTAGGATGATAGCCCTCAACACTCTACACAAATGAACTTTAGCGGATGGCACCGAACTACAATTTACGTTAACCCTACATGACGGCGGTATCATATGAGTACATATGTAATGCTTATAAATTCGCATAGCCACTACTGCAACCACAATTGACGTTACTTAAGTTTTAGGGTCTATTTGAAAAATGTATCCGAGGCCTAGATTTGCAGTGTCGTAAAATACTTCATTGCCAGGAATAATGCTAGGGTTCAATTGCTGCTGGGACTCTGAAGAGAAGAAGAAAAAAAATATATCAGAAACGTAGGGAGGGTAACTAGACTATAAGTCCAGCTTGCTGCCCTAATCGGGGAGAGGGGAATTAGGGAGAAAAAGAGAGAGAAAAGGAGATACGCATTGCACATAACACAAACAGTTCAGGTTTCACAAGTGGTCGCACAGTGACGTTGCCCTCAAGAATTGTTGAACGGCTCGTGTGGCTTTCTGGGCTGAAATACGTGAAGCCACGCTCCCAAGATCTTGATTGATTTGATTGCTTTGTGGGGTTTAACGTCCCAAAACCACCGTATGATTATGAAGACGCCGTAGTGGAGGGCTCCGGAAATTTCGACCACTTGGGGTTCTTTAAAGTGCGCCCAAATCTGAGCACACGGGCCTACAACATTTCCACCTCCATCGGAAATGCAGCAACCGCAGCCGGGATTCAAACTCGCGACCTGCGGGTCAGCAGCCGAGTACCTTAACCACTAGACCACCATGGCGGGGCCGCTGCCAAGATCTTCTCCAGAGTACAGGGTCGGTGATCTAGTCTCGTTAAGGCATACTGGAGAGTACGGCGATCTTCTTCAAATTCTGGACAATGGCACAGGACATGGTCGCGAGTTTCTACACACTGGAAGTTATCACAGTTGGGGATGTCAGCCATACCCATGTGATAACTGAATGAATTGGTTAAGGAAACGCCGACCCACAATCGACACAGCATTGTAGCGTCACGTGATGAAGTCTTTGATATCAGCTGTAATTTGAGTAATGAAGCGAGGTTCTGTGGCCATCGAGTGGAGTTTAGTGGATGATCCCAATGTATAAGTGTGGTATTATGCGCGATGCGGCGAAGTTCTTTTGCGGCATCAACCGAAGAATTGTGGGGTTTAACGTCTCAAAACCACCATATGATTATGAGAGACGCCGTAGTGGAGGGCTCCGGAAATTTCGACCACCTGGGGTTCTTTAACGTGCACCCAAATCTGAGTACACGGGCCTACAACATTTTCGCCTCCATCGGAAATGCAGCTGCCGCAGCCGGGATTTGAACCCGCGACCTGCGGGTCAGTTGCGGCATCAACCCTTGACAAGTGTATGAACAGTGTGGATGCTCCGTCGTGGGCACAACAGGCAGCGTTGTCAGCAAGGTGGTTACCACCAATCCCCCAGTGACTAGGTAGCCATTGAAAGATTATGTCATGTCCTTTGTTAGTGGCGAGATGACAGATTTCATTGATTTGAGATACGATCTGATGGTAGTACCCATGTTGTAGACTTCGCGTACATTGAAGGACCACCTTGGAGTCACAGAAGATAGCCCACTTAGCAGGGGATTCTCGAAAAACAAATCTAATTGCGGCTAGATTGGCGGTGATCTCGGAACCCGTAGAAGTTGTGACGTGTGAAGTCTTAAACTTGACGGTGATTGACCGACATGGAATCAGAAAAGCGCCCATCGAACTTCCCGAGACTGAACCATCCGTATGATGCGAGTTCGATTTTCGTATGATATATGCGAAAAATTCAATGAGATCTGCTTGAAGGCTGCAGATGACAGGCTGGCATTTTTGGTTATCCCCGGGACTTGAAGGTGTACCGGTGGTCTTTGCAGGCACCGTTCCGAGCAAGGTGGTAAGGCAGCGGGTGAGAATCTCCAGGAGATGGAATGCTGGTTATCCACCACCGCTTTGGAAAACTCTGCCTTCGGTCTTTCCAGTGGCAGGCTAGCAAGGTGGTGGTTAGGCAGTCTTGAGATAATGCGGATGTGCGCCCGGAGTGTGTAGACAGTTATATAGGTCGTAATCGAGTGGTATTTGGCAATGCCGACAGTTGTAACCATGTTCGCACACCTAGGCAATCCCAATCGTGTTCGAAGAACTTGGCCTTGAATGCTTTGCAGGACACGGATGTTGGTTTTTCCGGCATTTGAAAGCACGGGTGTGTTATACCGAAAATACCCCAATTAGAGCACTCTGTACACGCCAAACATGGCTGACACGGATGTTTCCCAAGTTTTACCGGCGAGAAATTTGATCACATAAGCGATAGAGCTCGCATCACTCCACATAAGTGGAGTGCTCACATCACATGCGCGATGTGAGCACTCCAGGAAAAATCTCTGTCAATAATGATGCACAGGAATCGATGACGTTTCACATACGAAATTTTGACATTCTCGAGGGAAACGGGATACCAGAACATCGCCTTGCGAGTGAAAGGAACTAAGGCACATTTCTCGGGGGAAATCCATTGCCCTCGAGCACGGAGATACTTCGTTGTTGTCGCTCCTTTTGGAGACTTGCCCGTACTTGGGGTCGCGCCGCTGCCGAAGCCCAGATGCAGATGTCATCGGCGTACACAGACAGGTTGACTGATCGATGCGGAACTCGGGCAGGTCCAATAATCTCGAAGGTGAATAAAGTAGGGTTGAAAACCCCACCCTGTGGTACGCCACGAGAGGTGTAATTGTCTATGGTGTGGCCTTCTGCACTGTGCATGAAAAAGGATCTCTTGAATAAGAAGCTTTGAATCTATTTGAACATTTCTCCACCGATTCAAATATTTTCCAAGGCATAGATAATGGCGTCGTGCATTACGTTGTCATGGGCCTTTTTCACGCCGAGGAACATAGCAACGGATTTGCGCTTGAGGAATTTATGCTGTTTTACAGAGGTCAACAGGTCAATGACATTGTATATAGAAGAACGACTTCGTCAAAAACCAGCCATAGCCTCTGGATATATAGTGTAGCGATCCAGGTACCATTCGAGGCGCGTGAGGACCATTGTTTCTATTACTTTTTCCCACGCAGCTCCAGTGAAATAGGTTGGTACGATGCAAGGTCAAGCGGCGATTTTCCAGGCTTGAGAAATTGTACCAAGCGGCTGGATTTGCACCTCTCAGGAACGACGCCGTCAGTCCATGACTGGTTGTATCATGCCAGTAGCAGATCCTGGCCCTCCCCTCAAAGATGGCATAACGCAGCATACGTGATGTCATCTGTCCCAGGTGATGATGAACGCCTGCATGTAGCTAGGGCCGCGTCCAGTTCCTCGAGTGAGAAAAGCCCATTTAGTTCAGGGAGATGCGCTACAGGAGTATCGCCGAGAATGTCCTCACTCATGGTGACCACATCACCCGCAATCTTCACGCAGAAATCGTCGGCGATGCCAACTTGCAGGTGGCCTTGTTGGAGAGCCAATGTGGTGAATGGATGTCGTTGTTGTATATGCAACGCAAGGCCACGCATCGTTCGCCATATAAGGGACATCTCTTTGCGAGGATCCAGTGATTCGCAAAATTTCCTCCACCATTGGTTCGCCAGCTTGTCCATTCGACGTTAGATTTTCTTTTGTAAACGTCGAGCATCTCTGAGGTCATGAATTGAATTAGTTCGCCTGTACGTACCTCCTCTCAGCCCACCTCCAAATTGTACGTAATCGCTTAAGTTCCTCATCGAACTCTGTGCGTTTTGATGTGTGTGCAATGGTGCTCTTAACCGCTTCCATTACATTTCCGATTACTTCCTCCAGCCTGCACGTGACACGTTCGTATGCCTCATCCACCTCCGTCTTATACATTCACCAATTCAATTTTCTGTAAACTGAAGAAGAGGAATTGGCGAAACCTGTGGTCTTAAAATACGTTGGAATATGGTCACTGCCGTGAGTCTCAATAATGGTGAACCATCGGACTTCTTGAGTGAATTTCGGTGACACCAGTGCCAAATCCAAACAACTACTTTAACTAAAATCACGTATATACGTTGGACTGCCGTCATTCATAACGTGAAGTTTGTGGCGTGAGGCGAAGTGAGCAAGTTTCCGGCCCCTGGAATCAATTTTGGTGTTACCTTAAAGGAAGTGATTAGCATTAAGATCGTCAGTGATAATCCAGGGTCCAGGTGTAGCCATTAATATGTCATGCAGTCTTTCACCGTAGAACTGAACAGATGGAGATGTGTAAGCTCCGGTAAGCATGAAGGCTACCTTCTGTTTTGTAACACGGAGGAACACGTATTGATTTTCATTGTGGGGCTGCACCAACTGCGGAGTGTAGGTTACATCTGAGGGAATATATACAATTACTTTGCTGGGTTCACCATAAGTCGATGAAGTGAAGGATTTGTAGCCAGAGAGCATGATCGGTCCCCATAGGTTTGGTTCGCATATTACTAATATAGCAAAATATATTTCAGAAGACATACCGGCGAAAACAGGAAATTCGTGATTTCAGTCGTGTGACATTCCACTGGAAAACCGTCGCACTACGCACTTCTTCACGGAATGAAGGTGGCGGACGAGCCATTGTGTCTACGCAAGGTTGGCAAGCACTGCACTCAGGGCATCGAATACTTACACTGCACATGCTGCTGGGGTATTATATCACGTACAAGGGTACGTGTTGCATCGATGAGAGACTTGATCATCATCAAAATTTCATGGTCACGCTCTCGGGGCTCATCTGGGCGAGATGCGGAGCGCGGTGCTACCAGTTTGCTTTGCACCTCATCCACAGTAGTTATTCTTGGAAGCGATGACCATGCTTCTTCCACAGTCTCCTTTTCGGGTGTAGTATTCGCCGTGCACGTGTTGTCTTCGGCGTTGCAAATGATGTAGATTCCACCGAAAAGGGCTTTGCTGAAAGCATGCTTCGGCAGGTAAACTTTTTTGATGGGCGTCTGTGACGAGAACGATGTCGCCTGACGACAGCAGCTGCTTCCCGGTGAGTCGAATGATCTCTGACCATTTTCTTCAAAACCAAAACTTCATGCCTTATTTCATGCCTTATTCGGGCAGTTGTAAGATGCAGCCTTGCACTATTCGGCCAAATGTGGTGCACCGCAACGGGAACATGCAGAATTTTCACATACGGCACTCACAACAGAAAATTTCGGACATTTTCGGCACTGAAACGGCTTAGGAACAAAGGGTGGCACAGCATTTCGGAAATGTCACCTGTCGTCACCTTTACATGTGACGACAGGTGATCACCCTTAGAGTGAATCTTCACGCGTCGGAATTTTCCTAAACGGCGTACCTGAATGATTTCGGGTCCGTCATTGGCCGGCTCAATGAGAATTGGCAGATCTTCATTCGGGATGGTCACATCAATGTCATATAAGACGCCAGTAGTTCCTCGTCTCCCTAGCGGAACGATCGCCCGAACGTTCATACCACCGAGAATGGTGACCTTGCTCAGAAAGTCTAATGCAGACGCTAGAGTGACGTCCTCCGCGACAACATTCTTTCGAGGATTCACTCTGATGTCTTCAATATACTGTTTAGTATCAGTGCCTCTAGCTCTGAAGATACCACTCGCCTGTTCAGCAGTCTCATGTTGATGGAAGGCTGCGTGGGCATGAAGAGGACGGTGCACTTCGGTGAGCTTTTTGGAGTCTTCGCAGCTGCGTCCACGGAGTCCCTGAGCATCCTCCGCTTCGCTTTCTGACTCATTACAGTCTCGTATTCATCCTCAGAACTGTCAGCGCTCTCAGTGGTGTCAACCATGGTTGCATCGCTGTCACTGGAAACGCTGTTCCGCTTCCTCGAGGCTGCCGACACTGACGCCGGCAGACTAGGTGGGCGTGCACGAGAGTCCACTTCCATCTTCGACAAGCTGGTAACTGTATGTTCGCTGTAGAACCACGAAAACAACAGTAAAGTCTGAAGGTAAGCGGTAAACACTCAGTTACAGAGACACTGTTCTCACCGTTCCTAGGCAGATATGCCACAGGTGATACACCTGTGGCACGTGGTGATACACCTGTATCACCTGTGGCACGTGCTCCTTCGTGGCTCAGTAGTTAACGCCTCGCACTCACGTTTGAGAGTTCCGAAGCGTGATTCCGTGCGTCGAAGTCGTTTTCTGGATTTTTATTTCTTTCTTGAGTTTTCTTATACATAGATTCCTATACATATATGATGAGTGACGCCGACGCCAGTGGCAAAAATCCAGCTGAGAGTGTCAATATAATTGCTATCGCAACAGAAAAGTATTCCACACTCCTCGTCACGGCTATTGGCGGCGCCGACTGACGCTCCCACTTTTAAATGCCCATATATACACCATAAAGAGTACAAGGGGCTGGTGCCACGGTAGCGCAGTTGGTAGAGCATCGGACGTTTTATTTGAAGGTCACAGGTTCGGTCCCTGCCCGAAGCAAGTTACATTTTCGTCGACGTTTCATTCTTCACACATACGTTACATTACCACCATTGATGCGAACATGGTTTTTGCGAACGCGCCGAGGGGGATATAATAAAGCAGTTGGTATCGGCACTCTGTGCCGTGTCATTTTAAATGCGAAGCGTTTCTTATGTAAGCTTTGGCGACTTGGAGCGTGTCCATCCGTCCATCCATCCATCCATCCGTCCGTCCGTCCGTCCATCCATCCATCCATCCATCCATCCATCCATCCATCCATCCATCCATCCATCCATCCATCCATCCATCCATCCATCCATCCATCCATCCGTCCATCCACCCATCCGTCCATCCACCCATCCGTCCATCCGTTCATCCATCCGTCCGTCCGTACGTCCATCCGTCCGTCCGTCCGTCCGTCCGTCCGTACGTCCATCCGTCCGTCCGTCCGTCCGTCCGTCCGTCCGTCCGTCCGTCCATCCATCCATCCATCCATCCATCCATCCATCCATCCATCCATCCATCCATCCATCCATCCATCCATCCATCCATCCATCCATCCATCCATCCGTCTACCCACCCACCTGCCTTCACATGTTCACATGCTCATAATTCACATGTTCTGAATTCGGTATTACATGACGCGAACAGACGACAAAGGTGAATGACACGTCCAAACATGATAATCATAACATGCTTGTCATGTAACAACGTCACTAGATGGTACGCTCATGATGCGCTCGTGGCCGTTTAGTTAGCTTCACATGTACCAAAATTGGTATTACACCACGTGAATGGATGACGAAGGTATGTGACTGGTGCAAACATGGTAATCATGAGATGAGTGTCTTCTAAGAACATCACTACATGACACACTCATTGAAGGTGCCACTGCATTGCGACGTGACGCGGCGCGCGTGCGCGCCGGCGCTCGTTTAGTCGCGTCACGCCGGCGATGCCACGACAGCCGCCGATCTGCCTGCCATATAGTGACAGGCGCGCACCGCGCTGCGTCCGTCTCCATCTTTCCTATCTGCTCCTCACTTCCGTCGTTCGCTTTCCCTGCGCGTCGCTTTCCCCTTCTTCTCTCTCTATCTCTTTACCTTTTAATCCTAACCTTTTAATCCCTCATTTACCCCCCTCGTGAGCTACTGTTGAGGTGTCCTCCCTCTGAGAGACAGTTACGGGGCTCACTTTTCTCTTCTATTCATTTAAAATCACTGCCCCCCGCGATGCATTGCTATGACGCATGCGCGTTTGAGTGAGCCCGGCGTCCATCTGTTACGAAGAGAGGCAGACGCAGTACATTCTGGGTAACGTTGTCGGCGCAAAACGCAGCATGTGACATTTCGCTCTGGTTGCTGCCGGGCCACGTCGACGGACGCTGGTCGCGCCTGGCGTCAGATATAGACTGCCCACGTTTTGCTAGCGTTGCGCCACTGCGCCCAGCATGCGGGCGCGTCAACGTTACGGCGGATTATATTGGGCCCTTCATGATGCTTTCACCGCCGTTTTGCTAGCTTCACATATACCTCGTTTGGTATTACGTGACGTCACTGGATGACGAAGGCATGCGACCGGTGTAAACATATTCATTACACGCGTGTCACGTTAGAGCATGACAACATGGTACGCCCATGATGCGCTCGTGGCCATTTCGCTAGCTCTACATATATCAAATTTGGTATCACCTGATGGGAATAAACGGCGAAGGTGAATGACACGTGCAAACGCGATACTCATGATATACGTGTCATGCAAAGCATGACTACATGCTACGCTCATAGCGTGCTAGTGGCTGTTTCAGTAGTTCCACATATACTAAACTTGGTATTCCATGACGTGAATGGATGACAAATGTAAATGACAGGTCCAAACATGATAATCATGATGTGCGCGCACATGCTACGTTCAAAACGCGCTCGCGGCCGTTTTGCTAGCTCCACATATACCGAATTTGGTATCAGGTGACGTGAATAGATGACGAAGGTAAATAACACGTACAAACATAATATCATCACATGGAAGTCATGTACGGCAGAATTCACCTCCGACTTGTAAAGCTGTGCTGATTTTAAAGTGACGTATCAACCTTCCTTATTCGTACTTCGCATGTCATCGATTCGCACTGTACGTGCACGGATCTGCATTTTTTTCATTGTGTTTTCTCGAGACTTAAAATCATTTATACGCTTACATAATGTGCGATCGCAAGTGTGCACCGTGGCATGTGGCGTCATCCTACAGCAACTGCAACGATGCACCCGATTATGTTCAAATCAGCTTATGACCGTGAAATTTGAGCATATGGCATGGTCATTTGGATATATGGCATTGTAGAGTGAATCTGGAGTGGTTTCTAGCTGAATTTAAAACGTAATTTTTCATTCAAAGTCGTGTGCTCAGCTGCAACGTTTGGCTCGTGTGTTCTGAGGAGCTTCAACTATACCGATTAGGAGCACTTCATACCCATATTCAAAAAGTGTATTCTATCAAGTAATTCTTCTCTTCGCTTTTTTGCTGAACCATAGTTCAATAAAGTCACATTGATGTCTTAGTTATCCGGTCTACACGGCTTAAGCACTCTTTGTCTGCTTCAGCAACGCCCCGGTGGACCGGTGTGCACATCAATGCCCATATATATCTGCCGATTTGTCACCGAAGATCGCCTTGGCTGCTGACGCCTCTTCAAGATATAAGGGAGAACTGTCTCTAGCACACTATATTGTCTCTCCATCAGGCAAGCTTTATCGATCTGTATTTTTCTCCTTTTGTATCACTACTGCGAGCGGAGGACTGTTTTACAATTCGTTAGATTTGTAACCCCCTCACCCTCTTTTTTTTCACCTAGCACTACAATTTCTGGCATACCCTCTTTTTAAGATTTACGTATCCTACTGCTTGCTTGTCAGTCTAGATGAAAAGTTACGATGAACGTTGACCTAGATTTTAGACAGCTCACACGAAAAATCCATTCTGTTTCAGACGTGCTAGCTACCGAAGTATCTTTTTCTGCCACCGTCAGATCACTTTCTACTGAAATAAGCAGTTCTAAAGAAGCTAATTCAGTTTTTTTGCCCTCCGCTTAAGTGTTAAATTTTCCGGGTGGTGAATTTAATGGTTTTATACAGAAGTATGTGCTACCGGTGCCAAATAGAATAGGCAGCAGAATTTCAGAAGTTGGAGTAAATTCTGATATATATTTTTTCTTTCTTTTCATTTTTGCGTCATTTATAGTCAGGTGTCGTACTATCGTTGTCAACTGAAGCGCAAATATGTGCAAGCATTAGTAGTGATACTGTGAGTAGCACAGATCGCACAGATCAATCGTCAGCTTGAAGAGAATTGTCGGAACTTCAGCCGTCAGCAGTATAGTAGGAAAGCATGGGTTGTAGACATCGCCGAACTTTCAATAAAGTTGTTTCCATCGATCCGCTGTCAGCGCTTCAATTGATGCCGACAGTACATTCGTCGACGCTCATAGCTGATTTGCCACAATTATGACTGGTACTCAGAAATGCTCTGCAATTTCGACTTAACAACGACGTCATAGTGCATGTGATGATCTCAGCATACAAGCACTATAAGCAACAGACAATTTTGTTTGATTGATATGTGGGGTTTGAACGTCCCAAAACTACCATATCATAATGAGAGATGCCGTAGTGGAGGGCTCCGGAAATTTCGACCACCTGGGGTTCTTTAACGTGCACCCAAATCTGAGCACACGGGCCTACAACATTTCCACCTCCATCGGAAATGCAAACAGTCTATTCTGTTCTAGGTATTCAAGAAAGTAGCACGTTCTGCTTGGCCTTTATTTTATGACACACATAGAGAAAATTATTTATTACATGCAATATTCGCAGCTAAATTATCCATGAAAATATATAATCTGAAACTTTGCATTGCACATTGAAATGTATGTTTAAAGCGAATTGGTTTAACTTGTTGTTCTAGACACATGCTCACAAAACGCACAGTATCAAACTGAGCTTTCGCAAGACCATCTACGAAGATATTAATATGTTTTCGATTGCCCAGGAAGAAGAAACAAACTAATTTATTCACGGTAAGATACCTCTATGTATATAGTATTCGCGATGCTCTTAGACTGTCGTGACACTAAGCGAAATTTGGGAGCATCCTCTCAAGGATGGTCTGTCTCCCGTCTTCCGCTGCGCTAGCCTCAGCTTAACACGTTAGTAAAAAATTAACACAAGAATACTAACTTTTCATGTACCCTGATTCAGTGAACAAAACAACCCCTCCATGAAATACGATAAATCTGATTTGTTCTTGCAAGACGCGAAGATTTCGTGAAAATACGAGGAAACTTGCGCTTCCAATGATTGCACACAGCGCATACACATCAGCTTCGCGAGGTTTTCTGTAGCCCCGTAGAGAAGCTGGCAGCAGATAACGTAGCAGCAGAAAGCACAAGACCACGTTGATTGGCGTATCAAGGGAGAGGCCTTCACCTGCAATGCGAGTCGTCAGTCTGATGATCATTATTATTATTATGATGGTGGTGATGATGGTGATGATGATGATAATGATTATGATGACAACGACGACGATATATGGCAGGAAACTGCAAGCGATTTGTTTGTTGACTGGTTTTTCGCGCCCAGATAAAGGTACTGAAATGGTGTGGTCAAAGCCGTTCGGTGGAAGAAATTCTTCAGATTGCTTTCAGCGTTAATATTCAAAGAAAACATCTGACAACAAGCACTTTTCAGTGAACGTAGAAGGCTATGAATTTAGTATACAGTGACAGCGACGATGAATGATCAGCTGCAAACTCACGAGGAGCAAGGTGGTCTTCATGTAATGTCACGCTCGTTTTGTCACGCTCGTAAGTCAGCTTGATTGTATTTAATGTATATTATTTTTCAGTCAAATCAAAAGGAGAGCATATTTTTTTGTGCATTCAATGTAGCACAATAATTGTGAACATTATGAAGTGTCACATTCCGCCAACATGTTCAAGCTCGACTGGAGAAGCAAAATGGTTAGAGCGATGAAATGTGCATTTGCGGTCACAATACACGCCTTTTGGCTAACTTCCCCAGTTCACCAGTACCTTGCAAATAGCGTTGTTGTTCGACGAATTTTTCCATCGTCAAATTCGTGTTGGGATCATGATGATCGAGCCTGCAACATAGGAGGGCAGTGAATTGCCCACAGCTAGTCTGAACATGGCTGTAACAGAAACGCTACTGAATGGATCGTTAAATGGTTACATTAGGTCGAAGAAGCAAATCCGTGTTCTGACAGCGCAAGTAATGATGACAGCCTAATATGTTTGGAAACAATCACCACGTTTAACATTCAGTCCAGTGCAGCTGCGATTGCGTACTACTGCTGCAAGCCCATCAGACTGGCTCGGTACATACTACTTCGCCGGGCCATTCAGTTCGAACGTCAACCACAGATCATGCATTTTTTTGTAGGATGCACAATAGTTTGCAAAGCATTATTCATGCATAGTAATGGAGCTGAAATATGACTTTTCAGATCGCGGCAAGTTGTTAGGTGACGAGCTTCTTTGGTTCGGGAAAGTATTTTGGTCTCATATAGATTTTAGTGCAGCTCGTGACTTTAACCTGTGAAAGTGACAAGGGCCGTAGGTCCGCATGCCCTATGTGGTTCTTTATGCTAACAAACGGGTACATCCTTCTCCGGACAACGTCTTGAATCGTATAGCGCACTACCTGTAGTTCGTAGGCGTTGAGAATATTGTTATTACACGTGTGGCTAACCTTCTTGTCCTTCCGCTTAATCTTTCCTCCTTATTACACGTGTCTACCGTATACCTTATTAAGCATTTTGTAGCAAACCACAAAAAAAATACTTAGACGGCTTGCAATCTGTAAGTGTGACACGACCCATTCTTGATACAGTCGTAATGGACGATGCATCAAATCAAGTACATAATTCCGTTTTCAGGCTCCTGTAAGATCTCCAAAACGTCAGTTTGAGAACGCGTATTCAAACTCAATCTCAAAAGCTGGACTAGTGCAAACGCCACTTTATGCAATATTTAAACGTGTGAAGAAGAATTGTTTACCACTTTAACAACGCCGCAAAATGATAATTCACTGGAGCACCCTCGAAGATCCCGGTGGGCGGGCAACGCCACCCTGAGCATACATTTAATTTTCTGCAGTGCAGGCACTCGCAACTCAAGCTCATCATTTGGTGCAAAGTGTGTGACACTTCGTGGCGGGGAAGCTTAGAGCCACGTATTTGGAGGTTCGTGAAAACAACTAAGAAAACGGACTTTTGGGTTAGCCGCTTATTACCCCCTCATTCGAATTGAAAATTTTCTTGGGTTTGTCATATGAAGCAGGGAATCTTCACTTGATATGAGATTATTGAGAAATCTACTCTTCATCAGAGATTTCTTTCATTTGACATACTAAAAATGGCAATCACGAAATCACCAACAAAGGCACGATATGAAACAGGAGTCTGAAAAGCGCAACGGATCATCGAAGCATGCCGCGTTCTTAAGATTGACGTCATCTCTGCCAGACTGCCTTGAATATACGGAACGTTCTGCAGCATTAATTTACACTCAGTATAGAAAGGAGCACTCAACGTGTGCGTGGAAAAATAAAAAAAATCACCTTTGGCAACAAACAAAAAGATCGTCAACCGCGCGATCAAAATTAAAAAGCGTTAAGTTGACGTATTTTACTCCTCTAAGGAACATGCGTAGCTCGCTATTAAAATGGCCCAGCCCTGCTATTCTTCCATGAATAAGTCTTTCTGCGCGAACCCCACGTTCCAAGCATTCAATTGCATTCTCAATGCCTCGACTGCAAAGGACAAAGAGACGTGGTGTTTTCGTTGCTGCCATTATTCTTCCTCCTAATGGCTCACTACCAAGCCTGGCTGTTTCCTACAGCAGTGCTGCCAGAATCTTTTCAGTGCAGTGTACAGGGTGCCGATAAAAAAGCAAAAGAACTCGAGAAGCATGCACAAAAGCCGTATGGTTCAAGTGTTCTTACTCAATTCAGCCGCCTTTTGTTCCGTTCTGCTATATATATGTTCCTATAGAATCAGCAGGAGCATTTTTGTCTTCTCATTTTCTTTTTGCTTTCTTCGCGGGCAGCGTATATTTTATTTCATTGGAGTTACCGAGCTTTACGTAGAACTCGTCTCTTAATGTTTACGTTTGATCATGCCAAACTATTTGTGGTACAAACACCCATAATGAGCCGTAGGCGTAAGTGCACTCTTCGCTTGCGTCAAAGCGAGCAAAGCACGCTCCAGCAATGCGTGCTGTTTTTTCTAAAGATAGTGCTGGTGTGCATTTCATTTGTGTGCATCTTCAATATACCATTGCAGCCGGTCCTAAAAGATGTGCCACTAAGAAAATATTTCACCATCGTAGAATTCATTTATCTGTGGTCGTAGCCGGCCACACAACACCAGGAATTGTGGGCTAGAGCAACGGGACAGTATATTTTACAGTATACCATTATCTCATTACGCTTTGGTGTTAAATATAAAAAACAACCCCTGCATCTCCATGAAGTAAATCATGACGAGTAGGCGAAGCACTGGGGAGTTCATTCACCTGCTCAGTGGCGCATGTGAAAGAGTGACAACGCATGTGTACGGTATACAGGGTGTCCCACATAACCTGAGCCAAAAATTTGAGAGTGCAAGACACTTCGGAGGCGAATTGAACCAAACACATACTCGCACAAGCCTGTAGTTACTCAGGTTATTTTTTATTTCTCTCCTTACTAATCAAATAATATTTCTTAATTATCTAGTTTTTAATTATGAGATAGAAACCCAAAATATGAACACTGAGATGTAGAGCACTATAATTCTGGCAAGCCACATGAAAATTTCAAGGCAATCTATGAAATTAGTTTTCAAACAGAGCGTTTCTCAAGACTATAATTTGGCATACATGACGGAAATGTGCAAAGGAACATACCCACTGAGTTTCATTGAGATCCATAGACCCTGGAAAATCAAAAGTTGGCCTTTAAAGGACACTGTACACACAAAACACTGCTGTTGCCGAAGAAAATCAGATTTTTAGGAAATAAAAGCAGACAGAACAGGAATTCCGTGGCGGTTATTTCTCATCACGCTCAGCGCGACTCACGGTACAGCACAGTATTACAATAGACGTAACAAGTTGCGGAACATTTTAGCCACATCGCATAAACCTTTCGAGATAAAGAACAGGAATATGTTAGTATGAATACTTTTAAGCGGAACGCACTAAGTATATCTAGTAGTTGTCTGAGTTTCGTGACAAAGTACTTTCTTTTTCATACTTTTTAAAAGAGGCAGGTGCAGGTATTTGCCAGGAAGTATTGCGATTTGTTTTTTTAGTAACATTGTCATATCCTACTTAATAATAGGTAGTGTATCAGATTCGCGTTAGAGAAAGGGTTATGGATGGAACATATACAATGCAAGATATTCATTTTGCGGGAACTTCGGCCGATGTACTTGTCGGCACTATTCCAATAGCTCACTCTTTGTCGAGATTAAAAAAAAGATAATATGCAGGAGACAATGTAGCAAATGAAGTAGAGTAGAGGCCCCTAATTTAGCCACCGCCCGTGACCAGAAGTTATGTATGTAAATACGGCCCGACGAAAGCATTCCGGCGTTGGAAGAATTGATGTTGGCCGACATCGGCCGTCTCGACAGACCGTTCATCACGTTCTCCTTAATTAAAGAACTGGTTTTTACCCTTCCGGAACGAAGAGGGAAGAAACGCATCGGAGACGTGATAAATAGACCGACAGTGAAGCCCCCTCGACCAGGCACGCCATCTTCAGGCAGCCACTATTGCGAAGCACACCGACCTAACATGTGCGAAGTGCGGGTCAGATTGAGTTCTTTCGCTCACGCCATAAATATAAGGAGGCGCAGGCGGCATTAATTTAAACAGAACGCAGGAGTTGTGAGCGCGAATGGAACCTGCAATGGCTCCCGAGAAATCCCTCGTGATACGGCAGTGGCTCGCAAAGCGAAGATATACGACAACTGCAGAGGGATCCCGAGTTCAGAGATTATGTCCCGAAGGGGACGAAAAAAAAAAGAGCACCAGCAAAAAGGAAGCGACCAGCTGCGGATAGGAGAAGGTGGAGGAAATATAAGGCGAGCTGGAGCGATGAGCCGGGCTACGGACACTCTGGGCCGTAATGATATTCGTTCATACACCATTAACTTAAGTGTGGCCCCTAATGAACAGCGCTCCCCTACTGGCGAGATTCGCTCCCTCGCGCCGTATTAAATACCTTACTAATTATGCGATATCTCACGCGTGGTCGCCGCCTTCATCTAGAGCACCAGATCGCCGGGTGTCGTCCGTTGTAGCAGTTGTGTCTGGCGCAGTTTCTTTTCCTCAATTGTTCGGTCTCATCTGCTTGGCTGGGGGCACATGGCAATTGTTATACAGCGATAATTTGTTGTGATGCAATCGCTTTGCTTCACGGCATTTTTTACAGTGACCGATAGGTGCCATATTGAGCACCTTTTTTTCTTACTTACAAAAACAAAGTAAAAAAATAGGACGAACAATAGTGTGTTATGCTTACGTTGTAATCTACGTTACAGTCCTCGAAGTCAAAATTATGACGGATAAAGACATGCATTAGGAAAGTACCAGGGGTAGCTGATTTTAGAGTTGATATTCAGCCAATAAAGAGTCTTGTAACGCGTAAAGCAGACAACAGTCGCTCAGCTAGACTAAAAGAAAAGCGGGTGAAGGGACAATAATACTAAGCGGGTGCTAGATTGTATTCATTCGTGCAAGACAGAAGCAACAGGTGGCTATAGGGAAAGCATTCTTCCACCAGTGGACACAAATAACTGGTGATAGCACGAAAGGTCTGGTATGAATGAAAATTAAACGTGGCATGGGCAACTACGATACAAGCGGAACCAGCTATGATACAAAATGGCACAGCTGATAAGGATTAATTCTTCGAAGCGGTGTGATTGATTGCTTGATATGTGGGGTTTAAAGGCTGGTGCACACCGGCGACTAGCAGCGGTCGCGCGACAATTTGCAACTGGCGACCAAAAAGCGACTGATGTTCATACCGGCAGGCGCTGCATGCGAGTGCCCGGAAGTCGCGAAACCGGAGAGTCACGTCCGGATCTCGTAGAACTCTGGAGACCGGCGCCGATCAGTTGATCGTCACCACCTGAGTGAGCGGAGTGAATTGATCGTGCCGCATTTAATTGCTTTCTCCCGTTCTTGCACAGTGTTCCCAGCAGCGTTAAGGAGTTCAATTAAAACGAAGAATAAGAGATCGTCATGGCGCTGATGCGCTATGACACGGTGTCAGCGCTGGCAGCATAGAAGCCTCGAAATAAAAAAAAAAAAAGCCGGTGGTGGGGGTGACCGACGCTTCGTTCGCGAGAGTTGGCCGGCCATGCAAGCCGCTTACCTCCGGAGCTGCGCTGAGACGACGAGGAGTATTTCCGAGTGGTACGTATTCAGAAACGCTCCTTGTATTTAACTTGACTTGCCACAGCCTTCAAGCAGCACAAATGCGTCTCGTGGTGTCTGTCTTTAGGTGGTGCCAAGGCATGAAGCACAAACGCCCTCCAAACTCGCTGCATTGAAGGTGGTGAAAAGTCAAGTTCAAGACGAAAAATGATTCTGAATACAGTGGAAGATAGTGCAGAATCCATTTTCTATTTATTTTGACGGTGTTTAGCTTCTTGCGAATGCCGCCACGTAAATTTTACACGTTGCTCGAGCTGCTGCGCCGTGCCATCTCCAAGCCAAGTACTCCGTGGTGGCCATGGTGCCACAGACTCAGAGGACCGAACTCGTTTGTGTTTGACGGCAAAGGGCCAGCGCAATGAAAAAAAACAACAAGAAACAATGAGCCTAGATATACAGAAATGCTGGCGTCACTTCTGGGCATCGCTGATTGGTTCCAGCAGCTTTGAGACTGCAGTCTCGCGACTGAAAAATCGGTCAGGAAGCGACTAGCCACTTTGCGACCGTTCGCGACTGTCAGTCGCAAATGGTCGCGCGACAACTGCTAGTCACCGGTGGGAACCAACCTTAACGTCCCAAAACCACCATATGATTATGAGAGATGCCGTAGTAGAGGGTTCCGGAAATTTCGACCACCTGGGGTTCTTTAACGTGCACCCAAGCCTGAGCACATGGGCCTACAACATTTCCGCCTCCATCGGAATTGCAGCCGCCGCAGCCGGGATTCGATACCGCGACCTGCGGGTCAGCAGCCGAGTACCTTAGCCACTAGACCACCGCGACTTTTAAGCGGTGTGTTCCACGCAAAGAGAAAATTACGCTATTCAGCTGCACGTGGCTGTTGCGTAACAGAGATGATGCCGCTGTCATGGCCTGGCTCCCTCACTTGGCCACAGATGAGTATTCCTGCCTGGCCCGACTAAATATAGCCGCTATTCAGAGGCGCGTGCTGTATAAGCAGCGAGAATGTCAGGATATGTTCTCTGTCGGAATGACATGTGCTTGAGTGGGTCGGCTCTTTGGTCGATGAATGGAGTCACAGACGTTTCTTTTGTAAGAGGAGTCGTCAGCTGTGAATGACGCAGCGTTTGAAGCAAATACCACGACCCTCGAGAGACACATTATGGTCGGCCGAAATTAATTAGGAGTCGAGAATAGCTCTTCTATTCCACATAAAACGACAGATGTACGCACATAGCCTAAAGTGAGACACTTCAGAGTTGCTTATAAAGTGGGAGCCGTGTCATCCGAGGAAACGCATTTCAGTATAGCTACAAAAACAGTCTGGTCATAAGTATTTGTGAAGACTTTAGGGTGTGGACCAGTATGCCGAGAGCCTACAACACCATTGAGATTTGCTATTTTCTGTAATGTACACTTGGAAAACGTAATGTATAATCAATGAAAACTAACCTGTCTATTATTTATTGACCTTTGTTTGTGACATCTTTTGTTCCTCCAGTCCTACTTCATGTTTGAGTTTTTGTAGAAAAAATTGTATGTTTACTGAGAAAAAAAAAACTCATGCCTTGTCTAGCAGTGTGGAAAAATATATATAGATATGGTGTAATGGTGAAGTATACTGTCACAAACAACGAACATGGATTTTTAATGCTTGTTGAGCCAAGCACGCCGCAGTAATTGAGCTTGAGATATAGCTGTCGATGGCCTCATAAAATAAGTACAATAAAAATAATCGAAATTTGCGAAGACCAGGACAACAACAGTATACTGCCAGAAATCTACGAGACGCAGCATTGAGCTGGGCAAAACGAAGAAGCAACATAACGAAGCGCGAATTTATTGTTTACAACGAGAAACCGCAAAAGCACGTGCAAAGTAAAATGAAAGCGAAACCTTTTTTCCGAACTGAGATATAGACGTTTCAGACCACGAGAGATGGGGATGAGAACCGGACGCATGAACGCGCTGACCTGAAGTTCACTCAAGTGATTGGACCCACCGATAGAGGAGGTATTTTTGCCCCAAACTTTGTTTCTGAATACATCGCTTGAAAGATTAAGGAGGCTTAATCTTTGTGATCAAGCTTGAAGGGAGCACTGAACTTGGCAGGTTTCTTTGTTTCTTTTCAGTTTTGTCTTCATTAACTCCCCTCTTTCTTTCTTTTTATTTTTTCGCAGTTAGTTTTCTGTATATATATTAATTTATTTTTCTTAGTGTCTCTTCATCTACACCCACTTTTTTGTCTTTCTAATTTTCTTCATATTTTTTCCTTTCTAATTCTATTTCGCGCTTGCTTCCCCCTTTTTTTTTGCTATTTTAATATATAATTGCGCCTGCTTTACGCCAACATTTGTTATCTTTTCAATGATGTGGATAGGTGATCAAGGCGCTCGAAGAAACAAAAAAAAAAGACCTATATATATGCCGCACATGGGGCGTTACCGCATACGACAGCTTGGCCCCGTAAACAGCCCCTAAAGATAGCGCCCGAAGTGATCCGCACTTGAGTAAAAAAGAAAAAGAGTCCTAGTAGCACCAGTTATCAGGTACTTGGCAAGCGACTAGTCGTACAGGTCACTTCATAACTGCATGAGAAAAATGCTGTAAAAAAAAAAAGGAAATGCCATATGCGAAGTGAATTTCAAGGAGTAAGGGGTGCATTTGCGTGGTTCACAGAGTGCGTTTGACAAATGCCCCACACCGACTCATTTGTTTTGTGGCCACGACGTTTCAACACAAAGTACGCACAAAGTGAGAGGCTTCAGATAGGTGTGTTGAACAATATGGCTCTCGCAGCCACCCTCGCCTGCGTTTTGTTGTTCGAGTCAAGTTGGCACGTGCTGGCGAACGAGGACATCTTTTATTCATGGCCACCGCTCACGTGGCGACAGAGATGGAAAGGCATGGCGGAGCTAAATGTAATTGTCTCGCTATTTCGGGTGCAGCTGCTCGACGTTTCTGGCCTTCCCGCCAGACTGATTATTAGGCCTTAAACAAGCTCCTACGCTTGTTTAGTAGCGTTTATTTGGCACGGTCAGTGAATTTTTTTATCCTCCTCTATAACATTCTTTCCTCCTCTCTCCTTTTCCAGGGCAGGGTAGCCTATCAGTGCTCAGCCCTGGTTAACATCCCCACCTTTCTTCAATTTCTTACTCTCTCTCTTATTTCGCATAGCAGAGAGAATGAAAAGTAGCTGAACAAGAACTGCAGATGTGAACCGTGCCATATGCAGCTGTTGTAGGTAATACAAAAGGGAAATGACAGGACCAATGAGGTAGATAAAATATAAAGGAAAGAAGTTCAGTGACCAAACAAAGCATAAAGAAACAAGTCATGGAGGGTAACCAAAAGAGCATTTCCTTCGCTACCCAGCGTAAAGAATGTTATGTGAAGTGAGCAGCATGAGAAATACCTTCGTGGCCTAAACTGTACGACTACCTTTCTTCTGGAACTAAAATAATCACTATACTGTGCTACTACTTTCCGCAAATACCAATAAAATATTTCGGAAAAATTGATATTATGGTATCATTTTCGGTAATGACTACGATTAGTGGAGTACTCACTTGAATGAAGTATAACTTAATGAATAAAATTTTAGGAGCCTCTTAGTTATTGCACAACCCAGAGTAATGAGTACTAGCATAATAAAGTATATGTGAAGAGATGTGATTTTTGTGTTTGTGTGTGGGCACCTAATTAAGGACCAGTTTTTGCTCACGCTTGTGGCCGACGACACCCCCCCCCCTCTTTTTTCATAATAGTTTTTTTTCTAATCTGCACCTCAGAAATAAAAAAAAGTATGCAGCCGAAACTCAATTACTCGTATGCAATCAGAGAATCTCCCCACTTTTTATTAGGTGCAGAAACAATGAGAGATAATTTATATTGCCTTATACCGTTGTGCTTCTTGCAACAGTTATATTAGTCGTTGCTAAATCAGTTGGTGGTGCAGAAACACCATTGGTGCATGTGAAAGCTGCAGTGGTGGAGCAACAAGTGGTGACACGCCGGCACGAAGAGAAAGGCAGATAAAGTTACTGTGCTTTGGGTGGCTTCTCAGTTTTAGCGCGGCCAGCGCTCCTAGCTGGCATCAAGACGCCCTAACCATAGCCTATGAATTCACCCGCCAGCAGGTACCTCTGCTGACGCGTTATGTGAAAGGTATACTGTGACTGCGTCGTCGCCAGATCACTCTATATCGCGCTCGATAAGGTGGTGACACAGTACCTGACCGCTCACAAACAGCATCATTTCCTACCGCCCTCCACGCCCATAATACCCGCCTGCCGCCATTATGTGAGAGAGAACGTATGATATATACGAATCGCATTTGTGGCGCCTCATGCATGTGTCGATGGCATAATCGACAGGGAGCCGGGCGCCTATCGTCGCGAACCGAGAGGTCGTGGGCTAGAAACACGGTCGCGCGACTCTTTCTTGTGGTTTTTCCTTTTTTATTTGTTGATGTGCATTTTACCATGGTCATATCCGTGATCAAAATAAGCCAGTGAAGTCTTGGTGGATACCGGCTAGTAAAAAAGATATTCGAGGACGCTTGAGGTTGGCCTTCAAGAGTAGATCGCGATAGCGTAAGAGGGCCTCATGTGCATCGTTTTCTGAACTGCTAGCCTGCTTCGGTTCTCAGTGCATGCCTCAGCCGTGCCGTAAAAAAGTGAACGACTGTGAGCATAACATGGACGGTTTCACAATATCACAGAGTAACTATTGCAAGCACAGTTAATAAATGGCCGCTGTGCCATAATTGTACTATTTGTGAATCAGTGAAGGGCTCACTATGCGTCGGTACAAAGGACGACACGCGAACCTAAGCAGCTGTTCGCTTTGTTCATGGTGCTGCTTCTGATAACGATTAGATGCGTGTACGCGCTTTGTAATGGGTCGACCTCTAAAACACTCACCTGTTGCTCATTTCAGATCTATTGACGTTTAGCGCGATTCTACGTCTCTATCGCGCAATATATTATGTGTTAGGGAAGCTCCTTACGCTACACGACATTCCCGTAGCATTTTTTTTCAGTGCAGTTTCAACACATGTGGCTAATTTCTTCAGATGAAAAGAAATAGGTTTCAAAGAATCTGACTGTCAGAAAACGCACTAATTAGTACACTTTACGCATGATCCCAGCTAATAGAGGGGGGGGGGGGAGACACAGCCAGCGGACACCTCTAAATTTTGTAAAACGTCGGCGAGATTCGCTTGCGAAAACAATCAAAGGAGTGGATGAGCACAGTCCCGAAAGTAGAAGACACGAGACATTATTGCCGAATAAAGAGGTGCGCTAGCTCAAGACCACCTGCGCCAACAGCTATATAACTACATATTGAATATGTTCTTTCCTGCATCATCATACCGATATCTATATATTGCATTACCTGTACATGACGTACTTGCGCCTGTGAAGAATATGCCTATTTCAAGAGGAATAAGTTTGTTTAGATACAGCAATAGCTCAATAATTCGAATAGTAGGGGGACTCCGAAATTGTTCGAGTTAAACAAAGTGCGAAGTAAGGGGAGGGGGTGCTAAAACGTGCAAACGTTGCGCCACACCAAACGGCCAGAACCCTATATGAAGTCACCTCTGCACTTGTTGTCGCGAACGGGGCACTATATATACTATACGTTTTTGGCAGGTGATTTCGTCGATCAAGCTGATGGAGCTTTTAACAGAGACAGAGAGAGAGAGAGAGAGAGAGAGAGAGAGAAATAAAGAATATCAAAAAGGTAGGGAGGTTGACTAGACTAAGTCCAGTTTGCTACCCTACAAGGGGGGTGAGAGGGGAATGATGGAGTAAATGAGAGAGAGGAGACACACATTGCACATAACACAGCGCCATACACAAAGTGCAGGTTAACAGAACTTATTCATCGGGCAATGATATGAGCTGCAGAAACAAACAACGGCAGGCATTCATGTGAGCAGTGAACCTTATTATATATGACAATATATTTGCTCCAACACACGTTTATTAAAAAGGTAGAGTTAACGAAACAAAAACTAAATGTAATCGGGATCTCCCTTGCGGGTTTCCCGGGCCATAAGAAAATTACTTCAACAGGAACCATTAGTACTTCTCTTTTGCTTGCGTTTCTTCCGTCGCGACACAATGAACATGTTAATCGTCGTCTAGCCCAGACAATGTTAATAATATTTTTCTTCATCGCTATTCTCTATGGACAAGCCAATACCTGTCAGTAATTTTCAACAAGTCATTATCAACATCAACTGTTCCATCATCGTGGAAAATTGCACAAGTCCTTCCACTCCACAAATCAGGTATTAGGCAATCTGTATTAAATTACAGGCCTATATCATTAACCTCTCACTCATGCAAACTACTGGAACATATTGTCTTCAAACACATCATCAATTTTCTCGAAACTAACAATATTCTGTCCAATGCACAACATAGTTTCCGGCGTGGATTCAGTACCATAACTCAGCTGACATAATTCACTCATGAAATATCTATAGCTCTTGACTTAGGTCTTCAGGTGGACGCATTATTCATAGACTTTTCTAAAGCCTTCGATACTGTCATCCATTCAAAACTTCTATATAAACTCAATCTCTTACTAAAAAACCAATCGCTTGTTCAGTGGATCAGAAGTTTCCTTTCAAGTCGTAGCCAATACGTATCATTTAACACCTTCCATTCATCTAAAGCACGTGTATCTTCCGGAGTGTCCCAGGGATCCGTGCTAGGGCCATTACTTTTTCTGTTATATATAAATGACCTACCCGACACAGTTTCCACTAAAATTCGTCTTTACGCTGACGACTGCGTTTTATATCACGTAATAAATTCACCTGATGATCATCATACACTCCATACATCGTTTTTAAACTTTTGCAGGTGGTGCCAAAATTGGCAGATGAGCATTAATTTTCAAAAGACAGCTGCTATGTGTTTCAGCAGACAGAAAACCCCATCTGTGTTTGATTATTCTTTTAATAACTATGTAGTGCAGCGGGTCTCACAATATAAGTACCTTGGTCTCCTTTTCACTACTAACTTATCTTGGTCTAGTCACATCGATACAACATGAAACAAGGCTCTGAAGAAACTTGGATACCTTAACCGCTCACTACGTTTAGCCCCAAGGGAAACAAAACTACTTACATACAAAACCCTCGTACGACCGATCCTTGAGTATGGAGCCACTGTATGGTACCCTTATAAAATCACTGACACAAAACGCGTTGAATCCATCCAGAAAAAAGCTATTAGATTCATTTACAGACGCTATGATCGTAATTTTTCACCATCATGCCATCTGGCGCAGTTTGGTCTATCATCACTTTCTAAAAGACGAGACATCGAGTCTCTGAAACTTTTTCACTCTTTATTTAATTCACCGCAATATTCACCACACAACAACTACATAACACCTGCCAAACTATCATCCACCAGAAACAGCCACGCACTTAACGTATCTGTGTTTCATCCTCGTACTGATTTATTCAAATACACCTTTTTTCCTCGACGTATTGAAATGTGGAACCTCATACCAGGTCACATTCGGTCTTTGCAGAAAGATGAATTTTTGAAGGCATTAAAAGACAGTGTGCTGTAAACCTTTCATTGTTTGTATAACTAACTCTGTTTGTAAAATTTTTTGTATTTCTATAATCTGCTAATGTACTTGTGTATTCAGCTGTCTTGTTTTGTACCTTTTTATTATTTCTTGCTGTGTACCCACTCCTGCGATAGCCTCATAACGGGGCTGCAGTATTTTAAAATAAATAAATAAATAAACATCACTGTAGCTTCCCATTGAGCTCTAGCGGAGCATCCATAATCTCATTCGCTGAAAAATACAGCTGTTTCGTTGTTCTATGAAGCTACTAAATATAGTTTAGTCAAGTTTGGCAAAATATTTTGATCACTCTGGGTCAAATTTTACGAGCAGTAAGGGAAACCAAGGGCTTCCAGTTCATAGTAATTGTCGTGGACGCCGACCTATTCACATTATCGGTAGTTTTCCCTCACATAGATATACACAGGGCTGATCCGGGACCAGAAGGCCAGTTTGAATGAACTCTAACTTAAATTTAATCGAGTTTGAACTAACGAGCTTTCACTACTGGCATTATACGAAAAAAATTCACCAGTAGCAAGTACAATCTCTTAGGGGCACAGCAATCGACTTGACCGCTGATAAAATTCTACACACAAGTCAAACAGCATATGGCTGATGGTATAACGATTGTCGTGGCACCAATGCAGTCTCCTATTTGGAATCATTATTTTTACAGCGACGCAGTCTCATAGATCTAGAACTTTCTATCAATTCGTCTCGTTCGTTGAGCGTTTCAGCCCGACCACACATATCCCAGGCTTCCTCCTTAGGAAGACCGCGCCGATTGCGGTTCAATCCGCGACAAAGCTCTCTTCGACCACCATCAGGGGGGCCTGCCGAGTCATTGGAGATGCAAATCCACAGCCCCATTCACAGCCTTCAGTTTCCGGTCGAAGTGCGTACGTGGTCACCCCATGTTTACCTAGCGGCTCCTGATAGAAGAACGTCCCGCCTATCGAGTGCTTTCCCAGGACGGATTTTGAATTACAATGGAAGAGCGCACCGCTTGAACCTCTTGGGTACCGAGCCACTCGCCTGCTCAGTTTTACTGATTAGGCACCTTGCGCAGCGGAACCACTTCTCGGAAAGCGTGGAAATTACAAAAAAGCATTGAAAGCAACTCCGCCTTCCTTATTTGTAAATCATTGATTTCGATAATTTGTTTACTGGCTATCCTTATACGACTCACCAGCGATTTTGCAGCAGGTGAGTCAAATTACTAGAGGCCAAGGGACGCAACTGCACTAGGTGAAGAAACATTTTACCGCTGCCATGGCGTCGTGACTTCAATGTACGCTGACGAAAATATAACATTCTTTGATGTGCACGGGGTATTTAACAAACCACGCCATCTGACCGTGTCAGAATGCTAAACCTGCCTTCCACGCGTACCTCCCCAATTACATCGTGCCTCACAGCACGTTTTGCGAAATAAATCTTGCCCTAGTTATCCACAGTACGTCACTTCAACAAAGAGATCAACATGCTGTGTCGAAGCAGCAAATTACGGGGCAACAGTCTGACTTATTTCATCTCAAATTCTTTTATGCATTATGAATCATTCTTTTAATTTTTTTCTCTCTCTCTCTGTCTCTTTGTCACTTGCTTTTTCTTTTTTTTCTCTATATTACGTTGATTTTTGTCTTTTTCTGCCCTTTTTTTGTATTTCTCACATTCAAAAACAACGATTGGTGGATATTTCCAGAACTTTCATCTAAGGTTCCTTATATAATGAGGCGTTTTAGAGTTGCACTCTTTTATAAAACAGGAGAGCGGTCACGACACGTTAAGTGGTAATGGCGGAACCAGCCTGAGTCGCCAGCCAACCAAACGTCGTCTTCTTCACCGACTGAGTCATACCCCCTGCCCTTCTGAGTAGCATTCATCTTCTTCACTACATTTTCCTCCCCTCCGGAAAAGAGCCATCCTGGCGACTCATGGGCAGGAGACAATAGAGGGATCGTAATATGGTTTTAGGCGGTCTATGTGGACGGTCTCACGTCCACGGCGTCGTTGATCATGGGGCTGTTCAAGCGGCTCCACGATGTAATTGACGGGTGAAGTTTGTTTAACCACACGGTAAGGTCCGTCATACTTGTACATCAGTTTCGTTGAGAGACCAGGGCTGGTTGAAGGGATGCGAAGCCAGACAAGGTCATCTGATGCATAAGAAGCCGGAGGCGTCGGGCTATCGCGGTGGTGTTTCTGGCGTTGCTGTTCAGCACTTGTGAAGGAGCGGGCAAGCTGACGACACTCTTCCGCGTATTTAGCAGCTTGTGACATCGTCGTCGACTCAGCAACATCCGGGTGGTAAGGAAGGATGGTGTCTAGCGTGCAAGAGGGCTCGCGACCATAAAGGAGGAAATATGGCGAGAAACCAGTGATTGTCTGGACAGCAGTATTATGCGCGTAGGTTACAAAAGGGAGAATACTGTCCCAATTGGTGTGATCGGTTGCGACGTACATCGACAGCATATCTCCTAATGTACGGTTGAATCTTTCTGTAATGCCATTTGTTTGAGGATGATACGCGGTGGTGGTGCGATGAATGACTTGGCATTCCTTGACAAGCGATTCGACAGCGTCCGACAAAAACACACGCCCTCGGTCACTCAGGAGTTCACGTGGTGCACCGTGACGTAAAATGATCTGATGCAGTATGAAACGACCGACGTCGCTGGCTGACGCAGAAGAAAGTGGTGAAGTTTCTGCGTAGCGCGTAAGGTGATCGATAGCGACGATTACCCAGCGATTTCCAGCCGGTGTAATCGGAAGAGGTCCATACAGATCAATACCAACACGGTCAAACGGTCGGGCAGGACAAGGTAAGGGTTGTAGTGGAGCTGGAGAAGTTGGAGTGGGATTCTTCCGGCGTTGACAAGCGAGACAGGAACGTACGTAGCGACGGACGAAGCGATACATTCCACGCCAGTAGTAGCGGTGGGACAGGCGGGTGTAGGTTTTTAACACTCCAGCATGGGCGCATTGTGGGTCGGCGTGAAAGGAGGCGCATATGTCTGAGCGGAGACTTCTGGGAATGACTAGAAGCCATTGGCGTCCTTCGGAGAGATAATTACGTCTGTATAGCAAACCATCTCTGATAACGAAGTGCTGTATTTGACGGCGCATTCCTCTTGAGATATTTTGCGAGGGAGTTCGATTCAACAAGTTGATAAGTGAAGCGATCCATGGATCTTTTCGTTGCTCCTGTCGCATGTCACTGACACTAAGTGCAGATACGTCGGGGGCAGGCGAAGACGGCGGCTTGTCACTACATCGCAGAGGTGATCGGGACAACGCGTCTGCGTCGGAATGTTTTCGGCCAGATCGGTAAACGACGTGGATGTCGTACTCTTGTAGCCGAAGCGCCCAACGGGCAAGCCGGCTGGTGGGATCTTTTAACGAGGAGAGCCAACATAATGCATGATGATCTGTAACCACGCTGAATGGGCGCCCGTAAAGATATGGTCGAAACTTGCCTATGGCCCATATGATGGCTAGACACTCTTTTTTGGTGACTGAATAGTTGGCTTCTGCTTTTGTGAGTGCACGGCTGGCGTAAGAGACGACGTACTCATCAAATCCAGGTTTACGCTGGGCGAGCACAGCACCGAGGCCAACTCCGCTAGCATCCGTGTGTATTTCCGTCGGGGCAAGAGGATCAAAATGTCGCAGTATAGGAGGTGACGTAAGAAGGTGGCGGAGTGTGGCAAATGCATCATCACAAGCTGACGACCAACTAGAAAGGTCTTTGTTGCCGGCAAGAAGGTCAGTCAAGGGCGATATGATGGAGGCGAAGTTGTGAATAAAACGACGAAAATATGAACATAAACCGAGGAAGCTGCGAAGTTCTTTTAAGGTCTTCGGCTTGGGAAATTCGGCAACGGCACGGAGTTTCGTCGGACCTGGAAGAATGCCATCTCTAGATACAACATGGCCCAAAATTAGGAGTTGTCGAGCGCCGAAGCAGCACTTCTTCAAGTTGAGCTGTAGACCGGCGGCGGTGAGGCAAGTAAGCACTGTCTCGAGCCGCTGAAGATGCGTTGAAAAGTCGCTTGAAAATATTACAACATCGTCTAAATAGCACAGACATGTCTGCCATTTCAGGCCTCGGAGGATGTTGTCAATCATGCGCTCGAAAGTGGCAGGCGCATTGCAGAGCCCAAATGGCATGACGTTAAATTCATATAAGCCATCAGGGGTAACAAAAGCCGTCTTGGGGCGATCAGCCTCAGCCATGGGAACCTGCCAATAACCTGAACGCAGATCTAGTGACGAGAAGAACTCCGCGCCTTGTAAGCAGTCAAGGGCATCGTCTATGCGAGGTAGCGGGTAAACATCTTTGCGCGTGATCTTATTCAACCGGCGGTAGTCGACGCAGAATCTTATTGAGCCATCCTTTTTTTTGACTAGAACAACTGGGGAGGCCCACGGGCTGTTAGAGGGCTCAATAACACCTCGCTTCAACATGTCGTCAACTTGTTCCGCGATTATGCGACGCTCAGATGCCGATACCCGATACGGACGCTGACGTAAAGGAGCGTGAAGGCCAGTGTCGATTTCGTGAGATACAGTGGAAGCACGGCCCAAAGTCAGTTGCTGGTGGTCGAAGCTGGCACGGAAGTGCTCGAGGAGGGCGATGATGTCGGTGCGCTGCTGGGCCGTGAGGTTGGGGTCGATGCAGCGCGAAATTGCGTCGGTGAATGATGGGGAAGAGGATGACGCGCAGCAATCAACAGCATCAATAGGTAGCGTAGTCGAGTGGTCAGGAACTACACGTGCACTCGAGGGATCAATGTCATCGGCAAAGCCCAGGCACTCTCCGCACAGTAACTTGGAAGGCGAGAGAAACGGATTTGATACATAAATTGCACTTGATCCATCGTGAATATTCAGTACGGCGAAAGGAATCAGGAAGCACTTGCGGCGAACAGCGGTTTCAGAAGGCGTAAAAAGAACAATTGAGCCACTATAGACGTCACAGGAAAGCGGAACTAGGGCGGACGAGAACGGGGGTATCGAAGTGTCGGCGGCAACGAAAACTTTTGCAGGTGAAAGGGACGAGTCGAGTGAAGCAGCGTCGCATAACGGCGCGAACTCCACTTCCGCGCGAGCACAGTCGATGACGGCATGATGAGTGCAGAGAAAGTCCCAGCCTAATATAATGTCATGGGAACACTGCGGGAGCACTACGAACTCGACGACATATATATTGTCAGCAATAACGACACGTGCTGTGCATGCAGCAAAAGGGCGAATTCGTTGCTCGCTCGCAGTGCTTAAAACGAAGTCGTGTAGAGGCATTGTGACTTTTTTTAGTCGACGGCAAAGTTTTTCAGTCATTACAGACACTGCGGCGCCAGTATCGACCAATGCAAAAACAGGTATTCCTTCAACGGAGACAGCAACGACGTTGGACGGCGAAAAACAAGGTCTTGTGGAGTTCGAAAGATCCGCAGTTCTTGCCCCCGGAACCGCGGCTCCTAGTTTTCCTCAGGGACAGGGCGAGGTCGACGGAGCATAGGGGAAAGGGAACGGCGTTGAGGTGAAGGCGACCGGTGTCTGTTGAAGTTCCGGCGAGGTGAAAATGTGTCCATGGTGGTAGTCTCGCCATATACAGCCGGCTCCGGTCGTGGGGGTAAATCATAATTGTTGGGCCTGACGTCGTCACGCAGCAAAAACTCACGCCGTCGACAAAATCGTGCCACGTGACCCGCAATTCCACAGGCGAAGCATATGGGGCGGTTGTCTTGAGTGCGCCAAGGGTTCTGAAAGCGTCGAGGTGGTGGTCGGGAGAAAGGACGGGCAGCCTGGTTCATAGGCTCAGTCGGTACGGCAAAGGGACGCGTGGACGTAGGCATTCGCGACAAAGAAACGTGGCCGTTCGCGACAGGTGGACGTCGGGTTCCATTCAGTGATTCGGCATAGGTCAATGGAGCAGCCACAGGTGGTGCGTGAGCTGTTGGTAGCGCCTCGGACACTTGCTCCTGGACTACTCGCTGTATTGATGGCGCTAAAGTAGATGGGGCACTTTCGGAGGTATAAGGCACGAGGGACAACTGGCGCGCGACCTCCTCTCGTACAAATTGCTTGATCTCGAGAAGCAAACTGGTGTGATCTATAGAGCCAGCCGACGTTAAAGCGGAGATGGTTGCACATGGCGCGGTAGCACGACGAGTGGTGTCACGCTGTTTCCAGAGCTCATCATAGCTCTGACACAGTTGGATCACTTCCGCTACCGTTTGCGGGCTTTTGGCGACAAGCATCTGAAATTCGTCGTCAGTCACGCCTTTCAAGATGTGTTTGATCTTCTCGGCTTCTGGCATGGCCGAGTTGACACGCCGGCAAAGGTCGACCACATCTTCGATATAACTGGTGTAATGCTCACCATTCTGCTGAGCCCTGGTACGCAAGCGCTGTTCGGCCCGTAGTTTGCGAAGTGCTGGACGGCCAAACAAGTCCGCAAACGCCGTTCGGAAGGCCAACCAGGTGGGGAGGTCTCTCTCGTGATTACGGTACCACAGACTGGCGACGTCGGTCAAATAAAATTGGACGACAGTAAGCTTGTGTGCATCGTCCCACTTGTTGTGCTTGCTCACCCGGTCGTATTCGTCGAGCCAGTCTTCCGCGTCTTTGTCATCGGTTCCACTGAAGGTAGGTGGATCGCGTTGCCGAAAGGAGCCAAGACAGACAGGAGCTGCAGTAGTTGGAGCCGAGGCGGCCGCCTGCTGATCATCGTCCGTGGACATCGTAGCAACTGGAGGCAACGTACGGTTTCGCAGTTCCAGGATTAGGCGTTACCCAGCACTCTCCACCAATTATAATGAGGCGTTTTAGAGTTGCACTCTTTTATAAAACAGGAGAGCGGTCACGACACGTTAAGTGGTAATGGCGGAACCAGCCTGAGTCGCCAGCCAACCAAACGTCGCCTTCTTCACCGACTGAGTCATACCCCCTGCCCTTCTGAGTAGCATTCATCTTCTTCACTACACTTATAATTATCTTCTTGTTTAGCACGTTATCATTATTATTATTATTATTATTAGCAATATTTTATTTTGTTTTAGCTTTCTTTCTATGCTACGTTATGCTCTGCTAGCATGCTTAAATAGCGGAGGATGTTCGCCTTCGAATCGTGGGTGCGCGGGCTCCAATCTCACCCCCACCCCTGCCCACCAAGAATTTTTTTTTTGTTTTGGCGAAAATTCCTCTCCTCTCGCACTAATTCTCTCGCTCCTCAGAGTTATCGAAACCCGCCTCGGACAAATCGGCGTAGCTGTTATGAGAGCAGGGCGGAATATTAAGATGACGAGCGCGCGTGTCGGTTGTTGATGACGATAATTTCTGGACCAATGCTCGGGCGTGGTCCGCCTCGGTGAATCAGCAACAAGGTTGCTCGCCTTCTTACGCGGCGGTCGCATTTCGATGGATGGAAGAGAAATGGCAGCGGCCCGTGTTACGCGCCATATCAGTGCACGGTAAAAAAAAAACACCAGACGGCCGACATTAGCGGCGCCCTCCTCAACGGCGTCTCCTATAACACTATCGTGTTTTTGTGACATAATACCTCATACATCTTTTATATCATTTTTGTGCTCTACGTAAACAGCTCCCCTGTTAAAACACCGGTAATATTTTCATTATGCTCTACAACATAGGATGTACGGGAAAAGTGCTTATCTGAACACGGTTGGCGCATAGTTTAAATCGAAAAAGAGATTGGTTGACTTTGTTTAGGTGGTCTAAGTACACTGATTGCCACGGTGTACGTAGTTCTACGCCACCGTAAGCTGGGTCACCTTGCTCAGGATTCGCCGTAAAGTATCAAAGAGAAAAAATTAGCACGGGAAAAAAAGGGGGGAAAAGCAAATGGCAGATCCCACCTACCCTGGAAATCGGTGTTATGCGATGCATGTGCAGGGAATATGACTGTGCTGTTTTTTCTTCGTTAATCGAAACGTTGCGAAATGAAGCTAAACATACGTACAAATGCATTGAACAGCACAATGGCGTTATGTGACCAGTTGTTTAGAGTCGCCCAACGATGCCAACGTAAACAGGAGTAATAGGAACACCAGAAGCGAGAAACCGATATGTAGTGCTTGTGCTCGCAAGGCTGGTAGCCCTGGTTCGTGCTTCGTAGACCAACTTCAGTGTATGTTGCTTAACTGCAATCGGCGTCAACCCGACGTGGCGGCTGTATCACGGGAGTCCATATGTAATCTTTATAAAATTGGATAGCCACCATTGCATCCAGAATTGATGTTCCACGAACATTAGGGCCTTTTAAAAAAAGTAATTCCAAGAGCTGGCGTGTCTCTGTGGTAGAGTACTGAATGCTACGCAAAACGCTGGGGTTAGATTCCTGCTAGGAACCTGACATTTATTCTTTGCATTTTTTTTCAGTCAACGCTACCGATGTCTTTTTTCTTAACGCTGTTACGTTAAGATTACCGATGTCTGGCCTCGCTGATCTTTGGGCAGGTTTACGCTGTCGATCACCTGCGGCGCATCCCGCTAACCTTGGCGCGTAGCCTACGGCTAAGTTTCATACATATCTGGAAAAAGGGTTTGAAGACTTGAGTGACGCAGGCAGCGAGCCAGATAGATAGATAAATAGATAGACAGACAGATAGACAGATAGATAGATAGATAGATAGATAGATAGATAGATAGATAGATAGATAGATAGATAGATAGATAGATAGACAGATAGATAGACAGACAGACAGACAGACAGACAGACAGACAGACATAGATAGATAGATAGATAGATAGATAGATAGATAGATAGATAGATAGACAGATAGATAGATAGATAGATAGATAGATAGATAGATAGATAGATATACAGACAGACAGACAGACAGACAGACAGACAGACAGACAGACAGGCAGACAGACAGACAGACAGACAGACAGACAGACAGACAGACAGACAGACAGACAGACAGACAGACAGACAGACAGACATAGATAGATGGATAGATAGATAGATAGATGTATAGATGTATGTAGATAGATAGACGTTTTATGGAAAGTAGTGCTTCGCATTTACATAAGCCCAACGCTGTTTATCAAGCAGTGACGTTTGCCATGGCTGGCGCCTATTGTAGTTTACATATGTCAAACAGTGCTGTGTCGTCGAGTTTGCTCCTTTTGTGTCTGTTTAGTATTTGGACTATTTTACACTTCATGGCGGGTGCTTAGTTTTTTTCGTTTTCTTTCTCAGAAAGGTCTGATTAAGCACTTCATTTTGAAGTAAGCCAGAGAGAATAAAGCCCGAGATCTTAAGCAGTTTCGGCTTGCCGTCTGAAACGCAGTACAGCATGTGCCACCTACATGAACTACCCTCTCCCGTTTCACAACAGCAATGGCTATGATGAAACGCGTAACAGATCCGTATGAAAATATGTCACAGCGTACAGCTTTCAACGTTCTCGAGTACTCACAGAAAGAGAGGTGTCCAGCGAACACTTTATTTCCGGCTGCATGCTCGTCGTACGCATATTTTAACTATTATTTTCTATTTTATTCCCTACTCCACTTCCTTAGTGGCTTTGTGAACTTTGCAACATCTCTTCACAGCTCGTGTATTACTCGAGAAAACCTGCATCTTTTCATACATTTGATTCAATGCACTTCCTTGAGAATAATTCGCCAATCAAGTAGTCTAAAATGGCATCCGTGATCTTGGAAGTGGCCGCAACGTAATGTGTTTCCTTGTGACGTGTCCCGCAAATGGTTTTGACGCTCTGACCGAAATTGAAATTCTCTTGCATCGCCCCCACCCTCGATTATATGACACCCTCCTTGTATTCCGGCTCACGTTTTTCTATTCAGTGAAATCAATCACGTAATAGCTACAGGCCTGCACTTCTCACCAGGTGGGAAGGTTCATTTTCGCTCTTTATTCCGGCATGTCATCGTGAGAGAACTGCGCAAGGCCACAATCAAGAGAAAGTATTCAATGAGCATTGGCGCGTCTAACAGTATATAGTCGCCCCTCTTTGAAACACGTTCCCTAAAAGTAGTAGCATATTTTCAAAACGCCGCAATAGAGAGTCGATGCTAGGGGCTGTCACCAAGGTGCGTTCATTCTCCTATGTGCACATACGCACATATATGTGCTCGGGGAAGAGGAGTACGGGTAATACTTGATGTTATGGAGAATTACTATTGTGGGAGTCGTTGCCGGAAACACAACCTTATGTCAGCCTACACGACTCTCATGGTGCAGTGAATACGCGTGTTCGTGTTCGTCCTAAAGTGAACGCACTGACCATTTTAAGCTGCGTATTCTATATTGTTGTCGTTATCTACAACACTGCCTTTTAAGATTTCGTTCCTCCTTTCTGAAGTCAATGTTACTGCTTACGGCTGTGCCTAGCATACTGCTGGCTAGCATCTGTAGTATATCTGTCTGAGGAATACAAATTACGGAAGTTCTCACCAGCACCTACTAAGTGCCTTATTCCACGCAACCGGTTTATTTGGCCGAAACCTAGCGGCTTGAAATAATTAAGTCAAGTGCGCACACGTCTGCGGTGTAGCTTTTGACCAACGTGGTTTTGTAGCTACTCTATGGCATATTTAAAGTATTCCATACGATTCCGACCCCCGAATAGCTGACATATTCGCCCGTAACAGCACATATCAGCACACGTGCTTTTAGGGGCAAAGATCCTCATGTCCTGGGTCATGTATCTGCGTTGTATGTAGTAGTAGTAGTAGTAGTAGTAGTAGTAGTAGCAGTAGCAGGAAGCAAGTAGTAGTTAGTAGTAGTAGTAGTAGTAGTAGTAGTAGTAGTAGTAGTAGTATCTACGTCGTCGTCGTCGTATCAGCGTCGTCGTTCGTCGTCGTCGTCGGCGTCGTCGTCCGTCGTCGGTCGTCGTCGTCGTCGTCGTCTCGTAGTCGTCGTCGTCGTCGTCTTCGGCAATCGTCGTCGTCGTCGTCGTCGTCGTCGTCGTCGTCGTAGTCGTCGTCTCTCGTCTCGTCGATCGTCGTCGTCGTCGTCGTCGTCGTAGCGTCGTCGTCGTCGTGCGTCCGTCGTCGTCGTCGTCCGTCGTCGTCGTCGTCGTCTCGTCGTCGTCGTGTCCGTCGTCGTCGTGTCGGCGTCGTCGTCCGTACGTCGTCGTCGTCAGTCGTCGTCCGTCGTCGTCGTCGTCGTCGTCTCGTCGTCGTCGTCGTCGTCTCGTCGTCGTCGTCGTCGTCGTCGTCGTCGCTTCTCGTCGTCGTCGTCGTCGTCGTAGTCGTCGTCGTCGTCGTCGTCGTCGTCTCGTCGTCGTCGTCGTCGTCTCTCGTCGTCGTTCGTCGTCGTCGTCGTCGTCGTCGTCCGTCGTCGTCGTCGTCTCGTCGTCGTCGTCGTCGTCGTCGTCGTCGTCGTCTCGTCGTCGTCGTCGATCGTCGTCGTCGTCGTAGTCGTCGTCAGTCGCCACCTCTCGTTTAGTCCTTGGAAAGTCCGCTGAATGGCGGTACTTGTATGTGATGAATATATGATAAAAAGATGCGAGATGACGGTACTTAGAGTGTTCACGAGAAGGACAGACAGACGTGCCGACCGACCGACCGACGCACGGACGGACGGGTGGAGGGACGGACAAAAGCACGCACACACGGAAGCACAGACGGACGCAAGGTGGACGCACGGATGGACGCACGGAAAGACTGATGGACGCTTCGCTCTCCTCATCATTATTCACTCCATGGATATACTGCGATTTCTTTTTTTCTTGTAGAAGCCTGTGGCAGTCTGGCCTGGTGGACCGGTTTGTCTCTTACGTATATAGACGAGAATACGCCAAGCCTTTGTACATTGATTCCTTTAACATAACGACAGCTTTGAGAAAATAACAAATTCAGTAAGTCGAGTCACTGCACTATATATAGGAGAACTTCGTCTTTGAACGCACGAGGATTTTTTCTTTGAAGTAAAAGCATGGACTTGTTTTGAAAACAGAGATGTCACCGGCATACGAGATTTCAAACACCATTGTGCCCGGCTAGTGGATGCTCTGCGTGGTGGCCAAGCTCACGAAATCGAAGCTTCATTGGTATTTGAACTTGTTCCATTTTTCATTTTGGTACATGTGAGTGTTCTTTTGACGAAAACCAGCGCGCATCGTCATGTGCTGGTGGGCTACTGTCATCGTTTAAACATAAATTTTTGGTGCTTTTGAAGCCTTGCATCCTTCATGCTCCCAGAATTCTTAAAGAACTTGCCGTCAAATAGCATTTTTGTGGCTGCAGTGTCTCACTTCTTTTTCTTGACAAGAACGACAACGATGTCCAAGTGAAGACTTCAGTGTTTATTTTGCCTTCCTAGCTCAATTTCTCCCCTCATATATAAAGAAACTGTGCAGGGAAGGAAACCAACAAGGTTCTGTGCTGAAATAATATATGTCTAAAAGTACGCTGCCGTACTTCTTGGGATGACAAATTAAGGTTGATAACATGGTTTTAGAAAACTTGTGGCTTTTCAGTAGTTCTGTACATGAGTCCAGCAGAAGCACTCGATTCAGCGATGCCTGCGGCGGTGGCGCATTGCAACTGTATGCTCCATGGCGCTTCACTTAAAGATACCTAAATTCTGAAGTTCATGATCCAGATTCTTGGCACCTGCTGAATAAATAGACGTCTGTCACCCCACCATCGCGCTACATTATTGGTTTAGCCAGAAAGCGAGAGAGGACAAATGGGAGTACTTCGTTTGTGCGTCGTCCCTGGTAGACAATTTTATATAGTATGAGTTATTAGTTACGAGAGGAAAATTCCCGTAGGAAGCAAACCACTTCGCATTTCTTTGCGTCACTGGAGCAGCAACTGCGAGGTGCTTTCCTAAGGCCGCTTTTCGAAGATCGGACGTTTGCACTATCTCGACAGGCGGCTGGGATCTCGCCGCTTGCTTCGTGGCAGACAGCAAGAGAACTGCGTTGCTTCTTGCTGCAGCCAAGTTTTCTTTGATCAGCGTTTTGTAAAGTTACGTGGCATCGTACCTAAAAGAGTTAGCAGCTAGCGTTGTTTCACATAGCATTCCAAATTTTTGTTATCGCATTGATTGGTTTCTTCAGTTTGGCTAACGTAAAGGTTGCAATGAAATTATGAATATTTTCATTAGACAGAATGCTTAGTCCATGGACATCAGAGGTCATCAAAAAAGAGATAAAAAATTTTAGCGCTTCTTTCAATACATTGCCATTTAGAATGAGTATACTCGCAAGTTGCAACCATATCACGTGTGTGCATGGCACTTTTATGCACCACAGCTTCGGAGGGTGTGTTAAAACGAGAACTTTTGAGACAGTGGAAGCAAATTTTTTTCTTAAACATTATTTTAATCCTAACAATCGAAAGCAAAGTGGTAGTTGAGGTTAAGAACAAGCAACAACCTCTTTATTTTTTATAACATCGAAATTATCGAATCTCGGAGTTAAGCGGATGACCACAAAAAACTGTCATCCTCATGAACAAGTATGTGCCACAGGAAGTGGGACAATGACCCCACTGGTTTTCTAAAATCAAGGCGGCTGCCGCTAAAACGAGAAATGGCTGCGATGACCCTGACTACGTACACGAGAGAATAGAAGGGAACAAGAAAGGTAGCGCAACTGCGAAAAAACCCCTAAGTGCGGATATACCTACGCCAACGACAACGTATACCCGTAGGGCTGTGAGAGGTGTGAACGCTCAGTTTCAGAGCCAGTTTCTGCCCCTGGAGTTTGGACATCGATGTCGTCTCTGTGGCTCTCTCTGAATCAACTCACTCAAACATCTGAGAATGAAGCTAAAAACAACCTAGCATCACCTAGCTAAAGCTCAGTAATAACCTAGACGCAACCTAGAAGCAACCTAGCATCACCAAGCTAAACCTTAAATGCAACAAGATTTGAATTCAGAATCGTTCAGTTTCGCTCTTTCAAGCGTCGTGCGACTGTGCAAGCTTCGTTTTTTTTCAATAAGAACTGTTCGGTAGATGGTGAGATGGTGAAGTGGCAGCGATGCTGCTCCGCAATACGCCAGATGTAGTAATTTCAAAAATCACGTCAAGATGAAAGGCTCGTACATGTACGAAGCTTATAAGCCGTTTTTTGTCTCCTTCGTACTCACCCACCCCTGATCCATCAGTGTTTGCTTGCTGGATCTGTTTGTGCTACCCGAGGGTCGTAATATACGATCCCTAGGTTGGCCCCAAGCCGACAGGTAAATAACGCTCGAAGGTGATAGGCGTCGGTGGCGGCTCGAAAAGCCGAGTTGCACGGCAACCTGCCAATGCCGCCGAAAATAAACGACTTTTCGACACCCCGAACGCCCCCGGCAACGTCGCCAATGAATTCTGGCGGTTGGGCAAAATGAAAACTTAGCGGGGAACCGCATCGTGCTTACAGGCGAGATTTGACAGTGGTGTTACACCAGAAAGAAAAAAAAAACACCTTTCACTCCTGTAATTTTGCACTTGTGGCAGCAGAATTTCTATCAGTGATCGAGGCATTTGCTATTGCACCGTTCTTTTTAGTACAAGTTGAGATTTATTTTGTTTTAGTACTTTCACTGTGCGTCTGAAGGTGTGCACGATTATAGCGCGCACGCATGTGCGCTTGTGTTTCTCTGTTTGCAAATGTTGGATTTAGGAGTGATTTTTCTTCCCCTATATTTCTCACTTGAGGCCGTATTTTTACAAAAATACTGTTTAAGCCACTGATTTGCTAAATTAAGTAAGTCGTTCATGTACTTTAATTGAGCTTGTTGCTACAGCTCTCGTCAGCACATCTATACTGATGAAGTGTCACGAGAACGGAGAGACTGGCAGCAAATGAAGTGATGGCCTTGAGGTAAACTATTGCCCTGTCACCTTTTATCGGACAAGGTAAATAAATAGAGAGAGAAGAAAAGCGAGAGCATTTCTCACAATCGCATTGCCAAGGGCAGCACAGCTAGACGGGAAGAAAGCAACAAAAGAGAGAAGGCAGGGATT
The DNA here is from genome assembly GCA_013436015.1 of Rhipicephalus annulatus. Classification (NCBI taxonomy): domain Eukaryota; kingdom Metazoa; phylum Arthropoda; class Arachnida; order Ixodida; family Ixodidae; genus Rhipicephalus; species Rhipicephalus annulatus. The sequence goes on from WOVY01000861.1 coordinate 212,298, forward strand.
GATTCATTGATTGATATGTGGGGTTTAACGTCCCAAAACCACCATATGATTAGAAGAGACACCGTAGTGGAGGGCTCTGGAACTTTCCACCATCTGGGGTTCTTTAACGTGCACCCAAATCTCAGCACACGGGTCGACAGCATTTTAGCCTCCATCGAAAATGCAGCCGCCGCAGCCGAGGTTCGATTCCGCGACCTGCGGGTCAGCAGCCGACTACCTTTAACACTAGACCACCGCAGCGGGGCAAACATACGATGACGATATTTGTTTATGCACTCATTTTAAATGAAACGTGAGAATCACAGGAGGAGCTAAAACTTTTATTTTCAAATGATATTCTTGGTAAGCATGTATCCACATTGTTAATGTTTGGTGAAAGCAGACACGAAGAAAGGTTCATTTCACTGCAAGACGTGGAAATACAGCTGCTATATCATGATTATAAATTATAAAGATGATTGTAAATATAATTGGATTAAAATTTATGATTACAATTTCTAAAAAAGACGCTTGCGCTCGGCTTCCTTTACTAGCATCTTGTCGGTGTTACCCGCGCGCCATCTGCATTCTCGAACGTGATCGGACACATGGATTCATGCACGGACGGAAGGATACACGGATGGATGGATGGACAGAAGCTTTGCCCCACTCGTCATCTTTTAACTCCGCGGATATGCTTTGATTTTTAGGGGCGAAGCTCCTTAAGGCGTGGGTCTGTCCATCCTCCGTTGTCACACGTAGCCACTGGGATGCGAGATGGGAGATGGCGGTACTTAGAGTGTTCACTAGATGGACGCACGGACGGATGCATGGACGGACGGACAGACAGATTAACAGACGGACAGATGGATGGATGGATGGATGGATGGATGGATGGATGGATGGATGGATGGATGGATGGATGCACGGAATGGGTATGTGCCACAGTGGATGCAAGATGCGAGATGGCGGTACTTGGAGTGTTCACTAGATGGACGCACGGGCGGACGGAGAGACAGACTAGAAGACGGAGGGACAGATGGACGGACACGCAGACGTACGGGCGAATGGACGCACGGACAGACGGACACGCATAGATGGACGCACGGATGGTCGCGCAGACGGATGGAAGTAAGAACGAACGGACAGACGGAAGCACAGACGGGCCCACGGACGCTTCGTCCCACTCATCATCATTCACTGCGTGGATATGCTGTGATTTTTTTCACGTACTTAAAGCCCGATGTTTTAAGCCTCGGCTTTTCACACCTTCGTTGTTGAAAGAATAATAATAATATCGCGCAGGAAGTATTGATACACAGCCACTTGTGCTCAGACCGGCACTGTACGGTCATATAAGAAACAAAAGCAATAAATAATGGTCACATTATCTTCGGTCTGTGAAACATAATATAAGCATAACAATGACAATAACTCGAACCGAAACATTTGCAGCATGCATATTGGTGGAGAAAAATAAAATTCGAACTCGAGGCGGGAAAAGGGCTTTTCATGACGAGGGAACACAGGAACTTTTTATTCCTGCAACAGCTGAGCCAAGGGAGAAAGCGCGGGCGCGACAAAACAACTGCTCAAGAGAAGAGAGGGCGTATCTGGTCATTACAGCAGCGAGAGTTCGATCAGCAGCAGCAGCATCTCGAGTGCGGCCATCGAGAAAGGCTAAGTGGCTGGCGCGCCTCCACTTCTCCTTTGTATCCGAAATCCCATGGCCTAGCGTGAGATGTAATTACGGAGCTCGACATCGCCACCATCACTGGTCCTTATACATTGATGGTGGCAGTGTCGATACCACTGTTTCACTCGACCCGAACCTTTGTGGAACAACACGCGCAAGTGCACGGGTACGCACGCACACGAACGAAGACGCCCGTGTGAGCATTAACGAACACATACACACACACAAAAGTCGTCCGCAAGAAATAGCGTTACAGCTGCGGGATAAAGGCTTGCCACTGATATCAGTAAGAACATTCTACTAAGTAAGCACAGAAAGTTGGAAATCCCACGGTTGCATTGTTTGTCAAACTAAACACCACGTTTTTCATTGTTTTGTCCTCCTTGAAGGATCCATTCCTCTGTAACGGTAGCCCAAGTACGTTTTTTTTTTCAATATTTGTGTTGCAGTGCAGCAGCTTTGACATCGGAGGTACTCGATCGATATTTTTACCTATCTATTCTCTGTGTTGTAAACAAGCAAATGCTTTTATTCTGTAGATGTCAGTGCAAGCCCTACCTCTACAATCAGTTTTCAGGCCTCTAACTTGTGATTTGCTCAGAGAGACAAGTTTACACGCGAGTATAGTACAATTTACGAAAAGTTGGTCAGTCGAAGAACGCGAAAAACAGGACCATAGTGTTTGACCTCACAAGATCACTTATAAGACAGCCAAATAGAAACTTTTCAAAAGTTTTCCAGAGTAAACTCGTCGTGGTCCATACGAAGGGTGGCAAGTATAATGAGGTTGTACCACAATCTATCATTTAATTCTACTGAAAAATTTCAATGTGGGTTTAGTCAAGGAAGCCAAGAACAGTAAGGCTTAGAAAACAAATCAAAGTAAAAATGGGTGTGGTGTATACATTTAAACCGAAACTGGCGACCCAATAAAGGGATGTCACGTTAACCACAGCCGAGGAAAGATGGTCAAACTGAAGTGATGTTTTTCCACCAAATTGTGTTTCTCCACCGAATTTTCTGTCAGCCTCTTTGGTGTGATACTCCTAAGCATGACTTAATGCCCAGAACACGACTTCCTCTACGTATATTTTGCCGCCGCTAGGTTGAAAGCAGAGACTCAGATGTGAGCTCAGTTTATGCAAGTGTGCGCCTGGTAGGGCTACCATAATTTGCCAAACATTAATAAAACAAGCCCAGTACCTAACACATTTGATGCGGGCTGTATAAACACTTGCTCGGTTCTAAATAGAAAGATGTACGTACGTGCCCCCCCCCCCCCCCCGCAAAAGCATGCAGCACTGCCCCATCTTCTTCTTCAGCATCAAGTAAAATCATTACCATGCTCTGGTTTTGCTTCTTTACCACAATGGATGAGGCACAATACATGTGAGGCATGAAGCAATTCAGTGCTGCCACTAAAGAATAAACGAAAAACTGTTTATTTTCTTTTTTTATAGTGACACTGAAGCCTGAAAAACAAAAACGAAACCCGTCTAACATGGTGAGTAATTTCGCTGACAATGCGTAGGAACTCGGCACCTTTCATACTGTCGCAATTGCTGACAGTTCTCAGAAACGTGCCGAAAAGCAGAAAGACACTGAAGGCAAACAACAAACTAATACGCTTAAATTTACTACAACCTTCTTGTTATCGAATACAGCAGCGTGCTGTACGACACGCTTTATGACTTCTCTGATGACTTAATGTCTTGTGAGTACGGAAAACGCGCCCCGTATAATTCCCAAGCTCAGGAGAGGACGGCGGCGTAGACGAGTCGCCGTTGGAGACAGCGGGAGGACACAGCCACATTGCATGGCGCCTTGCTGTAGAGAGCAGCTGAGTGCGACCCACAAGCCCTGTTTGTCGTATTGTCTCGTACAAGGTTCTCTACAAAAGTGTTCGGTGCTCTTGGTATACTATCAATTTGGATCGTTAGCTGTCGTCTTGCTTTACTGAAACCGCACCCTTCAGTGGCACAAAAAAATAATGAAGAAAGAGAAGAGAATGTGCCTCACTGTATCCATGTCCCCTGTGAATTTTCTCCTTCAGAGCATCCAACAAACTAATTTTATTTCGTTGCTTTCATAGAGCCCCACGTCCGTTTGAACTCTCTCGTGCCTGCAGAGTGTCGAACTTTCTGGGTCGAGGGAAAGTTGCGCCAGGACACTCTTGGGCAACCCTTTGTCACTTTCGTGCCGCTTGAAGGATTGCCCAACCTGACAAAAGTAGTTGCCCCGAGAACAAGGTTGCACTGCAGCCTTAATGTCTTCACTTTTTATGCACCATTCTTTTTCATCGTCCTACGACTGATGCCTTGTGCTATTTCTTATCAAGTGAACAACGGGGCGCGCGAAGCTTGGGGTTAATTATACCTGGCTGAGATATGCAAAATCTTTCGGACTCAACAAGGGTAACAAATGATTGCACGCAGTACAGATCGCCGGAATAATACGAAAAGTGGCCCTTTTCTTGAAAGCAGAAGCCTTAATTCAAACGAAAAACAGAACTATGACATATTATTGACATTTGCTGCAATCAGTCAGAGGACGCCGCCATAAATGGAATGGAAAAGGTTTATTCAGGTCCCGCGAAACTATTACACTAAATATGAACAACCGTCAAGTGGTGTCTACCCTTTCTTTTGTTTTTTTCTTTTTACTTTTATCTTTAGATCGATTATTCATTCACTCTTCCGTGCAGGATAGTGTTTCACCATTTTTTATCGGGTTAACAAGCATGTGTTTCTCTCTTCTCAGCTTTTCTTTCTTGAAGAAAGGAAGACGCAATTAGCATCAGTTACGGTGATTGAGAGCGCGTGTTGCAACCGACATGAAGGGATACTTTCCTGAATCGGCCAAATAACGTAGTATAACTCAATATATAAACTTGACTAATCTTAAGTATTACCAACGTAACTACTAAGGAATTAGCTGCTTGACGGTGTATATAGCAGGTGAAACCAACTATACTGTACGCTCTGTAAAAGGGCAAAAGGGAGAGAGAGAAAAAAGAAGTTAGGGGACCCTAAAGCTTCGATTTTAGGAGTTGAACGCAATAGCGACATCCTGTTCCTAGTGCGTATTTCAAACACTAATATCCCCGTGACACGTGGCAACCCAAGTGCATTTCCAGCGAGTACACTTCGCCGCGAGTGTCATTTAAGGCCTGTTACACGAGCAAGTATAGTGTCCATCGCTGCAAAGTACACTTACTTGCAAGTACGTTCCCCAACCTCACTTTGCTGCGACCAAGTGTGTAGCCTCGGTATACCAGTGGCTTGCGCAGAAATACGCTCTTACCTAAAGTGGCACTCATACTATTTTTAAACATTTTTTTTCGTTATAACGGATTCTGCTATATACTAAAACGAGTCATAAATAAAAAAAAACTCTCGCTGCTCTCTTTCTCAAGCTGTTTGCGGCCACGTCCGCTACAGGGATGTGGCAGCACGTGCTGTGTAATGCCCGCGTCCATCGCGTTGTTCCCTTCCAGGCGCACTAGCACATGTGCAGGCGAGTCGTTCTCTAGTCGTTTACGATGGCGTGTGCCAGTGGTGCTATTTCCATGAAGACAACGTGGTCCGACGATGAGACACGGGCGCAAAAGTAGCAAATATATATCGTTCTACAAACCCAACACTCGCAACTGCCATCACTTCCAAAGTACACCTCACTTTCTCGTGTAGAAGCGAACCACCAAAATGACACTTTGTGAGCGTAAGTACACTCGCTCAAAGTGCACTTAAGTTGCCACGTGTGACAGGGTTATTAGTGCATGAAACCTTTTCGAATTTGATATGCACCCACTAGACGTGGCCTTAAGCGAATAGGTGCAGTAGCGTGTTTGCATTTTGTTGTGGGGTACCGGCTTTCAACCACGGAGCTATTATGATAATAACATAGTCTGACACCCATTGGTACCACGCATTATCACTGCAATATTTGACGTTGCACTGTGAAACATGTATACAGGACGCGTATGTTTGTAAAGCATGAGAGCTACTTTCCCTGCATGTCTAAGCAGGACAAGGTTTTTCTTTTGTATTTACTGTGGTCACAAGCAGAGGCGTGGCCGCGTAGTAGAACATCCTCTTGCCACGCAAACAACTCGGGTTCGATACTCACTCGAACCCAAACAACTCTGGTTTGGTCCCCACTGTGCTCCAGGGATTTATATAACATTCATTTTATTTCTCCGACATGACCTCTTTAACGCTATCGCGTTAAAATGATTAAAGAAAGGCAGGGAGCTTAACCATAGCTGAGACCGGTAGGATACCTTGCACTCGGAAAGGGGTAAGGGGAATATAGATTAGAGAGAAGGGGAGAGAAAATTCACTGTTGCCATCGACGTAACGGCAGTTCAGCGCTTAACATCCCAGATGGTGACTCAGCCCCATGACTTTACAGAGCAGTGCATTTGTTGCCTTACGCAACTTGTATGCGTGGTCCCATGCACTCGAAATCTGGTAGGGTGGCACTGCTAGTGTTGTCAAGCAACAGACTTCTGGAAGCGTTCGAGAAGTAGTGGGATGGTGTCTAGCGGTTGCAACCAGCTTCGAGCTATCGGTGTCTACTTCTTGCATGCTCAGCCACACGCGAAAATGCCTCACAAATTTGTTGCTGACCATGCCAAAAACTTCTCCCTCTTCGTGCGTCAGCTTACGAGGTACCGATGATGTGTCCCTCACGGACAAATTCTCATGTCACTCGAGGTGGGTGTGGCCTGGCCGCGACAATAGGCTTGACATTGGCGTCTCGTACATAAATGTGTGCATTGATTAATGACATGCTGTGGCCGTAAATAACACAAACACAAGTAAAGGAGCACACAAGGACAAGCACAAGTGGCACTTCCAACTAAAGTAGGCCGACGCAAACCCAGGCTTAAGAAACAACACACAGACATGTGCAGTCTACACACTGCCTTATGCTATCCATGCAAATATCAAACAATCTCTTCTCCAATACGTACAACGTCACCGACGGTACGCTGATACACCTTTCATTTTTCTTTTTAATGTAATAAGCTTCCATCAACTCACGCGCAGTATTATACCTACTTCTGCCTAGAATCTTAAAACTCATTAAAACGTTGTATACACCCACAGGCTTTACAATGCATAGACAAATGCACCGAGCCACACTTCATCAGATTTAATTCCTACTCCCTAACCCGTTCATTATTACAGCGCCCGGTAGTCCCGATGTACGGGTTGCCACAAGAAAAGGAAATCTCATAAACAACGCCTTTGGCACATTTCTCGTACATCGTGCCATGTTTCTTGCCGCATCCCTGCTAGTTTAAGCAAGGTCGTTTTTTTGTGTGTTCCAAGAGATGATGCAAGGCACGGGACTTTTTTTTTTCTCTCGACATACTAACGGTTAGGCTGAGTTTGCGCAGAGCCTTGATTTATTCTCTCGCTAAGTCTCCACGGAGCTTACTGTGTAGTTAGTCTTGATGCAACGAGCTAAAAAATTAGCAAGAAGCACTTCAAAATGAAAAAGAGAAGGTGTTTCAGCTCCACTGATGTTGAAAACTGTAGAAGGGTTAAGCATGCAGTGTGCGCCAGTAGGAGCTCGTATTTGCCTAGATTTAAAAAAAAGCAAGGACAAGAAGTAATATGCAAGAAGTCAAGTATTGAACGAGCAGTGAGAGGGAAAGTACAAGAATTTGGAGTTTCGCTTCAAAATAGATTCGAGGCACTAAATGAGGTAATCGCCATTAGAATTGACACAATTTACGATAATATTGCTAGTATCATCAAAGAGTGTGCAATGGAAGCAGGAGGTACCGTCACTAAACAGGACACTAGCAAACTATTTCAGGAGACCAAAAATCTTATTACAAAACAAGAAACCATGAAAGCCTCAAACTCAACCGAAAAAATAGAGGTATGTGGAGCTATAGAAGTTAATCAATAGGCGTAATGTAGCTGACATCAGAAGGTATAACATAGAGAGAATTGTGCAGGCTGGAAAAATTGGCAGAAGCCTAAAAGGTGCGAGGGAAAACTTGTGCATAGGCAAAAAACGGATGTACGCATTGAGGAACAAGGAAGGTAATGTCATAACCAATCTAGATTTGACAGTCTAGGTGGCGAAGAAATTCTACAACGAGCTGTACAGAAGCTAAAACAACCAGGATGGTATTGTGAAACACAATAATAGTCCTGGGGAATTAGGCATTCTACCAGTAATGACAAGGGAAGTAAACAAAGCCCTACAAGGAATGCAGAGAGGCAAAGTAACTGATAAGGATAAAATAACAACGGGCCTTCTGAAAGATGGCGGAGAAATTGTGTTATAAAAACTGGCCACCTTATTTACGAAGTGTCTCTTGACAGTAAGCGTACCAAAATCTTGGATGAACGCCAACATCATCTTAATCCATAAGAAAGGAGATGTTAAGAACTTGGAAAAATTACAGGCCAATCAGCTTACTGTCTGTGCTCTAAAAGTATTTTCAAAAATAATAGATAATATAATTAAGGCGTCTTTAAAGTTCAATCAACCAAAATACCAAGCGGGATTTCGTGCAGGCTACTCCACAGTAGACCATAATCATATTAACAATCAGGTAATAGAGAAATGCGTGGAATACAACCAACCCCTATATATCGCCTTCATAGATTACGAGAAGGCGTTTGACTCCGTTGAGATATCAGCAGTATTGCAGCCACTGCGGAATCGGGGCATCAAAGAACCCTACATAAACATACTGGAAGAAATCTACAGTGGATTAACAGCCATCATAGTTCTCCATAAACAAAGCGACAGAATCCCAAATGTGAAGGGTGTATGGCAGAGAGACACGGCTATTCGCCATGTGTTTACAGGAGGTTTCCAGGACCCTAGATTGAGAAGAGTTAGGGATAAGAGTTGATGGAGAGTATCTTAGTAACTTGCGATTCACTGATGACATTGCCTTGAGTAACTCAGGGGACGAATTACAGCTCATGATTACTGAACTGGACACGGAAAGCAAAAAAGTAATTGATTGATATGTGGGATATAACGTCCCAAAACCACCATATGAGTATGAGAGACGCCGTAGTGGAGGGCTCCGGGAATTTCGACCACATGGGAAAGCAGAAAAGTAGGTGTGAAATTTAATATTCACAAACTAAAGTAATGTGCAACAGTCTTTGCATAAAACAGCACTTTTCGATAGGCGAAGAGACGCTGAAGTTGTAAAGAAATAAGGGTAGTAACTGCGGAGCCGAACCACGAGAATGAAATAACTAGAATAAGGATGGGGTGGATCAGATTCGGCAAGCCTTCTCAAATCATGAATAGTTATCTGCCACTAACGCTCAAGAGGAAGGTATAAAACAGCTGCATCTTGCCAGTACTTACCTACGGAGCAGAAACCTGGAGGCTGACAAAAAGGGTTCAGCTTAATTTGAGAACGATGCAGCGAGTGATAGAAAGTAAAATTATAGGTGTAACCCTAAGATACACGAAAAGAGCAGAGTTTGTCAGGAAACAAGCCGACGTTAGAGATATTATAGTTAAATCAAGAAGAAGAAAAAGAAGTGGGCATGGGCCGAGCCAGTAGCACGTAAGCAGGGTAACCACTGGTCATTAAGGGTAACTGACTGGATTGCCGCAGAAGGCAAACGCACGAAGGGGAAACAGAAAGTTAGGTGGGCCGATAAGATTAAAAAGTTCGCAGCTATAACGTGGCAACGGAAAGCACAAGACCGGGTTGTTTGGGGAATCTTGGGAGATGCCTTTGCCCTGCAGTGGGCGTAGGCAGGCTGGTGATGATGATGACTATGGTTATGGTGATAATGTACGCCAGTGCTTGTCGCAGCAAAGTTATTTTACTGCTTCACTCACCACCCGTTCACTAAGGTACCATTACTTTGAATATAGGTTTCAAGAAGAGGTGTTTGAAATAAACGAATTCGCCGTATAGATGTAAGTTTGTGTCTCTGGCTTTATATAAGAAGCACGGGTGCATCGGTGAATTTTGTCGGACATTCTGGCACCTCCGCTAAGGAAAACAATGTTTAGGTAGTAACGACGAACATTCAACTCGCAATACGCATGGTATAGACAAGTGGTGAATCGTGGGATTTACCCAATTTTCGTGTCACATACTCGTTTGTAATGGACTATGGACGACATGTCCCAATGACAAGCCAAGATTCTACAGTGCTTCGCAGCAGTGAGTTTCGATTAGGGCTTGTACAGGTTGTCTTCCTTGTTCCTATCTTCAAGCCCTATATGCCCTGTTCGAATGCTTTTAAACAACGAGCACGAAAAGCCGTGCTTTCGGGCATTATTGAGCGGTCAAGCTCTGTCACTGTGTCTCGCTGAAGGCTGAATGAAAACGAAACTACGTGACGTACCGTCGTTATTACCATTCACCCCCCCCCCCCCCTATATTTAGCAAACCATGCGGAACCCATGGAAATACACTAACAAGGAAAACCGATATAACACTCTACCTGAACTTTGCGGGTGGAGCCTGCGTGCCAGGAATATCAAAAGAAGGCTGCTCCGTTTTCACGTCGAAGCTCTTGCCCACTTTTCTGACCTCATCTCAATCCGCGATGCGCATACTAAATGATGCTAACTCCGAGGCCCACAGCCGAGGGAATTACAGCGCTTCTTTTTTTCTGTGTGTAAGCTATATATAAAGAGAATTAGGGTTATTTCTTTTAAATCCGAGCAAATTACTTGCTACAAAGAAATGGTTGTGTAAAGAGCGAGTAAAAGTAACATTTAGAGGCACATTCTGTAAAGCCGAGGTGGAAACGGGGAAAAGGGAATTGTTTTAAGTCACATGAGCACAAGCACGCCTGCAAAGTATGAACTTCTAGGCAAAATAAACGAATGTGCACTCAGAAAGTAGACATTAAGGCTATCCTATTTTTCGAAGTAAGTAAACATTTACTGCATAGCCGAGTCATGAATACCGCTTCCTTGATAAGAGACAGGCAAACAAAATAGAACTTCCAGGAATAAGCTCCTCATACGCCTACTAACTGCTGCATCTTACCGGTACTTACCTACGGAGCAGAAACCTGGAGGCTTACAAAGAGGGTTCTGCTTAAATTTATACGTCGCAGTGAGCGATGGAAATTGATAGGTGTAACTTTAAAAGACAAGAGAGCAGAGTGGATCAGGGAACAAACCGGGGTTCAGGATAACATAGTTGAAATCAAGAAGTAAAAAAATAGACGTGGGCCGGCCCGCTGCGCGTAGGCGAGATAACCGCTGGTCATTAAGGGTAACTGATTGTATTCCCAGAGAAGGCAAACGCACGAAGAGGAGACGGAAGCACAGAGGACAAGACCAAGTTGATTGGCGGATCATGGGAGAGGTTTTTGCTCTGCAGTGGGCCTAGTCAGGCTGCTGATGATGATGAACGTTGGGGTCAAGGCTGAAACCCCAAAACACTGAATCCTCTCAGGGTGCAGCGAGAGATGCGCAAGCGAGACAGAAAACGTCTTGCCGCTTACACGGCGCATGCTACGAGCTATGCGTCTCTCCTTCCTGGAGCATTGTGTGGTGTATGCATAACCACAGAATTAAGTTTCCTCCTTCAGACACGTTTTTAGCAGGAATATAATATCGACGCACGAAAAAGAAAACAGAGTGAAACTACTTTTATTTCCTAATTTTTGTCTGGCCCTTCGCAAGCCCCATGAAACCACACAGCATGGTATCACACGTGCATATATTCGTATCAAAAGCAAGCTGTCTTCTATTAGAAGTATTTTTTCTGCTCGCTTATGTGTATACACTGCTCTGTGAAATAAAACTCTAGGTATACTGCACATAGGTCAAGTGTTTTTGAGGATGATCGTTCTGCGAAAGAGTTCATATTACGGCGAGTTGGACTCATGACACGGAGAAAAGAAGTCGCAGCATATCCACGAAGTGAATGATGATGAGTGGGGCGAAGCGTTCTTCCGTCCATGTGTCCATGTGTCCTTTTGTTCGCGCATGCGTTCGATCGCGTTGAAGAATGCAGACGGCGTGCGGGTAACACTGACGAGACGCGAGCCAAGGAAGCCGAGCGCGGGCATCTTCAACGCGCCCGCCGCTCTGCTCCGTCCTTTGCCCACCAATGATCCGCCACGTACGGCGATTATCCAGCAGACTGAAAGACTCGGAGAGAGGCCCTCGTTGGCAAAGCCACCTACAGGGACACTGAAAGCAAATATTGACAATGACTTTCCCCATTAAACACGTACTCCTCAGACCCCCTTGGTATCACTTACCTTCGATATCTTGGCGTGTAAAAGTACTCCGCCTGCTTCTCCCCCTGTCTGCAACTGCTTTCTTTTTGTGCTTAGAAGTGTGGCAGCTTGGGCTAGTTGGTATAACATGACGATAGTTATAGCGCGAGAACAAAACGACGACACAGAGACAAGAAGGACACGAAAGACACGAGCGCTCATTCATAGCGTCCCATTCATAGGTGTTCGGGAACAGAACTACACCGCTATCATCGGCAATCCTTTGTGGTAGCCGGATGCGACGACTGTCTGCTGGCTCCGAAGTTTTAAGCTCTTTTGTTTGTCCGTGTCTGACGCGGCCACCACTTTTGCAGCACACCACTCCAATTTCGCGTTTTTTCTTTCTTCTTTTTTTCTGTTTTTTTCACTCCCCGAGAACAATTTTGAATCACTACCACCTGACTTGAAGGGAAGCGAGGACTGCACTCCTCTGCTTTCTAGTTTTTTTTTCTCTTCAGACAGCGATTATCAACAGAGACACACGCCACCACCAGGAGATGACGTCACCACTAACCCCTTTAAACCTAACACGCCAAGGATGACACGGCGCCTTTGAAGAAGATAGGTCCTCCTATCGAAATGCCGGCCAGCCAGTCTGAGGCACTTCCACTGTTAACCCTAATTATCCCACTCAGTTGTTTTCATCTGTCGGCTCCCATTTAGATTACGGTTCTCTTTAGTGAGAGATCATGTAATTTTTGCTTTGCTTCTATCGATAATGTCATATCTTTATGCTTCAGCGCAGAATCTCTCGTATCTTGTCGCACGACCAAGCTAACGCGGCTTCTTTACCCGGACCTCTCGTTACAACTGCAGTTTTTTTCTGCAAAAAAGACATGTACCGTTTTTTTATTTTTAATCCTCTCAAATGTGATATGTGGAGTTTAACGTCCCAAAACCACCAAATGATTATGAGAGACGCCGTAGTGGAGGGCTCCGGAAACTTCGACCACCTGGGGTTCCTTAACGTGATCCCAAATCTGAGCACAAGTGCCTACAACATTGCCGCCTCCATCGGAAATGCAGCCGCCGCAGCCGGGATTTGATCCCCCGACCTGCTGGTCAGTAGCCGAGTACCTTAGCCACTAGACCACCGCGGCGGGGCTCCTCTCAAGTGGGCGCGTGCAAGAAGGTGTCGACCGAATACTGCTAGCCCACCATTCCTTCTCCGGTCGGCATGTGCTTTGGACGCCACTTCGGTATTGTATTTTCAGTGCAGAGGCACAGCAACACAACTGCTTTACTCGTGATGGTATAAAGATGAGGGGAAACCAGTTCATTCGGCAGCCATCGAGTGCTAAATCACGTTCCGAAGGGCCCAATAAAGTTTATCCATCCATCTATCTATCGAATGACCGCGGCGCGGCCGACAAATGCTGTAAAGAAAGCAATTAAGAACAGCAAACGGCATTCGTTACACGTTCTGGGGTCGAAGCCCGTCGGCGAGATATCGCGAGAAAAGAAAGCGAATCCCGCATTGTGTTACGCTTGCGGCAACAAAAACTGAAAGCAAGGGCGATAATGCGTGAGAGCCGGGGAAAGCAAGTGGCATTATGTTGCCGGCACAGGCTGTAAGCGACGATTGGTTTGCGCGACAGGAAAAAAGGGCATGGTTGGAGAGGCACCGATAGCAGGACCACGCGGAGCGAACGGCACCAAATCAAATTACCTAGTGTGCGATAAATGGACCGAGAATGCAGCAACCGGAGGACTTGGCCCGTGTCCCATGTCGCCGTCGATAGACGACTGAGTCTCCGGCGGCTAGGACATTGTCTTACAGGAGGCGCTTTTGTTTATTTGCTTACTTGTCACACCATTCTTCTTGAGGCCTTCGTTTCTGGCCGTGGCTTCGGTGGTCATTGCACCATGAACACGCTTCGCATGGGCAACGCAGGTGTTCTGTGCGTAATATGCTTCAGTATTGCACCTACTTTGAGGTTTGTACAGGGATGACGATGACGATGACCTCTTCTCGATGGCGCTCATCCACAAAGGTGGATGTGCCAAGAACCGGGTGACAGGACGCTTAAAGACATATGAGGCTAAACAAAGCCAAAAATTAGGTTTCAAAACAATAAATCAAAGGAATCATAGTGCTTGATGAGTAGGTGGTCACATTATTGGAGCTTCCTGACAGAAATGACAGATTCACAGTGAATTCAAGAAAAACAGCAAATTTATGAGGAAAAACGCCATCAAATTACCGTATTTAGCTACTTTTATTTTATGGTATTGCAATCTACGCCTACGTCGCCACCATGGCACAACTAAATCGCCTTAGTTTTGTATACGTTCAATTCAGTACCAAAAAGTAAAATTATATATGTTAACACTCATTAAATAATAGTTGCCGTGGATTGGTGTCACAGAAAACCGACGAGATTACAGGGAACGAGTGGAGAGGACTGGTAATTTCAACCTCTGGGGGTTCCTTAACGGGCCCCAAAACTAAACTAGCCTTATTTCTAGGATATGAAAGTACAAAGGAGATGCCTCTCTTAAAACATCATCAAAGTTTTGCTGTAAGAACGTATGCCATTTATGTCTTCACCATGCTCGCTTATCAACGAATAACTTGAACGGGAATGAATGGAGTGTTCATCCCTTGCTGCACTGCTGTCTGCGTGTAAATTGTGAATCCTTTGCACTCATGCTTTCTGCCTTATTTGTACCATGATGTTCCTGTCAACGTTTAGCAAATTTCAGAAATCTCGCATGGCCTCTCAGTCTTTGATTTGATATGTCGGGTTTAACGTCCCAAAACCACCTCTCAGTCTTTCTTTAATTTGTTCGGTCTATGGTTTTGCCTCTTTATTCTTCTCGCTCAGTGCAGGGTAAAAAATCTGACATGCGTTTATTTAATCATCCTGTTTTGAAGAAATTCTGAAGCTGCGCGAAGAACAACACTTTGAAAAACAGAAACACAGATGCAGGTCTGTGATTTGCGGGTGTGTATTTTTTTATGTTCATAACGTGTTGTCTTCTTCGCACAGCTTAAAAATGTTTTCAAGAACCGATGAACCAACTTGCCCAACAACATGCTTGACTTCAGTACACAAAAGAGTAAAAACTTGAGCTTGTTGGCATGAATTATTTGTAAAGAAACAAGAAAGAAGAAGAAAGGCAACAGGACAGAGCGCTCCGCCCTGTTGCCTTTTATTTCCTCTTCGACACCCGTGCTGTTTTTCGTTTTTACGAGGAGTTCAGTTAATAACTTCACTGTCTTTCCTTGCTTCTCTCTTTTTCTACGCATGTCGTGAATCAGTTACAATCTCTTGATCAATATGTGGGGTTTAACGTCCCAAAACCACCATATGATTATGAGAGACGCCGTAGTGAAGGGCTCCGGGAATTTCGACCACCTGGGGTTCTTTAACGTGCGCCCAAATTTGAGCACACGGGCCTATAGCATATCCGCCTCCATCGAAAATGCAGCCGCCGCAGCCGGGATTTGATCCCGCGACCTGCCGGTCAGCAGCCGAGTATACCTTAGCCACTATACTACCGCGGAGGGGCAGTTACAATCTCTGGCATAACCTTTATAAGGACAGAAATAATTGTAATAAGCGTTTATAATACGCGCAGATATCCAGCTTATAATTTTCTCTGTTACTAGCGATATGCCACATGTCTGCCTCAAGCCATAAATAGGGTTCCAAACTGTGCTCAGTTTTATAAGGCTTCTAACCCTATTTCTTTTGAGAAAAGGTTAAGGCTCCGTTTAGAAGCTGATATCAGCGTTTGGAAATAAATATAATTTACCTTAAATGTAAATATTTTTATGCATGAGCTCTATAGGCGCAGTTAAAGTGGCCATGACACCATATTTTCTGCCATAATCAGTGTTATGCGTTCCCAAATAAGATGGTGAAGCTTTAGCGCATATGGTCGAACACTATATTTATAGGTGAATTTTTTTAATCATGCGAACAGCCTTAGAGTCGGGTAACACTGACGCACTCATAAACCGTGACGTGACAAGCAGCTTGCAGCACGAGCATCTGTGTTCCACCAAACAATTTCGTTCCATGGTCACCTGCGCGTGCAGTCAAGCTATTTCAACTTTCATCAGCCTGGCATAGAAATTGAATGGTTTGAAACGGCAGAAGACTGTAGACGG
Source organism: Rhipicephalus annulatus (assembly GCA_013436015.1). Lineage (NCBI taxonomy): Eukaryota > Metazoa > Arthropoda > Arachnida > Ixodida > Ixodidae > Rhipicephalus > Rhipicephalus annulatus. The sequence goes on from WOVY01000861.1 coordinate 228,355, forward strand.
GAGGCACCGTATTGCGCCATCCAGCGTATGAGGTCACGCACGCGATGGCAAATGGCTTTTATGATTGATGTGTGGGGTGCAACGTCCCAAAACCACCATATGATTATGAGAGACGCCGTAGTGGAGGGCACCACAATTTTCAACCACCTGAGGTTCTTTAACGTACACCTAAACCTGAGCACGTGGGCCTACTGTATTTTCGCCTCCATCAGAAATGCAGCGACTGCAGCCGGTATTTCATCCCGCGACCAGCGAATCAGCAGCCGATTACCTTAGCCGCTAGGCCACTGCGGCGGGGCAAGGCAAAGTGGCGCTCGTCGACGGTGGACGAGGCTTAAAGCCGGCGACATCTAGGGATTGTAGCACCGAAATATAATAGTTCAATAGTGCACTTTTCATGCAGAATTGATAGACCATACATTTCGATTTTTGGCTGAAACCCGGAAATGGGTTGGTGACTCCGTATTTCTAGACAGCGTTCGTAAACACTGGTTGTACTGAAGCCGGAGTTTCGACAAGAAAACTGGTCTTTTTTTAAGGCTGAAGATCAGTGCCCTTGGAGGACCGTAGGTTCATGCATAGCCACTGTTTATTAATTTTCACCACAAGATTCCATATTCGCCTGACTCCTGCTTTTTCTCATATCTAGGTAGCAGGCTACTTTATCAGGCTCAATCTTTTTTTTTATTTCGTACTGGCGTCACGTAAACAATAAAAGTAGAAACATGTATCGAACTTCACGTACAACGAGCACAATTTTATTCTTCTTTGTTAAAGCTTGAGTATCAAGTTGATGCTTTATCAAGAGCCGAAAAGCGATGAACCGAACAGAAAAATTTTTTTCCTCACTAAACTGTGAAATTTGGTACAATCTAAATGTGATGGTTCCTTGTTGATGCTCTGTTTCTTGCCCTTTTGTGTTGTCCTATAGCCATTTACCGAGCAATGTTTTGAAATTTTTATTTACTATTGCTTACTTAGTGAGCAAACATATGTCACCCTTAGTTATTTTTCTCAGTTCCTCGTTTCCGGCTGTGATGTCAACAAATCACGCAAGAAGAGTAACATACGGGTTTTAGCATATATATGTTGCTGAGCGCCAGATTATTTGTGTGCATCAGTTCTATCTTAGGCAGTGCTTGAACACGCCCGTTAGTTTTTTGCTTGTGCGTGTGCGCTCAAGCAAAAAAAAAAAAAGCGTGCGTGCGCGTGTAATTGAGAGAGGGAGTGTGGGGAGGAGAGGGCATTTTGGGGAAACAGAAATAAGAACCATTGAGAGAAAGAGGAGGAGTCGCCTAGGGTGCTTCGCAACTCTAAGAATAGATGCTGAGAAATAATATAATAATTATGCATCAAACTAGGAGTGTGCGCCAAGAATATAAAGCGTGCTATCTTTAGACTGATCTGTAAATGCCGTCATCACCGACATGTATTTTAATAAAAAAAATTTCTTCGTCAAAACTATAGAAGCGAGTACAATCTACAAGCAGCCGCACAGCTTCCTTTAGCTACACCTCTTGAGCCACGATCAGTAAATCCCCAAAGAGCAGTTCTGCGCCCGGCTCAATGATTCCGGAATTCCAGTTGCGCCGGTCTCGAGTCTCTTTCCCTGCCGTCATCAGCTATGAGCGTCGAAGTGCTCTTGGTAAAGCGCCCTATCCATTACTTATTCTAAGAATTTCTGCAAGAGAGCACTTGTACGGCTCTGTTTTGAATTAAGCCTGCTGTATTGCATAAACTCTCCTGTAGAAGTTCGACACTACAATAATAAAAAAAACGAAACCTTTGCAGCTCAGTTTCCGAATTCGCACCCAGACCCCCCCCCCCCCCTAATCCCTTCCCGCGCCTTTTATAGCCCTTATTTTATCTTCGTGCATTATATGGATTTAAATATTCGTAACTTTTGTGAGCGCAAAGGACACGTAACACAAACACAGTAAACAGGACAAGTGCTGTCCTTCACACTTACGAAAGTTCTGGATCAGTACCAACTAGGCGGATCTCAGTGCCTTAAAAAATTGATGGGTAATGTTCTCACAAAATAAAGGATGAAATTGTTGTACCGTTTGTAGGGTGGATATGTACTATAATCTGATTTGAGCATTGAAAGCGAAACAAAGTGAGATCTACGAATATAACCCCAATATCCAAGTACAAGACAATAGTTTTGCAAGAAATACCGCAGTGTTTTAATATATATTACTTAACAAACCACGAGTTTTCAAAAACGTTCTCTTCATAACGCATGCGCCTATCGACTGAGACAAATTTTCGTGGAATAAACACGGTACAACCAATTCATCTCGTTTACACATGCGTTCAAAGTTGGTGGAAGTAATGAACTCCGCATAACATTCCAGCAGAGACAGTATCGAATGCTTATATGAAAGGAAACAGAATACTCTGAAATGTGGCAAACATTAAAAATGTTTCGGGAAAAAAAGAAAAAAAAATAGCAGCCATTACAGTTTCTGAATGTGAGCGACCAAGGAAGCTGCGTGATGCGGCAACGTCCCACCGTTTCAGGCGTGCCTACATAGCCCTCATTTTGTGGCAAAGAACGTCTGCGCAACCTCGTGTTGGCACCGACAAAAACACCGGAACCTTCGTCACTACCGTCTTGTCATTAGCAATCGGCGTCTAGGGTGCGACCTATTTCGATGGTGCTGGTGGTGCGAAACTCTTTCTGAGAAAGCGGAAAGTTGAAAAACAATTGCCCCCTATCTACATGTTACACTGCAAATTTCATCGAAAAACGATAGCCTTGCGTATGGAGAGAGTTATTGAAACGTTTATTTGATCTTCTGCGCAAGAAAATTGGTAAATGGTATTCTGGAGACGCTGCGTTAGAGTGCCTCGAGCATGCAGCAGTGGCGAACGAGCGCATAAAGTCACGTCACGCGTGAGACATGAGCGCTATCTGGCAGTTATCTTGGAAAATGAAGCGCGCAGCTTGCGCGCCCGTCTCGGAGGTGATAAGGTGTAGAACGCAAGGCGATGGGTAGGTGCCACCACTATGTCGCCTTAGCAAAGCGTTGGCAACACTTGCCTTTTCGTGCAAGCGTTGCATGGTCAGCGCAGCGTGATAAACTTTACGGTCCTTAAAATTACTTACGTATGGCTTTTATAGTAAAAGACACACATGCACAATATTGACGTGTTCTTATGGTGCCTCAGATTTGCGCAATAACTGCTTTTTAATTGACAATCACACAAGTATGAGCGCTAAATCTTGAGCAATATTGATCGGCACTGTGGTTGGGGTCGGCCGTTTGGGGTATCGTCTGGTGCTTTTCGTCTGGTGCCTGCAGCGCATCAAAACCTGGTCGTTGGATAGTAGAACATAAGTAAGAATGGCATAGAAAATTGAAAGGATATTTGTCATTTTGCCAGTGCAGCAATTCTAGCACTTTACTGGTACTCACGTTCTCTTTGACGCACATGTATTCATAAATATTGTCACAGACTGAGAACGTGAGCACTGTTATGCTAGCCGTGCGACCCATAACGTCTAAATATGATATATTCATGCTATCTTTCTTTTCCGGTTATGAGTATCACACAGCTCCTAGCGTCAATGGCCAAGAACGCAAGCCGCAGCCACCATATAATTTTTCCTCCTACACTCTTTTGCCATTTTGCATTATTTACTACTGTAGAGTACATTTTCTAAAATCACAACCGAAAGATTTATCGAGGCACTTTTAATCAAACAAAATAACTTAACTAGCGGAACCATTACACAAGTGCCAATACGTATTGAAAAAGTATGCACTGTTCTTATACAGCGGTGTCATCTTCAGAGATGCAAAACCATAAAGTACAACCACTAATTTCGTCTAGTGGTCGCGTTTTTTTTCTTATGGTTTAGTAAGACAGTTTCATCCGCTAAATGCCACGTGGAGACCTAAAAAGATGTGACACATGCCGATAAACACCATACATACCAAAATATGGCTGCAATATTTTTTTTAAAAAAAAGAACCAAGCTCTGCTGGCAAAGGAACTCCCCAGCGACAAAGCCGATTCGAGGTCACCTGTGGCATTTGTAAATGCCCCGGGCGGATGTGTTGTAGCCGACACATTGGCTTCTTCTTTTACTTGGACCACCTGCTCGCCTTTTCCCACTGTGCTTCACTTTTTTGTGATTGCTTATGCAGGCTTGTAAGCAAGCAACTCTGCTGTAGAGGGAAGCATTATACAGACAGGTGGAAAATGTGCTTAGTTCCATTCGTGCAGCATGTAAAATATGCGCACGGTTCTCTAACTTTCTACTTCTGCTGCTGACACGAAGGTCTCGGGTTCGATCCCGGCCGTGGTTGCCGCATTTCAATGATGGCAAAATGCCAGAGGCCCATGCACTGTGCGGTATGAGCGCACGTTGAAGAACACCAGATTGTTCGAATACCCTTCTCAATGGTGTCCCTCATTATATATTGTGTATTTGGGGACATTAAACCACATACACTATTATCTTTTACTTCAAACAATCAAGACATTTAAATATTTTCCAAGGACAATAGACTTGCACAAGCTATAATGATGACGTATACCCCACGAGGCTGCTGCACTGCTTTCTAATGCCATACGTGTGTGTGTGTGTGTGTGCGAGTGTGTGTGTGTGAGTGTGTACGTGTGTGTGTGTGTGTGTGTGTGCGCGCGTGTGCGTGTGCGTGTGCGCGTCTGCGTGCGTGTGCGTGTGTGTGCGAGTGTGTGTGAGTGTCTGTGTGTGTGTGCGTGTGTGTGTGCGCGTGTGTGGGTGTGTTTGTGTGAGTGCGTGTGCGTGTGCGTGCGTGTGTGTGTGTGCGCGTGTGTGCGTGTGTGTGTGTGTACGTGTGTGTGTGTGAGTGTGTGTGAGTGTGTGTGTGTGTGAGTGTGTGTGTGTGTGTGAGTGTGTGTGAGTGTGTGCGTGCGTGCGTGCGTGCACGTCATTCTGTTAAAAACAGTGAACTTAGCGCACGCTATTAGAGGAGGAAACGAAAGATGGCGTGTGGCACGAGGGGGCTTTATTCTTTTTTCGCGGGAATACGGGGTAAACAAAGATTAAGGGTTGCTTCGAAAAGTACCCTACGAAATATACAACCAGACAAATGGTTAAAATTCATATTAACCGATTATTTACATGTCTAAAGAAAGTCACAGTTTCAAAGCAAAGACGAGGCAATGAATGCAATGGCAACAAATAAGAATATCGAGTGAAGAAAAGCGAACCGCTCTGAACCTGCAGAGCTCTGCTCGAACACAAAAAATTACCAAGGGTATCAGTTTTTAATTCGCGTTCATCCGGTCTAGCCTATATCTGTGTGTTAGGTTTGACATGTGTGTGTTCTTTTCGTGTGTACTTTGGGTACACACGCTTCTTTCGCAAACACAGGCCGTGGCCGCACGCGAAGTGATCTTGATGCGCTCCGCAACTTCGCCGCAAACTCTGTGGTTAAAGTGCATGACGCTCCCCCAACCAACGGTGGTATGTATATTTGACACAGACAAAGGCATCGAGGTCAAAATGCCGTCGTGGCTAACGCTGCTGTGCTACGAGCGCCGGGTGCACCAGAAAATAGAAAAAAAAATATTTCTGTGTCACTCTCCAGGTCTTTCAGTTTCCCCGTCGTTAGTACTAACGACTTCCGGAATGGCGAAGTTGCATCTACATGCGCCAAATGGATCCCGGCGCACATAGGGAAATTAAACATCGAAGACACGACCATGCCTCCAAACCTCAATGAGAAAACCCGCTGAACCACGAAAGAACTGACCCCACACGGCTTGGATAGTGACGGCCCGGCACCCCGCACTCATCACGGAAGGGGGACGACTCCGGTGGAGGCGATGAGGACGATGGAGGTAGTGGCAATTACGAATACGTGATACAAGACGACAGGGACTTACTGGTCACGTGCCATGATACACTGGCACACTACTTATTAAGAAACAACGATAAGAATATCCCTCCCTCCACACACACACAAACAGCTAGACAGACCTAAAGAAATAGACTGGCGCAGATTGCAATTCAGAACTTTTCGAAGTACATTACATCTAAATAGAGTAACTTCCAGACAATGCCCTCAAGCAATCCGTGGCCTGTGTAAGTACATATTCTAAGGCAATGCCTTCAGGTTACGGTAATATACCGGGAGGACAATATAGAACGGGACCTTCTCGAGGAGCGATGGCTAAGCGCGCTGACTAGCTCAGATCGGCACGACTGCATTACGGCGCCATTTAGAAAAAAATCACAGCATATTCACAGAGTGATTGATGATGAGTGGGGCGAAGCTTCGGAGGGTTTGATCGCTAAACCATGAATCGTGCGTATATCCACAATTCATTTTTGTTGAGATGACGACAACCGCCATATTGTCACCACAAGATTCCACAAGAACTCTTGGTTTTGGTAATATATGAGTCGACGCACTGGGTAAAAATATTCTTTCCACAAGTCTTTTGAATCGAGCCAGTGCGTAAACCGCTACGGCTAGGAAGTGCTGTCAGGTTAGGAGACGCTTCGTACCAACGGAACCGAAGTTCGCCAGAAATCCGACGCGAGTCAGGTTGAGGCGGGACGGCAAAGCCAACGAGTGCCCTTCGTTTGGCGCCGATGAGTCAGACAGGGCAACACAGTGATTGCCTATCGACCCGTTGAGCTTGGGCGACACCTCTCAGGGGAACGCGCGCCAGGAACAAATCTCGCTCGAGGACGGACGGTTTGCCCCCGGGGGCTAACATGCTTCCCAACACCGGACTAGATATTGGCACTTCTAGGGATGAGCCAGTGCGATCTGCTAAAGCTCTAATATGCGCACATTGCAAGATTTGAGCTCAGGCTAAAATATGAAACGCAATTAAGACAGCTTCGCGCTATATGGGTGCCAAGCCTCAAGGAAGTGTGGAGCCTTTTTTGTTTCTCTTGGGTTTTCTTTGCGTATTTCCGCTGTTTTCGGTTCTTTTAACCGTTTCTCAAGTATTTATTTATTTTACCTTCTTATTTTTCTCTTTCCTGTGACTACTTTTTCTCCTTTTTTCTTTTGGTCTTCCTATTTCACGTTTTTTCCCTTTTTTCATTTTTCTGGGTGTGGTTTTGCCTGCTTTACACCAAACGCACTAGCTGCTTTATTGATGATGATGATGATGATGATGATGATGATGATGATAAGCGGTGATCACCAAGGCTCTCGATGAACGAAAGGAAGAAGTCTCTATCTTCCTTGGCGCGAGCGTGCGCTCAACATGATACACAGAGCGCTACGCCATCCGACAAGCGCAGCATTTTACAGCATTAAACAACCTCGCCCCTGAAGTGTAACTCCACACTTGAAAGAAAATGGCTAAGCAACGTTGGGGTAACAACAAACGTTGCTGCGGGAAGTGCAAAGATATGATGGGAATAAAAAATGAATCAACAGCCTAAGCCAACTTGCCAACCTTCCTATGAAAACCAGCTTGAAACAGGCTTTCCAACGAAAATTCACTTGAATTTGACCTGGATATTCGCTGAAGCAATAAAAGGGTCACGTGTGTACTATTTCTATGTTCGTATGTTAACTCTCAATGCGCGACAAGGCAGTGTCAGAAACTGCTACAAAGGTTGTTATAGATTTTATTAAAATCACTGGACTGGATACTTGGCAGTAGAATAATTGTTGCACTAAGTGGCTGCTGTACATACGTACCACATCTTTCTGCCCCCATCATCACCATTCATCCCTCTTTTTTCCCACTTCCTTTATCACCTGTGTAGTGTAACAGGCTAGAGCGCCCTATAGCACAGGCAGACTTACCTGTCCTCTAATAAATTCTAACTCCTTCTTTGGGTTAGTTTCAGCCATCACGTAAGTAAGGTGAAATCATTCTTTAAGCCACATTTATTAGTTTGCCTTTGTCTTTGGTTGTTCAACCTGGCAATTTCGCTTGATTTGTATAAGGGGTCCAAAGGGCAAGAGTGATTTATTATACAAAGCCAAACTTGCGAAATGTCGGTAGTTGGGAACACTTACAAGGAGCTTCGTGCATTTCTTCTTTTTCAGTTTATTATAATACAATGCTTAGGCACGAAATATTATGCCGGGGTGGTTGCTTTAGTTATATGCTGCAACGCGATTCTCGTTTGAAACAATACACGAAGTTACGGAAGAACACAAAACATCAACATTGTCGTCTTTCTCTTTCGATGTCATTTCAGCGCCTATGCTGTGGTGACAGTTCCATACTCATTCATGACAATATCATCAAAGTAGGTAAAGCAAAATCTCACTCGCGTAATATGTAACCAATACAAGTTAAGTGGAGCGAAAATATCAGAAAAGAAAGTTCGAAAGTTCGTGGCACATAAATATACTACCAAGATATATATATATATATATATATATAATATATATATATATATATATATATATATATATATATATATATATATATATATTATATATATATGAAGACAAAAATGAAAAATTGGGAAACAAAGAGCGAATAGGCGAAATGAAATTATTCGAATACAAGACTGATGATTGATATGTGGGGTTTAACGTCCCAAAACCACTATTTGATTATGAGAGACGCCGTAGTGGAGGGCTCCGGAAATTTAGACCACCTGGGGTTCTTTAACGTGCACCCAAATCTGAGCACACGGGCCTACAACATTTCCGCCTCCATCGGAAATGCAGCCGCCGCAGCCGGGATTCGAACCCGCGCCCTACGGGTCAGCAGCCGAGTACCTTAGCCACTAGACCACCGCGGCGGGGCTCGAATACAAGACTGATACATAAACATAGCGTAGATAGTGTAAATAACGAAGTAAGCGCGTTTAATTATATGAAATGATGATGACGTAATAATAGTGTTTTCAAGCAGGCTAATTGATTGTTCTATAGTTGTTCATACAGATGTCATTGTTTGAAAATTATAACAAAAAACAGCTACTCGAAATTTGTAGCTACGGGTGAACATTTTTATTCATAAATTTCTTGGAATCAAAATGAGTTCGCATGAGAGCTGTTTGGACACACTTCGTTTCACTGAGCAGTCGACGATGTGGGCATTTATGGGAACTGAATGAACACCTTGAGCTTGAAAGGTATTCATATATTGTTAAAAACGATCTCTGCCAATCCGCTCCTCTCGATGTGTCCACGCGGTATTTTTCATCGAAAGCGACTTCGTATGGGCTGGAGCAATGAAGAAGCGACGAGAGCGATGCGACAAAAAATAACGACAGGAAAATTTTTCAGGGTAGTGACATAAAAAATACGGTTAATTTTATGTGAAAAATAACGGTTATGTGTTTTCCCAGTCAATATTTATGAGCAAGAAGTTTTCGTTGTCTAAAAACTTGTTTTCAGGTGTTTAGTTAGAAGTAAATAACTAGTTGATTAGTGAATGCTGTATATTGAGTTTTTTGTAACTTATGATGAATTGCTGCTCCCGTTTTATCTCGGTTGCGAAGGACATCGATAGCCTGCTTTTTTTTTTCGTTTTGTCCTCAAGGTTCATACTTTTTATGGGTCAGTCATCATTACCTTGTATATGCATGCCTGTGGTCAGTCTCAGCTTGTACTGTCTGGTCAACTCACGTGTTTTCAGTTGCTTGCGGAGTAGTAATGTTCAGATGTGTATTGAACTTGACGTGAAAGTTCTCAAGGGGAACTGCTTCGCACAATATGAGGGAGCACGTTAGATGAAGTTTATGTGCAGTGATGCGGATGTTACCATCACCGGTCACTCAAAGAGTGTATAGGTTATAAGCAATCTGCATCAAAGAATAACGTGGAATGAAGCGCATGGATACACATTGTGCGATAAAATTATGTGGTGTAAGGGAATACGAAGTTGAGTAAAGGAGCTTCCCTAGACGTAACGAGGGCTTAACGTTGGATTCCTTTGATGCCGCTGGATTACGCCAACGCGACCAAACAGCCAATCATTGTAAACTTGCCAGAATAATTAGTGCTGCTGCGTAAATTACTTCAGCTCGCCTATGACCACTGCCAGCGAATCAAGCTCGAGCTGGGACGCCTTACCAGCAACCGTGCGCTGGCGCCCGTGTCTCATGACCCTCGGCGGGAGGCATAACGAAGCGTGGCTCGACGTGCGCGGCTTAATTACGTCACGCTTCAAATGCGAGTGGCTCATCGGGTGCAGCGCGTTTCGTAATTCACATGCAATGGAGGCTGAGTGGCGCGAGAAGTTTAAAATGAGACTGCGGATATACCGAGGAGGCTGTTAAATAAAGGCCAGTAGTGGTTTTCTGCAACGGCTCCATAGAAAGGGCTATCAGAACGGCGCCGTGTAATGCGCAAAAGAAACTCTATAGATTTGAAATATGACATGAATAAGCGACGAACAATAATAAAAAAATTGCCCGCAGCTTCCCTCGGGGGAACACTGAGGAGGATGCGGACCATATAATTGGTTAACGGGGTGTTAAAGTGCGACTTACTTGGGTCGATGGCTAAATTGGTTAACGTGGTTGTGAAATGGGGTGTTAAATTGCGACTTACTTGGGTCGATGGCTAAATTGGTTAACGTGGTTGTAGGAGGGGGTGTTAAATGAGTGAACACGTACACACGTATGCGAAAGGGCGGCGCTGGTCGAAGGGACGTCGATCATTGTGTTTGTGGATTCGTTGGAATTCATTTCACCGCGACCTTGGACGTCGACGCGCCGTACAAACCAACCGACGAGCGGCAACTGAGCGAGCGAGCGCCGACCTTGAGTATATATACAGCACGACGGCGCATGCACTGTCAGCTGTTGAATGTTCTCGAAGCGCGACGCCACATGCGCGTCCACTGGAGAATCAGGAGAATTGTAGATGTCGAACGCGGTGTGTAGAGGAGGAAGGGTGCACAGATGGTGGAGGAGTGAAGCGCGCGTGGTGTGTAGAGGAGGAAGGGATGCACAGATGGTGGAAGAGTGGGCGACGGCGCGACGGCGCATGCGCGCGCGTCAGCTGTCGAATGTTCGAGAAGCGGTGTGGACGGCGCAGACGACGCGGACGGCGCACTACAAGGCGCGAGTATAAGATGCTCCGCATCTAAAAAATGCTGTGTTCCGAAGTGTCTCCCGCTCTCAAACAAATAGGACATAAAAGTAAGATGTCCCGCTTACCAGAACGACGTTGTCATTGGAAAACCTGTCATAGTGGCCGAGTTCAGGTGAACGTTGGCCTGTCTGGGGCTTTTCGACGCCGCACCTAAAGAAAAGTACACACGGACATTTCGTTTTTTTTTTCATACATATCAGGGCTTATGCGGGGCAGTTGGTTTACCAAAATTAATAGATATGACACGCAAAAATGCGGCTGTTCATTTTTATTTCTGGCCCTCTCAACTTTGTGAAGCGTGTTCACTACGCGTCAATAAGCCAGCACCTGAACAGGAGACATAAGTGTTGTTGTTTTTTTTTGTACAGCGGAAGTTGCTATGAGCTGGAAACCAAGTATTTCTAAGAACCACTTGGTGCCTGGAACAATGCAAAGGTACTCAATGCATATCAGGGCGGAAAGACTTTAGCATGTGTAATATATAGCATGGTACATCGAAAAAGGAAGAGAGCAGCGTTCCAACGAACATGGTATAAGCATGGTATATAGCATAGTAAAAGACTAAAACAGCAACGAGGTGTCGCCGAATGTGTGTCGCTCAACGAATGAGTCGTTGAATGCTTTCACAGCATTACAAAAAGCTCAGTCCGGATTCTAAGCAAAGCGCATATGACGCCCTATGGGTTTGTAACATCTAGCACGATTTTCCACAGATTGAAGAATAATGATTAGTATATTAAATTGTTCTTTGTTTAGTAATTGTGACTACTTATATCGTAGTTGGTACCCGTAAACAAATATTTAATAGTTGCCAAGGAAGATTTTAAGGTACCCACGATCCATTTCCTCGGCACTTCAATAAAGTTCTTTCCCTCTTTCTTACCTCAAAGTTTGTAATATAACGTGGTAGTAGAGTAAAGTGACAAACGTTCGTCACAAAATTGGAATTTTCTAGTTATTGAATCGTTTAAAGCGTTTACCGCAAAAAAGTGCTCATCAATAATTTATCTTCAACAACCACAACGTCAACAATGTACACATAAAACGTTACAGATGTGTAACAGGTACCTTGCTCCTCCGCAGAATGACGAGTAGTGGTGCAGGGGCGCTTTTCCACTTGACAAAATTATTATGCATGGTGTAGTGGGCCCCTTGCAAGTGTATTTCTTTTAGTAGGTCCAAGAAAGTTTACAATGGCCCGTATGCCACACTTCCAGCGTTCACTGTGACGGTGCTGCGCTTTTCGCGCTGGCCTTGCGTTTTTCGGCAATATCCTCCCACAGGAATACGTAATTGTTTTAGCAATTGAGGTTATTAGTCAAACGTTACGTAAATACCCACACTCTGTTTATTAAGAATTATATAAGCGACAATTTTGTCAAGGAATGTAAAGGGGATGTCATGAATTGTGAAGTTAAATGTGAATGAAGAAAAGTGGACGAAAAAATTATGTGCCGCCTTGACGAACCGCACCTGCAACCTCCGAAAAGCGCATCCGACGTCCTTATTATTTTGTCTACTTGAGTTGAAGCGATATTTTGTTTTTCATTAATTAAGACCAAGACACCGAAAAAGATGGTATAACTGTTATTGTATTTTTTTATACTGCCATAGTCGTACCCTCTACCGATATTCTCACAGTATTTCTAAATTTACTTTTTTTCACCTTCTCAGTACCAGTAAATTGAACTCCTTGAAATTGAAATGCTTACTGCCACTGAATCACTATCTACTTCTCAAGAAATCAAAACAATGAGATGAAGCATCAAATAGGGAACCAGATATTAAGGTGATTATTTTCTCCGATCATCGTGTCAGCAAAAACCACACGAAACAACGAAAACTAATAGGATTAGTAGCTTTTTCCGACAAAAAGAGAAAAAAAAGCAAGCAACCAAACTAAAGAGCAATTGGAGTTTCATTTTACGCCAGAATGGTGAGAATGATTTCACAAAATTTAATAAACTTTTTAGATACCGGAAAAGTTCACACTGTTTGTTTACTTGCGAAGTTAAGCTAATCCGCCCCTGTCATCGCGATAATCAAGCCGTTCAAATAATGCTGAAAAATCAATAGTGTAAAGCACATCATACTTCACTCGCTGGTTCGCTAATTTTCAATAACATCTGATGATGCTTACTATAATGATCTCAGATGCAACTTTTTATATTGAAAGAAGTTGTTTTGAAACTCTGCACAACAGTTTTCTGTTGCGACGGAATTGAAAAAATTGACTTGAAATCTCTCGTGAAACAACTTCTTCCTTTTATCTGTTCTAACATGTCGTCACGTGTTCCACGCTATACCTTGTTTTTCTAGTATGTTGTTCGTTTGAATTTCATGAGTTCATTGACATGTTGTTGCATTCGACACACGCAATATATACTAATGTCGTATACCTACTCGAATGCATCGTGTGCAGTATGCAGTACATTGGACAAACAGAAACACCATTTAGGATTCGTTTGAATAATCACAGAGCCCATGCGAAATCAGCCCCAAGTCTACCTCTATCAAAACATCTCTACCTTCCCGACCATGCTTTCGACAAACTATCAGTAACATTCTTAGAAACGGGATTTAAATCAAACTAAAAACGTGTACAACGAAAGTCATACCTCATAGACCTATTTAACACAATTGATAGAAAAATAAATGAGAATCCTGGTACACTTGCAGCAATTAAAGCATTAGAAAACAATAACGGCAATAATGAAAGTAGTAACTGAGTTCACTGCACTGCAGCTGCGAAGGGCACTGGACACTTCAAAACAATTCCAAGTGTAACTACTCTTCCTAAGTGCAGCTGTCGTCTGTTTCTGTTTCTACCTTACTATCCAATCAATTGTACCAAGCATGGCATGCCCAACAGCAACCCTGCACACAATTGGGAGGCCCCTACCGCGTGCGTGAACCAAAAGCGGCCCAGAATGGACATTGCACCCGCTTGCCAGCCTCTGCGGCAATACGCGGTGCCCCTCTTTCGACAACGGGATGTCCACGAGGCGCCGAGTGGCTAAAGGCTCGAACTTCTTGAAAAAAAAAAAAAGCTATTTTTCCGCACACCGAATTGCCAGAGCCATGCGGTGCCGTCTGGTCTGGAGCAATACGCTAGTGGAAGGAAGGATACCAAGAACGCGGGCATCCTAAACGTTCACGTCGAAAAAAAAGGAGAAAAAAATGAAGGGGAGAGAGAAGGAAAGAAAATGAAAGGGAAAAAAAGAAAGAGGATGGAAGGGGGCGACCGGTAGAGTCCACTTCGTTTCATCATTGAGTTTTGAAGACGATATAGTCTTTCTTGGGGAGCTTCGACGCAAAAATTTTGTTCTGCCTGTCTATCTATCCGTCTGTACATTTGTCTGTTTGTCCATACTTAACGGTATTTTAAGTGGCGTCAAAGTGGCCAAACGATACGCCAAACGGCCGACCTCATTCGCAGCACCCACCAATATTGCTCGATATTCAGCGTTAATTTGTGCGATTGTGAATTAAAAATCAATTATTGCGCATATCTGAGGCACCATAACAACACGTCAATATTCTGTATGTGTGTCTATTACTAGAAAAGGCATACATGAGTAATTCTAAGGACCGTAGCGTTTATCATGTTGCACTGACCATGCAACGCTTGCACGAAAAGGGAAGTGTTTCCAACGCTTTGCTAAGACGACACGGTGGTGGCACCCTCCAGTCACCTTGCGTTCTACAACTTATCACCTCCGAGACGGGCGCGCAGGGCGCGCGCGCTTTGTTGTCCAAGATAACTGCCAGATTTGATTGATTTGATTGATTGATATGTGGGGTTTAACGTCCCAAAACCACTCTATGATTATGAGAGACGCCGTAGTGGAGGGCTCCGGAAATTTAGACCACCTGGGGTTCTTTAACGTGCACCCAAATCTGAGCACACGGGCCTACAACATTTCCGCCTCCATCGGAAATGCAGCCGCCGCAGCCGGGATTCGAACCCGCGCCCTGCGGGTCAGCAGCCGAGTGCCTTAGCCACTAGACCACCGCGGCGGGGAAGATAACTGCCAGAGAGCGCTCATGTCTCACGTGTGACGTGACTTGATGCGCTCGTATGACTGCGTTCACTGAGTATGCGTCGTACGATTGAGTATGACTGCGTTGGTCCCGGACAAGCTACCAGCGCTGCACCATTGCCACTGAGCTTCGCAGCCATGTTCCAGCCAGCTCAAGCATTGAAGCCGCACTTTGACCCGCCTCTACCACCGTTCCGCACCACCGACATCGAGCCATGGTTCCAAGAGTTCGAGGCTGTCTTGGAGCTCAACAGCATCTGGCTTTAAGAATTCATGTTTGAGGTCCTGGAGTATGTTCTTCCACCCGACATCAAGCGACGCCTCACCTATTTCTTTTGGAGCACCCGCCCCTATGACGGACAACGGGACGCCGCGGTTTTGCGGCGCTGAACACCGCCTCCGACAAGATACGGACCGAGCACAAGGCACTTCTTCATCAACCGATATCCAGCCTTCTTCGCATTTGGAAGTTCCCGATAGTGACAGCAGGGCGTCGACTATGCCTCCCACACCATGGTCCGTCCAGATTATCGCCCTGCCAACAATCACCGACTACACAAGCGACAGAAATCACCCTGTCGCTGCAAGCGGCCCATCGACCAAAATACCCGCCACCCCAGTGTCTCCGCTTCCTGTTTCCGAAATGTTAGTTCTGTCACCAGGGCCACTTCCACCTCTCTCCTTGGCAGATTCGACGCCGCTTACAACTTCGGACACCGTCGGATTCTTAGCACAATCCTGTCCGGCCGCACAGGCTCCTGAATCGTCAATGACAGATGAAGCAGCTGAGCCACCTGGTGGCTTCTTGGGCACAACTGCCAAGCCCCCCACTAGGACGGGGATGACAGCGTACAACGCACCAGGCCGGCCAGGTTTGGAACCGCCCGCGCGTGCTAGAACAGATACTCAAGCAGTCAATGAGCATGTTCCCCTGTCCACGTGCTGCTCGTCACCAGACTCTCAACGGAATACCTCGGCCACTGGTTCAAAGTCCAGTCTTACCGTGGGGTCTGCACCTCCTCTGCGTGACATCCTCTTGAACGAGGCCCGGGTATGCCAGTGGCCAGGCCCCGGAAATGCAAGCGCCCCGGCTCCTAATGCGCCAACATCCAGCCACGATCTCGCACGTCGCCGAGTTGTGACTCAAACACGGCGACGTCATCGTAGACGTATACCCAGAGGCAAACGCACGGGCAGCTTTCTACCCGCCCTTCCAAGTTACCCCAGGGTGCAGACATCCACCGCAAGAAGGCGGAAGTATGGCGAAGGCACCCTCTGACACGTCATGAAATATGGAAGACAGGCTGATATCAGTGCTCCACACATCAGCAGTCGGCATTGCGCCGATGACGTTGTGTGCAGCGCCGGCAACATGAACAGCACATTTACAGCGCTCCCTCGCCATTTGAGGGGCAGCCCACTACCTACGGTAGGCGTCGTGTGATCATTACAACACCATGGTGCAGCAATTGCCGGCCTTGCAGCAATTGCCTGCAGCAATTGCAGCAATTGCCGGCCTTGCAGCGATTGCCTGCAGCATGGATGCTACGCAACGCGATATTTGGCGTCAGTTCATCGCCGAAAGTAACGTCAACGTCGCAGGTATGCGACTTGCGCTACCGGCTCATACGGATGACCACCCTTGCTTCCAGCAGTCTCCGTACCTCGCAACCCTCGCCCGCGGCGATTCTCCCAGAGTCACCCGCCAGAGACCCACTGCTTACCGACGGCCACTTCCCGTTGACAATCTGGGCTTCCTAAGGGACACCTTACAGATTGCCGTTCATGTATATAGTATTTGTCGTTCTTTTTCTGTAAATATGTTTTCGATCGCCAAAAGTGCTAGAAGGGGAGCCTATGTAGCGTCACGCTTGATTTGGCCAGCTGGCCGCGCCGAAGAAGCGAGCTGCGTGGCTCGTGATGCGCGAGCCACGAGAAATGGCAGAATGACCTAGCTTCGAAACCTAGCTGGACGCTGCAATGGCGACTTCGCTTGCGCCTGCATCCCGAATAAATCTGTGACCTCGGCACGGGCTCATCACCGCCATCTCGCCTCTCGTTCCTCTACAGAATCTTTAATGATGATGTGTATCTCGCCCCGTGGAATCGCTGGATATCTGGTGGAATTCTGGTTGCACCTAGCTTGGTCAGGTTTAATCACAGAAGATCATTTGTGACTGCACGGAAACATACATCTTCGCTACTTGTTTTGTTACAAGGTATCGTTGGGGCCTGCTTTGCTGACACAGAACATTTGGCTCTGATGCCTCTCCAGGAAGATGCAACGCTGTCGCCTCTTGCTAACGACAGCCATAGGACGACCACTTCTTTAAGTGCCACCATTAATTCTAATCTACCGGCGGTGCAAAAAGATCTGTTGGCACTATTTCGAAAACACAGTGCTCCTTTTGACATACACTCCAAGCTTATCGGGTGCACTGCCGTTGCCCTGCACCCCATTGAAATCGAAGAAACACGATCGTACGCTGTCGACCATACCGCGCATCTGTCGCCGAGCGCAAAATTTGCGAGGAAAACATCGCGGATATGCTTAAACAAGACACATTCGGCCATCGTTCAGATTTTGGTTGTCACCTGCTGTGCTGGTCCGAAAGAAGGATCTCGGTATGACTGAGTTGATTATCGAGCAGTCCTTAAGATCGCGAGCGAGGGCGTATATTCGATGCCGCGAATCGGCGATACCCTTGACTCACTCCTAGGCGATGAATAGTTTTCAAGTCTCAATTTACAATCAGGCTATTGGCAAATACCTATGCATAAAGCGTAAGGACAAGATGGTCTTTGCAATACCAGATGGTCTCTACGAGTTCAATGTAATTCCTTCCGGTTTATGCAACACTCCGCAACATTTCATTGTATGATATATACAGTTCTTCGTGGCCTTGAGTGGAAAGCTTTTTCGTGCTATGAGGGCGACATTGTTATTTTTCTTCTAACTTCCATCAGCAAGTTCAGCGGCTGGACGAGGTTCTAACGTAAATTTTCAACGCCGGGCCACAACTCAATACAAAACAATGTCATTTCGCCTAAAAAAACATCATAGTGTTGGGCCATCTTTTTTTGTAAAGATAGTGTTCGACTGAAAGGTGACTGCTGTGACACGCTTCCCTCGCCCTGAAAATCAAGAGCAATCACGCCGTTTTCTGGGCCTCACGTCTTATTTTCGGCGTTTTATCTGCAATTTCGTCTCCATTTGGTCGCCGCTGCATATGCTGCTGACGCCGGGTAAAGCCTTCACATAGACAAATGATTGTGACATCAATTTTGCTGCCCTAAAGGCGGCACTGACACCTGACTCAGCCCTTCGTGACTTCAACGAGCATGCCCCTAATTGTTTGCACAACGATGATAGTGGCCATGGCATCGGTACCGTTCTTTTACAGTGGGATGCAAGTGGTCGAGGAAAAGTCGTTGCCTAAGCCAGCCACGCACTCACAATGCTGAACAAAAGTACTAGATTACGGAACCGAAACGTTTCGCTGTAATTCGGGCCGTGCAAAAGTTTCGCACACAGGTTTACGGCCACCATTCATTCGTAATTACCGACCACCACGCGTTATGTTGGTAGTCATTGCTGGTGAATTTGTTCGGGCGCCTTGGGTGTTGGGCGCCCCGAATGCAAGAATACACCTTCGACGTTGTTTACAAATCTGGAGAACAACTCAAGGATGCCGCTACCCTCTTTCGTGGTCCTCTACGACTACAACAGAGAGCAAGCCCCTTCAGTGCTCGTCTCATAACGATGCGCCCAGAAGTCCAACAACGTTTTCAGAAATAGCGGTTGCTGACCCGATGTTGCCCAATCACTACATTAAGTAGTCTTTTGTCAACATTAAGATCCATATGGCTGTCGCATGTTTCAACGACTCCACGGAAAATCCACACCACCTAGTTCAAGGTTGCACCAGCAACTCAGACTGTTTAAGATTGAAAATGACATAGTCCATCAATATCTTTAGAATAATGAAGGACGTCGATAGGTTCCAGTTCTTCCACGTTGGCTTCGCACGCAGTTCCTTGAAGCCTTTCGCGACAACCCATCTGCCAGTCACTTGCGCTTCAACTAAACATAAAGCGGCATTAGAAGCCTCTTCTTATGGCCTCGGCTTTCTACCACTGTCGCAAAGCACATTTCTTTTTGCGCACTATTTCAGCAGCGCAAGCTGCCAACTTCACTTCCTGCTGGCTTGTTTCAACCAATCCCATGTCTGAAGAAATTTTTTGCCATTGTTGGAATCGACCTCGTCGGACCTTTTCCCGTAACGTCCGCAGGAATACCAATATATTTTGACGGCGGTTGATCAGCTCACGTGGTACTCGAAGACCACTCCTCTGCGCTCTAATCCTGCATATGACGTGCCCACCTTCTTGTCTGGCGCCATGGTGCGCCCCGCATCCTTTTAGGTGATCGCGGCAAGAATTTTCTGTCCGCAGTAATAGACAAAATGCTTAAAAGTTGCGGCAAAGTTAACATGAAAACATGAGCATGCCACCCTCAAATCAAAGGCATCACAGAGCGATTACGTCGCACACTAATTAAGATGATAGCAATGTATATTGGCCCAGTTCACGACAACTGCGACAAAATTTTACCATTTCTCACGTTTGCGCATAGTATGTAGCGCATATGCATGATTCTCCGAACAGTGTTTTGCAACGTCCAAACGAGAATAAACAAATATGGGCTTTCGCTTCACAAAACCACAGATTACGCGTGTTGCCGCAGTGAAGTCCACCGGAAATTTCGGACATTCATTTTTATTTAACGTGGATTGACATCGCTCAGTTCGAGGGCGTCTATCATTTTGATTCCATCGAAACACGACTGCCACAGTCGGAATCGAACCCACGAGCTTCGGGTCAGTAGCTTAGCACCATGACTACTGGTCCACCGTGGCGTACTGTGCAAACACAAAACAATTAATCCTATAATACCTTCTTTTAAACTCTAAGATTTTGGTAGGAGTGCATAATGAACACGTTTCATAGACTGGCGATTGCGCTCTGAACTGCACGTGCATTCACACCGTCATGTCAGAACCGGTCGCTTATGGGGAAAAGCACGTGACAATGTGAGAGCCTGTGACCCCACGAAGCCATTCTGCAGTTCCGCAAGTGGGGGGCCATCTGGTGGCTCGCCGCCTGAACGTGTCTGCACACTGATTGCCCCAATGATGTATTGCGTGCTACTGGTTGATAGAAACGCGTAGGTAAAAGAGGGGGGGAGAGGAGGAAATATAGTGGAGACGCGTTGCGTAGCGTGTAGCGACTCGCTGGGTGGGCAAACAAGCTGCGACCATGAAGAGGGCGTACCAAGGGTAGCGGATGAAGCACGCATATGGAGCATCTGGTTTTTGTGTAGTGCCCCACGCGTTTCTTATTATTATTATATTCTTCATTACACATTCGCGAGTCTGCAGACTGTCTCTGCACAGTATATGGGCGAAGTAGTCACAAGCGTTGACGTTTACGCTACGCAAAAAGTAATGTTTTGCGGTGATGCCATGATTCTCGGAATGCTCCTTGTTGGCAAAAAGCTTCGTTCCCGTCTTGCCATGCTTACCAAAACGAAAGACCATATTCACTAATAACTGATGCTTATTTACTTTTATGCGAGCAAGGAAAAGAAAGCAAGGTGCTCCGCAAAACGTAACGGAAAGTACGTTGCTATATATAATTTAGTTACATGAATATTACATTAAAATCAAAGACATCCAACTATGGTACATGAAAGAAGTACCATTCTAAGTTAGAACCAGTATTGTAGAGACATATTGAAATTAAGAGTGAAAGTGCGATGCATATCAATTCTAAACATTTATACAAAATGACAAATCCTTTCTCTCACTGTAGAGCGCACTCCCTCTGGAGACATCATAGTATTCTTGAACTTACTCGAAGTCGAAAAGGCACAGAGCAATGGTTCCTACATGCACCGCATTACGAACTCAGTTAAATACCCCGAGTGTCATTTCATGGGGCTAGATGTGAAGTGGCTCTCAAAAAATGCCACTCCCTGTCACTCACTCACTTGCACTGAGCAGCCCACCCCTTTCAAGTATGTAATATACGTGCCGATGGTGAGGATGAGTCATCCCTGCTTTCGCGCGAATCAAGCGAAATCCTTGCGTCCAGCACACTCGAAGTGAAACACACAGTGCGTTGCGAGTAGGTATGCCAAAGAGGACCGTGTCGAGATACTGGAAAAACTGCTGACTTGCTTCGTGCGTGAGTGTCCCATATCTTCGTTCACCTATTTGCTTTTCTGCTCACGGAAGACAGCCTCGGGCACTTTCTTCTTGCGGTGTCAGCAAAGAAGGGACATATCTACGACTTTCGTGCGAGCCTCCTTCTTATAAGTCCTACTGGTGACGGAATATATGTGACTGATGCTTACGTTTTTGCATCCCCGTTAGGAGTACTGCGAGAGAAACGGCGAACATCGTAGTCACCAACTTGATTGGTTTCAGGGAGAAATGCCGCGTTAGAAGTTCCAATGAGAGTCAACACGGCGCATACGGGCCATCTCGAGTCCTGAGCAAACGGACCGAGCGATATTGCCATTCCCGACTCTCCCACCCTCGACAGCCGAAGCCGAACGCTGGCATATACTTCGGGATGGCAGCGACACTTGGCCCGTCCTCGTGGCTCCGGTGATGACCTCAGGACTTCAGTTCGCACGTGCACGCATACTCGCGTTACTTCGTGACAGTTGCATGCAGTGCCGGGAAAGTCTTTCAGATATGTGTTGCGGGTGAAGTTACGGACCAGCCGCAAGCAGTAAAAATACCGAGGACGGAGTGTCATGCTTCTCTATTTCTGACGTGTACACCATGTTCTTTGGTTTCCTATCCTTTGATAGCTGTTTGCTGTTGTGCTAAGTTCCGATTGCAGCCGCGCCAACAGTTCATCCCCATGCAGTCTACTAGAAGTGTCCGTGGTGTCAAAAGTATGATAGATATTTTACCGTGAACGTAATTATTTTGACTCATCAGCCATATATAGTAATAACAGTCTAATCAACAGCCACCTGTACAGCTGAAAAATAAGAAAAAGAAACCGTTAGGTACTTGAAACACTGCAGAAATGCCTTCCGACTTGAATGAAGCTTGTTTAAACAGCTTTATTTACGTGACATTTAGTGCATGCTAAAGTAGTAAATAAGAACTTAGAACCTAAAAAAAAGAAACGATGGGATAATTTTCTATAAAGCAAGATCCGACAGATGTTCATTTATGGTGCCAGTACAACTAAGCTGACTATATATCGAACTCTGGTAAATTTAATGGTCACTTATGTTTAAATATTTTCAAACCCGACGATGTTTTAACGTCAATGCATCGGAAAAATTTCGCCGACATTGAATAAAGATACTGGCACACTTGAACATCGAGCATTGGGCTGTGCGATACGACCCATGAAGTAGGCGTTTCCCGACTTTTCTCATGCATTTGGGAGGATGAGCGGCACGATTAGAAGGGCGCCACGAAGGGTTAGTAGAAAGGATCTCTTGCCAACTCGTTCTGTCTGCTACGATTCCTCAAAGTCATGTGGGATTGCTGTTCGCTTCTTGTCTTTCTTCGCTGACGAATGACTACTTTAAAACTGAAGAATGTGACCATTCTTTAAGAAGCCGGCTACAGTCGACACAGCTCAACACATAAAATAGAAACATTGCCGCTGCGTACAACACCCCAAGAACCACGCTGAGTATGGCAGTGAAAAACAACGCCAACGGAAGGGCCTAGGCAGCCGAGGTTTACAATACCGCCATTGAAGGGACGAGACGTAGTAGCAACACGAATTGAACTGTTGATTGCTTGGTGCATGGCCTTCTTATATACCATTTGCCGCAGCTAGTTTGTCTATACAAATCTAGATGGTGCCACCCCACCGAAATGCCATGGCCTTCTCTTTGGCGGCGCGGCCGTGATGTGACGTCTGGTGGACGTTGCCCTGCAGCCTACGGCAAGAAACGGTAGTGGTAGCGATTATTGAAGCAGCAAAATGCACCTAATTTCTGTCAGCCATAAGGCGACATGGCGTAGGTGCCTAAGAGAAAAAAAAGAATAAGAAGCGGGTGGCGTGGTCTATGCGCTGCGCCCGCTTTGCTGGCCTTCAACCCGGGAGTGGTGGCAGCATGTCGGTGACGGTGAAGAAGTGGAAAAAAGAGGGCCGTTAATTCACGTTTTCAAACGTGGCAGCCCCATTTACCGCTTCGGAAAACCATCTATTGAATGAAAAGCATGTTAGTCCTGACACGGATTGTGGTCGAGTACATCGGGGCTCACTAACAAGTGACAAGGAAATATGCGGGTGATAGTAGTTAATCGACGACGCTGCAACCATCATGCGAAGACACCTAGCACGTGGACGGAAACACATAACTACGGCGTGTAGCATCAGGTTGCTGCTCAGGTTCACGGGCTTGAAAGCACCGACTGCATTTCACCAAAAGGAAACATTTCATGCTCTCTCATTTGTTACAGCATAGATCGAGGGTTATGAGTTTTTGATATATTTCTAGTGCTAAAGCCAATCTGTTTTTTCGTATATTCACATATTTGTCACTAGTGAAACAATTCAGTGAAACGATTCAGCCGTCGATTTGCACGCCTAGTCATAAACTACCACATGACACGTAGCAAAATCGACATGGAGTGCTGTGACCTTGTGCAATCCTTTAGGGGCGAAGCTCCTTATAGTCTAACCTTGTGACTAACAACGCGTAACCAAGAAAGAAGAGACGAGCAAGAAAAGATGGCAAAAGAAATGGATGACCATTTCTCGTCTCATTTCTTAGATGGCGTTACTCTGCCGTTACTCTCCAAAGTTCGGCTTTTATCTGATTGGCTTCAGCGTACGCTTTGCCAACGAGTGCCTCTCTCAGTTTCGTGGATAGTCACCGTACGTGGCGGATTGATGGTGGAGCATTGACAGAGCAGAGCGGCGGGCGCGTTGAAGACGCTTGCGCTAGGCTTCCTTTGCTCGTGTCTCGTCAGTGTTACCCACGTGCTGTCTGCATTCTCAAACGCAATCGGACGCATGGACGCATTCACGGATGGAAGGATACGCGGACGGATGAACACTTCGCCCCACTCATCATCATTCACTTCGTGGATATGCTATAGGTTTTTTAGCAGAACATTAACCAATTAAACTGCAAAAATAGTTTTTCGCAATTAGCCCAGACTGTGCCAATGATGAAATTTTGTGCCACATGCATAATAGTGTCATAATTTGAGCGATAAGCGATAGTACTATAAGAGAAATTAAGGACTTTATCGAATTGTTGTTTATTCATGAAACCACAGTGTAGTACTACATGCGGTTATATGACGTGTACCCAAGAAAC
The DNA here is from genome assembly GCA_013436015.1 of Rhipicephalus annulatus. Classification (NCBI taxonomy): domain Eukaryota; kingdom Metazoa; phylum Arthropoda; class Arachnida; order Ixodida; family Ixodidae; genus Rhipicephalus; species Rhipicephalus annulatus. Next base: position 252,816 of record WOVY01000861.1, read on the forward strand.
GAGGGCATTTCTGCATTGCCTGCCATGGTTTTCGACCATGGTGGCGGGAGAACTGAACCCGCTACCATGCGTTAAGCAACGAAACACCACGTCTACTCAGGCAGCATTGTGGTTCCCACGCCATAAACTGTTCCGAAAAACAAAAGAAAAAGGAAGCCTGGATTAAGTCGCGCAAGGCTTGAAACAGCGAAAAAGGACGATCTAGTTGCTTGTAGGTATTCGCTAGGTTTTAGCAAGATGATGCAAGGCTTTTCTTGGTTGCTTCTAGGTTGTTGCCAGGCGCTCCGCCGCGGTGGTCTAGTGGCTAAGGTACTCGGAAGGTGACCCGCGGGTCGCAGGAGTGTATCCTGGATGCAGGGGCTGCATCCTGGATGCAGGGGCTGCATCGTCGATGGAGGTAAAAATGCTGTAGGCCCGCGTGCTCACATTTGGGTGCACGTTAAAAAAACCCAGGTGGTTGAAATTTTCGGAGCCCTCCACTACGGCGTCGCTCAATCATATGACGCTTTTGGACGTTAAACCCCACATATCAATCAAATCAGGCTGTTGCCAGGCTTTCCCAAGGTAATGCTAGTTCTATCTAGGTTGCTTCTAGGTTATTTGTAGGATTTAGTTAGGTGATGCTTGGTTGTTTAAAGCTCGTCGATAGTCTTTCAGCAAGGTAATGCTAGCTTGCTTGATGGTAGTTGCTAAGCTCATATCTCTATGCTGTTTCCTAGGTTGCTAGGACGGATGGACTTGTCCATGTCCATCCGTCTGTCTGTTTTTCCCTCACGATAGAGCCACCTGCTTGCTGAGTGAGTCATACAGTTCGACGGTTACGAACCCGTCACAGACATGTATAGACAAACCCACGGCTTAGAAGCTTCGAGCCTAAAAAACAGCCCTTGGAGTGATCTCATAGACGCTTTTCTTGTAATCAATAATAATAAATAAGAGTAGCAAGTACGAATTAAAATAATTTATTCAGGAATAAAGTAATAACAATAAATAGCTTACAACTTAAAGGGACCTTACTCTCGCCGTTTTCAGTGGATGTGGCATGCGACAAAAATGGCGCTCTGCAGAGGACTGTTTCGCGCTACGGCGTAACAAGAAACTTTCCGAGCCATGCGCTTGCAGGCACAGACAAACCAGCTTGGTGTACTAGATTCAGAGTTGCATTGTAGGTGCCGTCCTCTCATGAGGCGGTCCTTGCATACTTCCCTTTTTCCACTAAATGTTGATGGAGGCGAAAATGCTGTAGACCCGTGTGCTCTGACTTGGAAGTTAAAGAACCCCGGCTGATAGAAATTTCCGGAGCCCTTAACTATGGTGTCTCTCGTAATCGTATGGTGTTTTAAGGACGTTAAACCCCACATATCAGTCGATCAATCCAATAAATGTTTTTACCACCACCACCATCGAAGTAGACTGGCTCATACCTGTGGTGGTGTGGACAACATTACTTAATACATTCACATTTCAATTAGATGTTTGACTGGTCTCTCGTGCGCGTCGTCTATTCTGAGTAAACGAACCGATTCTACTGGTACCTTTTTTTGGTACAGTTTGCTTTAGGCCGTGGAGCTTAACAAGATAGAGTTTCGTGGTAAACTTCGCGCGCGTATTGCATCACTTTCAGCATTTCTCAAGCCCTCCATGGGTCATCACTGCAAAATACAGAGGGAGGAAGAGAATATCCGGACCCCAACTCTTTATTTTTTGTATTGTATACCACAAGAAGAGTATATGTTAGGTTATCCCAAAAGCTGGCTTCTCTTCAATAAAATTTATTCTTTTTCAATGACATCTTATCAATTAGTACAAACGTGTGGAAAGTTTTGTATAAATAAAAAAAAACGCCTGGCCTGCGTAGAATGCGCACCACAGTCCCAACGACAGCTGGAAGAGTGGCTTTACTAGAGCCTTTTTGTACAGTCCTAGGTCAATTGCTATAGGTACACTATAGGATAGCACGCAATACGACACAAATAATCATTTTTAAGAGGTAGGAAAATTGCGCTAGTTTTTCTTCGATCTACGCAGACGTGTTGTACACGCTGCACACCTGTAAGACGTCATGTGCACTCCGTTTATGATGTGGCTGAAAACAAATAATTATATGTGAGCCTTTCGTAATAAGTTGGGAACATTCTATAGCCCACTCACTACGCAATTTATTTTGCGTGACGCCTCGTTGTCACTTTATTGTTCAAAAACGCCCCTTTGCACATTTTAACGTGATTTCTTTACTGGCATCAAGTCTACTCAGGCTCAGTTTGCTGCGAAGTTTCAAAAGCAGAAATGACTCTTTTAGCTTCTCTTACATGGGATTTATTACAAATGTAGGTTACGTATATACATAGCCTACACAATACCTAAAGCCTCTTCGAAAATTGTACAATAGGCATTACCAAAAAAAAAATTGGGGGACCCTTAAGCCTCACCTTTAAGAGTTGAATGCGATAGCGAAATCTGGCCCCTAGTGCACCAGTCCACCACTAAGTGCATACCTAATTATATGTTTTGTTACACACACACGCACACACGCGCGCACACACGCACACAAACGCGCGCGCGCGTGCTCAACAGCGACGTATCTAAAGTAATGGCAAAGGTTTTCGATCTATTTAACAGCACTTTTAAAACAACTTCATGAAAATAATTTACAGTGATATAGTCACATGGTCCTGTATTACGAACTGGGCGTAGGCATGACACTTGTATTCGTAAATGGTCACATTCTGTCCTCCGTCTCGCGTTAGTTATCTGGTGATTGTCCGTCTTGTTTTTCTGGAGACCTCTTCCGGCCAACCGCAACAAGCATCGCCTTATTGTCGGTGAAATGAAAACTGCAGTACTTCGCTTCTCTAATGGTGTCGTTAGAATGAAAAGCTAAATCTCTGCAAGTGTTGTGGTTTGTTGGAATGGCATTTCCTTGAAGGGGCTTAAAAAGTCTCACATTCCCTGACAGATGGCACCACATTTTCTAGCGTTTGCTGTTTGCTTGATCAATGCCTCTGGAAAGGCATGATACGTTTTCCGCTAGAAGGACATAGCAGTCTGTTTTTATAGCTGTTTTAAAGTTTCAGTGTGTTTTTGAGCGGTGATGGCTGCACTATACCGGCCTTTTTTGATGTAGTTTGATGGCCTTCCAAACGCACCTAGATATCGCCTACTGGCCTCGTTTTCGTCGTGACACCTGTCGAACAAAATGCGATAAAGAGACTCCTTCCCCTACATGGCATTTATGTATTGTTTTTTTCCCGTAGTAGCTGCAAGTAACATCGTGGCTTGGTGTTACGACACCTGCTTGCCACGTGAACGGACTGGGTCCTACCCACAATGGGAACGGAAATTTCATTCCTTATTTCATTTGCTTCTTTCTCGAATTTTATCTCACCACCAATGGTGCCGATGCTAACGGCGGAATTTCTGCGACGGGAGCTCTCTATAGCTATCGTGTTAATGCCATACAACGCTACATCTAAAAGGGTATTAGATGAGCACACTTCATGAACTCTTGGTCCTTGTACAGTGAAAACCACAGTTGTTCATAAAAGTTTCTTAGATACAGAGTCATCTTGCTCTGTGGTAGAATACTGGACTGCCACGTGGAGGACTCGAATTTAAATCTCATTGCGTAGAAGATATTTTTAAATCATTTGAATTTTTTTCTTATTTCGTGTGATAGTGGTTACAGACACCGGCGGAAGCGGTGGTGGACAACTATACGGTGCCAAAATCAGGCCTTGTTGTGATCTTATAACAGGTTTCATTGTGAGTGAATTGCACTGTTCCGGGAGTCTGGTGCAACAGATACCATGTTTACTGGCTTTTTTTTTTTCGCAGTCATAACCTACTGCACACTGAATGCCTTGGTTATCACATTCGGCTGTAGTTTCGCTATCGTTGGTTACCTGCTGAGGTGCTTTTATGAACGCGTGGTCGGTGATACAAGACTGGATGAAACTGTAAGGCGCCAGCAGGCCACAAAAGTGATTATGAGAACGCAAATATTATTCGTGTCTACGTACACATGTCCTAAGAAAGGAAGACAGAAATACAAATGAAAGAAGGCAATGAGGTTAACCAAACAACAGTCTGATTGGCTACCCTACGCTGGGGGAAAGGGGAAGGCGAGTAGAGAGAGAACATGCATGTCGCAAGGATACTGCATGAATTACCAGCTAATCAGCGCGTACTACTTTGAGCAACACTTTTCCTATTCACTTCACTTTTCACGTGATTGAGATGCGTAAAATGTTTACAATTCCATTATTCCGTTAGTCGGTGTCTACTGCAGATAAAAACATTTATTAAAAAAGGGGGTGTAAAATGTTTTATTTACAACTATACGCACGATACCAGAGGACGTAGGTCTCTTGTGATGAGATAAGCTTTCAAGTGGGTCAACAAGATCTTATTTACCGTAATCGATGCGCTTAGTCGCGCCGTGCGCTAAAGCTTCTGCTCATTTACGCTACACCACACGCAGAAAATTCGGATCGCTAACAGCAGCTTATTCGCTACACTGAAAACAGAGAGACAAAATTTATAGCCGATAGCCTACAGCTTCTTTCTCAATCAACGCAATGCTACATATGTGAATCTGTGACAAACTTGCATATTTGCTCCCGTTGTGAGGCCGTTTTTTACGCGTAATAATTACCAACGTGGTGAACAGTAAATACTAGTAACGTATACAGATTTTTACGTACTCGTCTGACGTTCTTACGTACTGATTGATTACGATCAAAACAGACACAAGCAAGCAGTTGTAGCAGTGACAGCACTATACGATGCGAACACAGCCCTGTAACATGGCACCGAATCGGTAGCTCCGCAGGACCTGTGACACAAGGCAGCAGTTTTGCATAAAGTGTATCGCCAGTACGCCGATTCTCTTCAGTTTACCATAGAATACCATATGAAGAAAGACAAAGGCTGGAAGAGGGAGGGTATAGAGGGCGAAAAAAGGAAAGGGAGAGGTTAACCAGACTTCCTACCATGCACGTGGGTAGCTATACGGGATGGTGAAAGGGAGAGAGGGCGAAATACTTGGAAGATGCCCGAGCTTCGTCTTCTAGAGTAGAACGGGATAGTCGTTTGGCCGTTTTATTGCATCCCAGAATGACTACTGCAAGTACAGCTGTTATAAGTGCGATAATTACTCCTTTTCAGAATCGGTGAAGGTCCCACAACTCGACCGTAAGTCAATGCGCAAACGTACGCAGCTGTTCACTATTTTGATGCTGGGCCTTTGAATCACCCACTCAGTACTCAATTCCCTTCGTTTGACGCAAGGTTCGATTCTACGCTTCTCCCACGCGATATCACATTTGTTAAAGAGGCTCCTTCCGCTTCAATGCACACACAGTTTTTTTTTAAGAAATGTTAAGAAATATTCTGGCTCCACGACAGAATAACTGCTTGCCACACAAGCATCCCGCTTCAATTCTGATTCAAACTAAAAAAAAGATGTATTTAATCTATTTTTATTATATTGTATTCTTTCTCAATATTTTGGTTATGCACAAGATGGTGATTTTCCACTCACAACAAACGACGCTGTCAGTGAGGCCGACTCTAAAATTTCTGCGAAATGAGCTCTAGCGCTCTCGTATTAAAACAGTCACCCTCAACACGCACAGTTAAGTGCAGCTACAGACGAGAAGTTAGGTCAGTTGGCTTGATTGATTGATTTGTGGGGTTTAGCGTCCCAAAACCAGCATATGATTATGAGAGACGCCGTAGTGGAGGGCTCCGGAAATTTCGACCACCTGGGGTTCTTTAACGTGCACCCAAATCTGAGCACACGGGCCTACAACATTTCTGCCTCCATCGGAAATGCAGCCGCCGCAGCCGGGATGTAACCCGCGACCTGCGGGTCAGCAGCCGAGTACCTTAGCCACTAGACCACCGCGGCGGGGCGTCAGTTGGCTTCAAGATTCGCAGAAGTAATCGCACGGCTTTTGGCTGTCCAGTTGTGGGGCCAGGCGATCTTTCCTTGTGATGCATTTGCATGTCGTGCACTCATCTCGCCCTTCATTCGTCGACGTTGTGAAACATTCACCGAGATCGGGAGCAAACTAGCCCGACCGAAATTGATAACCGAGTTAATGTACAGGCTTGAGTTGTACAGGTAAAACGTAGCTTTCGCACACGGCCCTCTGCGCGGGGAGTTGTGCCCGATACCGACTACAGAGAGTCATAGCATCCATGCACCTTTTCCAAAGGCACTTCTTTATCACTCAAAACAAATATGAACATCACGAAGCATTTTTTCCCGAGGAGAGGGCACTGTTTGTAGTGACTATCACTTGAGGTGAAAGGACTCGATGGTTCTAGTGCATGAGTTTAAATATATAATTAAGGAAGTCATTATAATTTACGCGTTCAAGAATAAAAGCATCTTTCAGACACAAAAGCTATTCACCTAGTTTTACTGAATTTCTGCTGTTACATCAAAGCTGTATTTCACTTGATTATTGAAGTACTATCATCGCTATTCCTGCCACAGGCATGCTCATTTCTGAAGGCCCACGACACAGTTCATTATTGCCACCAACAATATATTATAGCAAAAATAAATTTTTCAGAGAGCCTAAAAAAATAAGAAGAAGAATGCAGGAAGTGGTGGCGTTGCACTCATGTCTACGCTGGATGGCCGAGTACATCGGGCCAATGTATGGTCGTGGAAAACCGATTGCTGCTCAAGCACACAAGCATGGTATCACAAGAAAAAAAGAGAGGAGAGCTTTTCGCAGATCAAATTGAAAGCAGAGCCTCACTAGTTGGCAGCGGAAAGAAAGTGAACATAGATTTTTGGAATTCATTCTGCGAGGTCTATACATGCCTCAACAAAAAAGTTTGCATGACTGGCAAGCCTCCCTTGTCAACAGTTATTTTTTCAGGTGTCATAAGCACAAAAGGTTTACTCTGTTGACAGCTTTGTAGAGAGTGCCAGTACAACATTATTTGTCCCTAGTTTTTCAGCGGAGTGCTGTCAATCGGTATAACGATGAGCAATGTAAAATATTTTGAACAGTCTGTGCTGCTTTTTTTAGACGCTTCCAGATTATTATTGCAGTGCTTTAATCTTGCGGTTTTAGAGTAGTTTGAAATAAACTCGATAGCAATGTTCCAACGAGAGACAATAAAATCTTAGAATATCAAGAAATAGAGATATATCTGTATGTAAGGTGATGCATACAGGTTGGCACTTTCATCGTATAGCAGATTTGTAGAATGTATGCAAGTTAGAGTGAACATATTTCCTAATTATTTTATATGCTGTTTATTTTAGATTGTTTTCGTAGCTATGGTTCTTACAAAGCACAAGCATTAGTAGCCAGATTCCTACTGCCATGGGTAGTAAACATAAACCTCAAGTTCATACCAAACATTCCTTGTGGTACGACCTGACAATTAAAAAAACAGCTATAAAATCACTCGAAAGGCGGCAAGCAGATTATGCGGTGGCCGGAAACCTGGCAGATTTTTTTAAATGAAACTATACGAATAGGTCTGCGCCATCTACAATAGTACGTAAACATCACTTGTGTAAATAACTATGCAGAGGACGGAGACTCGAGGTAATAAAAAATGGGGATTTACACTTTGCTTACTAAGCGGCTTTGGGCAAGTAACGGGGACAGGATATAGGATTTGAGGTAGGTCTTCGCATTGTTTCACTCATTTCTATTTTTCCATCCCAAATACATTGATGTTTGTTGAGAGAGCAGAAAACCTATGATGGTCGGGATGGTTCTATGTACTCTTTTAGGTCAAAATCAGAAGCGATCCTATACATAGAGTAATAAAGACATAGCATGAAGTGTAACAATGTTAACGGAAGTTTTTTTATCTCATTTTCACCTAGAAAGAATATATTGAAAATATCGATAATGCTATTTAAATAGAAGAAATACAGAAGCGCTATATGAGGACGGATGTTTCAGTGTACTTGACAGAGTCTCATACCTAGAAGCCATGGATTAGATCGGTGTTCGAATGGCTACATGGTTTATTTTTATGTATTGACAAGTAAATATTACACTAACGGCTTTATTCTTTATTCGTGTACTACAGTGAAAGGGATGCAGCCCTGTGAGTAGTAAAGGACGACAAAGTTCCTCGAATGTCCTGTCTTATCTGCACCAATAGAAGTCCCGCTGAGATTTATAACGCGGTATAAACTACCTTTTCTTCTGTACAGCTTACCTATTGCGAGATGGACTGTACAGGAAAGTGAACAACGGTAAAGATTAGTACCTTGATGGCGTAGACAGCAATATGTATAAACATAAAAATTCAATGAACGAGACAAAGTTGCACTGCTGAAAATCCGGGTGACATGCGACCGGGTGCCTCCAAGATGTACATTTCTTCTTCTCGAGCTAAAGGCCACAAAAAGCGGCAAGGCACGGAACCACAGTAAGCGGGACAAAACGACTTGCTCAAAAGGAATTCCGCACATCCCCTGGAGTGAGCCGAAACGTACGGAAGATCGTCTCACACCCAGTGACAGAAGGCTCCGACGGGAACTCGGACGAAGAGAAGAAAGCTGCTCGAGATTACTTGGAGAAGAAGTGGGTGCAAATAAACATAAGCTATCGCCTCCTGCCGCTGACGGCCGTACAGTAGAGACCGAGACATTAAGCGATGCGCCTGTTCTCGAGTGTCGAGCTCCCGCCACCCCGTGGACTTGTCGCCTGCACCCGAATGTGCGCAAGCACATGGTTGGTATAGTGCCATTCAAAGGGGCCAAACATAGACCGGAGAATTCACGACGGGCTAAGCGCGTCTCTAAAGTGTGTGTTTACGATGTCGCGGAGCTTTCTTGAAGTATTTCTTCTTCGAAAAAAAGGTGGACGCTTTGCAGCTGCACTGAGTGCTTCGCTTATTCTGACTATAGACGAATGAGTGTTAAAACTGGCTGGCGCATTCTAGCGCACAGACATCAGTGTCATATCCAGCATCTCTATGTTTACTGAAGCGAGGCAGTGCTTTCTTCCGACTGTCATAGTGTAAATTGTGTCGGTTAACGTTCTTTGTTGCTTGCGGGACACTTTGCACCAACATCTACATTTATTTATTTATTTATTTATTTATTTATTTATTTATTTATTTATTTATTTATTTATATGCAGTGGCACCTTCAATCGATGTATGAAGTTCATCCATCTGCATCGTTGTAGCGTTTTAAAAATGTTTCAAATTATTTCTTTAAAAACAATTTCAACTCGCCTTCTTCAACGCTCGTCGTCGAACCATCCATAATATGGACAAAAAGTAAATTAGGGGTTACTTATGCGCACATCAGGAATATTCCTGCACACACATTATTGCATTTGTGATTTAGCATCTTCAAGGAAGGTCAACTGTTACTTTCTTATTATTTTAACTGTGCATGCACTCACTTATTTTTATTACTTTTGCTACAAATGCTGAATTACATTTTCATGCGATGGATTGTTGGAAGACAAAAAGTGCCTGAAACGCTTTTTAAGCCTTTGACGCTTTTTAACGAAAACATGTGATGCCTCGATATTAAAGTAACTTAACGCGTTTATTGTCGCATTTTCATTCAGAAGTCTATCTTTGTACTCATGTACCGAAAATAGAGATTTTATACTCCTGAAAAGAAAGGTATTTTAGGGCAGCACTGATGGTGTTCTGACCACCATGCCTTAATATTTTTTATTGGCTTCATTGACTCAATTGAGCCTTTCTAATTGATTTCAAAAGGACAATTTCGTCACGCATAGCGAAAATTGGACAGATTATTCTCTTAGCAGCGATTGTGCAATAAGTACGTAGTGATTCGTCCATATACGAAACATAAGAAAAATACAGGCTATTCAGTTACGGTCTCACTTTTACCGCGACAGCACTTTGAGATCTTGAAGATACGTTTACTTGGATACAATATCACATAACAGCCACTGTCGTACTGTTTATCGCTGCTCCTCACTGGCTTCAATGCCAGGATATCAGGACAAAAAAAAGGAGACATTCACAAATAGTGGTTCTGAACCCACATAAAGTGCGTTAATAATAATTTATGGGGGTTTGACGTACCAAAACCACGATGCCCTTACGAGAGAGTCTGTAGTGGAGAGCTCCGGCAATTTCGACCACATGGAGATATTTAACGTACACATACATCCAAGTACAAGATTAGGGAAGCGGGTGAAGGGGAGACAGAAACTTAGGAGGGCAAATGAGATTGCGAAGTTTGGGGGTATAAAGTGACAGCCGCAAGCACAAGACCGAGTTGACTGGCGGAACATGGGAGAGGCCTTTGTCCTACTGCAGTGGGAGTAGTCAGGCTGACGGTGATAATAATATCAAAGTACATGGGCCTCAGGCATTTTCAAAACCAGCGAAAATGAGACCATTGCGGCTGGGATTCGATCGCTCAACCTACTGGTCAGCAATCAAGCACCACAATCACTAGGCAACCTGGCGGTTTCATGGAGCGTGTTACCCACCGAGCTTATAGTGTAAAAGTATGGTAAAGAGAGTATGGGCTGTTATGTTGGAAATGTTTTTGGGCTTGACACATGCTGCCCGAAAAGAGGTATCTGGTCACGTATGACAAAATTAACAACTTTACTATATTGCTGCAGACAGGAATATGTAATGAGCTTCATCGCATCTCAATAGTTCTTGAGAACATAGTAGAGTGTTTGCGTGTAATGCCTCGTTGCCATGCTCGTTAAAACAGCAGTGGTGGCATATAAAACACGTCAGCAACAATTGATTGATAGATTGACATGTGGAGTTTAACGTCCTAAAACCACCATATGATTATGAGAGACGCCGTAGTGGAGAGCTCCGGAAATTTAGACCACCTGGGGTTCTTTAACATGCACCCATATCTGAGCACACGGGCCTTCAACTTTTCCGCCTCCATCGGAAATGCAGCCGCCGCAGCCGGGATTCAAACCCGCGACCTGCGGGTCAGCAGCCAAGTACCTTAGCCACTAGACCACCGCGGTGGGGCACGTCAGCAACAATGATGACCATGAACGTAGAACACTCCCACAATAGAGGAGATAATGGTGCGCATTACGGAAAACAACGTCTAAAAACACGACACCAATAGCGACCACATAGTGTAATCTACTGTAGGATTCTTGGCCATCAAATATCTTATTTAGGAGCTCAGCAAAAACATGCGGAAGATGAAAACGCTGAAGCTTTTTTGGTGGACTGTAAGATTCATGCCGTAACATCACTTGTCACGAGCTTCAAATAACTCGACTAGCTTAAAAAAGAAGTGCTCTCTTGAACAGGCCAATAATGAGCGGCGATTTATTGGTTGGAATAAGGAACAACTCCAAAATTGTTCAAGGAAACTTCTATAGCCTGATACTAACACCAGTTGCTGAGATGTCATGCTTTCTTTTTCAATATAGTTGTCAACGCAAATACGCACTTTCATTTCATTTTCGTTCTTCATAATACTTGATATACACGCACGTAACTTACACAGTGACTTAGCAAAACAAAAAAAAAACTGCCTAAGGACACCGCGCTTATCCTTATCTTCCTAAGGACTTGTTTAAGTTACGTGCTCTTATCTCAAGTATCACAAATCACCAACTCGCCCAAACAGTAATTTTGACAAGTTTATCTTCAGCTTCTTCTGCAAAGCAGTGGGCAATCGTCAATAAAAATGGTACTACGTTTATAATATTGTATTTTTCAACTCTTTAAAATTTTCAGAAGTATTTGTAAGCCAAACGCAAAAATATGCAATTTATCCACCTAACACGTCACAAAAAAGATTCATACAATAGCCAGCAGGTTCCAAGTCTAAATAAATACTTGGTTTTGATCTTTTCGAATATGTCGTTTACCTGCCCTACCCACCTGAAACAGTTTCTTTCAGTGAGTTTTCATCAAACAGGACGCCTGGCGCGCCAATGACATTTTGTGGCTTTTCCTTAACTTCCATTCTCGGATAAGCCCTGTGTCATCCTACTAAGTTTAGGAACACAATTTTACTGCAAAAATGATAAAACAAGTATATAAAAATGAAGGCACAAAATGACAGGCTGGCGTTGACGTCCTCCAAGCGGCTTCACTTGGCTGGCGATTTGCATAAATAGTGTAAACAGACCGACGAGCGCTTCTTACGTCAAGGAGACGGGCTGGCTTTTTGTGGAGAGTGAAAGGATGGTGAGCAAGGAAAAAAAAGCAAAATTATATAAATAAGCCGGTTGACTCACTCAGGCAAACATGTTAGAAAATTCGCATATGGCATATGTCGGGCGTCATGACAGTCTAGAGTCAGTAAACCGTGACTGCTTTTGGCGTTTTCTCGTTGATATTCTAACCAAAACATTGAAAAAGTGCTTCGTCTATCTTCAAAAGAGGAAAATGTGAAAAAGAAAAGCACATGCGTAATATACGTGCTCTTTCTCCGAAGCTTGATTGTCACTCGGCGTTGAATGCAAAGTTTGTGTCAACAATCTATTCGGTGTGACGATTTTCTTTTAGACAACGAAATGAGGACAATGTAGAAAAACACGGTTTTATCCAACTGTCATTTTGCTTTGCGCTTACTGCCGACGACCAATTCAACAATTCAGTAAGCTGTTGCACGAGCCGTAACGAGTAGATGCGGCAAAAAAAGAAAGAAGAGTCAATATGCGTACAATCACTCGACAAAAAAGAGCTGAAAATGTGACAAACTTCTGCTCAATAATATTGAAGCATTTTGAGGAGCAATGCGGTTTTCTTGGGGCAAAACTTAAGCTGAATTACGACACAAAAACCTACGCACAAGCAGAAACTGCACTTCATTAACAAAGGCCCGCAAGTTATAAATTGACCAATACTGGAATATCATTGGCGTAGTTAGTATGCCCAAGCCAAATTCTTTTGTATAGAGAGTTCTGAAGAGTGGTATATAGCTTAGCAGTGGCGCAACATGCATACGTGTTGTAGCTGGTATATACTTTACAATATAATTGGTTTTCGTCATGACATATACTGTAGATATTCTTATATGTACACAGTTGTACGATTGCCCTGAAAATTATTAGTTTTTTTTCTAAACAAGCGGACTAGTTTTTATTCTCGGGCACCAAATTATTGACTGCATTTCACTCCAGTGCTTAAACAAACGTGACGCTTCAAATGGAGTCTCTGTAAATATGAATGTAGAGTTCCCTAACACGGGGCACTTACAAGTTACTCTTGCACGCAACATGGCCTATAGAGTCATCAATAAATTGAGGAAAGTAGGCACCACAGTGGCTCGAAAGTTGTGGCATTGCACTCATGAGCACTACGTACTACGTAGACTTGTATGCCATCCTATTCAAGTTCTTATTTTCGCTTTCTAAGCACGGTTTACGTTGAGTGCTATTGCATAGAATGCAACAGCGTCTTCATGTATTGATGAGGGGTGATGCGGAGGTGGATAAAAGCGCCGTTCTCCAATAGGATGAAGACAAGCGTTTGAGCCCTTGAGCCTTGTTGCTGGTTTTCATAAGTACTATCGCAAATAAACACTGTCCACCACACGCTCCCGCCATATTTGTAGGTGACGCGTGGTGTGCACTGCTTCACAACAGTACTCCAGAGGGACCATCGTACGGAACGTCCTGCAGTAATGGTGTATCTGCATTTGCTCCCGTGACATAAGTTCTCGTCTTGCCAAACCATTCAGGGACCGGAAAGCCAGCTGTCTGATGCCCGTAATTCATTAAATAAACTGTTGCGGTTATTCTTAGAAGCGAAGGCTCACACTGTGGTAGACAAGCACGAAACTATAGACTCATACAGAGAATAATTTCTCGATGATGCTAAAAAACTGTATAGCTATCCATAGCAAACGAAACGCCCACCACAGCCACATCTAGCTAAACTTCTGTCTGTGCTTTTTACATCGGTGCCGTAATGTTAGAAAATAAATTATTAACAAATAGTATAATTTATTATAACTTGAACCAATGGTTATATGAGGAGGTAAGGTTTAAAAAGAGGTAAGTGGATTACCTTCATTCATTGATTCAGCGATTACTAAACACATCAAAAACGCATTGCATTTCTTTTACAAATAAGAAAACCCCCCTTAACTATACATATAGGATTGGAAACTCAATTATCGAAAAATGCAATCAAGTAAAATACCTAGGCATTACACTCACGCCGAACCTTAACTGGGAACCACACATTTTGGCCATGTGTCAGAAAGCGGAAAAGAAGTTATCTTTCTTGAGAAGAAAACTGCGCAATGCACCACCACATATTAAAATAAATGCCTACAAAACACTAATTAGACCATGTTTAGAGTACGCCGATCTCATCTGGAGTCCACATCAAAAGTATCTGATTAGTAAAATAGAACGAATACAAAAATTGGCAGTAAGGTTCGTATATTCAGAATTCGCGAGGCAGTCCAGTACCGCAGATTTACTCGCGAGGGCAAACTTAAAACAACTTTTTCAACGCAGAATAATGTCACGATTAAAATTCCTTTACCAATTATATCATGGTCATTTCCACATATCACGCTCTCATTACCTGCAAGATCCGCCTAAACAATCATTCCGACTAAATCATTCTAAAACAATACGCCAACCCTTAAGTCGCGTAAACGCTCACAAACATTCACTTTTTCCGTCGGCTATCTCCCTCTGGAACAGCCTACCCAATGACATTGTTTGTTGTAGTACGATTGACTCTTTCATCAACCGCATACAGTGTATTGAATTTGCACCATGATTTTTTTGTTCATTTTTTTTTCTCTGGCAATGTATGTATTTCGATGTATCTGTGTACCCACTCCTGCTTGGGCCGTGAAGGGCCTGCAGTATATTCAAATAAAAAAAAAAACGAAATGTCCATGAAGTGGGCTACAGACATTGCAGCTTTGATAGACTTGCTTCAGGCCCTCGGTGTCTGTCCGACCACTTATTTTCATACTACCAAATAGCCTGATGACAATGTGCCTTTAATAACATTTGTTATTTTCGAAAAGCGTTGTGCTTAAATAATGACGCTATAGTTGCATAAAGGCCAGGTGTTGTTGTTTGTCTCGATGCTAGAAATCATGACTTGAGATAAAGTTGTAAATGTTATCCATGAAAGTTTGTTTATCAGACGTAGATAGTTATGCCACTTGAGACCGTGCACAAGAGCCATTTACGCAGAACTTCAATTTATGTAATCTCCACGTTATCTGCAGGTCGAGATATCGACTGAAGGAAGGTGTTTCTGCCTACAGCAACGGCAGAAGGAGCAGAAGATTGTTGGATGGCGGTGGGCATTCACTAACGATTTGTGACAATGCATCCCTTTGTTCTCCTCACGTACCAGCAGCTGGAATAATCAGACATAGCCATGTTGTAAATTCGAATAGCCGATGCCGACCACACGCTTAGTATTTCGATACTGTTTATCACACTAGTGGTTGGCCACCGTAATACAGCCCCCGTGACTGCAATCACTAAGGCAGTTATTCTGTTGAACTTTAGTAGGGTAGTACTTTTGTATCAGAGCGCTACAGGAAGAACACAGGTTCAATACCGGTTGCAGTGTTTGCGTTGCGAAGGAGGCGAGATGCTAGACACTCGCGTGCGATGTCAGCGCACGTTCAAGAACCCCAAATGTCGAAACTTCCAGAGCCCTTCACTATGGCGTGCTTTATAAGCATATCGTGGTTTCGGCAAGTAAAACTCCAGATATAAATATTCGAAGAACACCCTCCTTTTATCAAATAAATAAATAAATAATTCGGGCCTGATGAATAGATAATAGATGTAATTTGGCGCAATATTTTTTGAAGATCAGTGCAAAGAGAGAGAAAAGCAAGGGAGAGGCAGGGATGTTAACCAAGTTGCACACGGTTTGAGCGAAGTGCAAAGATAGACTAATGTCCTTTGGATCCACAGCCTACGTCACATAGTGATAACTACTGTGAAAAAAAGCAAGTAAACCAAAGTAATATTTTAGTTAAGAGGTGATAACATTGGTACAATTGTGATAAGAGAAGGATCAAGGTTGGTTTATGCGCATGGAAGTAAATTTTAATTTGAGCATTACACTAGGTCACGTACTTGCCTGCGCACTGCGGCTGCAAGTCCCATTTTCAGGTAAAATAGATTTGTATGTGTAAGGGAAGACCAGCGTTCCCATAAAATCAGAAGAATATCGTAAGAAACAAAGCTGACTATTGCTTCAGTGATGCATTCATTAGACTGTTTCAAACAGAGATTCATATTTTTGATAAGTGGTTGCCGTGATAGGCAGACGAGGGGATCTATTGAATTCTGCGCACGTTACAATTGACTACTCAAATTGCTACGCATAGCTTCGATAAAACAAGTTGAACGTTTACCACCCTTGTTGTAGTTCCTTTCACTGTCCTTGTTTTCTGCGAGCAGTAAAGATGTCATAGAACATGACACGTAAGCACATGTAGGTCAACACTGACGCTTGAACTCGACCTGCTCAGATATAAGTTGAAGCCTGACGGAAGATATATGGCGCGTCCAGCCTCTTCAATTCACATGATTTAAGCTAGTGGCATAAATCTTGACTGTTCTGCCCTAACACTTGTGCATTCACAATCTCCTGTTGTACTAGAAATACCGTGGTTCTAGATTGCTCTGCTCAATAACATCGTCGACGTGCATCTTGTATCCAACTTATGAGGCCATCTGGCAACCAGGCCAAATGAAGACAGAGCAGCGGGCATGCCAGAAAAGACGCGCCAGCACTAATTGAAACAAACGGCTAGTCTCGATAATGTGATGAGAGCATAAGAGGAGGACGCCGCTGAGACGGAACAAAGCCGTCTATATTAACGAGCTCGACGCAGGTCATTGGACTAGTGGTCGAGCTGAGTTTGATTACACACTGCGCACGCAGTTGTGACGTTTATTTTGTGTGGTTTAATGAGAACACCT
Source organism: Rhipicephalus annulatus (assembly GCA_013436015.1). Taxonomy (NCBI): domain Eukaryota; kingdom Metazoa; phylum Arthropoda; class Arachnida; order Ixodida; family Ixodidae; genus Rhipicephalus; species Rhipicephalus annulatus. Next base: position 269,735 of record WOVY01000861.1, read on the forward strand.
AATGAGAATAGCTTGGTGAGCATTTTTTTCTTGCTTCTTGGAAGCATGCGCGTGCTCTAACAGGTGCTCAATCACTCGGCTTGTACAACGTGAAGGTAATGTCGCTTACCCACGACAGCAAGTTCATATTGGTTCTGAGAGTAAGCGAGTGAGTGTGCGTTAATAGGAAGGGCAGTAAGCAAGTTTCTGCTGAAGTAGAAAAAGTTTTCCTTTGGCAATCTGTAAAGGGCTATAGCTTTCTAATCCCAAGTCTGACATTTGTAAGGAAACGTATAAGAAGTAATGACAAGACATATTAAAATAATTTCGTAAATATGTAGCTGATATGCCTGTGCACTTGGTGTAACATACCATAGTATGCATGAAACAAACTGTATACACAGCCCTCAAAATTGAAAAAAAAAAACGTAATGGGCTGTCTGCTTGCGTTACTCTCCCGAAATAATTAATGCATAAAGACTATATAGGTCCATGCAGGCACGCGTCTGTGAACAACGGGATGTTAAAAAGATTTAGCACTTGTGGTTTAATGCCCTACGTTCTTTGTAATGATCGATGATTGATACGTGAGGTTTAACGTCCCGAAACAGCCCTACAATTATGAAAGACGCTGAAGTGGAGGGCTCTGGAAATTTTGACCACCTGGAGTTCTTTAACGATCACATAAATTCAAGAACACAGGCCTCAGAAATTTTGACCTTCACAGAAATGCAGCCGTTACGGCAACAGCTGCATATATTACGGATTGAAGGACATAATTGACGATGCGTTCTAGATATTCTACCTCTAGCAGTAGCGTTACATTGCAGCTGCTTTTGCGCAAACTCTTCTAGCACAAATGCATATAGCGTAACTATATTACGGGCTCGAAAAAAGGAAAGCACAACAAAAATACACGGACAGGACACGTATATTCTTGTTTTCTACTTTGAATCTCACTGTAGCGGTGCTCGAGGCACGCCTCATTTTCTAAGTTCCTGCGTGGAGCCACCAGTGATGTTCCCACTTCACTCGCACGTGGCTTAATTCCCTCGCTGTCCTCAGCTTCTCGGGCAAGGCTCATCGTGGAAAACCACACAGTGGCAACGACACGACGGGGAGCCGTTAACGGCACCCAGCCTCATTAAATCGCACTCGCTACTTACCAGTAACGAGTCGAAACTCCTAGTCCCGTTTAATTGGGTGCCCCGGCGTACCAATTCCATTTCACCACCTATCGTAGCCACCCATATCAAGACCCCGAGGTTAACGTGACTCGACGATGAGTAGACGTAAAAATACATAAAAGTGCATTCTCAATTTAATGTGATAACGTTAAAGAGCGAAAATCCTGCTGGTGGTGTTGACGTCGGCGTCGTTGGTTGTGAGCGGAAAGTTGGCGCTGTCTGTGGGCGAAAACTCAAAACAAAACTTTACTTCGAATGAGATTTGAATCCAGGTACACTGTGTTTCAAGCAGGTTTTCTATTACAGAGCCATGCTTGTGCTGGTACTTCTAAAGAAAGGAAACAATAGATGAATGTTAAGCAGAGCAGGAAGTTCTATTAACACATGTAGTGTTGCGTGATAGAAGTGTAGAATTTCACCAGGAGTCCAGAAGTATTATTTGCACTTATAGTGAGTGATTTGAAGCGCTGCCCTCAAGCAAGCGTTTCCACACAAACAATCATCACCATCGGTAACAAACAGCATAAACAAAGTGGCCAGATATACGGGAGCGCGTGTTGCTTTACGAATGTGCAGTGCAAACTTCGTCGAATGGTAAAAGGTAGGGTTGTGATGCAGTGGGCAATTACCTACTGTACTCGTAGTAGGAATTTCGAAATTGTTTGAAACGAGTTATGTCACGTGCGCAAACGTTGCTCTCCTTGAGGCACAAATGAGGAGTCCACCGAGAACTGAAGCCAGGCAAGCACTCGAGAAAGCGGTGCGAACGGGAACACAGTTATGCTATCATGTTCTACTCTTGACGCGAAGCTCAAACGTTCTCTAAATTACCATCAAGTTATTCTTTTTAACAAAATAGTACCTATTGGTGATCGGTCTCTCACCCGCATGCCCACTGTAAAGCACTGTGTTGTTTCCGCCACAAAACTACAAATGGCGTGGTTAAGTACCCTTTACAGGAGCATCGCGTGAAAGAGAAACATTACGTAGGTGTTACGAATAAAAACAGCTCTGCTTTATACAGTACTATTATTCCTCTTGTATACTTGGCACGCATGGGATTTTGCTCCTCCGCAAAGGTTTTATAGGCATTTCCAAACGTTATATGTCTCGCTCACTGATCGTTACTTCTTGTTTATTGCCTTCGCATTCTCTGTTTTAAGCGTCATTGGCCTTTATTCACCGCATTTTTAAAATGCGAAGCATTTCTTAGCGAACGTCGGCGACTTTGAACGTATCTGTCTATCTATCTATCAATCAATCAGTCCATCCATCCATCCATCCATCCATCCATCCATCCATCCATCCATCCATCCATCCATCCATCCATCCATCCATCCATCCATCCATCCATCCATCCATCCATCCATCCAATCCATCCATCCATCCATCCATCCATCCATCCATCCATCCATCCATCCATCCATCCATCCATCCATCCATCCATCCATCCATCCATCCATCCATCCATCCATCCATCCATCCATCCAATCCATCCATCCATCCATCCATCCATCCATCCATCCATCCATCCATCCAATCCATCCATCCATCCATCCATCCATCCATCCATCCATCCATCCATCCATCCATCCATCTATCTATCCATCCATCCATCCATCCATCTATCTATCCATCCATCCATCCATCCATCCATCCATCCATCCATCCATCCATCCATCCATCCATCCATCCATCCATCCATCCATCCATCCATCCATCCATCCATCCATCCATCCGCTCTCTCTATCCATCCATCCGCTCTCTCTATCTATCTATCTATCTATCTATCTATCTATCTATCTATCTATCTATCTATCTATCTATCTATCTATCTATCTATCTATCTATCTATCTATCTATCTATCTATCTATCTATCTATCTATCTATCTATCTATCTATCTATCTATCTATCTATCTATCTATCTATCTATCTATCTATCTATCTATCTATCTATCTATCTATCTATCTATCTATCTATCTATCTATCTATCTATCTATCTATCTATCTATCTATCTATCCACTTACGTTTGGATGCTCTCGTGGTCACCCTCTTAACTTGGCGTGAATCAAAATTAGCATGAGAGGGTAAGATGGTTTGGCGAATATGATGCGCTGGTCAAGACATGAATAATGTCACAATCCCGTCGCGTACGTCGTCTAACACATCTCGCCAGACAGTGGCACATAACCAGGGGCGGGTATGTGCCACAGGTATCTACCCAGGAACGACGAGAACATACACGGGCAATTTTAACACGCGGGCGTTAAAAAATACCCGACATTGGTAGCGTTGACTCGACGAATGCAAGAAATAAATATCAGTGTCCCAGCTGGAATCGAATCCAGGCATTCTGCATGGTAATGAATCATTTTACCACCAGGTATCCGAACTACTTTTCATATAGACGCTAATCTTCGTGAAACGTCAATAGTGGTTGCAGTGCTGCCAACCCAATTTTATGAACATTACATATGTACTCCTTTGATACAGCCGTCAAGTCGGGTTAACGTCAATTGTGGTTAATAGCCCTGCGCTGAAGTTGATTTATGAGCAGCGTCCAGGACCAACCTCTTCGCGAGCATCAGCGCTTGATATCAGCTTCTGGTGTTGCTAATACACATGTTCCAGTTGGCCTCATTGCGCAAGTGCAAACATATGGTTATATAAACATCTGCAACTCTTCCACCTATGTCTGCGCGTGCAGCATTTGTATATGGATTTGGCGTCACTTCATGACGTGTCGCTCAATGAAAAAATTGCAACATGGTCGTCTTGCTTCCGCATGCTTCGCATAACGTCGATTCCCAGCTACGTAAAATCTGCGTTTTTTTTCCTACTATTTCGCCATTTCAAACAACCCGCGTGTTCCTAGCAGCGTTCGTTAAAAAATGTAACTTCACGGTGCGTAATATTCTCCAGAGATTCTGCAAAAAATATGTATTCCAAGTGCTACAGTTTCTCCAGAACCAAAAAAAAAAGCCTGACAGTTTTAGGTCGTAATGATGCTTGGCACTGTTCACTGCCGCTATTTTCCCACCGTCTTTCTTATCATCGCCTATTTATTCGAAGGTTGCGGATTTAATCACTGCCACAGTCATCGCAGTTCTATGGGAGTCAGATTCTAGCGGCCCACGTATTTCAGAGCTCGTTAAAAAACACCAGAAGGTCAAAATTTTCGGAGACCTTCACTACGACATGCCTCATAATCACATCAATCACATCGCTGTTTTAGTACGTAACACCCCAAATATTGTTATTATTTCTTTCGTCGCCTTGCGTTGCGCCCTAGACATCTGGATTATGCTTTATCAAACTTGTCCATTCGCATGTTTGATACATGTTTTTAACAACATTTGCAGCACAAGCACTGGTTGGTATTTTTTCTTGGTAAAGATACCAGAGAAAGACAGTTTAACAAATAAATGAAGTTTCACCACAACTACCGCAGCTTGAGCTAATATGCACATCTTATTGTGCATATTTAAGATTGTTCTGAGAAAAAAAGAACGGGCCGCCCCATTACGGACAAGGCTCACACACGGATGTTTTAATGCTGTGTTAGATTCCACTGACAATATTAAATGTTTTAGAACAAAGCTTTCTACAACCACGGATAAAATGTCAAAGCAAGGTGGCCAAAAACTTAGGTAAAAAAAAAGAACCGAGTATTGTGGCGCTGTTTCGGAGGCTTGCAGCTGCTCCGTGCCCAGGAATATTAATGCCGCGTGATCAGACCCCGCCTCTTTCTGCTCGTACACGCGAACACAATTTCTTCATTCGGTGCACGTTTGTTTAATGACATTTCTTCTGCCGCGTGCTCCCGCCCCTGCTCTCTTTCTGTACGTGTGTAGGATTAATGCATTCATTCCAGGTATGCTACATTAGATCTACGTGAATGTAGAAAGAACACACTTCAGTAGAGCTGCTGTTACCGATGGTATTGATTCACGTAACTCACTATGTTGTAGCCAAATCTGAGGTAAAGAAGGTTCACTAGCTTCCTTTATTGTGTGGATGGAATCATTCCGAATTAGTAGGTTTATGTGCTACCGCTAGTAGAGCAGTACTTCTAAAATAAATTTTGGCGTACCCCATGGACCCGCAAAGCCATTTTCTGGTATCTGCAAAATCAATCCTTCGAAAGAAAAAAAAAACTCGTTTTTGGGAAGAGCACTTTGACCTATGAAAGCAACCCCTGTGATTTTTTTCGTTGGCTTTGAATAACATGTGTGAATTGCGGTAGAACTGACTTTCCCTTTCCCACTTGATGATTGTAAAGTTTTTGCAGTAATTTTATGATTTTGCGCACCAGCATACTTCTTTTAGACTTGCAAATTTCAATAGAAAACACAGCTAGAAGCAGGTTGAATGATGCTGCAGACCGCACAATTTGCTGAGAAGATGCGGAATCAAATTGGTATGACTCTTCTGTGTGACAATTTTTTTGCCAGCAAAAAATCATAGAAGGCACCGTTTGACGCAGCATACCGTGTTAATTTATGACGCCTGTCTTTTTTCAAGTGTGCAACAAGTCCCTCATAACTTAAAAATATCCACAAAAGCCTCCCCCCCCCCCGTACCCATTTCAGCTAATATTTCATTCGTCTATATAGTGTCAAATTTATATACAGCATAATTAATGCACTGAGCTCATAACCAAGAAAGCTAAGCTTATGCTGATTCTCTATCACGTCTCATCACATTTTTTGTTATTCATTTTTACGAGAGAAACTACGTCAAACCAAATCTGGAGCATTTAACATTTGAATGAAGTTTGTTCGAGTGTGCTGCGACGTTTCTTTTTTCTCTTTAGGCACAAGAATGTACAGTGGGCGAGTTCGAGAACAGGAATTCAAGACGTCATTTCGAGGCGTCATTTCGTCAAAGCGTTCATCACTATGTGCCACCAAGTGAATCTACTGATTGACAGGTTGCTAAATCAATGTTCGAATATTAGTAGATCGTTGAATGTCTGATGAATTTGCTATATTGTGACTTGTTGAGGCCTAATGTTAAACGAAATAATGAAACGAAGAAAGTTATTGACCAATTATTTTATTTCATTACTAAGTATTAAAGATCAATCATTAAATAGCTCTTCTACACAATAAATAAATATCTGACGTAGTTCATTTGTTGCTTTCCAATAGAACGTCATGATCACGAACATTCCCGGGTGACGAACATTTCGTTGTTTCAGGGTAGAGCGTGCACATAGACTGGGCCGGATGTCACTGAATAGAAAACGTTTTTTTTTCTATTTCGAACTAAATTTTATTCGCAGGAATAATAATGTTATTTGTGTTTTGACTACCATTATTCATATTACCACGTACTTTTCTGCCCCAACTTTGCTGTTACATAGCTAGCGCTCGTCATTTTTTTTCTTTTTTTTCATGGTTGCCTACATGCGTTCTATGTGTCATAATAAACCACATCAAGTTGTCCGCTTCACCACTTCTTAGAGGAATAACTAAAATCTTCGATTAAGAGAAAGAGCGGCATTTTACTATGATAAAACAATTTGGAACGTTGTCGACAAAGTAAAATTTGACAAAAACAGTTCATTCTGCTTTGAAATTACTGTATAACAAAGCTGCATGGCTCATTAATGTATACAAATGTCACTGCTGCCTCGGTTTGTTTCCACGGGGAACGAAGAATGAACACACATCCTCGACACATCCTCCACGCAGGTGTTTTTGTTGTTTCTGTCTTGACAGATACCGTGTGCGTGCGCATTTACGTGTTTTATTCTCGGAAATCAATTTCTAACAACCCTTCGTATTCCTCCCACCATGTTTTTTGTATAAAATTAACAAAAAAAAGAAAAAAGAATAATGAGGCTCCATAGGACGCAGTAACCGATAAGCTGACAATCTGAAAAATGTCTAGGATGCCGCGTTCACTGAGTAGTGCAGAGATGGAGGGAGCTGACCCAACGTAATTTGTCTTCGCCGTCTTCTACTGCACCCCGAACCACAGTGACTGCAGCGCCTATAGTGGCAAGAAGCTCTGTGTATTGGTGCGCTTCAGGGAGCAATAGCTATCCGATATCTAAACACTGTTCTAGCCATCTCGCTGGAGTTACGAAATTCTCGTCCGGTACCCCATGATTGTGAAAAAATAGCAAAAAAATCGGAAAGCTATAAAAATTGCGTGTACCGTAATGCTTCTTACATCAGGAAGGTTTTTTTTTGTCCCCACTCAGAGAAGTGTTTTTTGCCTTTGTTTTCAATTCCCATGTCCACCTTAGTCGCGTTGGCCCACGTGGTTCTGTGACAGCTATTGTTTTTATCAATTAAGTGATTTAGCAACCATGCAGCTAAAGTTTCACCTTCCCAGCACCCTCGCCATGTAAGTGTGGCGCTTTTATTAGGCATGAACATAAACCACGAAACATTGAAAACAGCAAATTATTTCCATTCTGTAACAGAAATACATCACTGAAATTTCAGTGTACTCTGGCATAAAACACTTTAGCCCAAAATGCTTAGAAGAAATACCTAATTATGACTGCATACATCGCCGTGTACTTTCTGTATCTGTTAATTAAAGAGCGCCCTTTGAAACACTAATAACTTTTCAGTTAAGTAATTTAAACATGGTATTTCTATAAGAATCTTGACGTTTTCTATCTATCGGGTACTGGAAGCTTGACGAGTATATTTAGTGTAAGTTTGACCCTCCGCATTAAAAGCTATAATTCTGTTATAGCTTTTAACGCTGTTCTAAAGCAAGCCTGTGGGCTTGCTTTAGAACAGCGAAAGCAAACACAAATTGTATTAACTAACAACACATGCGCGTATGCGTCGTAGTGATGCCTACAAGAGTCGGTCGATAAAGCAGTGGTACATGACTTTGCTGTACAATGTTCTTGCCATGGGGAACACAGTGAGGCTATTCCAATTAGCCGCCGCAGTGGACCGCAGCATGGAGGTGGAAGCAATTACAGCGGCTTCGCGTGACCAATAACATTCTCTCCTGAGTGCAGAAAAATCTGTCTTCATTTTTTATTTCAGATTTTTCTATATATACTTGTTTAGCTTGTGTCACATTCTGTTTTTTTTTGTTTTTGTGCTCAAAGGGTGGGTATACGTTGTACCGGAAACTTTCGCGACCTTTATGTCTAAGTTTAACGTTGTTTTATCATGACATTCGACTATGGCTTTTCTGGCTAGACAAAACCTAAATATAAGCAAACAGTAGCTTGTAAACTGGGCGTGTCCTTATATATAGTGTGAAATATACGGGCATTTACACCGAAGTGGCAATTGAAACATTTGAGGAAGAGGGTTAGAAAAATGAGGACGAAAGAAACGAAAGGCCATCCTTGTACAAAACTTCTAACCAATGTATTGCTATAGCTGGTTGTAATGTTGCCTATCTTTTTCCCATATTCGTACAAATGATAAACAACTAAAATATCGTGTTTCTCGCATAATAGCTGCGCCACATACAAGTAAAGTTCCGAGACACAAGATGGTATGGTTTTAGTAATCCTTTATAATAACTGGTTTCAGAATGGTGAATGTTTATACCATGCTTTTAAAACAGTCATACGTATACGCTGATTTTGCCGCAGATTTTATTTCCAAGGAGACTGCGTCGTTGGCTGAGCAACGCAGCGAAGCTCCATACACCGCGGTCGCTCGTGCTTTTTTGAGGACATAAGATCAAGTGCAAAGGCGCGTGCTGTCTACGTATGTATAGCGGTGGGAACAAGAACGGTACGCGCTGCACTTCGTGTGTGTTTCAGTAGCACTGCTGAGAAACACTTAATGGCACAGACAAGGAAGGCAGGGAACTTATAACCTGTTTTAACCATTTCAGCTCCCTTTTCACGTGGAAGTGGGTATAGTGGAGAGGCACCAAAAAATTGTAACTACATAAGTACGCCCAGTCCTGCGGTTATATAAAGAGCTCGTCATACTGTCTTGTCAGAGCACCCATAGTCGGCAAAAGCTGGTAGGTAGATTCCCTTTAGCTCAGGCAACCTCCCCCTGTTCGCAAGAAACTAAAGCGGCTGCTTGGTTGAGTCGGACAGCCAATGAGAATAATCACTTTTAAAAGTAAAGTTTTGGGAGTTCTGACCCACTTATCTCTCTTCGCCCGCAATGTGTTTTTAAGACTTCAAGGTTTTAATATTCGTTTCTGCACCTGTTGCAATAGAAATACAGTTGTTCTTGTTTGCAGCGTAATAATTGATGGGGTTTAACGTCGCAATGCCACAATATCACTATGAGAAACACCGCAGTGGAAGACTCAAGAATGAAAATAATGACAACTGGGGTTTATGCGCCGTGCATACACCTAAATCTAAGTAAATTGGCCTCAAGAATTTACGCCTCCATCGAAAATGGGTCCGCCACCATCGCAGTTCAATACCGCTTGTTTTCAGGATCACAAAGTTGACGTATTTATGCATGTTGTTGCGTTTCTTAATTATAATTCTAACTATCTAAACAAGCCCTCTCTTAGTGCGTCTCCATTTATTCAACAAGCAAAGCATACTAACATTGCTCCTTTAGCTTTTCTTGATCCTCTGAGCAGAAGTTTAAGCCAGGGTCACATTTTCGTGGCAACCTGGCTCGTGGTTCTTTACTGCCTTCGTGACTATGTTTGCGAAGGAGACTCTTGCCGCTCCGCCAAAAAACTGCGCACGAAGTGTGTGGTGTGCGCAATGGCGCGTTTCCTGGCTTCCCGCCACTCTGCCCTCGGGTGGAAAACAGAAGTCAGGGGTGAAACCCCTCAGAAAGAAAATGACGAAAACAGAAAAGAGAAACCGCTGAAGAAGGCCAGTCACAACAGAGGGAACATGAGCGATATAGCTGAACTGTGGAAAAGCAATGGTGCGTAACGCCTCCATAGTGTATCGCTGTTTCTTACTTTAGCGGCTGGTCGTACTTCTGCGTTTATTTATTTGCTGCAAGGCCCACGGAGAGGCCAGTTGGGAAAAGCAAAATACGCCGCTGGAGATGAATGAAAGCACGGGTGTGCATTGGACGCCCGCATGATGGAACGGTGTGCGCTGGCAGGTACGGGAAGCTATTACAACTTCAAACCGTGCTACACTAGTTTTTAATTTAATCTTTCTTTTCGCCCGCTGTTTCAAAGGAGTGCTTTCGCGAAAAAGTAAAAACAATTTCTTTATGTTTGGTGTATCTTAGAGTTTTCTCAGTTTTTACTTTTGAAACTCTGAGCTTCGCAATAAAGTTAATGTGCACACGGAAAGCAAGTACTTCGCATTTTTTTATGCGTTATTCTTTCGCGAAAAGAACTTTGGGGCCTGCGTAGGACGCGAAACGGATTAAAACATGCATCAAGCAATTACACTTGAGCACTTGCAGCAGCAGTTTCACCAGTCGTCTTTGTGGGCCTTAAACTTTAGGTCAGAGTGAACTTTCGTGCACTACATGTAATACATTAACTCGCTGCTCTCTTCGAGCCTTTAGGGATTTTTGTCAGGCGAAAAAAAATAAGATATGTTTGTTACATGCGCATATTCTATGAATTTCACACACACAAGCATATGTTAACGCTCAAGTGTTGTCGCAGAGCCTCCTTCTCCTTTGTACCTCTTTCACCTTCCCTGGATTTTCTCTGGTTAACTTCCCGGTTATCTCCTTATTTCTGTCTCAGTGTATAGGTATTTTAAAGAAACTATACAAACAAAATTTCGGTACAAAAAGGTATTCGCTTGTGGTTTATGCACATTTTTTTAAGGCTTTGGCTGATTGGTTGTTTTGGATGACATGCCCAATTCTCTTTGTTAAAAGTATAGTGTAAGAAAAGTACACTGTCAAAAGCGCATTTTTTTCCTCGTGAACTACTCCTTTGTTGCACTATTTTTGTATGCTTTTATAGACCATTAAAATATATTTATGGAAAAGGCAAAAAATACAACCACGTGTCACTGGTGAGCAATGTTTTGTATTCAACAAGAGCTTAGCGTGCCAAAATAACAGTATGATTATAAAGTACGCTGTAATAGAGGGCTCCGGAACCACCTAGAATACTTGAGCGCATACATAGCCAAGTACACGGCACTCATTTATTCTCACCTCCATCGAAAAAGTGGTCGCTATGGCCAGGATTCAATCCCGTGTCCTCCTGGTCCACGGTCGATTACCTTACCCACTAGCCCAACTTGGCGGGTCAACAAGAGGAAGTAATGAAAGGAAATCGAAAGAGAAGATTTTTTTATCTGCACACTGAGACGTAAGTACCATGAGATACTATTATTTATTAATTCATTTATTTATTTACAGTACCTACAGCGCCCGCGAGGAGCATTAGTGTAGGGGGGAGATAACGATTTCGAAATGCAGAAAGGCGACAGTCCATTAACACTGAGTTGAACATAAAAGAAATACAGATACATAATAAAGCATCCAATGGTGACACGTAATAAACATTGACGTGTGTGAAGGTACAGCAGCAAGAACAATATATATATATATATATATATATATATATATATATATATATATATATATGTATATATATATATATATATACAGATAAAAGCAGGCGAAAAAAAAAGAGCTGAATCGTAGATCCCTAGAGAGATGAAACGAAAAGTGTAGGCAACTTTAATGTGTGCTCAGGCTACGATAAAATATGATGTTCCAGCGCAGTGGCGAATGTTTCCCTGGACGCGGCTACAATTTGATGAGGTAGTTTGTTCCATTGCTCAATCGATCGCGGAAAAAAAGTGAATATTTAAAAAGGTTAATTCAGGTAGCGAACTTGCGCACTTTAGGGGGTGATCAGTAGGAGCATATATATATATATATATATATATATATATATATATATATATATATATATATATATATATATATATATATATATATATATATATATAGATAGATAGATAGATAGATAGATATATACAATATATTTCATTGTTTAAACTTTATTAGTGTTTCTGAAGTTTCAATAAAAGTTTTTGAAGAACAACACAGAACTGACATTTAGTACCGCGAGGCAACCGAGGCAAGCCAATATGTAGAAGCGGTGGATTACTCGCACAATGAAAAGTGCCTCTTCGCACAAACTTCTATTCAAGACATGTCAGTACCAATTTCACAGAATGTTGCGCGCTGCCGGAGGTACTCTAGAAGTCCAAGAACAGAAGCCTGGCAACAATTCGACTTCATTATCGACACTGGTTCTACGACGTCATGCCACTTTGCGCGTTCAACTGAATGCTCTCCAAGTGGTGGCTTGCGTCTTCTCTTCTCCGTGCCTTTTCGCGCCCTTGCTTCTGGTACCTTGCATGATTTGCAGGCTGTTGGCATGATGCAAACGAGCACCGGATGTAGTGCAAACTGAGTCCACTGCTCTAGACATGTTTACTCACTGGCGTCCGACTCCAGAGCCTGCATGTCTTAAACACACGGACCAAGAACTAGCGCATGTCATACCTTCGTTGCACGCATTTCATCATTGTACGAAAGTACAGTCACAATCTGCAATATTCGCTTCTCTTTGAAAAAGGTTCTCTTTATTGCTTTGTAAGGCTTGCTTGCTGCAACTCAGCAAGAAGTGTCGCGCACGCAGCGCACGATGCGTCACCTCTTCTCCCGCCTTCTGTCCGCCCCCGGCGCGCTCCCGATTACACGACCGAGTCCCCAGTGGATTGACTGAAGCAGTCGGCCGTGCTTCATGAGCGACAACTCCCCCGTTCACTTCTGTACGTATCCCCGGCTTTAGCAATGGGTGCTCATGGAAGCAGTGTCAGATTTCACAGTCAAATGTGCGTTAATTAAAATCTAAAATTTAAGTGACATGAAACCGGGAAAATGGAAAGTTACTGGAACGTCAAGGGTTTGAAAGGCACTCAGGCGGCGTTACGCCATCTGTTTTCCATCTTTGTTTATTCTGCAATTCTTTTCTCGCTTTCCTATCTCGTATATATAGGTTACTAAAATGTATCCATTTACGTAACCCATCCATTATCTGCGATGTTTTCACCATTAATGGCCCATGTCACCACTAAGAAATCCGTGAACTCTTGTGCTTCGCATTCAAGAGTAGTACACAATAAGCGTAATCAGGCCCTAGTCACATCACTTTGGAGTCGCTAGCTCGCCTTGACTTTTCAGAAGACACCTCAGCCATGACGCAAGGAAAAAAACGCATGTGCGCGTGGCATGGCACTTTTCAATCTGTCCTAAAAGGCGTACTGCAAGTGCAGTAGCTCATTGCACACAAATGGCCTAATTTGTGAAAGTTGAGAAACCATCAAGACGTATTGGGTGAGTAAAGTGGAAATATCTATAAAATAAAAACAATTTAAATGTAATTTGGAGACATGTAGGAAACGGGGGACATTCCGCCGAGTCACGTGAATATTCAAACTGAGCAGCAGCTAAAAATGATAATCTCAAGACGTAAGAAAACAAAAATTCTCTGATGAAAGGCTTCACTTTTACTTGGCCTTAGAGGCGTTCGTACCACATTTAATGTGAATGCGACTGTTGTATTCATATAAACTGCAGCCGTATATCAAAATGAACACTTGTATTTCTACATAATCTTATATTTAACGATTGAGTGCGCTACAGTTCTTTTACTTGATTCAACAAGCAGCCATATGTTTTCTGTCAAGAGACAGTAATTAACGCACGTTTCCTTATGTTCAGAATACAGACTCAACGAATAGAATATACGAAGCGTCCATGCCTTCACGGTACGCATTTATTCCCTGTATAGGGTTTTGATGAAAATAAAAGAGGGCCAAAATTTATACGGCACGGGCTGTAGCAAACGTTGACGGTAATCTCCAGCAGGTTATAATGAGTAGCTTTCGAACACAATGGTCCTCCCAGGCACGGAAAATTCGCTCAAGGCAGAAGGAAAAAAAATATAAATACGCGTAAACACAACTAAGCTAAGTTCTTCCTCTTCTGAATGGCACGCAAACACACTGATTTGCATGGGTGCCAACAACAACAACGCAGACAGTTTCCCGAGCGAGAGATTTGTTTACACGAACGAACGTCAGGTTTCTACGGCGAAAACAAGGGCGGTCTCATTATGCGCAGGCTCCAACCATCATCCTGTTCAGAGTAGGTGCCTGCACGGTGCCATGCACTGCGTCGTGCCTCTGGAGAACAGCCGCCTATACGCTAGTTTCGACTTTCACGGTGCAGCTATACAAAGTGTGAGAGGACTAGGCGAGACGGGTACGAGGAAACAAAAGAACTCCCAGACTCCACTTGGAGACCGCAATGTGCGTGGCTCAAACCAGTTTTGTAAGTGAGAAAGTGGAACAGCATTAACACGTGCGTGGTGCAGAACAAATTCTGTACACACACTAAGAAAAGAAAGCTTTTAAGTGAAGAAAAATATTCTTCTAGAATACATAAAGGCACCCGCTCGTTACTCTGCATAAGGGAATGGTATGGAGGACAAAAATGCTCTATAGATGGAGGAAGAGGGCAGGAAAAGAAGAGCAAGAAAAATTCATGATCGTGCATGTCAAGTTCTCCATGCGCACAACTTGACCCATGTGCTTGTCACAATTTTTAAGTGTCACATTGCTGAGAGGAGGAGACGTAGAGTCCAAGCATTTCTATACATTTAGCCAGGCTCGACTTTAAGCTCCACGATGTTTCAGAATTCTGCGCTTTATTGGGCCATTTTTCCAGTTGATCTTTCTATCAGGTGCTAGATAATTATCGTTCCGTCTAGTTAAACTGCTTGCAGTGTACCTCTTTTTTGTTGTTATGAGCTGTGTATCTACCCCGTACATTGGAGACATGTTCCCTCTTTTTTTAATGCCCGCATAAGTAATAGTATGTCTTTCAGAACAACATATATATATATATCGTACCGTGCCTAAAACAGAGGGCACTTCAGGATGCACCGATGAAACACACGATGTAGGCGCTGGCTAAGAACTTAAGGTTTATTGCTCATACACCATGGTGAATATACAGAACGTGCCAACAACAAAAAAGGCGCACAGCGGAAAGGGGCAGGGCCTGACAGGTGCACAATAAAAGCAGTTAAACAAGAAAGAACTGCAACTATGCAGACCCCTGATAGGAAGGCTAACTGTATCTAAAACAGCTATGCAAGGGCTCCAGTGCATGCAGCTGCGTTTAGGCTCGCAATGTTTTGGGCTTGTAAGATTTCATGAGTCACTTCTTGCTGTTAGCCTTCCTTTCGGGGGCTGGATAATCACGATTCCATCCTGTTAAACTGCTTGGAGCGCGTGAGTGCTACTGTTGGATAAGTGCCAGGCTGTGCTCCTTTTTGTGAGCCCTTGCGTTTTTCTTTCCTTTCGTTCCAGATTGAATACTGGGCTGCTATTTCATTGCGATAGCTTTTCGATAATTAGCTCATTCCACTAATCACAATGCACTCATCGCAAAGTTAGTGGGGGTCAACGGTGATTGATAACAGCAACACAGGAATTAAAGAAGGCCAACAAAACAATACAACATTGTGTACGTTTGTATTGTTGCTTTGCAAACTACGTTCACCTAAAAATAAATCACCTAAAAAAAAGTGGTTGTGTGCATGCGCTCACATGATCGTGATTACAAAGTTGTTGTGTGTTAAAAGCGGGTCAAGCCTTGCCAAATTTGCGTGCGATGGCCATGCCCCGTTTCCTGTTTTCAGGGAGTTAGCGTCTTTCTGAAGCGTATACTGTGAGCAGGCTACCAAGAAGCCGCGCTCTGCGAGAGGATACAAAGCACACGCCGGTGGTCTACAAGCTATTCCGCATATTGTGTTGTGCCGGAGGTGGCCTAAGCCCAGCTGTCAAAAATTAACACGCTGCAGAAGCATGCGAAACACGCAACTGTTCGGTTCCGAACGCAACAACAATGTCAATGAATTAAGTGGGCAAACCAGGCATCAAAGTAACGTAGAACCTTACCTGCGCAGTTCAATCAATATGCACTGCAATTTGAGGGCCGGAGAAAGTTTCCGCTGGTTGACGAGAGCCTTTTGATTCAGATGTTGGTCCCAATGTGCATAAGGAGTAGTGCACGCAATCTTTACGGTTATTACACTTGGTAGTTAAAATAAAAACTGCAACCATGTTACTATTACCACTTCCGGCCTAATTATGCATGAGACGTCAGAGCATGCACGTACACACAGCACGACTCTAAAGACAGAGCGGAGTTTCGATTATCAAGACAAGCATGTGGATTTTCAAGAACGATTACTATTTATTACAAAAAAAAAGCATAAGTACCAAGAATTTTTTTATTTTTTGGCCACAAATAACTTCCTAGTTACAAAGATTTAATTGTTTACTTATTATCTTCAGCAGAAGCACAAGTAGTCGCTGGCGTCCAAAGGTGTTTGGCCACACGGTTCTCTCATGCACTTGAAAATAAATTACAGCGAAAGCTGTTGTGAGATGGTTCACATTACATGGTTCACATGTGGCGCCGTAGTTGTCCGCCACCGGTATTCGTTAACCACTGTCGCACGAAATAAGAAAAAAAGAGTAAAAAATATTTAAGGACCCAATGGCATTCGCACTCGGGTCACTTACGTGCCGGCCCACTATTCTACTATGAAGCCAAGCCCGTGCATGGGGCGCCTTTGTGAACTGGCCCTAGACAAGCTTGATGTCGGGAAAATAATCCCGTTAATATGAGGAAAAAAGCGTTTTATCACAGCAAATGAACAACCAGGTGTCACACAATCTGAATCACGCAACGAATGGGTTGTGGAATGCTCTAACATTTTACAAAAACTTTGTGTTGTTCTATTATTTGTAGCACATATCCACTGTGGGGGATTTCGGGGATTACAAAAGATTCTGGCATTATTCTTCATTGTTCTCAGTCACAACAAAAAATATTTGCACATAGTTCCTTGCATGTGTGCCACGTGTACCGCGCTTTTAAGAAGAATAACCAAGGACAGCATAGCAAATGCCTGCCGACTACACAATGACTTATTTCGCAGTTGGTACCTTAGAAATGTGCTTGCAGCAGCTACCAAAAAGTGTTAAATAAGGCTCTAAAAGAGCGCTCTTCCCGCTTTCACTGTGACAGTGCTGCACATTGCGCACAAGCCTGGCGTTTTTTTTTTTTCTAGCGAGGATACTAAGCGCAGTGCATTTTAACGTATAGAGGCATGCGGTTGCTTGGTGCAACGTATCTGGATTTCCTTTGCTTAAGATGGTGTTGTGAACATGGCGGAACGCCGTCGCTGCTATTCTTTTGCTGTCTATTGCAACAATGCCGAGAGACCAACTTACGCATCCCGGAGATTACTGAGCTTTCTACCACTTAGTTTAGTATTCAGGGTGTCCCACGTTACTTTAGCCAGAATTTAAAAATATGCCGGAACACGTAATTACGACGTGACCAATTGCACGTTTCTCAACGTAGCCTGGAATTGGTCAGACTACTTTTTGTGTTCTCAAATATTGTTTAAATAAACATGTTTAATTAATTAACTTTTCATGAAACGAAGATATATAAAAATGTTGGTAAGAAAGTTGTAGATTGGTTTGCAAAACGTCCACTTGGACAGTTTTGAACTTTATATCTGTTAGGCATTAGTGTTTTTCTGCTAATTGCAAAAGCCCACGCTATACAAGAAATACCACCAAAATAGAAAGAAATACCAAAACTACGCTCGTGCAGATAGCAAGAAGTAGACGTACAAACATTTCGGCAGTAGGAGCTGCATAAGCCTCGCACTCCTTAATCACTAACAGTATCATTCACTAATATTAGAGGCATCCTATCCAAACGTGACATAGTCTCATCTTATATCGATGGTAGCCTTTTTGATATTCTTGTCTTCACTGAGACATGGCTTAACACTGACATGAATGGCACTGAAATTTTTACGGATGCTAAGAAATACAACATCTATCGTTGCGATTATCCAGTCATAAGGGGTGGTGGTGTTCTTATGGCGGTTAAAAACTCCATCACGTCTGACGTCGTTGCTGCCCATTGCAAGATTGAAATCATATGGGTAGGTTGCACGATTGATTCCCCAAGGGTATTGCTCGGCAGCTGTTATCGTCCCCCCGATTGTCATCTTTCTTAGATAAGTTGCGCAGCATCATTAGTTCTGCCATCAAAATCTGCGGGGCTCGCGCAGTTTCTCTATTCGGTGATTTTAATCTGCCCTTTATTGACTGGGAACAGCTGGCATCTTCTTGTAAGTACTCAGCTGAATTCGTTAATTTAACTTTAGACTTTAACTTGGCTCAGGTTGCCACTCACTCAACTCGAGGTTCGAATACACTTGAGTACACGAATACACCAGGGAAGTGATGGAGGCTTTTTTTATTGAAAAGCAAGCCATCTGTGGCCCTTGGTGAAAAAGAAGTTCGGTTCCTGGGTTCATCGCTGCCATGTTAAAGTGATTGTTAGTTTGTTGGGGACCGTTCCGTAAGTTTTTGGCAAGTAGGAAGGCATGTTTTTTTGGTGTTTTTCGTGCTTATTACACACGTGTTGATGATCAATATGATTAGACTTGTTTCATACCTTGTTGGCTTTGATGCGCAGACGCCTTTGGTTGTCCACGTGACCGGGTCAAATGCTTGATATAAGTGCGCGTGTCTTTCAATAAAGTTTATTTGCGAGTTCAGCGCGGTGTCGTTTTTTCCTCTGTCCTTGTCTATATTTTTGCGCTGTTTTTACTACCCAAGAATACACTTGACCTCATTCTTACAACCGCCTGAAACTATAGACCACGTTAACTATTTGAATGAATTTAGTGATCACAAACGGCTGCAAGTTGATCTTTATATCCTGCAACTTTTTGCGGGAAACGAATAAAAAATATGAGATTATAATAAAGCCGATTGTGAAGCCATAAACATGAAACTTGAATCTTTTTTTATAATTTTCTACTGCCTACTCCGCTAGATGCCAGCACTTCTATATTTATTAACATGGGGAGGCGCAAAGCACACAGTGATAGACCGGTGTTTCATACTGGAACGTACCAATCGCTGCTAATGGGCAATAAGAGGCAGAGGACTCCGATTAGACGCAGAGACCAGCAGTCGGCTTTTAGATAATGTGTAGGCTGCGAGTTGTTTTTTTAACGGTGCACAGAAGATATTTCCCACCGTCTACCTTCGAGGTCTATATCCAATGCCTATATATATATATATATATATATATATATATATATATTGTAGGCAGTCATTAAGCGTTGAAGATGCTTGCGCTCGGCTTCCTTGGCTGGTGTCTCGTCGGTGTTACCCACACGCCACCTGCATTCTCGAACGCGATCGCACGCATGGACGCTTGCATGGACAGACAGAGACGTGGACGGATGGACAGACAGACGCACGTAGAGGCAGACAAAGACATATGAACGGACAGACGGAAGCATGGGCACTTCACCCCACTGATCATCATTAACTCCGTGGATATGCTGTGATTTTTTTCGAATCAAGAAACTCGCTTGCAGACGCCTCCAGCATCAGAGTTGTGGGGCGAGAGGAGGGAATGTAGGAGAGGAGAAAGAGGAGGAGAGATGTGAATATGTAAGGGGGGGGGGTGACACAGAAAGTTGTCTTATTCAGAGTGTCAGTACATTCGGACGAATTGAAATGCACCGAGCTGAAATAACTAAACATGCGCACGCGAACACTGAAAAGTGATCGTCGCATTCGGCGTGCCCATTTCAGATCGAACAAGGTAACACAGCCTTCGGAATAAAAAAAGTGGGGCCACTGCAGTGCAAGTCTCTGAAATCTCGTCACGTTCGTAGCGCGAACAGCGACAAAAACGGCTCCATGGCGTGGAAACGGGAAAAGAGCGAGATAGGACTACAAGCAGATGGGAAGTATAAGCAAGCCAGCAAGAAATTCCAGACACGATCTCTTTCTGCCGCCTAGTGGCATGGACGTACGTGCAACCTAGATTTGGGACCTGATGGGCTTCTGCGGGACCCTGTCTGCTTATTATTTCGACGATGTTCCTTCATCGTGCCGTTTGTGTGGTCGCCCGTGAAACATTTTGTTTGCGGCCTCCCTAGCGAGGGAGCTTCGGGCTGCAGTTAGACCTACTCTGAGTCACGTCCGGCTAATGCGGTCCCCAAGGGTAATCTCGCGCGCTTAGTGCGCGTTACGAAATGGAGTTTAGTAATGTAGCTCCCCTTGAGGAAAAAGGAAGAGGGGATAAGGAAGTATATGTGTGTTCTCGTGCGCTCATACCCTGAATAACTTTTTATTTCAAAGAAGTGAAGCGTTACTTGTTGTGGTAAAATAAGATCGCATACATCATAAAATATTCATAGCCGTGTAGACCATGACATAACTTCAATACAAACAACAACACTGAATGCAATGATTTTCCGAAATTCTGAAACTAAAGCCTTAAAACATTACACTTCAGCTGTGCAAGAGCATCAAGAAGCTCTAAACTATTTGTAGAAGACGCGGCGCATGATTTGCCTCTGAAAGACGAAAGATTTCGGATGTGGAGCGACGATGGAATGTTCAGTTGGTCTCCGTGCAGATGATGCTGGAGCACTGCGTCCCTATCAATCATCGGCCAACCAAGGAGTTAAAGCGCTATTGTGTTTTTAAGAACTATGGGCCTTCGTGTACGTCTCTAACTATTGTGCAGTGCGAGCGCTACATTTTTTCAACCAAATCCTTTCTATTTTAAGTGCGAATGCACTTTATAAGCGACCCTGAATCCGCCGTCCGCGGTGCGCCTCCTCCTCTCCCCTAGCAATGGCGCGAAGAGGGAATAGGAGCGTCTGTAGAACGGCGCAGCGACGTCACACACTACGTGATTGCGCTTGTAGTTAACCTATGTCTGCATTTATGATATTTAGCGCATTGCTGTACAACTTAGTGTAATTCGTTTACTGTTTTATGTATTCTGCTGTAAACCCCCCCTCCTCCTTTCCTGCCTTGATTCTGTTTGAGATTGGCAGTATTTCTAAATAAGAAAAATAAAAATGTCAAGCAAAATGACGCCTGTTTTAAGAAACGATTCCCTTTTAGCTTTGAATAAAAGTGGGCGCCTTACGTGGAGAAAAGTTAAAACTAATTACCAGGTTTTTCAATACACCGTTATTAAAATTTTCACCACGAACAAAATTCATCCAGAAAGAGAACTAATTAGTTTCTGCAGGCTACACTTGCAAACGTTGCGAATATGCTTGCATTTCATTTTTGAAGGCGTGCTTATCGGACGCGAACATCTTCCCAAGATATTATACTTAACGTATAAATTCGTGAGCAAGAAGAATTACGTTGGCGTCCTCATTGGCTAACACGAGGCCGCGTGAGGGACCATTCAGGTGATACATTTCACAAAGGTTATTAAATCATGAGCAGAAAGCAGTCTTGATCTGCTTTTCACGACACAACTTCATTTTAACTTTTCTGCATTGGTAAATTGTGCACGAACACTTAGAGAGCGTGTAATTCAGCTGTGTTTCCCACTCTCGTTTGCAACAATGCTTTCACCTGACCATCACCTATTCTGTCTAACTTAACTAAAATGTCAGACAAAAAGCTGAATGGTTTGTCCGTTTTATGAACGCGCGAAATCATGTGTTTTTATAAAGAGCAGCAGTATGACGTGGTTGCGAGTAATACGTTTTGCCGATCTCTAACAACACTTTATTTTGCATCTCCTCTACTCAACATGCATTTCATCCAAAGTATAATCGAATATACTATTTGATGGCGAGTACGTATGAAATGTGCCCAATATTATTTTAAGAGAGAGAGAGAGAGAGAGAGAGAGAGAGAGAGAGAGAGAGATAAAGATGCAAGGAAAGGCAGGGAGGTTAACCAGACGCACAACCGGTTTGCTACCCTGCACTGGGGAAGGGATAAAGGGGAGAAAAGAGGTTGCATATTATTTTAAAAATATTATTTTAAAATTACAAAAAAAGGAGGCATGTGCGTGGTATATGCGCGTTTTATTTACTTTGGCAGAAGGCATCTTCACATATGTAGAAATCCGATTACGGCCGTAATTATAGTAAATAAAACAGTCAACGTTTTACACAGGGAAATGGCCGATAGAGTCCTAAGTGCGAATCAAAGCCCTTCCTATAGATAGTCCATAGTCACTTTAAAATTTTGGAAAGGTGGCCACTGATAATCACATCTTAACTCACACCCTAGCTCACATAATCGCATCTTAACTCCGCTGTTATAATCACAACTGAGCGAATAAATCTGCCTAATTCAGTTGGCGAAATCAAAACGAATGCACCGAACAGCGCTTCTACCATCCACTTCAACAACGCACTCAATGACGACACTGCTTTCCTCGCTGTTATCAACCGCCAATTTAGAGACTTCGCTTCGTGGCCGCTTGTCGACGTTCGCTTATTATTTACGACCAATGCGAAGGAAACAATGACGTCTTCGAAGGCGTTGTCGAAGTGAATGGTAGAGGCACTGGTTGATGCGTCGATTTTAGTTTTGCCAGCTAAATTAAGCAGATATCATTGATCCACGGGGATTACCATCTGCTGCCTATCCAAAAGCTTTAACTGGTTATGAACCATTCGTAGGAAGTACTTGAATTCGCCCATTTGAATCAACCAGATATTTTTACGGGTTCAAATGGTAACTGTTTTGATTTCTTTAATGACTGTTGTACATAATTTTCGTACACATCTGATGATGCACTTTGTCAAAGTAAAGGGAATGCTGCAGGTAGGATGCAGATGCCTTCTTTCTGCAATTTTAAAATACTATTGAACACATTTCTTGAAATATCCTGTATGGCGATATAGCACAGCCAAGAAAATCAAAACGAGGCCTCGGTCAGTGCCTATAGTTATCTGCAACATGGAGAATAGCCAGACACTTCGACCATTCTTTCAAGAAAACAGCAGCGCTTTGACTTCTTCCATCCTTGCCGAGTTCCGCATATATAAATAGATGTAAGTGAACAATGTCCTGATAATAATGAGAATTAACAAAAAATGATGCCAAGAAAAGTATAGGGTATTATAGTAGTATTTATATTGTAAATGCGTAGAAAGAAAAGTAGACGAAGAGATAACTTGTCGCCGGCAGATACCGAACCGGCGACCTTCAAATAACGCGTCCGATGCTCTACCCAATGAGATACAGCGGTAGCCACATTACCGCCCAATTTATAAAGGTTATATGTGCATTTCAAACTTAGGAGTGTTAGTCATTGCATTTATACATGGGGATATCAAAAATTATATACTGTCATCATCCGGATATGTAACTGAAGCAAAACTACTCAACAGTTTGGGCTGTGCAACAGGTGTTCAGCTGCCTACGTGCTGAAATCACCAGAAATGTGGAATACCACGTTATCAAACGTTCCGGGCCCCAGAAACGTATCTATAGGGGTTGACATAGGAGCACGGCCCCACGGTGTCGCGAAGCGCACTTGCAGATCGCACATCACGCTTCACATGATATCATATAATGTAAGATTTACGCTCGGTTACTACATGAACACAACAACACACCGTCGACCTCATACGTGGAGTTGGTTCCCGCTTTTATAAACTAAATTAGCGAAGGTATGAACTTCTCGCGACTGCGCAGCCGGTACTGACCTGTAGCATAGCTGGGAAACAAACAAGCACAAGGAAGCTGTACAGGATGAACGCAATCGCTATCTTTTGACGAAGAAGATAGTGCTTGTGTTCATGCTGCATTTCTTTGTCCTAGTGTGTTCACACGCTATGCTGTAGGCCAGTTTAGGATTAGCCAACAAGCCCGTACCGGTTCCCTTGGCGCCGCCAATGCTCACCCACTTTCTGTATTTGGCAGTCAATTTTGCCGCGGCTCGTACTGCAAACCATGTTTCCCATCTGCAGTGGGGACGCAGTCACTGAATGCGTGACAAATCTCGCGTCTCCATCCTGCTATGCACAGTTTTAGCGAGACGGGGCCAACGCTGCGATAGGCCGGTTCACAGAAGACAGCGACGACTGCGAGGACCGACTGCGGCTCTGGCTCTGTGCTGCGTTGGCCCTGGCGTTGATGAAACGGCAACCAACTCCCAGTACGCTAGGCACTGCTTAACGCCACAGGGATGGCACCGCATACGAGGGTGCAGAAGAAGGGTGCGCTCACTCAGAGGGACGGGTCTCGCTTTCGTATTCTCCATCTCAGCAGAAGCGTGCAGCAGTATAGAAGCGACGTCCAGACTGTATAGCTTGGGCACAGAATCAGCGGCACCGCTCGCACATATGAGAACCACTAAGTACGGTTAATGTGCATTTACGTGAAATATGTGCTATGTACGAAGTTAGTGCACAGTGACGAACTACCTCCTACTTTTCTAAACCTGTTTCTCATTAACGAATGTATATAAAACAACAGCTAAAATACTGCACAGAATTTAGTCGAGCACTGGATTTCGCTCTTCTCAGTGTCATCAATCATTTTGGCTTCCCGAATAGGAAAACAACGAAGAAACCGAGCATGCAAGCTCCATAGAATCGGTGACACGGAGAAAGTTCTTTCCTCGATCGTGACCGACGTGCCATGCTGCCGCTACTCCGTATGTATGTAAACAGTTTGTTTTTGTTTTACTATTTCGCCCAATTTCGATGCATGCGGCTGGTCTTTTCATTTCACGGGCACTGCGCTCAGATGTCCGTACGTACGTTATTGCAGCTCTTTTAGGCGGTGATGTGATGCTTTGTTTAAAAAAAAAACGGAACCTTTGTCTAAAAGAGCGTATCCTATAGGTTTTGAACAGCTTACAGTGTTTCGATATGGGCGCTGCTTTAGGCTTATAAACTAAGTTTGCAAGCGTAGATATGCAAAGAACAAAAGCAAAAAAAGAGGCCTTAATTTGTGCTATGTGACAAACTAGCATCATCGATCATGTAATTCACAATCATCTCAACCTACAAACGCCAATTTTGATGAGCTACAACTGTACATCTAGATGGTAATTTTTTATACTGCACTAGCGAGAGCGACGTTAGCATGGACAAAATTATGGACATCGTTTGTGAGATATCGAGCAGCCGGCAATCCAATCTTCGAATCCTTTTTTATCGAAACTTTATGCAGCTGTCACACACGAAGAACGTGTTACTCACTGAATTGTGACTAGTGATTAAATGCCTAAAACCAGGAACAGCACTAGTAATTTTTTTTTCGTCGTAGCATAGGAAATGCAACCGTCAATTTATGTGTTACGCTATATATGCGCCAGTGGCGGATCAAAAGGGAGGTGTGCTAAAGATGACAACCTCCTCCCCCAACCCCCTAAAGCATGTGTCCGCCTTCCTCATCTCTCTCTTCAGTGCTTCCAGCTCGTCTTCACACGTGTTGGCCACTCAAACCCATTCCTAACAAAAGGTTCGTGCTGCGAAATGGGTGTACATCTCAAATAAGCAACTGGTTGAGAGTAAAGACCCCTGTTAGCACAAATTAACAGTGCTTATGCTTTGGCGGGGTTCTTGTAAAACTAGTAACCACGAAAAATAACAAAAAGTGTTACGACCCCTTCTTTCTCCATGGTTTTATTTCAAGCGACCGCAACGTTTAAACTGAGTGTCTGCATCCGCTCAAAGTATAAGCAAATATTGAATATTACGTACGCACAGCTCCACTCTTCTGAGAAACGCGCAATAATAAAGTCCTATCGTACGTCTCGTCACGTGAATAACATACTATGGCAGAATAGCCCGAGGGACCGGGTGGTGCGATCAGCGACAGGGAGGGCGCCGCATCTCGGTGAGACGGAAAAAAATAAAAACGAGCGCTGCGCGAGGAAGATCGGCAAGAGAGACGTTTCCCATTGGCGAATCTGCTCGAATCTTGAGTGCCAGCTCGCTCGTAAATTTCCGGTGCCTTTCAAAGAGCCCCGAGCGAGAAGAGCTCGGGCTCCCTGTGAGTCCGAGCCTGCAGCCTCGGGGATCGCAAAATGTGGCACCAAGCAAGGAATGCCGGAGGGGAGAGGGCCTCGATCGAGAGCCCTAATTATTTGCCGCCTCCGACAGACACCTCCATAAATTCCCGAGCGCCACGTCTCACATCGCACGTCGGTACCCGCTCTCCACAATGTGCCCCCTCTCTCATTCGCGTTCATGGCATTGGTCTTCGGCCATAGCCTGCCTAGCGCCCATTCACGAGGCCTGCCGCAGCGACGCTTTTCTGCGCCTTTTTTAAGAGAATTATAGGGACGCAACATGGCTTTAATGCGCTAGACATTTTGTGTTCTGCGCCCTCTGTTGCTGGGTGTGCGCGACACTGCGAGAGATACTACCTGCATAGATTGCCCAAGTGGGTTATTTCTTGGGGACCCTGCTCCCTTAAATTCTGCTTAAAATAATAAAACCCAACCCATAATATAGTGTGGAAAGGTATAGGGGACCTTTATTATACTGTTTTAAGTGTACTGTAGTAACTGTGTATTGTCACACAGAACGTTGAAATCCCGCCACAGAGGTTTTTCAGGTTGTGCTACTCAAGCCGTACTTCACGCGTTAGTAACAAAAAAAATATGTGAAGATCATAATGTGGACGAAAAGACAACTTAATGCCAGCCGTGATAGGAACTTTGGATTGCGATTCCTATGATCGAGTAGAGCATTCAAGTTGTATCAAACAGAGAAAAGAGCATCTCAAATTTTCTTTCTTCGCGCACAAAATAAGGTCACTTTTCCTTGCACAATGTAATAACTACTCCACCTCACCCCTTCGATCCAGGGTTAGTTACTGTATGTCGATAATGACGGAGACTCAAGTGAATTGTTTCTTTCTTCTCGTAGTGACAATGATTATGCCAAACTGCACCCTCGTGACCAGCCTATAAGCGTGTCGTTCGGTATAGCCCCGTTGACTGTAGGCTTGAGACTTAATGAAACAGGGTAGGGCGACAACGAAAGCCTAACAAGGATTTCAAAACGAGGGGCTGGATGTGAGATTCCGCGTGCTCTGTGAACCTCGTGTCACTCGTTGAGAATGTAATGGTGACTCATTTTCAGAGCCGGTCTAGGCGCGTGCGCGCAATTGCTGTATTCATGGCAAGTGATGCTGCCGATTAGCCGTCTTTAAAACCTTTATTAGTACGTCTTCGGGGCCTTGCCGAAGCAACACGTGGAAATAATAAACGTGAAACGAACGAACTTTTCCATGAAATTAGGTTATCAAAGACACCTGCTGTAACGCAGCGAAGTTTTATACGGCATCCGACTGCTCAACAGCGGTGGTTATGTCGCCACGACACTTTTCATGCACAGAAACGGATGAGATGCATGGCCGATGCGAGTCGTGCTCATAGCTGCGCGGGATCCAAGGATTCGTTTCATAAAGAGCTAATCGAACGGTGGTGAACGTGCGTCACGCAGGGCTTTTAATGGTCATGGCTGAATGCTCGGAGCAATACGCCTACGGTGGACGAAATAGCTGCGGCTCTTAATGGGATTTTCATCCGTGGGGCTCTTCTTTCGACACTCCATAAAACCAAGACCCGCAGAGGTTAGCAGCCGGAGATCACTGCGCGCTCTGCTGGGAAATGTTTTCCGAATATACGGTGCATTAAGTGCATCAGGACTGTTCTGTCGTCGGTTCAACGCGCTTTTACGACCACTTCTTAGTTAACGGGTGTGGATTACGTAGACCATTGAATCGATGTGCACGGGCTGTAAAGCAGATATTGACGTCCAAGTTCAGTATACGGGAGTGATTATCCCAGAAGTCCTATAATAATGAGGATAATGACCCCTGCCTATGATACTGTAAGCACTATGTGTTGGCGTGAGCATTCGATGTATCGCAATTTACCGGATTAAATTCTAAATTATGCTGTTATGGCGCACTGTTGTCAGGATATTTGGACACAGCACCTAAAGGAGCAATATTCTATAGTATCAGTATGAAAACGCATATGATCTGACAACAGTACTGCAAAGGCCAGAAGTACCTACTAGCTAAGAGCATAATGTGCCGCGTGAACAGAATTAAGGGAAGAAAATCACAGTGTATAGCCATTTTCCCTTCTCATTCAATTGCATAGACTGACCACTGCCGCCTCCGTAACCATTCTTTGGTTTAAAAGTATCATCTTTGTTCTTTTCGTTAATAACCAAAATTGAGTTCTAGTGCTGAACATCAGCCTGCATACACTTGGATTTCATCTAGCTATGGGAACCCTGCAAGACAAGACTACAGGTTGTGTTCGACTTGCCACTCTGTGCAAAACAGCCCAAACCAACACGAAGTACTTGGTGGCTCGTATAGTTGACCGAAAGGCGGATGGAAACATCTAACGAATAAAGCAGGAAATAAACGAAGGTTGACCTTGACCAGGGCAACAGAGACTTCATCTCAATGTACACTAAACAAGTTGTGCATGTAGAATTACCTCAGCAGTGACCACTATTTTTTTCTTAAATTACGAGACAACCGACTACGATTCTCCTGACTGTGATATCTATCCGCTTCGGGCTTGAATTTTGATTCACTGTCTGCAAGTCTCTAAATTTCACAAATTTGAAGTCACTCAATGTATTCCAGCAAAAAGAAGTCACTTTTAGAAAGCTTTAAAATTATTCCTAATTGGTGGTTATATGAAATTCTAATTATTCTGCATGAAGACATGTTCTATTTCTACAGAAACGTATAAAACATTAGGCTCAAATTGCACATTCGAATCGTTCTTGGCTGTGTTCCTTTCAAGCAAAAACTAATAGCACTTACGACACTGATCCTTGAAGAGGCCATGTCGAGCGCCTCGTCAAACATCGTAGTGCGTTCAGCAATGGGATTGCTCGTAGCTATACACAGTGCATAGGGCATAAGTCATGACGCTTTGACTATGTAGAGAGAGAGAGAGAGAGAGAGAGAGAGATGCAAGGAAAGGCAGGGAAATTAGCCAGAAACATATATGGTTTGTTACCCTTCACTAGGGTAAGGAATAAATGAGAAAATGATGCGGAATGTTCAGTTGATCCTATGCCCTATTCGTCTTGTCCTTCCTTTCCTAGAAGAGCGAAAGACCACCAAAAAACAAGTTGCGTCCACACATATTTGGACACAGCACCTAAAGGAGCAATATTCTATGGTATCAGTATGAAAACGCATATGATCTGACAACAGTACTGCAAAGGCCAGAAGTACCTACTAGCTAAGAGCATAATGTGCCGCATGAACAGAATTAAGGGAAGAAAATCACAGTGTATAGCCATTTTCCCTTCTCATTCAATTGCATAGACTGACTACTGCCGCCTCCGTAACCATTCTACATCCAGTGTGGTTATGCACTATTCAGGGTGTCCCACGTAACTTTAGCCAGAGTTTAAAAATATGTCGGAATACGTAACTACGAAGGGACCAAATGCACGTAGCTCACCTTTGCCTGGAGTAAGTCAGACTATTTTGTGTGTTCTCAAATATTGTTTATTAGATGTATATAACTAACTTTTAAAGAAACGAAGGTAGATAAAAATTTTAATGAGAGAGTTTCACGGGCATTTGTAATTATCAGAAAAAACACTAATCATTAACAGATATAAAGTTCAAAGCTATTTATTTTGACGTTTTGCAAACTTATCTATAACTTGCTCACTGGAATTTTTATCCATCTTCGTTCCTTCAAATGTTAATTATTTAGACAGATCTCATAAAACAATATTTGAGAAAACAAAAATAGTCTAACTTCAGGCAACGGTGAGCAACATGCATTTGGTCGCGTAATAATTTTGTGTTCCGGCATATTTTTAAACTCTAGCTAAAGTTATGTGGGACACCCTGTATATACGTCCGGCATGGGAGGCATTACAAGCTTTCTGCACCACACGTGCCCCCACAATCGGCTCACCTATGACGGAGCGATTATGCTTTGGATAATGCGATGTCGCGTCCCACTGCGTGGCGTCGCCGTGACGTGAAATGATATCATTAGATCGTGTCAAATTTTCGCCATGCGTGATGAGACGATGACGTAACAGGTCAACATCATGATGATTTTTCTATTGCTCGTGCTGACACCGCAGAACTCTGACTTTTCGCGTCTGGTGAGGCATCCAATGCTTCCACCTTAAAGTAAAATTAGCGTGCCTTTATTCAGAAACACGCACATGTCAGCAAAATAAATGCGTACTACTATATAATGTATGTGTGTGTGTGTGTGTGTGTGTGTGTGTGTGCGAGCGTGCGCGAGTGCGTGTGCGTGTGCACGTGCGTGTCTGTGCGCGTGCCACATGAACGAAACCTCTAATCCTGCTTCATTCGGAGAACGATGTTCATCAATGGCATCCACCAATGAAGAACAGTCTTGCGGGGACCGTGTAGCTTGGCTTAAACGCCGTGCATAAATAAAAGCGGTCCCATGTTAGAGATGTGGTAGAATCCCGCCAACGCCACCCTTCGACGTGCAGAGAACAATGTATAACAAAAGATTCCATCGACACAGACGCGACACGGGCAATCCCAATCGGTTCAAGGTCATTACACATTCCGCCCACGTACTGAATAACAAGAAGACCCTAGTTATAATTACGCCTTCTCACTAATGGTTCGCGGTCGAAATAGAGTGCTATAGCTTCTGTGCGTGGCACGTTCACCATTCTATGTTATGCGAAAATGGCTTCGCCCACTGTTATTCTGGGTTTCAGAGATCACTGCATACGAGAAAAACTAGTGGGCGTTGAAGTTTCCAGTCACAGTTTGTGTCCTACTCCGGAACGTGCGTCCAGGAGAAAACGCCCTCGGATGACGAAAAGCTTCAACGCTTAAAATGTGCCTGTGGGTGTGCGCTTTAAGAGGCGGCTTAGGATGGTTCGACACACGAAAGTTCATTATTGTAAGTTCACTCACTCGTAGATACCTTAAAATGTTATTCGAATGAACATCAAGCAATCTAGTTGTACAAACTCACTTTTGTTCCTCCACCCCACTCCCGAAACGCCGTTGTATGCAGTTCTAATGCATTTCGGTTTAACGAAATCAGCGCACAGTTCAACGAATATAATTCTTGGCACCATCTAATGCCTTTCACGTCACACTTGACAGTAATTATCCAGAAGAAGAGGTGGAGAAAGAGAAAGTATAGTCCTTACGAGTAAGCACCAAGAATTTCAGCTGAGGGAGCGGTGCTGTATACTTAACCAAAAAACGTTAAATCCGCTGCAGCTGCAGTGTTGTGCCAAAGAATGTTTACGAGAGCTGGGGCAATACTCACCGAATTGATGACCAGTGCAGTCGTAAGTGTACAACTGCAACAAAATATTTCTACAGGCTTCAAAACATGCTAATTCAGCAGAGATTCACATTCAGGTAAGCTGGATTTCAAATAACAGGGCTCATATATCCTTTCAAAACCTCATGCTTTCTTTAGCTCCTGATGACAATTTGCGGCTAGTAGTTTGAATTCAGCGAACTTTCACTGGGACAATTTTCTTCTTGATGTCTGTTATTGTTCGGTAAAATAAAGTTTCACTGCACATAGAATATGGCCG
Source organism: Rhipicephalus annulatus (assembly GCA_013436015.1). NCBI lineage: Eukaryota > Metazoa > Arthropoda > Arachnida > Ixodida > Ixodidae > Rhipicephalus > Rhipicephalus annulatus. The sequence continues at coordinate 301,319 of WOVY01000861.1, forward strand.
TGAATGATAGTGGGTGCATCTGTAAGTATATCACGAAATACGTACTTTTCGGCTTGGTTTGATACTTGACTACAAGGTGCTTCTCTTGTCCTCTGCACTCGAGCGACATGATAACGCGAGCTCACATCACATAATTTGTCATTCTTATTTATTAGCTGTTATGTTTATGCACTGATTAAATGCGGCAAAAAAACCTTTGCTAGTTCCAGTGATTGATTGATTGATATGTGAGAGGTACCACCATCTGTATACGAGAGATGCCGCAGTGGAGGACTTCGGAAATATTTTTGCACCCAAATGTGAGCGCACGGGCCTACAGCATTTTCGCCTCATTTGAAAACGCAGCCGCCACAGACAGAATTCGATACCGTGATATGCGGGTCAGCAGCGGAATACCTTAGCCGCTAGACTGCCGAGGTGGGGTAGCTAGTTCCAGTGAGAGTGACGGTACGTTAACAGCAAAATAGGTGGTACATTAGACTGATGATATCACAAACACGCGGCATATAGAAACAGTTAGGCGCACGTAGGGTCTTCAATCATAAGGACACCATAACATAATGAGCCACCATCCCCTCATGGCCGCTTGAGCGCTTGTCACAAAATGAAAAATGGGCTGTGTGTGTATGCGTCTTCTTTGGGCGTGGTAAGTCGTGCATCCCGCACAAGGAGTCGTTACTCTATGCTCTTTGTTTTAGCACACTTGCTAAGCTCTAAAACGAACTCCAGTGAAGCCTCAGAGTGAATTATAACACTTCCCTACAACAGTGAAGCTTAAGCGGGTATCTAACTTCGTACAAACTGTGGTATAAGCTAAAAATGCAATCGTACACTTTGAGCTTCTAGGGCTGTTCATCGTAATTTAAACTTGAAAATAGAGGAATGAGCTTAAACGTGATGGCGATATATAGCCAATACGCGGGAAGCGTAGACAATAAAAAAGATATCGGACATGAACGAACGCTGGACTTTCAAGTTTGCTTTGTAGAGTCGTAAGCATGCCAAAAAGCACGCTTAAGGTGAACGCAGAAGTGCGTGTGACGTGGTGCCCACCAACGCGAACGCGATGCACGGCACACGAACAGTGCGAAAGTTTTATAGATAAGGTTACGTAGGGTTTTTGGTTTTTCACCAGTGCGCATGCTCGTGCGCTATCTTCTTCCGTGATCCCGTTAAGCGACGGAAATAGCCAGCGTAAACAACGCTATCTTTGCGTACGCTATTCTTGATGATGATGATGATGATGATCCTTGACACTCTGGCGCACACCCACAAAGGGGGATCGGCCAAGAACCGGGCGGCAGGATCTTAACTAAAAGGCTAATGGTTTTTCAAAGAAAACGTAATTTTGGGCTGAAAAAAAAATATAGAAAGAAAAGTCGAAAATCGAAAAAGGAGTATATCTGAGCAGGGAACGATGCAGGCCATCAGATGCGATTTGAGACAGAGGTAATGGTGGGTCTAAAATGATGTGTATATATATATATATATATATATATATATATATATATATATATATATATATATATATATATATATATATATATATAGGCAGATTAACATGGCAATCGCTTTGTTTCAATTATGTATTCAAATACCGCAGAGCAGACGTCCCTGTGGCTATAACCGAATTTAATGCTGCCAAACGACAAAATTACTGCCACATTTAATTCTAATCCCAATTTTTCAAGTGGAGCTTTCAGGTATCTTTTCCGCTGATGAGAATACCGGCGACAGAACAAAAAGAAGTGATCTATCGTTTCCATTGTTTCGCAAGTCTGACATAAAGGTGACGCCTTTAGACCAACTTTATGCAAATAATAATTCAGTTGAGGAATTCTGCAACGCAATCTTGTAAAAGTAACTTCCAAGTGCCGTGTTGCACACCACTGTCTATTCCAGCGGCATCTTAGATGTGCGAAATCTCGATATTTATCCAATGAGTAGCAGTCGTATTCACGCAAACAGAGGTTTCTAAACCTTATTGCTGTCGCGTAAGCCGTATCAGGCAAAACCGGGATAATGGGACCGCTAAGAGATACTGTGGCTAGTGCATCCGCCATCTCATTGAGATATATGCCACGATGACCTGGTACCCATAAGAGCTGCAGTTTTTTCACGTTTGTCGGTATGAGTTGTCGAAACATGTGCATAAGTGTTAAGTTGGCTCCTGAAGACAGAGCAGCACATACTGAAAAAGAATCTGTAATTACGACTGCTTCCGATTCGCCCAAAGGAAGTTTCCGTAGTGCCAGTACAATAGCAAATAATTCTGCCATGAATATAGGTGTGTAATCTGGGAGTCTAACCGAAAAGGACCAGTCAAGGGAACGTGAGAAGATACCTGCCCCAGCCTTTTCATTTGATACGGATGCATCGGTTGCAATTATGTTGTTCAAGTTCACATGCGCCAAGTAATCCTGCAGCCGATCATTTAAATATTGAAATGGCATTTGCTTTGCGTTAGAGGGATAAATATTCTCAAATTCTATCTTAAGACCTAAGTTAACGTCTCTTGTTGTGAAAATATGTTTGATTTTGACGTTCAGTGGTTCTAGCAGCGCTTGAACGAACAAGATCTGTGGGCAGTGGAATCGTGACCACCAAGTTTCAAAAAATAAACTTGGTTCTTTAATAAAAGCATAAAATGATGCTCTCTGGGGCACAGTGTATAGTTTTAAAAATGTTTGGATAGTAAGCATTTTGAATCTATTCAACAATGACGGTAGACGCGCTTCCATGTATAGCACATTGTTAGCAACAAACTTGGGCAGTCCAAGGCACAGTCGTAAAGCCTCCCTTTCTAACAGTATTAGCGGTCTCATTTTATATGTCGCACTGCCCGAAAATAAAACACAGCCGAATTCCATTATAGGACGAATGTACATTTTATAGACCATTACCAATGTATTTCTTCGCAACCCCCTTTTTATGTTGCTGAGCTTGCGTAACCACCCCATGGCTCGTGTTGCTTTGGACGCAATGTGATCGATGTGGCTTTTCCAATTTAACGAGCTGTTATATATGATGCCTAAGTATTTAAGTGAATCCACCTGGGGAATCTGCTCTGTGCCATACATCAAGGAGATGTTGACAGGATCCCTGAACGAGAACGCTAGAAGCGCGCTTTTGTTTACATTTAGAGACATTCCAATTTTTTGAAGCCATTCCTCTATCATGTTTAGGTAATTCTGTAATGTCTGATAAAGTAATTGCAGATCACTGTTTGTCGCAAAGAAAGCAATGTCATCTGCATAAACATATAAATGAATATCGCTATGTGTTGGAATAGAACTGAGGAAGATGTTAAACAACACCGGTGAGAGCACTGCACCTTGTGGTACGCCACGGTATTGTCGATATCTGTTAGAAAAACAACCCCTTTGAAAACAATAAAACTCTCTCTCCTTTAAAAACTCTGCTACCCATGATGTCATGTATTTTGGTAAGTGTGACCTTTCCATCTGCTCTATTAGTAATTTATGCTCCACTTTGTCATACGCCTTGGCCAAATCCAGAGTAACTAATGCACAATACTCTCTTCTACGCCTAGCCAACTGTATACGACTCTCCAAATCCGCGTGCGCACACCATATGGAGCATCCCGATTTAAAGCCAATTTGACTGGGGTTCAATATTGATTTCTCCTCAATGTATTTTATTACACGTGCATTCAAAACTCTTTCAGTTAGTTTAACCAAATTAGATGTAAGAGAAATTGGCCTCACATTGTCAAGTGTATACCCAAGCGCCTGTTTTTTAAGTATCGGAATTATTTTGGAAAGTTTCCAATCCGCCGGTATCCAAGAAGTTTTCAAAGAGTAATTAACCATATTACAGAGTTCATGTGGGGAAATGTCATATAGTACTTTTATCATTGCTGAAGTTACTCCATCTGGTCCAGGTGCTGTAGGAGGTAAGTGCCTCACTACACCCGCTAGTTCCGCTAATGTCACCTCGTTGAACTCCTCCCCTGCAATTGGCTTTACTATGTGTCTTGGCATTGTTGATCTGAATCTTTCTTCTAATCCTTTAGCAACATTTTCTAAGATTTCAGTGAGTTCGCTAGGCGATAGAATTGAAGAATCACTATTGTCTGATGGTGGTATCATTTTTCTGGAACGCAAAAATCTAAAAAGCGCCTTTCTGTTGTATGGTTTTGAAAGATAGCTAAATTTGTTAGTGTCATAGTCATCTTTTGCTTTGCGTACTGTGCGTTTAAAATCTGCTGCCACGTATTTATAGTCACACCAGTTTTTTGGGCATTGGTTGTGGATAAGTTGCTTCCACGCCGCTTTTCGTTTTCTATACCCCCTCGTACAATCAGCGTTCCACCATGGGCTAAACGACCCGCCTGTGCCTGAAGTTATTGAAAAAGTTGACTTTTTTATTGCTCTTTTCAGTACCGCACACAGACTCATAGCCCGAATGTCTTCCTGCATGTCCTTGCGAAGAACCAAAGTAGGCTTCAAGTCTTTTTGTAAACGCTCATAATTTACAAACGAGCCAATTTTACCAGTTAGAAATATCCCGGGAAAGTTAATATCAAAGCTAATAGGAAGGTGATCACTGTTTGTTGCGCAATCTAATGTTTTCCACGACGAAATGTTTAGTGAGGAGCTGCAAAAGGTCAGGTCTATCGCCGACTTTGATTGTCTCCTAATAAACGTAACAGTGGGGAAATTTACACAAGATAAGTTATTATCAACAGTCCATTCCCACAAGCGCCTTCCATTTACATCAGTCTTGAAACCCCAAGACACGTGGTGTGAATTAAAGTCACCAGTTAATAATACATCCTTCCTGCAGGAAGCTAACATTGCATCTAAGCATCTTGTGTCCTGTACTCCTACCGGAAAGTATGCGTTAACAAAAGAAAAAGGGGAACAGCCTGGCAGAGTGATGTCTAATACCATAATTTCATAGTTAGAATCCATGCACAGGTAGTTAATCTTCGCTCTATGACTAAATTTAGTTGATATAAAAATGGCAAGTCCACCACCTCTGCTAGGTCTGTCTAAACGAAATAAGCGATAATTTTTTAGGTAAAATTTTTGTCCGTTTGTAAGCCAAGTTTCTTGTAAAGTAATAATATCTGGGGAAATTTGCGAAGAAATACACAATAAATCTGTGATAGCCGACCCTATTGATCGACAATTCCACTGTAATACTTTTAAGGAGCCTATTTTGACTCTATAAACCCGCCGCAGAGACTGCTTGATCCAAAAGATCTTTCTTCAAAAAGTCTTTTTTGGAGAGGTTCTCCAAAACGTCTTTCTTTGACAGGAACTTTTTAGATTTTGATTTCTGTGAAGACTTTTTCGATAGGGGAGATCTGGCGCGCTTCAAGAAATTATGAGATTCCGCATCCATATCTGTAAATTCATCAGTGTCATCTGATAAGGTTTCTAGATCTGCCCGCAGTATCTTATTGGAGGGTCCTGCTTTAGGAGATGCGCATCGTGTAGGAGCTATCGGATCTTCTGTCCCGGCACAATTTGAAACCTCGAAATCCTGTGAAGTCTGATTTTTCATAGACACTGAAGCAATGATTTGGGTCAACTGAGATGTTAACAGTTCAGCCACGACTCCAATAATACTGCTGGCAAGACGCTCCATCGCCTTTTCCGTTGCCTTCTCTACAGCCTCTGCTATATATTTTGCTAACGATGCATCCATAGCAGTGGTATGTCGTGCTGTTACGCTTGCGTAACCTTTCGAGCGTTCTTGTAATTCAGTCAAAGCTTCCCTCCGGGAGCAACGCCTGCGTTCCACAATTTCCAGCAGCTTAACTTCTCGTTCTTTCGCCTCACAATCTGAAGAGTCTGCAGGATGCGCTTCATGACATAAACAGCACTTCTCTTCCGTCGAGTTGCACTTACGGCTGTCGTGATTTTCTCCGCATAGTCGACATCTGGCAGTTGATCTGCACCCTTTCACGCTGTGGCCATACCTCCAACAATTCAAGCACTGCAGTGGCTTAGGGGATAGAGGCTCTACCTTATAGATAAGAGGCCAAGCTTTAATTTCAGATGGTCTTATCGTTCCCGCAAAGGTTACTATGACAGATTCGGTAGGTGATTTTTTATTGTCAACCAGACGCGTGCACCTGTATACTGACACTGCACCTGCTACTGAAAATAACTCAAGAATTTCTGCAGGGGTCAGGCTCGTATCTACACCGCGGACTATGCCTTTCGAACATGCCAGATGCGCTGGTATAAACGGGCTCACCGGCTGTGCTGCAAATTCGGAACAGTTGAGAAGCTCTCGGACGCACTCCTGATCGGCAGAGCAGCACAAAATACCACCACGACCGAAATGCCGGACCTCAGTGATCTTTTGAGAGTGTGTTGTGGCTTTCCGAAGCTCCATCTGAATCATCTTCGGGTTCTTCATAGGTATCGTACCTCCATTGGTCGGTACCAGAGCCACGGGGACGTTAATAACCCCACTGCAAAGAAAAGAATCAATCGGCCAATCCTTGACCGGTATAGATGCTAGCCAAGGAGAAGGCCCTTGGCCAGGCGAAGAAACCGACATCTAGATAGCCTGAGTCGCTCGAACTCAGAAAATCATATGGCACAAACCACAAACAACTGCCAAAAAAGTACTAAAACAACAAAGAAGCAAACGTTAAACTCAAGTGCAATCCCGCCGCCCGTCGTTCAAGCCGTTCCAACCCGTGAGCAGCAGCGCAGAACAGGATCAACGCGAACGAACAAGGCACTCGTCGAAGTTAACTCGTCGAAGATAAGCGAGAAGAGCCGACGTGGAAGCCGTCCACGTCACGCTATTCTGCAGCTGCTTAATATTGCCAGCGCTGATGATATTGCATCCTCGCGCGCACCGTGTCGTCACAGTGAACTTTCGATAATGATATCGTGGGCTTTACGTCCCAAAGCCATGGTATGATAATGAGAAACGCCGTAATAGAGGGCTCCGGAAATTGTGACGATCTTGTGTTCTTCAACGTGAGCTCGCATCGCACGGGCGTAACCATTTAGCCTCCCCCGACATGTGGTCCCGCCGCGGTGGTCTAGTGGATAAGGTACTCGGCTGCTGACCCGCAGGTTGCGAGATCGAGTCCCGGTGGCAGCGGCTGCATTTTATGTGGAGGCAACAATGCTTGAGGCCCATGTGCTTAGATTTAGGTCCACGTTAAAGAAACCCAGGTTGTCGAAATTTCCGAAGCCCTCCACTACGGCGTGTCTCATATGCATATGATAGTTTTGGGACGTTAAACGGCAATAATTATTTAACAATATATTTTCTCCACTTCTTGGATACTGTCAATATTTATGAATTGGAACACGTGAGCTGGAAGGCGTTCTCTGGCAGCTACTTCCAGCACGTTCATGCGGGAGCAAGAGCAAACACATCCTCTTTACGCATTGCCATGTGGCGAGCAAGACAACCGGCCGACTATCGACCAGAGCAAGACAACTCAAGAAGACTGCTCACCTCTTGCATGATCGTACTGAAGGGGGAGGGTGTGTCAATCTTGCTGTTGTTTCCATATCACTGCTGTCTGGTTGTCTTGCTCACTACTTGACAACTATAAAAGAGGCAGTGGTTGCTCTGGCTCTCACTTGAACGCGCTGCAAGCAGCAGCCAGAGCAGCAGTCAAGCAGCAGCCAAATACTAAATGGAGGAAACGAACTCGAAAATTGTCAAGCAAGTATTTAGACAACAGCAGAATACCAAGCCAAAAGGAAACATCGGTTAAGAAGAAGGTGAAAGAAACAGAGAGGGACTAATTGAAGGTGGGAATGCTTACAAAATCATCACTGGAGAGCTACCAAACTTTTAAGCAGGGAATTGCAAGAGAAAAGATCTACGATGATTCTCGGGGCAGTTCTCTGCTCTTCGAGGCTAGAACGGGAGTATTGCGGACGAAGACGTACCGAGCAAAATACGAAGGCACAGGCACGGTATGTAGTGCGTGTGGAGAGGAGGAGAAAACAACTGAACATTTGATAATGTTTTGTAAAAGGCTCCACCCTATAGTCGAAGATAATGGCGCCGAATTTTTCAAAGCACTAGGGTTTAGAGACAGTGAAGGCAAAATAGACTAAACGGGTAGAAATAACCAGAGGAGGCTAACTGATTGGTGGTTACAATAGAGGTGCGAGTGAAATTTAATGCTTAAACACGCAGTGATAGCATTAACTTTATGGCTAGGTGGCGTGAGCCACCTAGCCATAAAGGGCACAACCGGATACATCCATCCATCCAGAGTGCGCAAGCCACGCACTCACGTTTTTCCTTTCATAAAAATTGACAGTGTGCGTTCATTTTTTAGCTGTATATATTTTCCCGGTGATATGCGCCAACTAGACCAACCACAAGTGTTATTACGATGTTCAAGTAAACGGAAAGCATAACAATGCGAAAATGCAACAAACCTAGCGTAGTGCTGATTCGCCATAAATCTCGCGCCAGCCGTTACCGCGACATCATCGTACTATATGAACCAGCAGTTACGCACCTCCAGTGCAATGAGACGAGTGATCGAAATTGATTGATTGATATGTGGGGTTTAATGTCCCAAAACCACCATATGATTATGAGAGACGCCGTAGTGGAGGGCTCCGGAAATTTCGACCACCTGGGGTTCTTTAACGTGCACCCAAATCTGAGCACACGGGCCTACAACATTTCCGCCTCCATCGGAAATGCAGCCGCCGCAGCCGGGATAGTGATCAGAATCGCATAAGTTGCGGGTGGCCAGACCCACTAAAGACAACCTGGCCTCGAATCTTGATTCGACACAAAGGATTACGTTCTTCAACATTTACTTCTCTAACTTCTGCCACACCAGCATAGCTTCTTGCTGCATGCACAAGATGTGCCATTTGACTGACAGTAACACATCGCTACAGATCGTGCACGTAAATAATATGCCGCCCAAACTTCGAAGGACTCGCAAAACAAAAAGGCATGGATAGACTGAATAAATATTAAGCAAGAAGTCCCAAAGGCAAGCTTTGAGTATCACAATATAAACACGTTTAAATGCTGTCGATGCGAAGCGTCTTGCTCCTCCGTAATAACCAGGTAGGAAGAACTGCAAAGTTTTACCCGTATTTAAGCGCACTCCGCAGGCTCTGAGAAGGCAGGTATGTTGCCGATGGTACGTTGACGCCAAAACCCGCTGCAAAAACACTGAAGCTCGGCCTTCACTGAGATTCACCACACCAAAGAACACTGCCGCTGACTTTCACCCCGCTATCGTGCGCTACGGCAGTAGCTACACATTTCGCGAAAACGAAGAGCTCAAGCTAAAAGCGCTTGCGAAGCACCACCCACCGTGCGAACAGCAGTGAAACAAAGTTTCGCGAAGAGCTAGACAATCTGTGCGCGAGAGATATGTGACGGACACGGGAGGGTTTCTTTCAACCAATCAGAAGCGGCGCTCATCGCGGCTGCTGTGTGTCATGGCTGGCGGCGATACGTTATCTAGCGTATCGCCGTAGCTACTTACACCATTTCTTCTGTAATGCTGTCGCTGCCTTGAAAAATACGTTTCACGGTTCGTATGTTCGACTGGTCACCTCTGTCTTCCGACTCAGAGATGGACAGACGCGGCATTGCTCACACTGTCACCACTGTATTCTAGAACGCTCTTCACTCAACGCTCCATCTTTACTTGAGAAAGCCGATGGGGGCGCCATCTTTAGGCAGGGCAAGTCACTGCATATCAGTGATAACTTGCTGGTATTCTTGAGTGGTGCAGCGTCATTTTCAGCCGAGCAGTGACGCAGTGCTCTACTCTGTCAAGTGAAGGGTGAAAGTCGAGTCGAGGAGCGTTTGCGAATACGGGGGTCAATTACAGTACAAACGCTCGAGCCGAATGTCGAGCTCGTTGCTGGAGGAAAACCAGCACAGCAGGAACCAGGTGCTGACTGTGGAACTCTATTTTTTGGTCGACGCCACGTCGAAGCCCAGCCGAAGCTTCTGACGCTCTCAAACAAAATGGCCACCACACGGATGTAAAAAAAAATGTCAACATGGAAGCGCTCAGCTGGGCGAATTACTGGTCACAGGTACAGCTTGTGTCGTCATTACCACTGTAGCTTTCGCCGCTGGTCTCGGGAAGGTTGACAAAGGAAATGGCATCAGCTATGCGCCTATAAGGCACGAGTCCAAGCGTCGGAATTTTTTTTAAAATACCGGTAATCATTAGAGATCGTTAACCTACAATGTAAACCGTGTTTTAGGCACATATAAGCATTTTAGGCAGGTCGTAATTTTCGCTAAATTTTCAAATTAAAAATTGGGCCTACTGTGTGCTTTCGCTCAAGCAGAAACTTTTTTTCCTAGCTTGTGTCGCAGCATGAGTGCCATGACGGGCGCTTTGCCGTTGCAGTGTTGATCACTTGGGAGACGAGCTTTTGCAGCGTAGAGTCCTGAATTGATACGAGTTTGCTTAAAAATATCAAATGCACTTTTGTTGCCATTATTCAAATGACACACAGCGTCAAAGAAGGCATCTTTGATGTCAGGCTTCTGTCCTTCTCCTCGAGTGTTACGCGTTCCCGCATCACCTGCTGAGATGTTTATAACTTTTGTGAACAAAATAGATGCGTTGACAACGATTTTGGAGCGTCATTACATGTTAGCATTTGATATAAATGCTAAAAAACGTAGAAAATACCACTCATCAAGTAAATTTTATGATTTACACAAAACTCGTAGTTTGGGCTTTGTGGGTGATGGGTGGTCACACAATTACGCTTGTATCTTTTGGACAAAAATGCGGAGACAGAAACTTTGTGCAACAAGATGATGGGCGAAAGATTTCGCATTTAATACGACCAAAAGCAAAAAAAAGATGAGAAAAGCTTAACGCTTTTTCACTTGGCATCATACCTTAAACGTACTTTTTGACAATTGTATGAAACTATGATTTGACGCGTTGACAAATGGCGCAGATGCCAGCCGACGTGATCATCTGATATGATGCCCGCGCGACCACAGGGCTGCTTCAGATCACCTGACCGGAAGCTGTTGCACTGCTCCGTCGAAAAGGCTCGTGGCAGTTCAGAGCGCCTGAAGAGAGAGATAAGAGTAATCGAAAAGAATCATCCGGACACGATGCCGCTCGTGAGGGTGCTGTCGAGCGCTCCATAACCAGCAACAGGTGATGCCGTTAGATGATACCATATCTTTTTTTTTCCAGGTCAAATTTATTTTTTATTTTTACATACTGCAGCAAGGTGACAAGGCTATCGCAGTAGTGGACAAAGTGCAAGAAATAGCAAAACAAAAAACAGACGAGATACAAAGAAACAACTACAGGTTAGAGAAATAAAAATATCCTATAAACTGAAGTACGTAAGCAATGTAAAACGAGAACTAGGATTATGAATCAGCGTCTTTTAACGACTTCAGACATTCATCTTTCTTTAAAAAAAACACGTGATGTGGTGTGATATTCTGTTCAGTACATTGGGGAAAAATAAATTGAAGAAGTCAGTGACTGGATGAAACACATATGCACTATAGGCGCATGGCAGTACCTGGTGGATGTTACTTCGGCACGTGATATATAGCTGCTGTGGTATAAAAATTACTGCGAATGAAAGAAAGAGGGAAAAAGGTTTTAGAGACTCGATGGCGCATCGCTCACTAAGTGAATTTTGTACCAAGGTCCAACAGATGGGATGATAGTAACAAACTAAAATTAGAGTGCTTGAAACTGAAGCGAGTGCTTTCTTTCCCTTATTAGATTCTTTGCATTTGGTATCCTAAATTCTATAAAAATACAATAAAGTTGCACCACACTTAAGCTATGGTTCCTTGTGACGCCAGTTTGACTAGTGTATTTTTAATCTTGTGCTTTCCCGATGAATACGCAGTTTTGTACAGGAATAAAGAGACGCGTTTGATGAACGAGGCCTGACACATAAAAACTAGTGGCAGCGCATACGGGGGCCAGTCGTGTAAAGTAGAAAACTAGTGCTTCATCAGTTACCTCACCATGGCCTCCGAGATGGCGGGCGCGTGGCGTGCTTCTCTGCGGCCGTTCCAACCGCATGGAGAGAGCGTGTTTCCAGAGCATGGCCCGTTCTTTCCAACGCACCTCGGCGCTCCCACAGAGGATCGAAAAGGCTGCTGCTTTGTTGGCGTAGCTTGCCCATGGCGAAAAAAAAAACGCTTTCGCGCTTTAATATAACCTCGTGCTCATAGGGAAATTTCGAGCCAAAGTGTACGAGAAGCAAAGTGAATGCTGGGACGTATATATTCCCAAATGGGCTTTATTTTTCTGTAGATTTTCGCCGCATCTATAAGTGCGATGCCTCTGCAAGAGATACAAACGTGCTGGAAACTTACTATCCTTAAAATAAGCAGGCTTTATGATACGGGAGGGGGGGAGGAGGCACTGGGGAAAAAGAACAAAGAATGACAGCCTGATCCGAAAGCGAAGTCAGAAGGGTGCCGCGTTATACGCACACGGATTACACTCCATCGATTAAATGGGTTTCCCTTTCATTTTCTTTCATGAAATTGACGCCGTATTTCATTGTAACGCCGTTTTAAAAATTCTTGTAGAAGCACTGGTGTAATTAAAGCGGCGCAGTAGTCACAGTGCAAATAGTCGCTCATTCGCGCTGTGAATTTTACGGTGTTCAGTGGATGTGTTGGGCAATATAAGAACAAACATCGAGATCTTACGCTGGTTTAAGAAGAACCCAGCACGCGTTCAGAGTTTGGTGTAGCTAGTGTGAAACAATGCGCTTACATAGCAGTGACAATTCGCATTTTTTACTTTTTCGTAGTAAGCCTCGACGTACTTAGTTTTCTTCAGAAAGACACTCTTATCTAAATTTTATTCTTACATTCTTATCTAAATCTTATCTATCTGCCAACACCCGTGCTGTCTGCGGCTTCAGCTTACAGGTTTAATTATTTGCTTATGGATTACGTCGGTAGAATGAGCCATTGCCACTGTCACTTCTCCTCAATGCTGTTTTGATCTACAGGCAAGAATATGATCAGCTTTGAAAACAGAATCATTTTCTAACAGCTGCTGGGAATTATTGCACAGCTTACGAATGAAGCTGTAAAAAGAAATAAAAAATCTGGACATTCGCAATTTTACTGAAACATGAAAGTGGCGTTTAGATAACGGTACGCAAGACTTGGCAGCATGCACATTCAAGGGCGCAAAATGATATGGATGGCTGAGAGCATTTTTCATCATAATTTACCTTTTTATAGAAGCTCTGCAACTGAACCAATCATTCATAATTTTCACCAAAGTGTGGCTTGATGGCGATCGAATGTACGCGTGTGACCACCATAGAAGTGTTGTGCAATAAATATTAGGATTGTGCCACAGAGATTGATGATTGATTGATATGTGGGGTTTAACATCCCAAAACCACCATATGATTATGAGAGACGCCGTAGTGGAAGGCTCCGGAAATTTTGACTACCAGGGGTTATTGAACGTGCACCCAAATCTGAACACATGGGCCTACAATTTTTCCGCCTCCATCGGAAATGCAGCCGACGCAGCCGGGATTCGATCCCGCGACGTGCGGGCCAGCAGACCAGTACCTTAGCCACTAGACCACCGTTGCAGGGCATGTGCCACAGAGAATAGTTCCAACTCTTATGAGGCACGCACGTGCGCCATTCTCACATTTGCCCGCAATGATAACAAAAAGGTTGCGGCTTCATGTGGCTGTAATAATCTCCAGTTGCTTCCCACAAAGCGCGGAATCCGCTTGCGCTGTGCTTCGTAGGGCTGTGTGGGCTAAACAAAGATGTAATTTACGCATGCTTGTCATGTCAATCGTGGACCCTCTTTAGACGCAAGTCTACAATGAATGAAGTAGCGTGGTTGGACGTATTTCTTGCCACAAAGATAAGGTTCTTTACTGTTTATACCTATTAGATACTTCAATTTGACACGCAATGAGTTGCCACTTCTTACAAGGCGGCGTGCTCAGTCCCGCAGTTTCCATTCAGGTGGCCATAATAGACGACGCCGGCAGTGAGGCATTATGAGAAGCGTAAAACTTTTCCAGGGCAGTCATTTAGCTCTTCCTACAGTCATAGAAGCTGCAGAAGTTTTTTTGCTGATTTCGTTGAGTGAAGTATCACAAAAAACAATAAAAAGAGGAGACGCGAAAGCGGCTGCAGACTGCGTGCGAAATGGCGTGGAGAAATCCAACGACGTACGTCACAGGGACGTCTCCGCATGAGGGCGCCACGATATGTCATCGGCCCAATACCGGTCGTTCTAGACTGGCAATCACATAGCTGCATTTCCTTTTCCTTTTGTTTCTTCTTTCCTTCCTCGGAGGGTGAAACTTCGTGATCTTCAATCAAGTAAGCGGAATATTTTTCTACTTTGTCGCCAACGAATAACTTGCTGATCTTCGAAAGAAATGTCTAAAATTGATTGATTGATTGATTGATTGATTGATTTGTGGGGTTTAACGTCCCAAAACTACCATATGATTATGAGAGACGCCGTAGTGGAGGGCTCCGGAAATTTCGACCCCCTGGGGTTCTTGAACGTGCACCCGAAATGTCTAAGATTAGTCACTGCAAAATTATGCCCTTTAATTCAAAATTTTGCTTTAGGCCTAAGCTTCTTTTAAACATTAGCTTAACATCCCAAACGTTATGCCCAACACACTGTTACCCTAACATGGCCGTTTCAGTGACGTCAGTGCAAGCCATTTTTACATGTTGAGTAAGCACGACCTGGAAAACTTGAGTCATTATTCTTTGTACCACTAAGTTCACACTGTATTCACAGTTTTCCTTGCAAGTGCAATCTCCTGTCCAGCAAGGCTTAAATTCTCATTCCTCATTCATCCCTGTCAGAACGCGTGAGACCTCATTTAGAAACTGCATAGAGTATCACTCTCCCTAAGTAGACCGGTTGCAGTATTGCCTGGTCGGCATACAGCTATAGCGCGCAGACATTGCAAACGAATGCACGTGATATCGACCAACCACTTAATTCATGTCCCGTTTGAAGGTTTGTTTGTGCTAAGACTCGTAATGACGTGGAACTCACGACATGGCACATAATTTGCATATGGAAAATAGATGTATAACCACGATGTGCACACAACGCGTAAATTAAAAATGCGCGAGTGAGTGCTTTGACCGAGTAGTACGCAGCAATTCTTTATTAGAAGTTTGCACGCGAGTGGCCTATAACAGGATTTGTGAATGCGGGCAGAAAAAAATACAGGAAGCATGCTGTGAGGCTTGGTGCATACTAATTCTATTAATGCACGGCAACCATAGAAGGCGTGTATCAATGTTTCTAAGTCTTAATTTGGAGGTACATTCCTTGAGTGTCGGTAAGCGCTGTTTTCTGACGGTTTGGCACAGTCATAGTGGCGTCTTTTTGTGTGTGTCTGCATGAGTGGACATGTAAATTCAGAATTATTTTCACCCTTTCTCCCGATAAGAAGATACAGGTAAAAAGGCACTCGTCAGCTTTCTCTATTTGCACGGTGTGCCGAACCTCCTGAAATAAAAAGGGCGCGAAGTATGGTAAATATGCATCAGGTTTTTTTCTGGTAGGAATAGGTTGAGTAGAATATGTGGTGCTGTTGAAAGATGGAAGATACTGCGCAAACTCGTGGTTAACCTCCCCGCCTTTCTTTCATCCTTACTCTCTCGTTCGAGTGTAAAGTCGGACAAAGATACGCCCAATTATAGACTGTGATATATCATGACCCTCTTTGTGGTGGCAATGTTCATTTTAGTCAGACGGATCTCAACGAAAGGTTGAACGATTACCGATTATCTACAAAAGGTTGACCTTCAACTAACCTGGCACTGCATTGCCGTGAGTGCAATTGCAGCCCAGTGACTGCGCGGCACGAAGAATGCATGACTCGTAAAGTTGTTGAAAGCTATTCCATTTTAAAAGCCGGAGATAGTTGTGTCGCGAAAAATGTGAGAGTCTCGTGATGGTTGAGCTCTGCGTGTGGTTATTGTATTATTTTCTTCCTTCATATTCTTCGTGTTTTCAGTATAGGTCTCAGTTGTTAGCACAACCCCGTACTGTTCGTTTCGCAGTGCGCCCACCTGTTTCGCTCTACTTTCCAGGAAAAAGAATGCCAGCTCACCCAAAAGTCTTATATTTAGATTTTCTTTTCGCCTGGCGATTAACGTATTTGATTATACATCAGCTTCGATTTGAGGCTGCAGCTGGCTTCACAGGGTATATTGAACAATATATTTCATGCGAAATACCATGACCGTCAAGCATGGCATGCGTGAAGTGGGCGTTAAAAGATACATGTCACGATAATGTATCTCACGACCAAGATTCTCATGAATAATACTTAATATTACTTTCGCAAAATGTTATTCGATTGTGAAATTATGTAGCGCACCGATGAAAGGCATACAATCAGCTTACTTTAACTGCGTAAAGGACACTGTAAAAAATTTCAAGGAGAAACCAGTGCCATAGCAATGATTCTTTGTGCAATAAACCAAACTTCTGAATAATGAACAAACGATTAAAAGAAATTGCTACGCAGCTCGCCCTCGCGCCATTTACGCTTAACAATTGTGCCAAAGAATTGAACTGGTAATTTTAGAGGATTGATTTAAGAAAGAGTGACTACCGAAAAATGCTGGCACCAGTTAAATCACATTACCTAGGTGATAAGAACCTGTGAATGAAAAAGTCTGAGCGGCGTCTGTGGCAGTAAAAAGCTAAGCACCGCTAAAAATCATCACGCACAAACGAAATAGGTCTTCGCTTTTCAAAGGTATTCCAAAGTGCTCAATTTGTGTCGAATAAATTTTTGGTTGATTTTCTGATGTGTTTCTTCAAGCTCGTGGAATGCAAGTTGAAACATTCTGCCGCGTTTTTCAACATTATAAATCATCAGGCGGTCTTATAAATTCACACGCAATATTTATTACGTCGTTTTCTGTGGTGTGCGTATATATAGTATATTCGAATATTAAACTATTTACAACAAAATATAACCGTTACCACGGCTTCCGGGCCTTATCCTAAGCTAAATTGGCTGCTGCGTGTCTAAGCTTTGAACTTAGCTTTGAAGGGAGTTTATTTATTTGAAGGGAGTTTTTGCTTGCTATTCGATTGAAACGCTTGTTGTAAAGAGTCCCTCCCCGCTTCCTGACTGAAAGTTTAAACTACTACAATTCCGCTCCAAACGCGTTCTGGCATGTCGGATGGATTTTAGTGAAGACTACCTCATCCGAAAAACAAACAAAAAACATTTTCTTTTTTTCATTTTTATTGAAGATTAGCCTGTGCCATTCTGCTGCTTCAATAAGAACTTTATATTTATCCTCCTCCAGAATGAATTAACACCCGTGCCTTTAAGCCATCTTGATGTGTTTCCTTGCTTTCCTTTCAAGTTTTTTTTTGCGTTTAATAGCCATTTAGCCATTTAGTCACTAGTCATTTAAATACGTAGAAAGTGCTATGCCGGAGTAGCAACAAAACCCAGACTTTTCGTGCTGTCATGTTTGGCTCGTGTCGACTTTATTTGGAGATAACGCGGTAATTGAAGCTCGCTTCCACTGCATACGCTCCCTAGTTTTGTCTGATTCCAATTAAAAACGTGTTTTGGTAATATTTCCTGGGCACTTAATTTTGTAAAAATAAAATTGCAGGAAAATAAAGATTGTAGCGTACGTCTGATGGAAGATTGAAACATTGAAGTAGTAGTATATCTTATCCTTTTTGATCATCCTGGTGCAGGTAATAACTTGACGTTGACAGCTGGCTCCAACGACAGAATGCCAGAAAATAATGTGTAGTACCCATCGGCTAAAATAACACGCTGGTGTTTTAGACGCGTTGGCATGTATGACATCGGAGTTGCTCACTACGCTGCAGTGAAGAATTACCTTCAACTCTTTTATTAAAATTTTTATTGTACCAACTACAAGCGTTTACCGGTTGTTATTTTTATTGATCAACCAATAGTATAATTGTAAACAATTTGACATAACAGTTCAACGTCATTACTGTCATACAAGCTAAGCAGCTAGTTCTGAAAGATTGCTGCTAAAAATAGGAGTATTGATTAGGTCTCGCTCATTCGCTGAAAAGAAACACTATTGCTTGAAAAAATGTTCCCCTATACAATATATTTTAGCCTAAATGCATCTGTTTTGCGGTCATTTCATAAGCTGGAACAGTACTTGACCCCAGATGTTCTTGTTTTTGAGAAGACAGACCAATGGATACCACAAATCACAGTAAAGCTGGTTCATAATCTAGACAGTTCCCACCTGAAAAAAAAACACGCACATAACTTTCCAAAAGCTTAATATTGCACGTATGCTGCCTCTGCTTCTTTATAAACATTTTAAAGCTAGAAAACCTTCTTCCAGAGTAAATAAAGGCTAATAATGTTTGACTCATCGTCATGTTTATAATCTGGTGTGCTACCCGTGAGACCAAGTTTGATATTCACTCGCACTGGAAATTGTATTAAGACATAGAAATCGTAACGTGCAATACGTACTGTCTCAGCAGAGCAGAAAAAATATTTGCTAACCATAACAGCGATATACCACACAGAGGTAATACATGTTAGGCCCTACGATCCAAAAGGCATGTTGTTGTGGTGCACGTGGAACATTGTAATGAACGTTGTTAAACCTATTGGAAATAATAATTGAACCCAGATGATTTCTCATATTTAATGGCAAAGCAGAGCGTTTTGTGCGGCTTACAGTTTAGAATACCCTGAACGCTTTTTGAGGGTTGTTTACAGTCCTAATTCTCTATAGAAGCGGACCTGTGAGACTGCGGTAGTCTAAAACGCATATCGTGATTAACCATCCATCTAAGTTCATTTGTTAAATATGTCTTTTAATAGGTTGGAAATACTCAAGTTTGTACTAAAATGCGCAAAAATATGTAACACCGCTTGTACACGCTGGAAATCGATATTGCATTCATATATGACCTTAACAAAGCTCTCTTGTGTTCTTGCTTAATACTTATGCCCTGCGAATAAAACAGTATAGTACCGCAATAATAGCCTGTGCATAGCGTATGAAGTAGTCGTCAGAATAGATAAGCTACATTACACGTTTTTTTAACGCGGGAAGTGCACCGTAATGGTTTAGTAACCAACATGACGCATTTTACAGATGAAGCTTCTGCTGCATAAAATATTTTAATTATTGTTCTTACGATTTGTCTCTCATTCTGAGTAGAATTTGCTTTGTCAGAAGAAAGTTCGTTTTTGCTCACGGAACATACAATCGCGGCATATACTTCTCCACCGGTGATGACAGCGAAGATCGGTTGTGTGTCAGCGCCCATCAGTCTATTATGTGTCTTATGAAAGTTGTTTAGCCATGGGCGAACCAACTCGCTCAAACCGAAGTGCTTTTCAGTTGGCACGCCGTTACGAATAGAAAAAATGATGGAGAATATTGGGAGCTCTAGCGAGTTATTCGCACGGGCACTTCATTCCAAAAAAACTCTACATTATATAAAAGATGCCGATATAGTGTAAAACTTTTACAGAACGTAGGCAGTGTAACTTGACAATAAAAGTTTATTGATTGATTGATTTGTGGGGTTTAACGTCCCAAAACCACCATTTGATTATGAGAGACGCCGTAGTGGAGGGCTCCGGAAGTTTTGACCACCTGGGGTTCTTTAACGTGCACCCAAATCTGAGTACACGGGCCTACAACATTTCCGCCTCCATCGGAAATGCAGCCACCGCAGCCGGGAATCGAACCCGCTACCTGCGGGTCAGCAGCCGAGTACCTTAGCCACTAGACCACCGCGGCGGGGCATTGACAATAAAAGTGCCTGCAGGACCGACAAATGTCCGATGTGTTTCCTGCAAGCATTTTCTCTCAGGCCAACGCATTCTAGCAGCAGCGTAACCCGTTAATCTGAATGTGCGTGCTTCAATAGCGAACGTCAACTGAACGAGACAGCAGAAGAAAAGAAGCTAAGTGAATTATCTCCGAGCAAGAAACGTAAAACTAAGGAGGTGGTTCGCTACAATGTTGAATCGGTATCATTTTTTTTTCTAACTTCGTACGCACCCTTTCGTTCGCTTCGTCCGCGTACAGTAATTGGGTGAGAATTGTTTGCCCTTCCGTCTTTGCTAATACTTTTTTATCCTGTTTTTCACAGATAGAAGACGGAGAATACGAGCGGAGGTGGACCAGCTCTTCGGGGATTTAAATTTAATTATCGTGCCCAGAATCGATTCCCTGTCTACGTCTTTCTCCGCGGAGTGCTTCGAAGCCTTTCAGGAGCACAGAAAGCGTGCGATACGCTGTATGGGCTGTTGTTTCGACATTGTCGTGCCCTGGTGGACCGATATGAATCCAATTATCTGAAATCGAGAAATGGTCACTGCGGGGCAATTTCCAGTTAGCGTCATTGTCACCGTGCACCCGACGTGATGTGGCTGTTCCAGAAGAAACATTTAAATTTAAATGTGGAGGACGTTAATGGGAGCTTTTCACGGACCTTGGAAAATATTTGGTTTTCACTGAAGTATCGATTTCTCACTTCAGCGTGTATTTGTTTTAAGCACTGTGGCGTTGTGGAATGCGGGGAGGCTGAATGGTACCAATCTTTTTATTTCCTCCCCGAGGCACAGCCAACGATACCAGGAAATGCACCAGCATAGGGGAAGAATAATTACATCGATGCATGCAATGTCATAATGTGCGTGATGTTCACCACTAGAAATGCAAAGTAGAACCCCGTAACACAACGTCGACTCATTAGAATTCTGTGATATATATATATATATATATATATATATATATATATATATATATATATATATATATATATATATATATATATATATATCAGTTACAAAATGCAATGTAATTGTACATCAATACTCATGTAAGTGGCAGGCCTGACAAAAAGACAATTTAATGCCTGAGAAAGTGTCTTGATCTATCCGACTCATTAGAGCGCAAGACAAAGAGATGTACACATGTTAAATAATGTAAGCAAATGAGCCACAATTACAAAATAATTTTAACAGTTCATAAAGCATCGTCAAAAGAAGATTCATACTCCGTCACCTGTTTGCAAGACTCAATTCATAACAGAAGTGATTGTAACATTTCTTATTCAATAAGAAAAAGCAAATAATAAGTGACAATACCTGCATTGAACACCAAACCATGCTGTTACTATTTACTAAATGAAAATGGGACATTTACTCATAGAAGACACTTTTGCTGGCAACCCAAATGAATATAGGAATAAAAGAATAAAACACTTACAAGCATCTGTTGCACTCCGAAAGGTAATCTTTAGTGCCGTCCATGCAAAGAAAAGTTGAAATGCACTCATAGCCCTCAAAAACACTGTCTTCGCAAGCAGTTAGCTAGACGTCGCAATATGGAGGAGGCAAGCTTTTCACGAAACAGCGATCGAACATCACCCGTCAAACAAGGTTTATTGCGCGTCACGTTGGGCAATATTACTAGAAAAAAATGATCGCCAGCACCTCCCGGTGCCCCAATATTCCAGATCGATTTTCTAGAGACAGAATTAAGCAAAGACTGGAATAACACGTTCACAGAGCATGGCCAATATCTCGCGAGTTACCTGTCTAGAAACAAAAGAAGCAATACCAGGACATAAACCATACAAAAAACGATGCGGTATACAGCGCATCAACAGCAGCTGGATGTCGCATCACTTCATTGCCAAGCTATTACACCAGAAAGAAAAAGAACAGTGCATCTTATTACTCGTTCGCGTAACGCAGGGAAAAAAACAAAAACAGGATGAAAACCTTCGAGTAAAGTTTGGCAGTTATTGGACGCGTGATGCAGGCGTAATTGGTCGTACCTGCGCTCTATCGTTGTGCGTTGTAAACTAGAGCTGCCCAAGTTGTCTCGCACGCAGAAAAAAAGTAATAGTAACATACAATACTCACAGTAAAAACAGTGATAATATATACTATAGCACAGACTGCGCAAAATATTTTGTTTGTCCTTAAACATTTTCTTCGTATTTATGGCTGCGTGTCACAGCATGCACTCTCCTGTTCTTTCTATTGAGTTTCAATGTGGCGGAAAGGCCGGTATTTATTTAATAAATGAAGTTCTGCACAAACGGTCATTGCAAGACTAAAAAAACTTATCTCCATACAAAGCGGACAAGATGGCTGGCGGGCATTTTATCTCGGTTTTTCGCACTAAGCTCGTAGATATTTAGCCTCACACACCAAATTACTCTTTTAATATCAGAGTGTTTTAGATGCATAAGCATTTTTAGGCCAAGTCAACAAGAAAACTATCAGCTCGTGTTTTTTTTTGTTACGTAAGACTATTTGCTGTAAATAAGTAAGTGTATAAGTGAGTCCGTCAAAACTCTGAAGAAATTGGGCGGGATGCATAAAAGTCACAGGGTACCGGATAGACTTGCTTAAGGGGCCGTTTCGTTGTTGTGAAGAAAAGGTAGAATAATAATCGGCTACAGAATTTATAACACTGCCTCTAATTATCGTCTCGTTCGATCAATATGATGTATTTTGGGGGTTTAAATGTCGAAACTAAGACATTCTAAGAATTTTCGAGCCATTTAGCATTGTTTATGTGAAAACTGCGAAGTAAAGAAAGGCTGAAGCACAAGACAAACAAGAATACAAAAAAACGTTGAATCAATTCTGAAGAGTTTATTTAATATGAAATGAGTAAATGTCTCAAAACAGTGACTTTTAATGTCACCATTATGTGCAAGAGTGCTCGAAATTGGGATTTATCAATCCAATACATTGGCTCATATCAATGGGACAGAAGTGGAAGAATATTGAGTAATAATGAACCACGCGAGACCATACCAATCAACGCCTTTCCCAGGGGTCTTCCATGCCCTCCGCTTCCATCTATTGCTGTATTAAAAGAACATGCCAGTTGTTCGAATGCTTTGCCACATTGTTGTGCTAAAACACTTATGCAAGCCTTCAAGAAGTATAGGGCTAAACAATTTGCTATGCACGTTCACTTTTTTATTTCTATGATACCGACACCCGACTCAATTCGAGTTGGGATGTAAGGAAGTGTCCAGATTCTTTTAAAACGTGCTGATAAGAAGCAAGTAATACATGAGCAGTTTAGCTTATTCTGGAATTGAGGTAGCACCAGTGCTAACGTTGAAAGCTTGGATTGCGAGTGTAGAGCCGACAAGTCTCATGAGCCATATCAGGATATTATTTTATTTTTCTTCGCATAATCGTTGCACTGCGAGCGTACTGGTATTGCTGGACAAAGGTTCACCTAATAAAAGTTAATCCGTTACCGGCTTGTACTCCCGCGTACTTCAGGTGATGATATGTACCCGCCACCACGTGACGGCATATGCTCACAAGCTAGCACCGGGTGCTGTAGTCTCCACAGTAATGAACAGTTTTAGCGACACCAAAGAGCCAGAAAGAAGCAGTGCCTTTCGTTGCGCGCTCCCATCGTGACCTGGATGTTCGCGCCCGAACCGTCGTGAGTGAAGCCAATGTTTTTCTTTTTTTAGCTCCCATCGTGTCCCGGTGGTATCTGGTCATGTTCTCACCGGGAGCCGCTGTTTTTGGGCATCCTCGTTCTTTTTCTCGTTTTCTTTTGTTCGCCCACGGGCACGATGAAACGTGAGTGAATCACGTCAAAGGGCGCCCCAAGAGAAGAAGGGAGGGCGCATTACATTAACGAGTTCGCGCGCGCTGTGGCCATCAGGGGGACACGTCGGACACGCTTGTTTTCCAACTTCTCGCACGCACCAGCGCCCCCGCGCTGCTGACCCGTTCGCTTCTTATCCGTTTCTTTCGCACCGCCAAGCTGCGATGGCACGGTCTCTCTCGCACCCGAACCTATCTGAGGAAACTGCGCGCCGCAGTCCACTTACAGCAGTCACATGTTTAACCACGTATTGGCAACGACTCTGCATTTCGCAAATACAGCTAAAGCAAAGCAGGCTGCTGTATAGTAATCGGGGTGACACATTGCTGCTAACGTAGTAAGGGTCAACATGGTCATACTTACAGCATAGAAAAGTAACTTACAGAATCAAATGAAGTCACACTTATTAATCTCTTCTCATTGTTACAGTGTTCATAAATTGAAACAGGACAAGTTAGGCCAAAGTAACACACGGATCTTCATTTACACCGTCTTGTTCGCATATTATCGGCGTAATTTCAACTCGAACTTGCAGATAAGAGCAAACATTATCTTTGGAAACCAAATTTTTCGCGACATGAAGTGGTTATGCCAAGCAATTGCACATACCAGTCATAGCACTAAAAGTTTGAAGTTTCCTTTGAATCCGTAGGTGAATTCAAACGCGACTATTCAGTTCTGCTGTACTCATAACGTCCCGCTAGTCGGTGAAAGGCAATCTGCATCAGGGAAACCATCCTTATGAAGTCCTTAAATAATCTTCGCGGCAGGCCTTATGACGCAGCCCCAGGAGCTATTAGGTATAGTTTAAGAACGGCACCGCTCAGATTTGGACACCACACCCAACAACATCCACTTAGTAAGCATGTTTGTTGCTTGGATTTATCTTAACAGATTACGTTCAATTGAGCTTCACCATGGGTTATAAAGAGAATTGGTAAGAACTCTCAGACGCGGACGACACCTAAGCTACCATGAGTTTATCATTGTCCTGGGGTTAGGCACCCCCTTATCTGCAATAGCACATATTATATGTGTTCTTTCTTTGTTCTTTTAGACAAAGACCCCACCTAACAAACTGCAATAGTGTATAACTTTCTCGGCGCATGTGTATATGGGCACAATACGAGTCATAGTAATGAGTGAATGAAACAAAAATGCAATGTACTTTAGAAATAGAAAAAGCAATTAGTTTCGTGGCTTCACGTGCCTAATTTTTCATCTAGTTATGGGGCATACCGTATTCTGGAATACAGGGTTCTGCTTGTTTAGTCGCCTCAATGTGGACGCTGACTGCATGTCCTCTACTTAGTTAATGATTGATATGTGGGGTTTAACGTTGCAAAACCACCATATGATTATGGGAGATGTCGTAGTAGAGGGCTCCGGAAATTTCGACCACCTGGGGTTCTGTCGCGTGCACCCAAATATAAGCACAGGGGCCTACAGCATTTCGGCCTCCATCAAAGATGCAGCTGCCGCAGCCGGGATTTGATCCCATGACCTGCAGGTCACCAGCCGAGTACCTTATCCACTAGACCACCGCGGCGGGGCAAGTCCGCTACCCCGTTGAAGAACCAGATGGATCGGCCATCGAGCCGGGCCCCAGCATCATGTCCACGTGTCGGTTTCTTCAGATTGGTGAAGAACAACGTTGTGATGCTTCCTTGCGATCACTCATTGACCACCTCGAATGTGTTCCTCACGACACTTCACTGCGCACGTTCGTAATCTTGAATGGCACTCTGTACCGTTGTAGCGTCCAGCCAGACGACCCTGATACTTTTAGATGCGGAAGCATCTTATACTCGCGCCTTGTAGTGCGCCGTCCGCGGCGTCCGCACCGCTTCTCGAACATTCGACAGCTGACGCGCGCGCATGCGCCGTCGCGCCGTCGCCCACCATCTGTGCCGCGCGCGCTTCTCCTTCGAGAACATTCGACAGCTGACAGCGCATGCGCCGTCGCGCCGTCGCCATCTGTGCCGCGCGCGCGCTTCTCCTTCGAGAACATTCGACAGCTGACAGCGCATGCGCCGTCGCGCTGTATATATACTCAAGGTCGGCGCTCGCTCGCTCAGTTGCCGCTCGTCCGTTGGTTTGTACGGCGCGTCGACGTCCGAAGTCGCCGTGAAATGAATGCCAACGAATCCACAAACACAATGATCGACGTCCCTTCGACCAGCGCCGCCCTTTCGCATACGTGTGTACGTGTTCACTCATTTAACACCCCCTCCTACAACCACGTTAACCAATTTAGCCATCGACCCAAGTAAGTCGCAATTTAACACCCCATTTCACAACCACGTTAACCAATTTAGCCATCGACCCAAGTAAGTCGCACTTTAACACCCCGTTAACCAATTATATGCTCCGCATCCTCCTCAGTGTTCCCCCGAGGGAAGCTGCGGGCAATTTTTTTGTTGAGCGTAACTGTATGCGTTAAACTGTGCTGCGTGAGCTTCAGGACTAACCAACTGCTGGCAACCTGGGCGTATCTTGCACGTACAACTGTGTCAACAACCCTGTCCGTTCGACGTTACGTGGCACCCTATCTATCTATCTATCTATCTATCTATCTATCTATCTATCTATCTATCTATCTATCTATCTATCTATCTATCTATCTATCTATCTATCTATCTATCTATCTATCTATCTATCTATCTATCTATCTATCTATCTATCTATCTATCTATCTATCTATCTATCTATCTATCTATCTATCTATCTATCTATCTATCGCGTACTCTATATACTCGATTTACAGCGCTATCGTGATCACCTCCTTAACTTAGAGTAACCAAAATTGGTATGTGAGGGTAAGTGTGTTGAAAATTTTTGATTGTCTGGTCACGACATGAACAGTGTGAAAATCCTGTTGCTTACGACCTCAATTGCTTTTCTCCAGGCACATGTGACCCATACATCACAGGCCATGGTTTGCGGGTAAGTGCCACAGGTGTTCGACAATTTATATCTACCAAGGAACGGCGATTACTGACGTCAATAATTTAAACGTGAGAGCGTTAAGAACAACCGACATCGGCAGAGTTGATCCGATAAATGAACAGAATATCTTTTATGGCTCCAGAAGGAATCAAACCGAAACATTATGCGTGACAATCAATTATTCTACTTCAGAGCGACCATGCCAGGTCTGGGAACTGCTTTGGGAAAATGCCCTATGAACGCGCAATGCTGGCGAAAGGTCAATTCTGGTTGCAGTGCTGCCCATCTAATTTCAAAAACATTGCATATATACTACAACAATGCGGGCACCGCGTCAGATTAGCGTCAATTTTAGGTAAGCGCCATCCACTGAAGTTGGTTTACGTAGCACTATGGCTACAATCTTCGCAATCACAAGCGCTACAATTCAGATTATCACTTTTGTATTACCTATGCTGCTCTTGCCATCGCTACGCTACTGTAAACGACTGCTTATATAAAACCTATACGGCTGTTCAGCATAAGTTTGTGCGTATCACATTTTACACATATTTAGCGTCCTTGCGAAACACTTCACTCCAAGAAATCACGACATGCACAGACACCCTCCCTCCACATGCTTCTCATGGCATCAATTCTCATGTTACGTAGAATCAGCAAAGCTTTGTTCATCGTCTTTGTTGTTTGCGCTATTTCAATTATTACTACACGCTTATGGTCCTAATGAGTAATGATAATTTCACAGAGTACTTGATATGTGCTAGCTAGGCAGTTCTATATTTGGACCAGCTATGCCTCGCTGTTTGGAGGGAACTGTGCGGAAGTGGTCGTTTGCGTCATGCTTTTCATTGACAGGAACATATTGCTGAGGTGTTGACACTGCTTTTCTATGCCACCTGATGAGCTGTACACCTTACGCGACCACATTTATTATAGCCACATAGTATTATACTTTTGACGTATGTAGTCACGAGATGTAGTTAAATACGATGGCATGAATACCAGCTCGAGCCACAAAGCCCTCTTCGAAGCTTCCACAAGCAATAAATGCGGAGAAGTATCAATAATTAGTGGTTATAAAGTATAAAATATACTACGCACTATTAACGCAAAAAGAAAAAAGAAGATGTATAAGCTCGTTTTTCTAAACCGCTCAAGAAAAAAAGGAAAAATAATGCGAGATAATGAGAGAATCTAAAGAAAAAGGAGAGATGTTTAGCCGGCCCAAGAAATTGAAATGCCGAAGATTATGTTTCAATGTTCTCATTAAAAAAAATGGAGGGCTCTTTTTGTTATGATTACATGTTACTTGAGAATGAACAGACCGCTATATGTAAAGGCTAGCGAAGGGAAACGAAAGAAACGTGAATTGTTATTATACTAAGGTCATCAGAGAGGTCCGACGTGCATGTACAACACAGCCGCATGCAGGAGACTCAGCAAGCGATGCCGCCCAACTAATTTCCGTACGAACGCTGGCGGTGTGAATTACCGTAATGAGGAAGCTCGGACGTCAGCCTCTGACTATCCGCGGAGTGCATGTTCCGCTGAAGCCGACACGTTTTCCTCCGTGAAAGCGTGGCCATGCTGCAAACCAGCCACTTCTTGAAAGGAACGGCACTGTGGTTGCTGAATACGAGAAACTCAAAAACGTCTTTGAAGTCTCATAAATTAGAACTTTTACAGAGATTGATGCTAAGGAGAGTACAACAGATGTAAGTTTATAGTTACTGTGACATAAGTGTGAAGGAAGTTACGAAAACAGAAAAATATAACTTGCTGCTGGGTCCGAACTTGCGCCCTTGGAACAATGCGTTTGATGCTCAACCAACTGAGCTACAGCAATGGCCATCCGCTAGTCCAATAAATGAAGTATATAGCCCATTAGGTAGATGGATTTGTTTTTATTTTGTAGTGAAAAGTGACTTCAAGGTGTCTGAATTTTGCTAAACACAGAAATAGTGCAGGGAAGTTCAAAGCGAGAAAAGTAGAAATACTTGTTTCATGGGAGAGTTGGTTGTACTCCGATGTTCTAATTGTAGGCTGTTTTCAAAGCACTTCATAAGTTTATTAACATAATCCTAACCGAGCTGGAGAGCCTCACCTTTCTTGTGGAGCTGTTTGATTTTAAACTACTTTCTCTTGCTGTGGACCTATTGCACAACGCGCTGGTATCATGCAACGACATATATAACAACATAAAAAATACATTGTCCAAGATTGCACTAAGTTGCTCAAGCCTTGAAACAGCGAAAGATGTTGAAGGCTAATCTGGTTGCTTTTAGGTCGTCGGGGAATTTTCGCGAGGTGATGCTAGATTGCGTCTGCACGGAGAGGTGCGAGTGAAACTGCAGATGGTCTCACTGCATCCACGACACGTGTACGTCGTAGTTGGCGTAGGCCTTGCATCGCTTCAAGGTCTTGCCACTACCACCATTTCCTTTCTCGCTTCCGAGTATTCTCTCGTTGTACGTACTTGGGGCCTTCGGTTGGCCACCGTGGCTTCGAATTGGTTGTGTTACCATCTTCTATTTAGTGCATCAGAGCTGAGCGTAGTGGCCAGTTTCTGTGGCACACACCCGTTAATGGTGCTGAATTTCTGGCAGGTCATACGAGTCTGTGGCACGTGCACTTTTGTTGGGCTCACTGTTGCCGCCTTCATTCCAGTGAAAGGATGGTGAGTAGCGGGATACAACCAACACCTCTAGTCCATACCCGTTTAGAATAACACTTTTCTGTGACCGACTATAGATGAAGGCGATGCTAAACAGCTTCGCTGTTAAAAATGCCCGAGGAAAGAAAGTTTAACCGATCAACAATAGGTCGGGTAACAAAAACGCAATTTATTTGTGTTGAAATAAGATGCTTTCAAGTTACGCGCACTAGCCGATTCTCCCTTCCGTCATCCCAGTGGTTTCCGGCATAGGTGTTAAACAGAGTGGAAGTGTAGTCGGTAAAGCCGGCGCCTAGATGACGCACGCCACAGCAGAGTTACTGTAACATATACAATAACTCGGTCCAACAACAGCTGCTCTGCGCGAACAAGAAGAACAGCAGACGAAGATGCGTGGTCCTTGAGGATTGATTGATTGACATCAATCAAAACCACCATATGAGTATCAGAGACGCCGTACTGAAGGGCTCCGGAAATTTCGACCACCTGGGCTTTTTTTATTGTGCACCCAGGCCTGAGCACACGGGCCCACTGCATTCTCGCCTCCACCGAAAATGCAGCCGCCATGGCTGGTACTTGATCCCGTGATCTGCGGGTCAGCATCCAAGTACTTTAGCGACTAGACAACCATGGCGGGGCGGAGCTTGAGGAGAGATACCTTTCGCGGGAGGCGCCAAGCATCTATTGCTATACGTTTCTCGGCTAAAAGTTCGTGGAACTACTTCACTTATTTAATGTGTGCTCTTAAACTGTGAGTTACAGTACCATAAGTGAAAAGATGATAAATTTAGGTGGCCCACCGTAGTTTTGGGAGATAAGTTGAACGATACTGAAACAATGGTGTGTTTCACTGTCAGTACTGCTAAGCAAATAACGTACAACAATGCACACACAGAAAACGGTGACATTGACAATGTACAAAAGGAAGATCAATGAAACTGTAGACACAGAAAGTTTAGATCGAGCCTCATTTATTGAACAACCTGCCGTACACAAAAATTTATCAAATGCTATCGAGCGCAGGGGGCTGACAATACCACGCACTCCCAAAACATTCTGCTCAGCGCAGAATGAACCAGCACAACGGTGCAAAGGTCTCACGATGACAGGATCAGTACCTAAGAAAGGCACGAAAAGTAAAGAAAAAGCACAACACTAGCCATATCGGGCTGGAAAAAGGCATGGGGGATAAGTAAAAGCGTGTTGGGGAAGTGGATATGGGAGGGTGGTTCACGTGGCCGATCAGGCGTGGCGCACCGCCACGCGGGAGCTGCAGGCGCTGTTCGAGAATCGACCACCACGCACTGTGCATCATAGCTCCCGAGACACGTTTTTACTTTATATTTCGCGTAGCCGTGTTCACCGTGTGCCGTGACACTTCACTACCGTTCGGCAGAAACCCCGACCGAGCGTGGCGTTAGCTGTCGCGAAAAAGAGCGAGAACTCGGGTGAGTCACCAGGCTGCGGTGACGTTGAGGTGTGGATGATACGCGGCGTGAAACAAAAAAAGAAAGAAAATGGTGAGCGACCAAATGTTGTCTTCCGTTTCGTGCCTATTGTTCTGGCTGGGGCCGCCACTTTATGCCGTCCGCCGGTGCTTTGGGTGCATCACCCACGCACGCGTGGATACACTACAGACACACCCCCTTTCCGGGGCACCACGAGACTGTCGGTGTTTATTCGTTTATTTGGTTATTTCTGTTACAAAGCCACAACCAAGTGGTTGCAGACGACCTCCTTATCTAAGTGGCGACACATCAGACCTAAACGAACACAAGAATGAAGAGAAGAAAATGCGATCAAGTGTTAGTAAACTACATTCGACACAGTCATTAAATTCCATCTTTAATTTTTAACCTTTACCGGCGTTCTGCGAGAGTTTTAATTATATTTTAAAGCACTAAATGAGAGCGATGGCTTTAAAACCAGACAGCGTAGCAGTGTATCATTTCTACTACTATGAAATCAAGGCAGCAACGCATGAAAATTGCCGGAAAACTGGATAGATTTTACTTTGGCTTTCTGCTGCAAGGATTCTATTATATAAGTGCAATAGTGCATAATGCCGCAAATTTAATAGTTTTCGAGTCATGTAACGTAGTGTAGCTTGCCTTTAAACAGCAACATTTGCTTCAAAAAAATTTTAACGACAAACAGTAAAGATGCGTCATGGCAGGACGAGTGCAATGGAATTTGCAGCTTCCTTGAGAGATCTAATTTATGTAGGTGACAGCGGGTAGGAGTGGCTTTCATGAATGGGTGATTTCATCGAGTAGGATTGGCAGGTATAGGTCCTGAAAAGTATAAATTTAAGGGCTAGTTTCCTTTGTGAGACACTCAACTAATGCGAACGAACAGAGAGTCGTTCCAGGGAAAGTATAGGGGATGTTATTATAAGTGATTGTACTCTAAATTAGAAGAAACAAAGCGGACGAAAAGATTCCTCCAGATGTGACTCGTGCAACAGTGAAGAAACAATAGAATATCTACTTTCTCTCTGTAATCTCATGGCCAGTGAACGCAACCTTCTACCTCAGGCGTCGAACGAACTAGAAGAGAGACCATTTTCAAAACAGAAGATTCTAGGATAGTGGCGTCAGGCGTCGCAGACCAACAAATCGACGCGGGCATTGGTGTTGAGCCATGTGATCCACGAGTTTACACACTTCGCGTCAGCATACGTTTCTTGCCCTTATCTCAAGAATTCGTGCCGAATGCTTCGCACTATTGCTTAGGCCATTAGTTCTTGTTCATGAAACAAGGATCTTGAATTTTGTCATGCTCAACTATAGTATATCTGTGGGATCCCCCGATCCTTTTTTTTCAATTCTATGTTTTAATGTAAGACGGCACAATAAGATCTTGAAACTCGAAACTCGATCATCGATCATCTTAGCTTAATATTCTTCATTTTTGTCTCATTTTTCTTGTTTTGGCACGTAAAATATTTTCGAATGCTAAGTACTTCACGAGAACTTTTTTCCCATTTTTCAACATGTTACTGCTATCGTAAGGCTTTGGACACATCCTTGAGAACCTAATTTGTGTCTACCCCTTGTTGGGTAAGCTAGATCTAGCGAGTAGTTCGTGCTTGGACTAAGTTGACTGTTGTCACCTCTCAATCTTTTTTTTATTTGTTATTTCGACTAAGGTTCTTTCGTCAGAAATCCCGGCATAACTGTTGCCGTTACATGAAACAGTGCCAACATATATCTAAAAAAAAGAAACAACAATTAAAACAGCTTCTCCTTATAGGGGCGCCAATCCTAAAAAAAGTGCGGCGCTGTGCAGCCTCCTTTGTTCCTCTTCGGCTTCTTATTTCTTTCTTTCTTTTTCTGACCTTTTTTCTTTGGTTATCAATATTTATATTCGTTTCTAATTTTCTCTTTTTTTCGGTCTTTCCTTTTTTAGCTTTCTTCTTCTTGTTCTTGTCTTCATATTTGGTTTCGTCTACGTTACGCCAGGTGACGACTGCATATGACGGCCCGCACATCTCAAGAAGTTCCGCACTCAATATCATCATCACGGTTCTCGAAGAACATGAGAAAAAAGGCTTGTCCCTAACGCGAGCGCACTCTTAAATTGCTACATATGGCTATGCTGATTGATTGATACGTGGGGTTTAACGTCCCAAAACCACCATAATATGAGAGATTCCATAGTGGAGGGCTCCGAAATTTTCGACCACCTGCAGTTCTTTAACTTGCACCCAAATTTGAGCAAATGGGCCTACAGCATTTTCGCCTCGCCCCGCCGCGGTGGTCTAGTGGCTATGGTACTCGGCTGCTGACTTGCAGGGCGCGGGTTCGAATCCCGGCTGCGGCGGCTGCATTTCCGATGGAGGCGGAAATGTTGTAGGCCCGTGTGCTCAGATTTGGGTGCACGTTAAAGAACCCCAGGTGGTCTAAATTTCCGGAGGCCTCCACTACGGCGTCTCTTATAATCATATAGTGGTTTTGGGACGTTAAACCCCACATATCAATCAATTTTCGCCTCCATTGAAAATGCAGTCGCCGTAGCCGGGATTGGATCCCGCGACCTGCGGGCCAGCAGCCGAGTACCTTAGCTACTATACCACCGCGGTGGGGCATGTTATGCGTGGTTTTGCCTGCGTTACGTCAAGCGACGATGACAGAATAGGGCGGCCCGGCTCCTTTAAGTGATCGGCACTTCAAATGCACACCGGCGTAACACAAAACGTTTTGTACTGACTGGCGCTATTTCCTGGCTTCAAAAAACTTCGTTGGTGGTGCCCCATTTGAGCACTACTCGGAAAATGAAAGAAAACACTCTGTGTCAGAGGCCCAGTAGCGGGGAGCAAACTTTCATGAGTGAGGAGACAGCTTAGTCAACCGTACGAGCATCGCACATTGGGAATTTCCGGACGCTTCAATTGAGCTTCTCTCGTGCACAGCGCAGCCTATGCTCTCACGGGGAACGGCACGACAGGCGCGCTGTCGAAGACAAATCACAGCGCCCCGCCCGACCCTGCATGGTCTGACACGACTCACTGGTGGTAGAAAACAACTTCTGCTTTGGGTTTTTCTTTTGCTTCCAGCAGTCGCCAGCTCTCGCGATTTCGGTCTTCATTTGTCACGATTCGCTCAGCCTCGAAATAGATACAGCGGAGATGCCTAGCTTACAAAGGTTGACGTATATTTTGTCCACCTATTCACTGAACTGAATACTCATAAGCTGAAGCTGCAGAGACAGACGAAACAATTGAGAAGAGAAGGCGCAAACATTCGTACTTTTTGAAGAGGCCTAATCTACAGGAAGTGCCGGCGAACAACATTTGTACGATGGTGGCTTAGATGGAAAAAGATATGTATGAATGTATGAAGCTGTTCTGGTAAGATCAACGCACATTGAGAGGCACTATAAGGGGTGCTTTTGCTGCCTTTTTGTACAGACAAAGCCATTGATATTGAGCGAGAAATAAGTGAAACAAGATTCAAACATTGAGCGAAGCAGGATTTCAACTAGTCAACAGCAAACTAGTTGGAACATTAGAACAGAGCAGAACCAACAGCTTTGTTTCCTGTATTCAGAGCGAATCATGTGTTGACAGTTCTGGTGACATTAGCCCTGGTTTTCTAAATGCGCAGTTACATTCGCATTATTACGGCAGAGTTGTTATAGTCAAGGTTCACCGTTTGCCGTAGACAGAAAATGATCGTGATTATCATAATCATCACGAACCACCGGCACACGCTTTCATACTTTGCTTTCGTATTCGTCCTTTTCTGCTTCTCTCCAGAACACGAGCGCCGACTTGGCCGACGTAGGATGCGATTACATTGGCGGGTGAGAGAACGAGTATGAACAGAGAGAGAGAGAGAAAAATGAAGATGATTAATAATTAGCGAAAAAAACTTTTTAGTCCATTGGAGGTTTGAACCAGCGTACCCAGATCTGAAGCTCACAGTCCTAGACACTCGGCTATCCAAACACGCTAACAGTGAGCAGTACGGCCTTGCATAGTATATATATAGTGTAGAAAAGGTGCGTGAAATGGAATGAAGTTAAAAGAACATGTGTGAAGGTGAGCAGGAAAGAGAGAATGAAGTATAACGTAGAAAGCAAGAGAGTAAACTCAAAAAGAAAGAAAGAAAGAAAGAAAGAAGAAGATAGATAGATAGATAGATAGATAGATAGATAGATAGATAGATAGATAGATAGATAGCTAGATAGATAGATAGATAGATAGATAGATAGATAGATAGATAGATAGATAGATAGACTTGTAAGAAAAAGAAAGATTAGGGTAGATAATCAAAGAAAGAAATTGAAGTAGACAGAGCGAAATAAAATGAAAACGAAGCAGACATAGCCATGTATAGTACAGCATACCGAATGTTGAAAAAAAAAAGAAGAGTGAGAAGACAAAAGTCTTTTCAAGCCAAAAGCAGCTAACTAACCAGCAGCTCTGCTGTGACCCAGCCTTGCGCGACTAATTGCAAGCAGCGCTACTTTCTTTTTCCCGTAGCACAACACAAAGTTCACGTGGTAGCCACACTCGATGCATATTCGCAAGGTTGCTCTGCCAAAGACATGGCCGACGTAAAGCTCCGGAAACAACAGGAGCGTTCTATCTTTTCGTTGCGTGGGCCTTACTTTCCCCTACCTTGCTTTCTATTTCAAAGTCTTGTTTCTATTTTCAAAAAGACAACCGTAATTGTATGCGACTCTAAACTGCCCAAAAAACAGCGCTCTTCAATATTATTAATTTTAGCTGATGGGCCCATATGTCAAAAATCAAAGGACAGTTGATCAACTGCGCAAAGACCGACAGATTCCTCAGTATCATAGTTGATTGCGACCTCTCCTGGAGCCTTCACATCGCCTACATGAAAACGAAACTCACCATTATCACCCACGTACTGAGGTTTTTCGCTCAAGAAGCGTGGGGGGCACCTGAGCGAGCGACGCTTCAACTTGACAGTGTTCTGTTCCTCGATTTTACGCGCCACAGCTTATCTGTTCGTTGTGGGATCCGAAGAACATGCGCATACTCCAGTCGCTTCAAGGCCAAGCACTGCGAATATGTCTTTAACTTTCGATATGCGCATCTACAGCAGCGACAGTCATCATTGCGCGTGATTATCCAGTCGACCGATACATCTGCGTAGACGCTTTGAGAATGCACCTACGATCTTTCGCTCGGATTTCATCCCATCATTTCTCCTCACTTTGAACTCGAGCGTTTTGAGCAACAGTAGCTCAGCGTTGCGCAGTGCTGCCATCGCACTTCACGTATGCAGCACGGCCGCGTTGCCAGTGTGGCACCTACACCCACTCAAAGCTCTTCTTACCATTCCTGGCATCTAAAAATAGAAACAGTCGTCCCATCTAGCCCTGAAACAGGCCACACTACTGTTCCAGCACGAGAAGCACAACGGACCCCTTCCCGTTTACACGGAAACGCAGCCGGGACGGCGGTTATTCCCACGAAGTTCATCACAAATAAATTCAAGACATCTCATTTGACGTCATCGACAGCTGCAAAAATCGCCGTCATATGTGCAGCTCTGGAGTTTATAGAGTTGAAGAACCTTCGGAAGCATGGTCCATCTTCTCGAAATTGAAGGCCGCTTTTCAATGTCTTATGCCAACCTTTTGCCACGTAACTGATGAACAGTTTATAGCCGATAGAAGGCTTCTTCACCACTGAGCCATCGAGAGACGGCACATCAGAGCGTATCAGTCATTGCTGTATATATGGCAATGACCACGCAGATGAGGCCGCTATATCTGTACATGACGGTACGCAATACACCGCCATCTCGTTCTCAAGAACCAACGCAGCTACAAGGCTTCGTTCACTTGCAAATGACCTCACACTGGAACAATGGAGCTATATGAAGCTCACAAATGCTCGCCTACGCATTTCGAATCACGATCTCAAGCTTCGTCTCCCCTCAAAAATACCTCGAGCTGAGGAGACTCTTTTACGCCGCCTGTGGCTTGGCGTGACCTTGCCGAACGCATACTCTTTTCTTAAAGGAATGGCCAGCCTCTCTATGTGCAATTACTCCAGCTGCAAAGAAACAATCGCCCACTTTCTGTGCGAGTGTACCCATTTCAACGCGCCATGACAAGAACTTACCGAAGCCCTAGATAGACTAGATGATCGGCTTTTGTCGATACAAAGGATGCTGGGTCATTGGCTGTGTTCATCCTCAGCCCAGATTGCTTTGAAATCTTTGTAGGTTCTTTTTTGCAAACAACTGGCCTAGAGACAGACCTTAGTGTGGTGTTCTCTTTATTTGGCTTTTCCTCTTTCGCATTTTTCTGCCTTTTTTCTCCCTCTTTGTAACATCAGTATTCTGTTATATTTTACTTCCCTTACCCAGTACTGGGTAGCCAGCTGTTCTAAGAAATGGCAAACCTTCCTGTTCTTTCACTTATTTACTTTCTCCTTCTGCTTAGTTTTAAAGAAACACTAGTAATAAACTTACTCATTATAAATTCGACAAAATAAGCTTCTTTGAAAGCAGTAGCAAGTAATAACGACTAGTAGCTGTGTGCGCCGATGGTACGTATTGCAAAATCACTGCTAATGGGCAATGAGAAATAGAAGAAGAAGGGCCTGACAAAGGTAATTTGCTACAATGTTTAGAATTTTCTTTGATGAAGCACAATGAACGCGCAATCTGATACAGGGCATGTAAAGTAGGGTGTTTGAAATCTGCTAACATACTTGCGAAACTATGTCGGGATGTATCTTACCCTGAGTTAGTTTTTTTCTTTTTTCTTTTTATTCTTCTTATTGTTCATAAGCAGTGATTTTGCCGTAAGTTGTCTCCGTGGTATACTGTACTAAGTACTATTTACAGGAGTAAACTTGTCACTTAAAAACTATTTGCAGAAGCAAGTTAATAAATTTCAGCGATTGAAAATAAATCTTGATACTTCATCGGCTATTTGTATGGCACACTGTTGCCTTCTTCATTTTCAGTGAACCGGTGGACAGCAGCTGAATTAACCCAATTTTTGTGTTGCACACCCATAATGATGGACTGTGACAATGACATGACACGCTGTCAAGCCATGAACCCAAGGTGCTTCGCCTTCAAAAGTTACAACCCTCCGCAGAAGAGAAGTGCCCAGAAAACGGCTAAGAAATGAAACTGCACGATTACGCCGACAAGAAGGTCATAACAATCGTTATGACTGCTTCTGCAACAGGTACGAAAGAAAGCTAGCGTCAAATATGAAAGCGAAAAGCCGGTGGTGAAAATACTGGCCTCTTTAAAGGCACAAAACTCGCGGGGCAAGTGTCAGACGTAGGTTTGATGTTGTATTGCTTCGAATGCCCAGCGAAAAATGGGATCGAAAGCAATAGGGAACAAGGTAGCGCGATACGGAAAGGAAAGGTGGATCACGGACGAGAATACAAGGGCCCAATATCGACCATAGTAACTCCAGCATCAGGCCGAACACATGCAGCTAGAAATGAGAGCACAGATCGTAAAAGCGAGGAGGAAAAGTCTTCCTCTCGCGATAGCAAGAGAGCTCATCGAGAGGCAGGGCCGATGAAGTGGGCGAAGAGAATGGCGCAACAGGGATGAAGCTGGGAAAAAAAGGCACACGAATGGAGGAGCGAGCGGGCAGTGCGGAAGAATTCGGGAGAGGAACGATGAGATGAGAGCAAACATGGCAAGAGATGAAGAAAGCTACCAGGAAGAAAGGATGCATGACGAAAGAAAATGGTGGGGTCACTGCAGGACACAGAAGCGCCAGAGTTGATGCTCCATTAGTTTTGTTTACGCTGACCTAGCTCCTTTTGTCATGGAATGTGGCGGCAGTGTGGATAGGATGGACGTGATCCCTCCGGACCAGTGGGCACACATGAGCCTTCCTGTCTGAAAGCGGTTGATGGCATAGGGAACGCTAGTGGCGCTAGTTGTTTTCTAATACAAGGAACTATCTGTTCACGGCGTAAACGTAATCTCAAATACCTTGTCGGTCCTTGTGGTTATTACATGAGGGAACCTTACAGCGTACTGAGGGGGAAGCAGCCCGAAAATGGCACGGAGAAAGAATGACCTTACAACACTAACGCTGACGAACAACTGTATGTAAGTTTATAAACACCGAAAAATATACTGCTGAAAAAGGAAAACAACACAAAACCATCACATGCACATAAATGTGAAAGATGAATCTGCCACGAGTCGAAATGTTACGAGTTAACAGCTCGAAAAAATGATCTCTTTTTCCAGGAAGGCGAGTGAAGTCTCATTGACGCACATGTTTCTTTTGTTCTGTAGAAAGACTCGTTCATTTCGCGCTCGATCCTATGACGATTTCATGGTAGCATCTTGCAATTATGGAAGAGCGGGGCGCAGCCACACGAGGAACGCACAAGCACGAGGCTGCTAAGGTGCTTCTTGTTGAAGTCCTGAGATAGTTCGCGAGTTCACTCAGCTGGTCATTAAAACAGCGGTTCAGTATAGGTGTGGCCACGTCACAACGGAATGTCGTACACTATATTGCTCAAGCACCCCACGTGCTCCTTCCTGTGTTTTTTAGCGCATGCATGCTACTTGGCGTTGTCAGCGTATTCTTTCTTGCACAGGCTGCCGAGCTTACAGGGAGCCGAGAAAATGATGCAAGAGGCTCTGACGATATCGTCATAGGATTCAAAGCGATATCGACGAGGTTTTTCATATCAAGAAGAAAGGAAACATGTGCGTCAGGGAGCCTTCGCTCGCCCTCCTGGAAAAAGAGATTATGTGTTTGAGCTTTAAACTTGGAATATTTCAACTCGTGGCAGATTCATCTTTTGTCGTTACGTGCACGTGATGGTTTTAGTGCTGTTTTCTTTCTTGAACTATATTTCCTGGTCTAATCAATTTACACACAGCTGTGGATGTCATTCTGGTTAACCTCCCTGCCTTCCCTCTTTTGTTCCTTCCTTTTTTCCTCCCTCCCTTCCTTTATTCATTCTCTCTCTCCCTCCCTCTTTCCCTCCCCTCAATATCAAGTATCAACTAGCTCTTCAATATAACCTTCTGCAATTTACAGCGTACTTGATGATGAAATGCGAAGGTGCTTTTTTTTTTCAGGGTTACTGCAAAGCAGATAATTTAGTCAATGTGAAGTGAGTGGGATCCAAGAGAATGCAAATGCGTGAGAGGGAGAGAAAAACTAGCTGGATAGATGGGAGTGACTGGTTTGCAGGTATAACGTTGAAGCAGAAATCACAAGGCTTAGTTAGTTGGCAGTACACGGAAGAGGTTTTTGCCTTGCATAAGGCATAGTGAGGTTTATGATGTTGATGATGATCTGACGCGGAGCAGGAATACTTTCTCTGTAATGAGAAATTGGTTCGGTGAAATCGACCCCAGTTTTTTATACTCAGCATTTACGCACAGGCAATATATTTCACAACCAATGATGCTGCGCTGAATAAAAATCTGCAAATTCTGAAAGGATTAGCACTGGGGCCAGAAATTGTCAGGAAAAAGCTTATTGTTCCCTACGTACAAGGGACGTCAAAAGTTCCCAGGCCCCATTTTGTTAGGAGCACATGGAATAGTGACCTCGAATCTTTTGACCTTCCTGTACCTCCTCGTTACACACACGCATAAGAGAGGACAGAAATTTTAATAAGGTGAATGTATGTGGTCTTGGAATTCCGTCACCACGGGGAGGAAGTCAACCCAAAGATAGCTAGGTATTCATGAATTGAACATTTTAGTGAACAGTTTTCCGTTATCTGTGATCTAAAACTTTCTACTAACAAAACTCTGCCTTGTCTATACTCATTGGCATAGCGAGAAATTTTCTTTTTGGTGGAGGGGAGCGAGAGGCGCCCTTGATTTCGACAGTGGCACCGCCTCAAAACGTTCATTTCTCGCTCTGTATGCTAAGCACAATAAAAAAAAATGGGGAAATGGGGGGATGGCACGGATCCGGTGTGTCACTACCTGTCTGCGCCACGTACTGTCTGTAGTGTAATCTCACCGATGAGCTGAACAATGAGAAAATGAAAGCAGGGGTATATAATGTAGGTGAGCGCCAGTGATCATTCAGGGCCAGTTTACGCGTCACAATATTAAAGTTAAGAAAGCGGCGTCCGTGTCGCTTTGATGTGAAGAAAACTTTTCTACCCTCAAAGTCCTTCAAGTAGACTACGTAACGTAGCACATAGCAGCAGAAGTGACAGCTGATGGAGTGTTTGCACATATATTACATATGTGACGGGCGGTGAAGTAGTGAACACACATAAGCTCTATGGGGGCTAGTTCCTCCCAGTACTCAACAGCCATTGTGTGCAGTCATAAGGTGGAGTCTTTCATTCAGGGTCCAATGGTCTCGTACCGCAACAGTGCGAGCCCGCAAATGCCTAAATTAAGAATTACACTTTATGATGAACATGCTTTGCTATAGTAGAAACAGCTGTTCTACCTTAACAAGGGTAGAATTCTGGCCGCCTTGATGTGACCTATTCGGCATTAAGAGCATCACTTACCGCTGCACACAGAAGCGCCGTTGGGTATTGCGAGGAAGAAAGTCACACACACATTGCTTGTGTGTATGTGTGATCGTTCCTGGCACGTCCTGTCACAAAACTTCTGCTCTTAACACTGAATATTTTTCACAAGTTGTCTGAACGAAACAGTGTTCGACGTACCTACGCCAATTAGTTTTCTTAACTGCATGAAATAATCACGTTGCTAGATAAAACGCGTTTAATGTAAATAAATACAGTCGAGAAAACAAACCATGTCGTATTTGAGTAGAACAAGCCACAAAATAAGTATGTACTCATTTAGCTGCAAAATGCACGAGCTTTGCGAAATTAACTGCTGTGTTTTGCGAAAGTGTCTTAATTGAGTTCTGTGTCTTGCTGTGTTTTGCGAAGCTATAAAATAATAGCAATGCCAACATCAAACAATAATAAGCGGCGCAAATGCTAAAGTTAAGAGAACAAGAACGCAAAACATGCAAAAAGTTTGAAGGCTCGCTTGCCACACCAGAAAACGTTAAAGAAATGGAGACAGTAAGGCATGACCCATTTTCTTGCACAACACTTAAATGATTGAAGGAAACTAGTGCCTACTGTAAAAAAAAGTTTTACATGCAAGTTTCTTCATTTTCGTGTGAATTAGTCGAAACAACTCAACAAAGAGCGAAAGCTATGGTGCCTTAGATTTCTGCACAAAGCTGCAGAACAAAAGCACAAAACTGAACCAGATTCCTCAGCCAGCTAGGCGGGATGTGATTTTCGTTCTTGGAGGCGCCATTAATGCTTATGCAAACGAGTCCTTTCTCTGGAAAATGTGCGAATCCTACTCAATGAACTCTCGTCTCTGCAAATCGAGGTGAAATATTATTCTATTGTTTCTATGACCCATTGTTGAGTTCGTTCCTCTGGTTTTTCGAGAAATAACTTGCCTGTTTTGATCCAGAGTAGAGCCTCCACCGCCTAACGACCGCTTCTCACATTCTTGCCTTTTATTTTCCTTCAAATAATGATCCATCTTTCTCTATGTTTGTTCATGCATTGATGTGTAAGGACCGTAATTTCGAAAACAATTCACTCGGTAAGTTTTCGAAGCTCTTTTGTTCTTACATTTCGTCGAGAATCTCCAGACAAATACCTAACAGACAAAACAACATGTAAAGAAGAATGGGGATTTCAATACTTTTTCACGAGATGATCTGACCTACGACATTACACTTTCGAGATCTGAAAGACTGAGGTTCCACACCTAAACGCTGGTTCTGTTTCATTTATCTAAGAATATGATAACGAGTTCGTTGAATCTGTGATTTGTTTCAGGCGTAACGAGTTCCGTATTGTGAGGAGTCATTTCAATGCGGAAGCAGTGTGTTTAACAAAGCGACTTGCAGATCAATGTAATGGAAGCTGTAGTGTATCGTTACATTCAAAGAACATTATTCCGTAGAATTCTAAGTAATACAGATGTTCGTAGAGTGATCAAACCGTGAAAGTATTAGAAATCGTTAAAAAGAGAGCTTTGCAGCAACAGAAGAATCGACAAGTGGACTTGTTGTCAGTTTCTGCGTAGGCAAGCAATATTTGTTTGATCGAAACGTTGGTGCCGAATGACAGCCCCATTTGAAGGAATGCTCGCCCCTTAATACTGAGGCTATCGCAATGCTAAAAAAAATACTAGAAACGTTGTCACAATGCATGAAAACACATAGTGTTAATGTATTCACACGGAAGCGGAACTTTTCTTTCGTTCCTTAACTAGCTGTAATGAATTGTTCAATAAGAATTAAAATACGCGCTAGGCAGTAGATCTTTCACGAATGAATGTAGAGGTTATACACACTGTTCAGCACCTTTGTGCTTATTGATACATCAAAGTATGTGCACCGGCAAAAAGCAGATTAATATATTTAATAA
Source organism: Rhipicephalus annulatus (assembly GCA_013436015.1). Taxonomy (NCBI): domain Eukaryota; kingdom Metazoa; phylum Arthropoda; class Arachnida; order Ixodida; family Ixodidae; genus Rhipicephalus; species Rhipicephalus annulatus. The sequence goes on from WOVY01000861.1 coordinate 344,497, forward strand.
AAACAAAAACAGTGCTACTTTATACGCTTACAATAGAACAACACAAGAGGGTAGTCGTGTCTTGTTCTGTTGTCCGTGTGTAATGTAGCACTGATTTTTTTAAAATACTTTTTACACATAGATTCATGCGAAAGTGCTTGCTTTCGAACACTTCTTAAGAATTATATCTTTACTTTAAAGAAGTGTTTTCAATGAAAAAGACTCACGGCCGAATATAAGAGCACTAAATTGATCCCAAGTGGGGCTCAAACTCTCAGATTGTGTCTGCGAGCCTCCGTATTAACTGAAGCCCTCCTGTATCAATCGCCTGTAAAGCGCTCTTTCTTTCAAACTTTTGCGTGCTGCAGCAGAGCCAAATTTCACAAAACTTGTGAGACGGCGCGAGATGCTTGCTCCGCGGCGGACACACCACGTTGCAGAGGTACGCAAGGGGTCCAATTAAATGCGGTTTCGTATTTTAGCATGATAGGCTCAGGGGTGCGTCACCGTTGGCGCGCTAATGGCTTCCTCGAGCCGTTAATGGGTCCCAGTCGTGTCGTTGTCGTCGGTGTGGTTTGTGGCAACGCCGACCGGAGACGAGAGCATTCGAGGCGAGAATGGCGCAGCCGTGCTAGACTCTTAAGCTGAGGACCGTCGTGATGAGTTCTGTGATACTCGTAATAGTCACGCCAATCACACCTTTATTATCGTTATTCAGCTTCTCATGAACACTCAAATGACGTCCACGCACAAATATCACTCTCTCCACAGTTTTTTTTTAATTCTTAATATTTACAGGCACTGCAATAATCATTCCTTGATGTTGGTAGGGTGGTAAAGAAGTTAGTTTTGAACAAATGACAAGTAAATAAGCATATAATATACAGAGGTTACCTATAAAGAAGTAAGTTTTCAACAAATGACAAGTACATAGGCATATAATATACAGAGGTTACCTAATGTGTACCGCAGATATTAGCTTCTACGGACAAGATACCTTAATTAGATGCTGTCATTGAAGACATTTATTCTTAACCTGTGAGAACTTATATTAACACCCCACTTGTCGTCATTTATATTAAAGTATCAACAAGCACGTATATAGAATACTGCTTTCAAAAACCACAATATACATAGTGACCGATTTCGTAACATGTGTAGTACAGAGATAAGGAAGAAAAGATTGAAGGCACATATTAGAGCACAGAGAGTCTGAATAAGTAGTCAAACCGAAATGTTTGTTGGTGTTGTGGGAAACAATTATAAAGGAAGATTTGTACATAAACCAACAGCAGACATTTCTAACATAGTCGTAGCAAGATTATCTTCGTATTTATTGGTTCGCTCTGACAATTTGAAACGTTCTATTCATTGCTTGATTTGAGTTATGCCGAGCTTTTAGAATACAGGTCATGCCTAAAATACTAACTATAATATCTGAACTTATACATCGCAAGACCGTGGCTGCATCGCAGTCCGTAATGGAATACTGGAAATCTTGACCATCCCATGTTCTTTAACGCGCACTTACACAGCAGAGTACATGGGCCATTTCTACTCCATCGAAATGCTATCGTCACGACTAGAATCGAACCTGTGGCCTTCAATTGAGCAGCCAAGTACCATAACCACTAGAGTACAGCACCGGACGGCAGGTAATAACTGGTAAACATTTTTTACGGGCAACAGTTCTGAACAGTGAAAACGAATTTACAATAAAAAAAAACAACGGCACAAAGCGTTGGGAAGCTCTAACATTTAGTTTGTTGTACTGACGCATGACGGCAAACAAAATAATAATAAGCGACACAGGGTCAATTCACAGTTTTTCATTCTGGCCGAAAATTGGGTTTCGCTGATTAGGATATTCAAGCTTCTTAAGTTTCTTTCATTACGTAAATTTTTATGTTGCTTTGTTATTGCTTTGTTGAAAAAGCTCTGTTTGAGCAACAATTTGTCATGTAAAAATATTGCCAAGCTTTTCTTCGCGAGCCTTTTTGCATTTCGCTACACGTATTAATTTCTTTTCAAGCGTCCCTTTTCCAAGTGTCGGGGAACGAGCATTGAGCACAATATATGAAATCCCAGAAGCGTAATCGAGTTTTAATGAGACCTCCACCTCAGGGGATTTTCTTACGCGCCAGTTATTTGTCCTCGGGAACAAGCGAGATCGAAAGAAACTTATCATCAAAGAAGAACTAATATTAGCTGAAGTGAAAATCTTGAGAGATTCGTTAGCTGCTTTTTTAAAAGTTCAATTTCGAGATTGTCCATTACAGACACTTTTTTTTTGTTCCTTCGTTTTCTCAAGGCACATTGTCTTTCGCTTCTAGTGGCAATGCCTTTAATGGAAGAAGCCTGACGTGCACAGAAGCCTGTCATTTGTGCCTTGTTTGTACTGATAGTTTGCTGTCCCTCACTTTTTTGACATTTTTGTGAAGATTGTGTTTTTTACCCTCATTTAGGGTAGGGCATGATTTTCAGATGAAGCGACCTAGAGAATGTTTTCATTTAGGGATTTAGAAATGGTTCTCGGCATCCTTGCGGTCAACTTATATTTTTAAGCGTATAGTTTCAGCAGAGAGGGCACAGAATTAGGGCCTTCTTAGATAGCCTCGTTATCGATATCACACAAGAAAAGTTCTCCTTTTTTTAACATCGAAATAAAAATAAGCAATATAGGAAGTTACACACTGCCCTCAAGAACAGAACTTCACCCCTGTGTTTGTTTGCTCTTTCAATCCTTTGTTTACTTATAATTAATATATTTTTCTGTTCTCGTTGTTTTGTTGAGAAGTTCAAGAAAAGTTTAGTGTTTCACCTCTCTAGGCTGCACTAATATGATCTTGAGTTATTGAGTAAACTTCGGGATCTAGCTTAGCTTTTATCTCTCTCTAGTTCAGCGAATCTTTAACAAAGAAGTGAATTTTAAAGTTTTTCTTTTAAGTGAGTGTGTTTGAAAGAGAGTTTTTGCTTACAGTAAGTGTGACGATAAATGTTTTCGTGCCTTCTAGAAAAATAATTTAGCGGAGGACAGGTCCCCGCCACACAATAATACATTAAATTACGACTGAGATGAGGTCTTCAATGCCCTCAAGGAATCTTTGGAGCCATGATTCATGTGGCAGTCTTAATGAAACGCTAGAGACGGGTGAAAGAACAAAATGAAGTCTTTGCATTTTCTTGGTAAAAGTAGCAAAACCAATAAGTTCTATGTTTTAGAACATAGATTTGCGCTTGTGTACAAAAAAAGCCAATCGGTCTATAGTATGATAGTGAACGCATCAAATTAAAACAAATGGTAAGCCTAATCACGCACGTGACTGAATAATAATTTTTTTAACACGAAAGTGCTTCATATGGGGGTCCAAAAAGCTTACTGACGTGTTTATGTCACGAATACGGCGTTAGCGAAATGCAAGGATCGAACAAACTTGAAGGAAAACAAGGGAGACAGGAAAGAGCGCAATTTTTCAAGTATGAACCAACTAGTCTGCAAAAAAGTATTGCTTCACACTGAAGGATGACAAAGAAATACCAAAAGAAAAAACTTTCGTCCCCGGGAATTAAACACGTGACCAATTTATCCACTATACGTTCTGGGTGTTACACCCAATGCGCCCTCCAAGCACATGTACGAGGTTTCTCTCACACAATCTCTCTCGCAAGGTGTTCTTGGTTGCCGAGGTAGCGTCACCGTCTGTGAGGGGTGAAGTACTGCGTCATGAAACTCACGAGCACCGATAGGGATTGGTTCGGTGACGACACAGTTAAGGCGTCTCGATGCTCACTGGCTTCTAGCATCGAGGAGTCATTCCAGCCGCACTTACTTTTACTTATCGTTAGCGCACGTGACAGCTCATTGTCGGAGTAATGCTGTTTCCCCTTGCACCAACTGCGTGTTTCCGCTGCTTACGGCCTCGATTGCGATAGCACCGACTGCAGTCATGAGTGCCGCATAAAGACAACGGTGTCGACGGCCTCGTGTCGAGCTTTAGAGGAGCAAGACGGAGGACCATAGAGTTTCCTACGCTTCCTACAAAAGTGGCGCGGTGACGCATTGGAATGCCAGGATATGTTAGCTTCGAACTTGATTCGGAATTGTATTGTTTACCTACAGACTGCACACTTTGAAGACGTGTCTGGATTTAACGCGTTCCTTGCGTCAAAATAGCTCATTTCAATGAAGGAGCACATATTGAGCTATTTATTTTTTTATGATTGCACAAAAAATGAGTTTCATTTACCATTGATAACTTCTGCGATGACGTAGAATTTTACGATTTGTATAAAGTTATGAACGGCCGCTAAACGTGGCAGGCAGACGACAAAGCCTCTGCCACAGCTAGTTCTTCCTCATTTGTTTATGTTTTGGAGGAGGTGAGTGGACTCCTCCAAATAGAATAAAATAGAATAAAATTTTAGAATAAAATAAGATGGAAGGAGACCCGATTATGAAAACTTTGTTTTAATGAAGCTCAATTAACATAGTCGTATCCGCTTTTCAGCCGAACACCAGCAAACGAAAGTCTCGCAGGCGCATATACAGTCATTCCAGCGCCCCAACCTTTAGACTTCTCCATAGACGATGGCACTGGATTTTTGTCTAGGTATATTTTTGTGACAAACTGTATGCAGAGGACAACGGGAAATAGAACGCTTTCGCACGTTCGTGGCTTCAGATACGAACCTTTGCCCTCCGTGTCACTGCCGCGCATGTAGCGCATGCAGGAGCACATGCGTATATTTCTCCAATACTAGGAACCTTACGTCCAGCCATTTAATTTTTTCCTCAATTTGTTACGCATCCACTTCAAACGGTGCAAAAGTTGCCAAGCACCCACAGATAGTTTCCAAGCTGTAATGTATCAATGTACTACAAATAATCAAGCACTTCGGGGAAGACATGTCTTGTTTTTGTTTCTCATCGATTTTTATGATGGGGGTCGGGGATCAGCCATGCTTTTTTAAAGACTATGCTTTCAGTGCTGTATCAGTAATAAAAGTTCGTAGCTTTAGGAAAGAATAAATAATGAAGTACTCGGCTTACCATTTCTCAATGAGTGATCTATGTGCAAGCGATAGAATATCTCTTATATGATGCATATTTAAACGTAATGTTCTTAGATGTTCTTTTATCGCCGATTTGAATGCAAGTTTTTCTTGCCCCTTTCAGACAACCATTATTTGGAGCAACATGGGGTCGAGTCCGTTTTATTTAGCCATCAAGCTTAGTTGTCTGGAAAAGATTACTTTAGCAAGTAACATATTTTAGCGTTTGTGCGAGCCACAATCTGAGAGCAAAGACGTCCAAACAAATTATTTATAAGAAATCCTATTATGAAAATTTGTTAGCAACTCTTTATGGTGCTTCTATTTTTTCTAGATTATTTGTGGGCTGCTTTCTTTTTGCGACGCTATTGAACAAGTCGTGTAAGTGAAGTAGTATTTAGTAAGATTTTAAGTTGTTATGTCAATATATAGCCTTCGTAGATTAGCCAAAACGTTCACTGATAATTCTTATGGTCTCCCTCTGTGCTCCCATGCTTCAGTGCATGTGTGTTTTTTCTGTATATTTCTACCATTTCTCCTTCTCACTGCTTAGTTTTGTATGCCCATTAAGACCTTCCCAGTGCAGGGTAGCGAACCGAAAACTGTTTTTCGCTTAACCTTCTTGCCTTGCACTTAACCTTTTCTTCTCTCCCTCATGAAGGCTTTTGTTGATACATGGATAGATAGATAGATAGATAGATAGATAGATAGATAGATAGATAGATAGATAGATAGATAGATAGATAGATAGATAGATAGATAGATAGATAGATAGATAGATAGATAGATAGATAGATAGATAGATAGATAGATAGATAGCGGCCTGCGTGTGGTACCCTGGTGACTTCATGCAGTTTACCTGCTAGCCTGATTACTTCGAAATGTTTTGTTTGAGTAAAGGAAGAACCGAAGGAGCCCGGTGGAAATTAATTTATTACTGGGGCTTACCCTACCGAAACTACGATACGATTGTGAGGCAAGCCGGAGTGAGGAACTCGTCGTTCATTTTATCAACATGAGAAAAATGAAGCACTATGTATGTACATGGGTGTCCTTGCAGTTCCCTTCATCGAAATACGCCTGCCGTTGTCTGGAATCCAGCCTGTCACCACTAGATGACCAGTGCGTCACCTGTCTGCTAAGGTGCCACGGTGGGCCCAAGAATGACTGACTATTTGCCTAATCACGTAGATAACTTGTAGTGAAAACATGGGTTGCATGCTAGAACAAATATATAAAGTGTAGCCTATATCGCAAAGGCAAAAATAAAAATCGCAAAAAATAAACCTTACACTAGACACGTAAAGCTTCAGGGGCCTCCCACCAACCCACGTTCAAAAACAAATGAGGGGTTGCCTCCTCGCATCCGCTGCCCGTTCCATAAATTATCCTGGCCACTTAGTTCTTAAAAGCAGCTGTAAAATTGAGCACAAAGCGTCGAGTCTATCATAACTTCAAGATTGTTGGCGACGTGCTGTTATCGCTACTTGCGCCATCGCAAACTCACAAAATTAGGCGGATTCAGTTGATCGCACACGACAGCTACGTGAGAGCAGAAAAACGGCTGGGTGGCTGTATAACAAAGCAGTGCAGGAGACAATACACGTATCATGTTTCCACACTGCAGTCGATGATCCATGCTACAGACATGACGGAAGTCATTGTTCATGCGTCACGAAGTGCTGCAGAGAGACGAGAAGCACCAGGAGAGAATAACACACCCGTTTTGTTGTAGCTGTTTTGTCTTTCGTTGTTCTTGCGTTATCAGAGGCAGGTGAAGGGCTCTTTAAGAAACAGCAAAGGTGGCCAATCCTATAGGGCCTTAACGTTGTCTTTTTGGCTGATGTTAGGTCTCCCTTTCACGTAGACAGATTATAGTAGAACAAGAGAACGTGTCAAAGATCTTGCAAACACAAGAAACTAGCAGACATACCTAGCTGTGGCACCCCTGGTAGAAGTGCGGGCCTTTAGTCGCTCGAAATTGGCTCGCGCCACGCCTGGTAGACTCAGCATGGTGGCTGCGCGCCCTGTCTCCCTCAGTGGGCGTGGTTTAGCGGTGGCTCTATTCGGCGCATGCGCGTCTAGGCAAGGTTACACTTAGTATCCTAAGCTTGGTTGTTTCTAGGTAACGGCGCCGATCGCTTTGGGGGATGGGGGGGGGGGGCAAAGTTGCACATTTAGATTTCATAGCTTTGCTGAGAAAATAACATTGGGCTTTAGAGCAACGAACAGGGTTATATGCTAGGTCTTTAACTGTTTAATAGCGTTTCAAAAGACTTCAGTGTCACTGGTGTTGATAAAAGATACTTTCTAGCGAGTAAGTTTAACATAATCAACACTTGTACAGGCTGAGAAAATCGCGCTGTTGCCCTAGCTTTTTCTCTGTTATTACAACATCCGTAGTACTTCCGAAAACGTTCTGAATTCCCAAAATCAATCCACTAAAACCGCACGCCTTTTTATGAGCACGAGCTTGACTAACTCCTAAGAGGAGATGCATTGGTAAATTTTAGCAAAAAGAACACCATGCCGATGGAAGCGATGATCACCAGACTAAACGCAAAAAGCACTCCTCCGTCAGCAGTGCGAGCCACCAGAAGCTATCTTCGGTGTTTAAATATTTTACATTTATCTGCTACAGAAGCAGCGCCTTCCATCAGCTTGCCGCTCGTTTTTCAACATTTATCAAACGCCAGACAAAGAGTCACGTCTCGGCGACCTTCTCGCTTCGATACACAGTTTAGTTTCCCGTTTATTTTCTATTATTAATAATTTTGACATCCTATTTCCTTTCTACACCCAAGAACGGTCGGCCACATCCGTCGTAACTCGCTTTTGTGTCTCTGTAGCGAAATGTCAACTTCATATTCTACGAGCCTCCTTTGTTCGTAGAAGCGAGGCTGTGCTGCTTTGTTCGCTCCTTGAGATCCATCTATACAACGTTCCACTAAAAATGTGCAGCATTGTGGGACCTTCAGCGCAAAATATGGGTGGCCGTCGTCGCATCACACAGTTACGTCGCGGTGCTTCGTGTAAATCCAGAAACACGAGCGCGAAATGAAGAAGAAAAAGAACTGCAAGCAAGGTAAGAAAAATAGAAACATTTACACTTATTGTGGTAGAGGCGACATGGTAAGAAGGATAGCTTGCACAGTTTTGGATCGCCAACGCTCAGAATGATGTTTTTTTTAATTTCTTGCCTTAACATTAGAAACACAGCAACCGTAAACAGTATCTCATGTAGCACGCGACCCTCATCAGAGGTTGTGCGAATAGTACACATTTAACACGGTTTTTTTACGTGCAACTAGAGAGAAGGACGGAAGTGTTGCAGTAGTTTGAACTATATCAAAGCGTTACATCTGAAGGCCAAACGTCATATAGTCTTTTTGTGAATATTTCGATGACACTGTCGTTCTGAGACTGCATAAATCAGTACTTCATGATTTCCTGCAAGCTCGCCACGAATTTTTCTGGATTACACAACTGTAATCCAGAAAAATCTCTCGTGCAGGTAATCTTCTCAACGAAGCCAAATCCACAATTGCAAGTGCATGGAAAGTCTCTCGTCCCTGTAATGCACTTCAGATGCATGATCAAGATCTGCGCTGCCATGTGCGCACAACACCGAATCACTTCGCACGAACACGACAAGTGAATGAAATGTGGGAAGCCCGTAAATGGTACCGCATGAATTAGTATCAGTTATGCAGATGCATACCAATGCGTAACGTAATGTACACTATCATGCGTAGCGCTTCACTGTAAAACTTGAGTTTCGTTAGCTTTAGAGAACCCTCGCGAGAGAGAGATACAAACTTTGATTGTTAGATATATGAAAGCTCATGCTCTCTGATTTGATTCACGGTATTCAATCACATTTGATTTATCTTTTATTCCCTTTGAATCACCTAATATTGAATTTAGTGCTAATCCACTTTTTTTTTTCATTTTCCTGTGCTGCCCTCTGCCATTTTGGTAAAACAACCGGTATTGCCAGAAGCAAAGCATCTGTGACCTAAATGCGCTTCGCGACTTTTCTGCTAGGGTGTTTGCGCTGCCGCATTTAGAAAATGCGGATTGTTTTTCGATTCCCCTTTCTGAACTTGATGCATGAGTGATGAATTCGCCTTAATATGCCTTTTATTTTTTTCACCAATGTTTTTATTTAAGTCGCCTTTAGTTAACATTACCCATGACATTTGGTACAACCCGTGTTTTTAACGCGGGACCCCCCCCCCCCTTTTTTTTTGTTGCTCTCAAGGAAAGTAAGGTTCACCTTAATAAATCGTCTGATTTTCAATGACAACTTTATCATTCGTGCTGTTAATATTGTCACGATGAGTTCCACACCAGTTCACACATATACCTGACACCTGCGCCTGCTGCACCACTTGAGAAAATTGGCACGAATCCCGAAAAACGAATATTAAAAATCATTCTTGAAGAATGTTGCTTTTTCCGCAATATAAAGAGAGATTAAATTTTTTGCATGCGTTCTAAAGGAAGTTGAAAAAAAACCACATAAAATATTCTTTGGAAGTTGTCTAACAGACGCCTGTGCGTGGATCTTTTGGTCACTTTGCGCAAAACAAAGAAAAAGGAAGTAAGGAGAACACATGGACGAGCGCTACGATGCGCTCTTCCGTATGTACTTTTTACTTAATTTTTTTTGGTTCGTGAAAAGTGGCTAAAAGACGAATTAGTCCCAAAGAAGGTGGCTAGCACTTTTTTTAAGTGCGGAGTATAAGTGCGGGAAACTATAGGGTGCGGCCTTTCCTGGAAGGATACTTTCAGTCAGCATCGGTAAAATGTGTTTTGTTTTGCTTGCAGCATTCGTCAGCGTCTGGAAAGGCTAAACGAAAAGCCGATACCACGATAAACAACATGATTTTTTTTCGCGTTAAATTTTCGAAGTCCTGCAGGTCGCGGCATCGAATCTTGGCTGCGGCGGTCGCATTTTCGATGGAGGCGAAAATGCAGTATTCTAGTGGGCTCAGATTTTAGTGCACGTACAAAAGAACCTTAGGTGGTCGAAATTTCCGGAGCCTTCCACTACGGCATCTTTCATAATCATATGGTAGTTTTGGGATGCTAAACTTCACAAATCAATCAATCAATCAATCAATCAATCAATCAATCAATCAATCAATCAATGGATGAATGAATCAATAGTTCAGTCAATCAATCAATCGATAGATCAATCAATCATCCAGTAAATCAATCAATCAATCAAATTCCCGAAGTTGTAATTTTCTTGACGGCTCCGGAATTCCACATAGGCTTTATTGCATTTTGCCACATTCCTTTCTCACGCTTTGTTACTACCCTGTTACACTGCTAGTAATCGTCAGCGCATATGACACCTGCAGTTTCCGAGAAGCTTCAGGACTATAGTACATTGTTTCGTTAGGATTACGCACACTTCGCGAACTCTACAGGCTATTCTGGAATGTACGCGGCCACTAGCGATAACGCTAGAATATTGCACGGCACGTGTATCAATACCAACGCACTTCTCCACTTGTCATTTGATCGACGGCCGACGCTCTACTCGCCGCTATCAGTGCCAGTGACCATCGCTGTAATTGGACCCTCGGTTTACGGGCCACAAGTTCGGCCGAATAAACAGTTTCATCCTGTACTTGCAGTCTTCTCGCTTAAACCACGTGCTGACCTCGTGACAACATTGTCCAAGAGAAAAATTTTATTCCAACCAATATTTCTGCTACACTCCATAGTAAAAGCTTATGACTTGGGTAACAAAATAATCCAGAGCATTGCCGAATATTTCTCACCATGGAGACTGGCAGTTATGCCGAACGGTATATCTTCACAATACGCACAAATCATATCAAGAGGTCCCCAAGGCTCAGTCCTGGGTCCATATTGTTTTCTTGTATAAAATCGGTATTTCAATTGGTCTTCTTTTTAGTCAGAATGTGTTCTGATAATTATGTTGTATATAGAGCGTTAGGTACTGTTTGTGACACATAAATTCTGCAATTTTTTAATATTACACTTCAAACGTGAGCAAGAGGCCTGAATATTATGTTTATTTTTGTTTATTTCTGGCCTAAACAAAACATTACCAGCATTAAGTCTCTTGCGGTGAAACTTGTATATTAAAAGGCAACTTGAAAATTCATTCAGGGTGTAGTTCGGCTATGGAAGCCCAATACTCATTGTTTTGACTTATATGTGGGGTTCAGCGTCCCAAAACCACCGTATGATTATGAGAGACACCGTAGTGGAGGGCTCCAGAAATTTTGACCACCTGGGGTTCTGTAACGTGCACCCACATCTGAGCACACGCGCCTACAGTATCTTCGCCTCCATCGAAATGCAGCCGCCGCAAAGCCCAATATGTACTCGAACATGAATGTGTTTGTTAGTATCAACAAATCTTGAAAAAAAAAACATTTCGATAAAACATTTGCATCTCTACTTGCTAACTACCACCGGCTATTTAGAATGACGAAAAGTGCACGACTCTAAATGGCAGGGATAGAGGGACCCTATAAAGGCATTTCAGGCCAAAATGTTCCGCAAATTATAATTGAAACAGGGCGTTACCTATTTTTTTCTCAGGAACGGGGGAAACAAAAAATTACATTTTGTTGTTTTTGTTTTGTTAGATGTTCAAACAGTTTGCCATCTGGTATTGTCTCTATGGCAATCAGTGACTTTTTTTTTCGCACTGAATTCGCTTTTAAATATGCCTAGTCAAGCATGCATTTGCTCTACTGTTTGCTTTAGGGGGTGTGGCAGGTAACTAACAAATAAATAAAAATAATTAACTACTAAAGAGCTGTAAACAGTGAATAATTATTTAAAAAAATATTCTTCGAGCAACAGTTATCATACGAAATCAATTCTTCTTTGCAAAACAAGATCGATATAACTTTTTATACACCATTGGCACGCCGGCATACAATATCATGTGACAGGTTGCACATCATCTTGCTTTGCTTCTGAATATACTCTTCATGGCTGTATTTTCAACATACTAGAGCTCCGTCAACATTAATACACGTACAGGGCATAATTACTTTGTGCAGTGCTGCTCTAATAAATGATACCGCAATGTCCGATGCACTAATATAAGAGCAAATTAAGAAAACAAGGTCTAAAGAAGAGGCCTAAAGCATCTGATTGTTGTTCAACGTGTAGAGAGGAAAAAGATTATGTGCCGATTATGTTATATGAATACGCCGTTCATACACACTTATAGATGAATAAACCCTTCATGGTTCAAACATGGTCAAACATCAGCTCTCCATTCAATACTCTTTCTCCTTCACGGATGCTTCGGCATCACATTCACGGACGGGCCCGTTGGCAGCGCCTCGTGCCCGGCTAAGGGCTTTCAAGCTCCGGCAGCAACATCAATGCACCCCTGCGGCCTCGCATGAGGCTCACCTTGCGTTGGGCGGCGCTCATATCGAACGGGCTGCTCCCACTGCGGCCCATGAGGGGAGTAGGATGAGAGGAAGAGAGCAGCAGAAGCACAATGCTCGCCCCATGGTACGCGGTGGGCGATTGCAAAAAGAAAGAGATGCGAAGGAGAGAAGAAGCAATTTGAAGCGAAGGGAATACGAGACGGCAGGAAAGAAAAATACAGAGAGAACTGTGTAGCGTACTCGCCGGATCCACCGGAGCTCTCGCTTCGAGCAGCGGTTCGAGTCGCCCCGTGCTCGAACGGGGGAAGAGAACCTCATGGGCTGAGAGAGAGAAGGCTAAGGAGAAAGGAGGAAACGGGCGAGCGTAGCATCTGTGCCCGCTCAGACAGCGTGCTGCCGGCGAACGGCCGAGACTTAATAGCGGTCGCGTGCGTGGTTTGGAACCCCGGCTTGCGCGTGGCTTTTTTCCTCACCCGAGGGACTCGTGGCCCCCGGGCGGGCCAACCTCGGCGCGCTGCTCGTTCAGGCTTCAGCGGACGAGGCGGCTACAGCGTTTTCGTCTCCTGCACAAGAAGTGGTTCGACGTGCCGTCAAAGCAGCTGGAGAACCTGAGAACTTGCGAGCTGTTTTGACCCGAGTTTTCACGGCGACAACTCCTCCGCTTGTTTCTCATCTCAACAAACAAACAAAAACGAAAGGCTTTGTCACGTGCATCAACGCATGCGGGTCTCCGAGCGACGAAGTGGTCTCAATACAGGAGTGGCATTCTAGAACTGCTAACAGTGAATGTCTCCTATAACATTTTTGTGACAAATGTCTGAGCCCACTGTCATCTGATCTCCGGCAAGCCACGGGACGAGATAGCCATTCACACGTCCTTGTGGGCTTTTTGTGGACATAAGCACCAGGGTGAAGTGGCGTAGAGTGGACACCGGAGCTGAGTGCATCACTTAAGAAGACATTAAGAACATTCTTCTCCTATCAGGCGAGGAACATACGACGTGAATAAGTGTTCGAGGGACGTTAAGCTCGTTTGGGATAATTAAAGCGCCGCTTGGGATATATCTTTGCCACTCGTCAGCAAGCTTCTCGAGGGACGGTAAGTTTATGAAGTTTTGAATCTTCCACATTTTCACATTCCTCATACACCTAAGCACTATGCGAAAAAGTGGTGGAGCAAACATATTGAATTTAACATAATGGGCACTTATGGTGTATAAAAGCTGCAAGAGCCTCACGTGTTATCACAGTTCATCTATATAACATTTTCACGTTGATGTACCTGGTAACATGTATAGACCACATCTTTTTTCATCTATATAGTACTTTGGTATTGATGTACCACGTTACACATATCAACCACATCTTTCATCTGTATAGAAATTTCGTGTTGATGTACCACGTTACACATATCGGCCACATCATCTTTACGTAGAATGTATACATAGGGAACGTTTTGCTGAAGTACCTCCACTGAGCCCTAAAAATCTACTTCCATCAATGTGCCGCTGATAGTCGTGAAACTTTCTAATGCAAGGCTCTGCACCACATGACTGAAATTAAAAGTTCAAACATGTCAAGTCCGTTCAAATATTCCGTTGCAGTACTGTAATTTGCTGTATAAGCGTGGCAGATGACGGGAATCTACGTGAAAGACTGAAGTTATTGCGGCAGCGCTCAGATTTGTGGCCCTATACATATTAGGTGACGCATTAGGTAAGTTTATCAGTGCGTTAAGAAGTGGATGCAATTTGTGCCTCCAAATGTAGTAATGGTCGTGTGAATGCGGTTTTCTCCTTTTTCTTGTGTTATGTTATTACAGTGTCTCAGTTGTCAGATGGCTCTTTACTTTGAAGCGGCATTTATAAACGAAAAGCGTTTATTGCGCAAGTCGTGCCATTTCACACTAGGTTTCAGAAAACTATTTTGTTTGCATTCTGTTATGTACATTCACTTGCTAATAAAACCTCCATTTGCATACAGTATGGCTAATACAAGTCTGGGTAAATGTTCAACAAACCACTATTGCCAAAATTCCGCCCATATTTTTCGGGACAAAGGAATACAGATGGAGTTTTATTTGCTATCTGAACATCGGAAAGCAAGGAATCGTCAACAGAATTTCTCACAACCTGCCAAGTGTGTCTTTAATGTAATTTTTTAAACGTTGAAGTCACTTTTACAATTCATTTCTAGTGAAAACGTACAGATGATTGCATGTAATCATCGTGGTACCGTAAATATGCCATTGTGAGATATAAAACTTATTATTCACGTACCTAATTCTCTTTCGCACGCTATATTGTTAAGAGACACGTGCAGCAATAAGACGTGCAGCAATTGTTTAACCGTCTTGCTGGATGATCGCCAAGATTCCCGCAGTGTGCACATGTTCTCTGTGAAGTGCACTTGTGATTGAAAAGCTTAAAAAGTTTACAACTTAGCCTTTAGAATGAATGTTTCATTTTGTTTCAACGCATTCTTAAATATAAAAGCGAACTCTTCTGAAACGCAGAGGCAATGTTATATATGTTCAATATCTAATTGATCGTGGTAGACCCCTATGGTCGAGGCATCAGTGACGTTGTGAAGAAATGAAATCAGTTCAACGTGGTTAGCTACAACGGGACGACGACCGCAGCCGTGGCTTATGACGCAGCCAGTTGTCTACACGCGGTTACTACGCAACTGAACATATGTCAGGACAAACGTGACTTGGTTGGCCTGCTTCCCAGAGTTATTCGGCCTGGTTTAAGAGAATTTTATTTCCAGATATGTCTTACATAGCTTATGTGCACACAGAAATATGGACAATGATGATCATGTGTATGTACAGTGCAAGCTGTTATATACGGTGAAAATAACCTATTTGTGTATGCAGTGATGTACACTGCGAAAATTGTACAAGGACAGAACATTCATGAACATCGAGATGAGTAAACTTATATAAACAGTAGGCTATCTGCACAAACAAGGGGGGGGGGGGTCATTCATAGTGCAAGGTGACGTTTTTGCATTCACCCGTGAGGATAATTTGCTCTCATGCTAAAGAAAAATATTGCACAAAAAAGACATGTTTTCAAAAAAGAAAAGGAAAATACGCACTGCAATTTCACAGTGGTACAAGCTCTAGCCCTCCTCCTCAGTAGGGGAGGAAAGGCATGGACTATAAGTTTTCGTAGATGCATATTACCTTTTTCTTCGCATATTAGGAGCAGATGACTTGCAAATAAGCACTCGGTCCTTAACTTGTGGTGCGCGTAATGCTTCCTGTGCTTGTGCTTATACTATTGTAAATATTAACATAGAAATAAAGCTTTGATGAAATGCTGAAGATGTTAGCTTGACAGATAGTCGGCATGTTACGAAAGAGACACAGCAACAAAGCGAATAAATTTGAAAACACGTTTGTTTAACCGATTCGACTCAGTCGCCACCTCGTAAAACCACTATAAGACACAAGATACAAAGAAAGCAGGCACCTCAAAATACAAAAACAAAACATAAAATAATAATCTAATGTCATTTCAAAGATCACGATTGCATTGTTAGATTAGGCATTTAAATTACGCTTTTTTCCGGCTCGAGTTGTGTTATAGATGAGAAAGACATTAGGGTGAGCAACTGTCAAATTTACGACAATGGTGTCGCAATGCCTAAGGTATACCTGCACCGCCACGGACGTAAGACGCAGATTGTGCATAGGAGTGCTCGGAAGGCTATACATACTTTCGTACGTTCTGTTGGCTGTCACTGCTTGTTTTGTTTATCCGCGCAGTAAAACGTGTCTGTTTAAGCGCAATGTCTTTCAGGTCATACGTGCATTCCATATCACCTGTTTCTCTGCATCATGGACACGTTCGTTTCTCGGAAGACTTAAGGGGCCATAGGACCCAATATTCGATCATAATATGTGTTATGTGGAATAATACTTGTGCACTCTTGAGGAAGCTGGCAAAATTTCAGCATATTTGGCCAATCGTCAAATTACAGTTGGACATTTAACAAACACGCAACTGGCCTGAGACTTTGCCAACACTAGCGCACTCGCCAGTTATGATGCAATGAGCTGCTTACTGTGCGAGAGTCTCCATTCTATTGAACGATTTTTCTTCTCTGCAGTCAGTCGCGCTCGCAGTCGAGTTATTTCAACTTTCTTCTCGCTTAACATTGGAATTGAATGATTTGCAAGGACTGAAACTTTCGTAGAATACGACGACTGTGCTCCGTGCAGTGCATGGCGTCGCACATGCCATGACAAAATGGTGGTCATTAGTGGGGGGCGGGGTTTATAGTCGGCCACTTCCAAGCCCTATTTCACACTGAAATTCTTTTACACTGCACGATTTTGATGCATTTATAGGTCTTTCGTTTTTCTTACTTTAAAGTTATCCTAATCTACTTCCTCTTTTCTATAATACATGATATTTCACATTCACTTTGCACACCATCGCTTTCTTCCTATTCTTCAGAAAGGTGGGGAGTGAAAAAAAAAGGAATTGTTAAAAAGGAAAAAAAAAACAGTAAACATGCACACACTCAACCACAGGAGTGTCATATTCGTTTTGAGAGCCCTCTTGCCACAGAAACTTCAGCAGCACCTTCGTCGCTTTCTATCCCCTTTCCTACTTCCCAGTGCATGGTAGCGAACCAGATTTTTTTTCCCCGGTAAACTGCTGTGCCTTTTACTTAAACTTTCTCTATCTCTATTTCTTTCCCATTCTTTTATCCCCGTCGATTTCCTTCTCCTCACCTTAATTTTCTATCATTTTACCCTAAAACCAGCGATACACTTTAGTTACAAGTGGTTCCCCTAGCCCCTCTCACAATCCGTATATATGCACAGTAAAGCCTCTACTTCTACGTTTCGCAGAAAACCTCAAGTTTCTGCGTTACCACGTAGTGGCGCCTTTGAGCACAAACATCAAATTATTACTTTTCTTGAATGCCAGAGATTTGTTTCACGTCGTAATGGCAGATATCGTTTCATTATTGACAAAACACCTTGGAGGCACAGTATATTAGATAGATAGATAGATAGATAGATAGATAGATAGATAGATAGATAGATAGATAGATAGATAGATAGATAGATAGATAGATAGATAGATAGATAGATAGATAGATAGATAGATAGATCACAATCGTTATTCATCACGCGACATCTCAAAATAATACATTCGTGGACCGTCGATTCGACCATTCGCCGAAACTAGATACGAGCAAAAAGGCAGCCAAGGGGGCACAGGCAGGAGCAGTAGGATTTCTCTGAATAGACCTTTAAGAACCTGCAACCAATTTGTATCCCTCGGTGCGCGCCGCCCGGGAAGCAATTACGGACGCCGCGGGACAGAGGCAGAGCGATCTCGCCAAGAATGACGGCGAAAAGAGCTAGCGAGCTGAAATTGCGCGAACAAGAAAGAGCGCAGTTGGCACTGCTGGCGTCAGTCTCCTCCGTACTGTTCCCCGGGTCCATTTCTGTCGCCAGCTTTGGGGCCAAAGCTATTCCGCGATCGTCATTAAGGGTGCAGAGAGAACTGACGTGCCCTCTGCAAGACGGCTGCCCTTTGTGATAAGGATAAGCAACCATAGAAATGGTCATGTCGACCATTCAAGATGGTTGCCCAATCACCATATTCTTTTTTAGAAAATAAATTTCAGCATAGAAAAGGGGACTCTTTTATTTTCTTTCCTTTGCAACTTATTTGCCTAAAGAGCGACAATTTGCAGAGCGAACGAAAAAGTTTAACGACAAGGCAGGCTTGTAGATGATTCCAAGCAAGAAGTCTCCTTTCACGCATTACTGTAGGCTAATGCCAGGACCTTCATTGATTTGTTGTTATTTTAGCGGCATCAGCGTCTCATTCTTTTTAAACAAATGTTCTACAATAGGTATCAAGCTACACATGTTGGAAAACATGTACACTTAGAGTACTAGGACTAGGGATGCGTTAGCCAGGTCACATAGTTCAAACAAGCAAAAACCTTTTTGTGTGCGAGCCGTTTAACAAAATAAATATAGTAACAGGCCAATTTGATGTTGATCAAAGTACTGCGTGTTGGAAACAGTTTCATTCGTGATAAATATTGTTTAACCAGCAAGCCAGAATATCCACTTTTGTTATTTCCAGCTTATCAACTCGCACCCGTACCCATGGGTATGGTGGTGGTGCTCACGATAACATCATCTTCAATTAGGGCCATATAGAGATCCTGATTACTTGGCTCCTGGAAATTATGTAGCAGCAAAACGAGTGCGCGCAATCAAATATTGGTGATACAAAGCTATATATACACATGAACTTCAATAAGCCGAAGGAGAAGATGCACTGGGAATTAACAACACATTCAAGCTGGAATGATATTAGAAGCGTTAACTTGTAGGCTTTTTTTTCGTTGGTAACTTTTTCTCTTATTCTGGACGTCTTTTTATTTATGTAGCTTAATATACATTTCTGTGTAGGTTAATATGACGTCGCCGATGTCTCGGTTTAAGTGTGCTAATACAAACAAGTACACAGAGAACGTAAAAAACAGCACATTCGCAGAGTTAAAACTATAACTTTATAAATTCAAGGATGGCATATACATGTATGTGAAAAAAGCAGAATGGGCTCATTGGCAAAAAAAAAGAAATGGCCACTTGAAATCTTCAGACGCTGTGTCGTGATCTAGCTTCTAGATTCTGCATAGTGAAGGGTAGCGCGTGCGCAGACTCACAACAAAAACAGTGTTGAGTGAAGGATCAAAAGGAAGAGTGAGCTCGTTGGAAAGGAGCACGCGCTGTCCTTTACTTTCTCCGTGTCCTTGTTTGTACTAGCTCAGTTAAACATTTTATGAATAAAAATTGACCAACGAGTCCAGCTTGGTGGTCTTAATCTTACAGCTGAATAAAGTAAAGAGTCGCTTACCTCCTTCTAACGCATAACACTTCTACGATTAATCAACGGAATATTCAAAATGGTTGCTTCTCGAGCGAGTTGGTCATTCATAAACGTAGCGTGTAGTAGCGTGGCACATGTAAGTGTAGCATATTAGTTTACACACTTGGAAGTTTAGCGCATGCAGTTTTTTAAATTTATTTTGTGTTCCATATGTGTTTTGCGCTATGAAACGCTACGTTTACAACTAAACATGATGTTCATTTTGGTTTATCGTTTAAAACACGTACAGGTCTATTGCGGCTTACCGATGAGGCAATATATTCATCCCAATGCTTCGGTTTGCATTTTATACACAGAAATTCGACACACCACTTCATGAGTACCGTATAAACATAGAAGGCTTTGGTGAACATTAACAACCCTTCCCGAAAGCATTCGATAACTCCGCCAGCATGATTATAGGGAGGTCTGAACAGAGAAATGCTAATATCGTTGTGCTCCTTCTCCATAAACGACCAAGTCAGTGAGAAAAACTGTAAGGACATGCCGCTAATCAGAGTCTCAGTGCACAAGCTGGCCATGCATTATTCGAAGACGGTTGTTGCTTTTTCTGTTATTCTCCACTTTATACGCAAATTTACAAACATTTGGTCTGCACTTATAAGCAGTCAGCTTCATGCATCAGGAAGCGTGTCGAACGACAATAGTTGCGTAGTCTAGAATCATTCTACACTTCCCATTACAAGTAAATGAATAATTCGCTGCGATAAGCAAGATTCAATGAATATTAACTGTAAATATTCTTAAGAAAGCTGCAATTGGTGCGAGCGGGAAAATCGTTGTAGCAAATTAGAGCGTATCAAATGTTCCACTAATCTGCACCACATTAAACGCATGTACTAATACGTACGGTTGATGATTGCTGACGTAAACATCAAATGGATGTAGCACAAAGGACCTCCGCAAAATCAACAACAGTTAGAGAAGGTGTCCGGATCGAACGACTTATTTTTTTCGGTACGCCACGCCCGTTACGCATGTCACACTTACGCGTCACAACTTTTGCTTTATGAAAAGATTTGTGGGATGTTAAACAACGACAATTAATAGTTTTATTGAAAGAGTTACCAAGCAGTGACATACTCGCTGGTTCCCGAGTTATGGAAAGTTCTGCAAAACACGGGTACACTTATGCACATTAAGTGAATACGTAATGGATGGTGGCTGTTCTTGCTTGTGAGAGCAATCTTGATAAGCGCTTTACGAGGAGTGTCTAAAAATGGGTTTGTGAGTGAAAAAATGCTTAGAAAACAAACGTAAGTCCAGTCAAATAAAAAAGTAATCAGGAATAATATATGACAGTTTGCTGCAAACTAGCTTTTTCTCGCATAAAACGTTGGCTACTGAAGCTTTTGATGAAACTCTACTCCAGACAAGCAAAGGAATCGGCGCAACTTGCACTGCGCATTACCAAGAAAGTAATGCGCAGCTGTTGGAGAGAGAGAGAAGGAGGAGAGTTTTGCACAACACTGTGGGAACGTGTACACTACTGACACTGACGCTGCGGGGAATAGACCCGAAAAAAAAAAGATGTTTGTAGCACATTTCGTAGCGCACTTTGCGTAATTCGACATGAGCCACCCCCAAAAATAAAATGTGTTTGGTGATACCCTGGTAGTTCCTAAAGCTTTCGGACACTGTTAATGACCAAGTGCTATTGAGGTCCATCGCATTAGTGACGCAACTGCTTGGCGATAATAAAACAAACTGACGGTCACACGGCAGACCGACCAGCTCAGGTCAGTGGTCGCGGCTAAAGTACAATGCAGGTGGGGGACAAATGTAGCGCCAATCAGATGACCATGCTCTCCGGCTGACACACGAATGGCAGGAAATCCAGCCGAGTCGGGCCGGATAGACACCTGGTTTGGTTCCGGCTCATTAATAAAGGCGCTGCCGTTTCGTCTCAGCGGCACGCATTAGCGTAACTCCCCGTTTGTTTCAATTAGCGCCCGCCCGTCGGCTTGGGCCTTGCCGTCCACTCCGTCTTCATTTACCCAGACGGCTTAAGCCGCCAGTATCTTTGGCTGCCTATGTAAACTACCCCGATTTCCGGCAAATTCTGCCCCAGTCCCTCAGTTCAACTTTAAGCGTGCATAGCAGAAGCCTTGCGGCTTGTTATTGTAAATCTGTTACGAGCTACGATAAGTACAAAACCAAAAGGCTTGGTTTACAACATTGATAGAGTTCGAAACTAATATCGAGTGACGTTTGCTTTGCCCACCATCTCCTCTAAAATATAGCACCACAAAACAAATTGTTTCAAACATTTCAAAACAGTCCACTCTTCTCTAAACATTCCTGTGTTCGATAAGTGCTAACCTTTAACAGAAAGCAGATCAAACACCACCATTCTGTTGCCCGCTACAGTTGAAGATGAATGTGTATGAAATAGGCACACCAGCAACGCGCTCTTGCTTGTAAGTTAAATCTCTGTCATTAAGCGTGATGAGCTATTACGTGATTCAATTATGAGGCATCATCTGATTTTTTTTTCGGTTTATTGAGTTGGTTTTGGGCTTCTGTCCCAAGACAAAATTATGATTACTAGAGAAAACATGCGGGAGGGCTCTAGAAAGTTTTGACCACCTGGTGTCTTTTAACGTGCACTGCCGTCTCACAGTGTACGGGCATGTCATCTCCCATCCAATTGCGACCGTCGTAGCCGGAATCAAAGCCACGACCTTCGCTTCAGCACCGCTACACCACTGCGGTGGACACGTACAGGTTCGCAGTCTGTACTAGCTGTTGAAGAAGGATAAGTATTATACTCATTCAGCACATGAATATACTTGCTTTATTACCCAGTGAGAAAGATATGTGAAGGTGTGAAAGCTCCGAACTACCTTCCTTATTCGGAGAGACCGTGCTACCATCTCCGATTCACAAACGCAGATACAATGGGAACCCGAGTGATCCGAATCTAAACTTTATATGATATATTAGCAGCTAAGTTCATTCGCTTGAGAATGAGAGAGAGAAGAGGGGTAAATAAAAAACAGTGATTTTCGGCGGATTGTAGCTGGTTCGCTACCCACACGGGGAAAAGAGAAAGGGGTGGAAAAAATGGCAAAAAAAAAGAGGAAATAAAGAACAAGTGATGCGTGCAGACGCATGTTCTCCACACACAATTAGAAAGTGGCAAATGTGAAGTATTTGAGCGCAGTTCTTGGACGGTTGTCTAAAAGTAGATTGTAGTCTAAGATTTTGAAAAACTGCTTCCAAGGACCGGCTCCAAGGAATCGAGAACATGCAGCGCGCAAAGAGCTGATGGATAATCGCATAACATTCACAGTGCGGTATAAAAAAGCACCAAGCGACGTTTCAATACTCCCTCGCCGTAGTGACTGGAAAATTGTTAACATGAAAAATTAGGCCGCTCCGCTCTAACGGTGCCAAGCCTGAAGGAAGTGCGGAGGCTTTCTTTCTTTCTCTTCATCTTGCTCTTCCTTTCCCCGTTGTTTTCCTCCTTTTTTCTCTCCTGCGTTTTTTCCAGATTTTATCTCTTTATTTATATTTATTTATATTTTCTTCCCATTTTTTCTCCTTATCGTTCTCTGACTTTCTATTTCTCGCTTGCTTCCCCCTTTTTTTCTATATTGATGTTTGGTTTTGCATGTGTTACGCGAAGCGACGACAGCATACGACAGCCAGAGGTCCTGAATGGCTTCGCACTCAATATAATCATCAAGGCCTACAAACAACAAAAGGAATAAAAATTCGACAAATCCCACGTACCTGGGAATCAACTTTATGCGAAGCACGCGAAGGGAAGGAAGGTGACCAGGTTGCATTTTTTTATTGAGCGACACGTCATGAAACCGACGCTAAATATGTGTACAAATGTTGCACGCACAGACATATGTTCAAGAGTTGTAGATGTTTATATAACCAGTTTTCCACTTGCACAACGATGTCACCCTGAAATGTGTTTTAGCAACACCAGAAGCTGGTATGAAGCGATGATGCTCGTGAGGATTCTGGTCCTGGACACTGCTACATAAATCAACTTCAGCGCATGACATCTAACCACCATTTACGGTAACCCTACGTGACGGCTGTATTAAAGCAGTACATATGTAATGTTTATAAAATTGGGTAGGCGGAACTGCAACCACTACTGAAGTTTCACGAAGATTAGCGTCTATAGTTGAAAAGTAGTTCTGAGACCTCGCGTAGCTCTGTGGTAGAATACTTGACTGCCACGCAGAATGTTTGGGTTCGATTCCTGCTGGGACCCTGAAATTTGTTATTTGCATTTGTCGGGTGGCCAACGCTGCCTACGTCAGGTTTTTCTTAACAGTGCCATTTATTCTGTGTCTTCGTTGGGTCTACGCTACCGATGTCGGATATTTCTTAACGCTCACGCGTTAGAATTGCCCATGCGTGTTCTCGTCGTTCCTGGGTAGATACTCAGTGTCAGTCATTTGTGGCACATACCCGTTTACGAGCGGCACATAACCGCCCGTGAGTATGTGCCACTGTCTGGTGGGAAGTTTTTGACGACGTACGCGACGAGATTGTGGCATTATTCATGTCTTGACCAGCGTATCATATTCGTCAAACCATCTTACCCTCCCATGCTAATTTTGGTTCACGCCAAGTTAAGGGGGTGACCACGAGAGCACCCAAACGTAAGCGGATAGATAGATAGATAGATAGATAGATAGATAGATAGATAGATAGATAGGCTCAAATTTTCCGAAGTTCGCTAAGAAATGCTTAGCGTTTAACACAATCAAAGCAATAGTGACGAGCGTCATCCTTAGTTGTGTAATTCTAATTTACGAATCAACTCAATAGGCGCCTTACAGATATATAGACATGCAACCAAATGTTCCTGATTACGTAGATGTTCTCGTGCACGTTAGCGAATGTATAGCAGAAGTGTAATCATTTTTGTAACCTGATTAGACAAGACTACGCTGTACGAATAGGTGACAGCATTCGAGGTATTTCAGATAGAGCACGTGGCATTTTTCACCACAGAAAAACAGTGGTAATTACGTTCAGAAATCATCGCGGAACAAATTCGAAACAGTTAATATTTCGGAATATTACAAGCTTCATAGGGGGCCTTCGAGCCCGGAACCTTCATAGTTATTAGTTGCTGAAGCATGATTTATCACTACAGTATACGAAACACACACACACACACACACACACACACACACACACACACACACACACACACACACACACACACACACACACACACACACACACACACACAGAGAGAGAGAGAGAGAGAGAGAGAGAGAGAGAGAGAGAGAGAGTAAGAATTCACTGGATGACAGAGACGTTGGCGTGAACTAATATGTGTGCTATTGTGCAAGATGAATAAAGGAAAGGGAGAAAAAGAGAAATGAAGAGTGATGGAGAAGAGGTGGTGCGTACGTACACAGTCGCCACATTGCACAGCGATTATTCTACAGCTTAGTATCCACTCAAATGCTTTTGGAAAAAAAAATGAACAGCCATTGTAGCGGCTTTTGACACTGCCAGGTCGTTTATTAAGGACAATATGCTTCTTTTTCCAACTTTTGTCACTAACTGCTGTTACCACCGGAAGATAATCTGTTATATTAAATTGAACACAACCATTAAAGTAGAGAGTCCCGTATATATTAGGATATGGCATTATGAAGCACCTAACATTTAAAAACATGCTTAGTGGGAAGGGTTACACTACCCATCATGGGCATTTCTTCTTTGTGAAAACTACAAAAAGTACTTTATGAAATCTTGCAATCGAAAAAAAATTGACTAATTACGTTAAATACTATCCAAGCAAACGGGATGTTTTAACGTAAGCGTCGTATAGACATCAACGATATTGTGCAGACACTGATCTTTCGTTTCTGTTTTACATCCTCGAGTCTCGATCTGCAAGGGCAGTAACAGAAAAGGAGCCCGTGGAATTCCGACCACGCCCGGCTCGTCTCCCTGGCTCTTGAGCAGATCTGTGGTTCGTGGCACACCCTATACTCGATCCGCGGTCACGACACTCCACACGTCTACGCGGCCATTTCTACGAACGGTGCGCGAGAATTAAAGAGGCCGTTTGCGCCCGTGCATACGAGAAAAGAAGAAAATGGGGTCAGTACGTAGGGATTAGGCGAGAAGCGCGAAAAGTACAAGAGAACTGGAGGAATTTGTCGTTGTCAATCAGCAGTGTAGCTATAGCGACCACTATGTTCAATGGTAACTGAAAGTACAACGACGTTCTTGTCTTCTTGTTGGCCGGAGCGAAAGAGCTTGACTTGACGGTGAATAGTGTTACGTCGATGGAAAAAAGGATGGCAAGATATGGAGCGCATTACCATTGTCAAGGAGAATGCTGAGATATGGAGCATTGAGAGAGGTTATTATAAAACAAGAAATAGGGGATAGAAGAGTCCCGAATATATTTCTGTAAGCTGCAGTGGGAGAGAAGGTCGAACTCATAGGTAAGAAATGAAAGAGTGCCTATATTCTACGTGAGTGGCAACCTAGCGTAGCTTGCCAGGAGTTCCTGTCTCAAGTCGAATTACGTGCCCTCGTTTCAACAGCGTGGCTTGAATGAACATTCGATCCAGTGATATACCGCAATTGTTGTGCTGTCTGAATGGTCCAAACAAAAAATCATAAAAAAATGCCGCTTGAAAACTGTGGTTTGACCAAACAGAAGCAAGTTGATTATGCCTCGCTTAGTGACAGTGCCATTCGATGGGTGGTAGTGGTTGTTGGCAGACAATACAGCGATGCTTCTGCGGTGGCACTGTGGGTTCTCCGGTTGAGTCGCTATTATATGGCGAGTGTTCAAGAATCTGGTGTTGTTTTAACATATTTGTTTAGCCATTAGGGTTTTTCACCAGTGCACGTTATGTTTGCTTATAGTGAATCTGCCATCATGATAGAGAGAGATATGTATTATAATGAAGAGCTGAAAATGTTTGTCTGGCTTTTCGCGTGACACACTACTCCATGCGTTGGGTGACGATTGTGACATATACAGCGATAAAACATAACACATACAGCTCCGCGCGTAAACTACGCTATTTACAAAGTGTCATTCAGGCTTGAGGCACGCGATGAAGTCAGCAGCGCTTTTTTGGCGTGTCACGCACAAGGGCTACTTTGCCATCGGCCTATAGAATATGTGTAAACCCTAAGTTTAAGTCCCATTGGCGATTTAAGGCTGACTTCAGAGACAGTCTCTTTGGTGCCTATAGCGTGCATTCACAGATAATAGAATAGAATTTTTGCTTACAGGAAATTAAGGCCTCGTAATATTTCGCACGTGTGGAGCTCCCGCGTTTATTAATATTTTTTTTGGAATCAGGCAAGAACATTCCGTAAGCTATGCTTAGTAGCTGAGATGAAATTGTGTTTTGGCGAATTAGATGGGAACGATAAACATTTCGCTGCAATAGTTATGTGAGTACAAGCACGAACCATTGCTTGCACTAGTTCTTCGTCATTGCAGTCGCTTAGCTCTTCAGTCACCACTGACAGGCGCGCGCATCCTGTCCAGCTGCTTTGCGCATGTATGCGTGACTGTTCGCAGTGATAAGTGCACGGCGAGCACTACTCCATCGCGAAGGCTTGCTGTGGTTCAGGTTTCATTTGACAATGGTAGTACTTCTAACCAGATTGTAACGTAATTTGAAGTAGCTTCGAAATTTACGAACCCAAGCATATCTCTCATAGTTAAAATTTATCGAACATCACGGAGACGGAAATTTATGCTGAAAAAAAAAAGGACATGAAGACAAAGACAGACCTGAAACATGTTCACAGAACGGTGAAAAAAGTAACATACCTCACAATTTTTTTTTCATTATAAGATCAAAATAAAAAAGGCATGCATAATATTTCGTACATAAATTTCAGCAACTTGACCTTCTCTCATTCACTGGATAATTGGAGGCCTGCATGATACCCCAAAACTCCTTGCCTTGTATATTCTGCGAATCAATCAATAGCGTTGCTCCCGTTCTCGAAGAGTGCATGTTCCAAAGACCAGCATAGTTCAGAAAGCTCACAGAAACGCATCGGCAAAGGACACGGAGAGTACGCCATTTTTCTTCATACGCTCTCGGGTTAACAACCGCCAAACATCCGAAACACTGAAAAAAAATCATTTAAGTTTAAGAACACGAGGAGGCGCTGCTGCATGTTCCGGTGCCTTTACCGAGATGCACTCAGAGGAGCGCTCTGCGCTTCAAACAAGATTAGCGCCCGATAATAAGCAAATAGATGCACAAAAACAAGCGAATGTATAGTATCAGTATTTCCCAGTGTGAGTCTCTGTTGTTGCTTTATTTTTCTTCGTCTCTCGCGAATATCGTCGTTGTGAAATGAAGTTAACTGTCGATCGAAAGTGGCTTTACGTAGGGCACGGTGCGTTTCACGGAGGTTTAAAATTCGTGCGGCCTCTAAAAAAAAAAGCGATGCTTCCACTATCTTGCGCAATGCTTTAAACAGCGAAGCTCAACGAATTCAATATGGTTGCTTTTAGGTTGTTCATATGATTTGGCGAGGTTGTTTCTGGGTGGCGTCTGAGCACATACGACTTCTAGTCAAGCCACAGGCTGTCGCAGACGCGACACGCATTTCGAAACTTTAGAAACAGAAACTCGCGCTCACACCAAGCGTTCGCGTTTCTCATAGACGTATACGGGCACGTAGTAGTTCACTTAGGGCTTCCATTGCATCGGGGTTTTCTCGCAGTTGCTGTTGGCTTTTTCGTTCTCTAATGTTCTCTAGTTGTACGTACTGCTGAAGCACTACGTACAGATGTTCCAGCGAAGCTGAAACGCATGGTGTTTATCACTGGGGTTAGTGTTTACAAAAGTTTTTCTCAATTACTGGATACGTCTGTGTAGAAATGTGTTCTGTTCTCTTCTAACTGTTCTTCTGTGGAAAAGTTGAAGTCCATATTGCCTCGGCTACTCCATATTAATAAGTTCTGCAGCAAAAAAAAAAAGAATAATGCCTAATGGTACCCAAAAATGAACAATGCGAAAAAAAAACGTAGGAGCACCCTGGAACCAGTTCAAATATCATGTCAATACACAGTTTGCTTGCAGCAGTTCACACTGTCAAACTGTTCACAAGCACACCTCCCATTTTACTGTCAGTATATGCACTAACACATTTCTTTTATATCAATCCTTGCCTGTCTATCACAGGCGCTTATTCAGTCCGGTCTCCACTAAAATTCCTGTCAAAGAGATTTCTGAAGATGCATCTCAGGCCATGGTCCAAATAATTTCTTTATTGTGAGGGGCCGTCTGTTCAAACTTACTAATTTGTTCCTTAATTTTTCTCTTTCATTCGCGTATTTAATGCACTCCAAAAGAATATGGCGATCGTTTTCTTCTGCATGACCACAATGGCATTCCGGAGAGTTGGATCGATGTATTTTGTGCAGGGAGCTGTTTGTGTATGCTACATCCAAGCAAAGTCTGTAGAATAATGTCTCTAAGTGTCGTGGCAGACCTGTCGCTATGAAAAATTTTCCCTGTGGATCAGCATCATAAAGTACTGATTCCTTTGATTTAGGGCTATTGAACCACTTCTCCCTCGAACAATGGTTGGCTCCTTGCGTTACAAAATGTCGAATATTCGCCCCAGACATAGGGATTGCGCAATCCCATCCTTAATTCAGTGCTTTCTTGGCGAGGCTGTCAGCCTCGTCTCATTTGGTGCTTGCCACCCATCTGTTGTCTTCTACACGTTTAGTGTACCAGCGGCGAGTCATAGTAGCCACTCCATTTTGTGGCACATACACGTTCATGTAATTTTTTACACACAATCGTAAGAAGCAAAGTTTTTACGGCTGTCTTAAACATATATGCTGTTAAAGAAGAAGCAGTTTGCTGGATTACACATTGCTGAACTGGCACGCCCAATTTTATACTATTCACTGAGACCCTGCACCTTTCGACCGCTAAAGAAACTCTGTTACTTTCTTCCCAGTTACTGGCATGATTCACGACTGGCTAGGTGAAAATATCTTTGTATTTTGAATGTACACTAATCTTTTGCATATGAAAGCAGGAATGTTCATAGCAACAACAAGATAAATATTAAAATAATATGATTTGAAGGACTGGCTCAGTAACAGTCACGTTGCGAAATATCGAAAGCGCGAGAGAAAGTGCATTGCACTATGATTGCTTTGTTTTACATCTTTCCGTCACACTTCAGTCTTAATCAATATGGAAGCGAACATGCAAGAAGAAGAAATACGAAATGCCAGCTATGCATTTTTCCTTGCACAGAAGACATACATATTTAATAGCGTGCCGAAATAAAAGAAAGTTTGTATACTACAGAGCTTGTTGGTTCACGTACTTAGAGTAGAAAAAGATTTGCCTGTGAAACCCTGTAAAGTAAGAACCGCGCCACACCGGGCACAAAATTTTCTATATATATATATATATATATATATATATATATATATATATATATATATATATATATATATATATATATATATATATATATATATATATATATATATATATATATATATATATATATATATAGTGGCTGGGGGGATAGCTGTCATGGTAGCTCAGTGGTAGGGTAGAGCATCGAACGCTTTATTCGAAGGTCACATGTTCAGATCCTGCTTACGGCAAGTTATCTTTTCACCCACTTTTCTTTCTTCTCATTTTCATTACAATTGGCCTTGTAACTTCCCCTATACTTTCCTTGGCATTATTGTCTGTTAGATCTCTTCCCAACTGCGGCGGCTGCATTTCCGATGAAGGCGGAAATGTTGTAGGCCCGTGTGCTCAGATTTGGGTGCACGTTAAAGAACCCCAGGTGGTCAAAATTTCCGGAGCCCTCCACTACGGCGTCTCTCATAATCAAATGGTGGTTTTGGGACGTTAAACCCCACAAATCAATCAATTGTCTGTTAGATCTCATTAATATTGTGTAAAAACACGAAAAACGAGCCCTTAAGTAAACACTTGTTTCTCATATATATATATATATATATATATATATATATATATATATATATATATATATATATATATATATATATATATATATATATATATATATATATATATATATATATATATATTGAAAATACAAAATTCGAAATACTTATATTCAAACTACAAAATCTATACCATATTTACTACACTGCTTTTGTGCAAACAATAATATAATTCTTTGGTGGCCGTCATGAACTAAAGAAAACAGAGGGTCGTGAATATGGTGACTAACGTTGTTGTGAGCATCTTTTTAATCTTGGGACTCGTTATCACGACTAAAGAGAAAGCAAGTATACTGACTTACAGAAAGCGGCTCTTATATGACTGAACTATTATACTCCAAGTATTCGACACCTGCTTTGCTTAAGCCAGCCCTATGGAACTGAGAGCACTGTAAGGGATTTAGCGGGTGAAGCAGGGCATGCTCCAAAGCAGGCCCAATTAAGAGAGAGAAAAACGGACGTCCCTCACAGCGCTTAAGAACGCGTGGCCGTGGCAGCACTATAGAAAACGCACGCGCAGCCAGCGCCAAACGCGTTTAGCCAACACTCGGTACATTCGCGCCTGCATGCACGCGAAAGCACATGCGCCCGCTTAGTGAGCTCGGCATTCTTCAGGCAGGAAATTTGTGCTGCGTGGTGCGCGGCTGCTGTGCTTCGTCGTTAATCTTTCTGCGAGATGCGCGTTTACGCGTGGAAGACAAAGCGTTGCCCGCGCTGGAGGCGTGCTGCACGGGCGTGACAAATGGAAACTGTCCGCGGGCGCCGAATCAGACACCGGCTAATGAGCTGGCACAGCAGGCTGGCACAAGTCGTGCACTCGGTGCGCTGCCACAACGTGCTGCGGATGTAGGTGCGGCCGTTGGCCGAGACGCCCTGCCTAGCTGCGGTGGTGGGAGCTTTGCGGTACAATGGTATCATACCGTGGCTCTTTCTGTAAGCATATACCGCTTACAGCATGAGGAGCAATGCCACAAATTTAATATCCACGTCATCCGGCCACGCCCATTCTCGATTGCCGTCATTGAAACACAATTGCGCCCTCCAATTGGGCAAGATTGCTTCCCTATGTATATACCGGAATTCCCTATATTCATGTTGGAGGCAGCGGTCAAATGCTCCACCAGAGGGGCTAATCCTGCTCTAGTGTCTCGGCAGCTACGATCGGTCAACGCCTCCTTTATTTCTTTCAATGCCAGTGCAAACGCACGCTTATCAACGGGAGACGTCGGTTCGCCTTAGTTCAAGGAATGGTCGGGGTGCGGCACTTTATGAGAGGCCGCGCTGCTTATGTCACACGTGCTTCCGAGCACTTTCCCCTGGAAATGCCATATACGTGTTTCGCACTCCAATATCATACGTCTGTCAGGTTTGTTCCTTCGTGCGCCTTTTTTTTTGTGGCTTGAAGCATTGCCACTACTGCATCCCAGCGTAGCGCATGTAGTAGCATTGCAGTGACGCTTCTACATTGACTGCCCGCATAGCACCATGAAGGGCGAGACGCTATCTCAAAACACCGTATTTTTCACAAAACTAGCGTGACTACCAACACAGTGAACACGAAGAATTCAAGACACCGCCCCACAGATCTGTACACAACTGAAGAACAAACGATTTCGCATGATTTTCGTCGTCAGGCATTGCATGATGGGCTCTCTTCCTTACGACCACAAAGAGGAGGAAGAGGAAGAAGCAACAAAAGGGAGAAGGCAGGAAGGTTAACCAGAAGGACATCCGATTGGCTACCCTACACTGGGGGTTAGGGAAGGGGGCAAGAAAGACGAGAAAGAGAGAAGAGAGGGAAAAGAAAAAAAAAGGGGTGAGGGAGAGACTGACAGTAATTTTACTGCAGCGTGTAGAACTCTACCGCATGTCAGAGGCGTTCACACAAGCCTGTCTTTCTCAGGAAACACAGCAGGGCTTTCACTGCCTTGTGGGCTGTCGAGGCATGTGGACGTTGCTGTAATAGCACCTGCACAGAAAGAGGCCGAGCATCCAGTCGCTGCATTGCGTTGGCAAGTAGTTGTCTATCTGAGGCAAATTGAGGACATTGGCACAGCAGGTGTTCGATATTTTCGTCGGTGCCGCATACATCGCACGCCGCACTGTCAGTAATTCCGATTAACGTGGTATGCTTTCGTGAAAGCAACTCCCAGCCAAAGGCGATAGAGAAGCGAAGCTGCACGTCGATGTAGGCTGGGTGGAGGCCGGAGTTGTAGTGAAGGGTTGAGCTCGTGCAGTCTTGTACGTCGTACGCTTGGTGTATTCCTCTCAGTCAGTGTGAGACTTCGGGCCAGTTGACGAATCCGCCTCGCCGCATCCGCTCTTGAAAGCGGAATCGGAACGCTGTTCGCTTCTTTATGTGACGTGCGAGCAGCATGATCTGCAGAATCATTGCCGCCTATACCACAATGCCCAGGTAACCACTGAAAGACGATGTCATGGCCTTTTTGTATTAAAAGGTGGTGAAGTTTCATGGTTTGGTAGGTTAACTGGTCGTGGCATCCGCGTCGGAGAACTGATATCAGGCACTGTAACGCTGGTTTTGAGTCAGAAAACACAGCCCATTTACCTGGTCTTTCTTCTGAATTGATGAGGTCGAGTGCGTTGCGCAGAGCCTCGAGTTCTGCCGTCGTTGACGTTGTCACATGTGAAGTCTTAAAACATCAAGTTACCCCTTGTGATGGTATAACCACTGCTCCATCTGAACTAGACGGCGTAGTAGAGCCATCCGTCTAAATGTGAACGTGGTTACTGTAGTTTTGTTCCAGTAGGAATAGACTCAGTTGTTTCAGGGCATGTGTCGGTAAGTCCGATTTTCTCCTCATTCCTGGAATCATTAAGTGAACTCGCGGCCGGCTCAAGCTCCAAGGAGGAAGCAGTGGCTTTGATGCAGGTGCGTATGTCTCAGTAAACGATGAACGATGCTTGTAGACAATAGTGCCGTATGTCGTGCAGGGCCTTTCAGCAGCTAGGCTCGCCAGGTGGTCAGAAGGGGTCCTGGCATAATGCCTGAGGTGCATGCGCATTGTATTGGTAATAGTATGCGTCTTTATCGAGTGATCCTGAGCGATGGCAATGGTTTCAGCTGTTGAAGCACTGCGGGGTAATCCAAGGCATATCTTAAGTGCTTGGGCTTGAATGCTCTGAATTGCGCGCAGGTTGGTCTTGCCGGTGTTAGATATTGCAGGTAAGCTGTACCGTAAGAATCCGATAAACAGCACTCTGTACAGTTGTAGCATGGATGGTATGGGCACTCCCCAATTCTTTCCTGCAAGGAATTTGAACATGTGGCATGTTGCGATCAGCCGCTTCTTCACATAGTTCACGTGTGGAGTCCACGACAGGTTTCTATCTATTATGACTCCCAAGAACCTGTGGCTTCTGCTGAACGATATGTATTCTTCATTAATCGATATGCTGTAAGCAGACATTGGTTTTCGCGTGAACGCTACCACTGCACATTTTCCGCAGGACACCTCGCGGCCTTGTTTACGAAGGTAGCATGACGTCGTTGTAGCAGCCTTCTGAAGGCGGGCGCGAAGCTGAGGCCTTGTCACACCTGATGTCCAAATGCAGATGTCATCAGCATAGACAGAAAGTTCTACAGTGCTAGGTAGCTGCTCGACTAGACCAATGAGAGTTAGGTTGAAAAGTGTAGGGCTTAGCACTCCTCCCTGAGGAACTCCTCCGCTATTCTAATAATCAGGTGTTGGGCCATTCGCTGTCATCACGTAAAATGATCTCAGCTGTAAGTAGCTGTACACCCACATATATATCTTGCCACCAAGACACTAAGGATGGCTTCACTAAGCACTAAGGATGGCTTCATAGGTGACATTGTCGTAAGCCCCCTTAACGTCTAGAAACAGGGCGGCGCACAGTCTCTTACAGGCTTTCTGGTGTTGAACATATGTCACCAGATCAACAACGTTGTCGATTGACGAATGGCCGCGCCTGAATCCGGTCATGGATACTGGATAGATTTCGTAGTGCTCTGAATACCACTCCATTCGTGGTAGAATCATTCGTTCCATCGTTTTTCCCACACAACTGGCAAGTGCGATAGGACGGTATGAGGCAATATCCAAAGGAGATTTACCAGCCTTTAGAAGTGGAATGAGGCGACTTGACTTCCATGCCTGGGGAACCGTACCAGTCTGCCAGGACTCGTTGTATAGGCGTAATAGTGCCTTCCGAGCTTCATGTCTAAGATTACAAAGGGCACGATAGGTAATGCCGTCAGGTCCGGGTGCTGAAGAACGTCTGCACAGTGCCAGTGCCGCCTCTAGCTCATCCATAGAAAACTGGCATTCCATACGGGGATCACGTGAGGGCGGTAGGTTGTCAAATGTTCCCGTTCTTGATACTGTGAAATTGGAATCAGCGGCAATTCTTCTACAGAAAGATTCTGCGACGTCAATTTCTCTGCATCGAAGGTGAAGTGCCAGAGATGCAAACGGGGGTCGCTGACCCAAGGTTGTGCTAAGACCCCGGACAGTTCGCCATATCAGTGATAGGGGCTTTCGTGGATCCGAGGACTCGCAAAAGGATGTCCAACGTCGCCTAGCCAGTTTATCCATGTGCCGCTGCATTTTCTTTTGAATGCGTCTAGCCAGCCTCAAATCATCCATGCACTTTGTCCGTCGGTACCTTCGTTCTGCACGACGGCGTACTGCGCGAAGTTTCTCAAGCTCGATGTCGAAGTCGGTGCGCTTGTGACTAGTTAAATGTGTATGCGTGGTATTCTGCAGGACATCCTTTATCGAGTCCTCTAGGTTATATGATGAGCCGTCGGTACAGCAGTCTTCCAATAACATTTTGAATTTCGGCCAATCGGTGTATTTGAGGCCTCTTGGGGACTTGGAGCTGGTGAAACCTTCTATACACAGGTAAGTTGGTATATGGTCGCTGCTGCGTGTTTCCAGATCCGAAAACCAGTGCACTTTCTTGGTAAGTGAGCGAGAAACCAATGTAAGGCCCAGGCAGCTGCTATAGGCTGATCCGCGTAAATATGTAGGGCTTCCATCGTTACAAACGCAGAGTTCGTACTCCAAGGCTAAGGACACCAATTTTCTTCCTCTAGAGTTGTCCCTGGAGCTTCCCCATAGGAAATGGTGGGCATTGAAGTCGCCAGTGATCACCCATGGCCTTGGAGTCGATGTCAGAATACCGCGTAAGCGCTCGCAGTCAAGGCGGCTTGATGGAGATAAGTAAGCTCCGATAATGGTAAAAACAACCTTATCCTTCTTCACAGTAAGGCACACACACTGATTCCCTTCATCAGGCGAGACTCTGTGGTGAACGTAAGTGAGGTTATGGCGCATGAATACAATAACTCTGCTGCAGTCCCTGTGAGTGGAGGACATAAAGCACTCATATCCTGACAGCTTGATTGAAACACACAGGTTGGGTTCACAAATCACGATAATGGGGAAGCGGTTTACAAATACAAATTGTCTAAAGTCAGACATGCGCGACTTCAGTCCTCTGGCGTTCCACTGAAAGATGCATTCATGACTTCCGCTCGAAACGACGGTGCCTCGGTGGCCATGGTTTTACCTTAGAGCCGCAAGCACCACACTCAGGGTGTCCAGCACATGCATTGCGGTCTGCGCAGCCGAAGTCTTCATATTACTCAGTAGGACACGCATGGTACTCATCAGCGATTGCAGCAAGCTTATCACTTGATCTTCATTCATCGCATCACTGGTTTGAGGGGTCGTCAAGGGCGGCGGGATTTGATGCAGCTTCGAAGTAGGTTCACTTCGTGGAAGGGAGGGCCACTGTTCGGAAGGGGCGACTGCTGTCCCTTTCTTCTGTTTGCAGTATCCGTCTTCAGTGAGCTCGGTGTTTGTGGGTCAGCCTCTTTGATAGACGATGACATCTCTCTATCGGTAGAGCAGTTTTTCCGTGATGGTCTTCGTCCACGACGCCCTCGTCGGCGTAGTGTAGCGCCAGCTTCCCTGTGCGTTGAATTGTCCCGCACCATACGCGTGAGTACCGCGTGCTCGTTTCGCACCCGCGGGCAATCTTTGGATGAGGCCTCATGAGCGCCGTGGCAGTTTCGACTTCGTAGCATGGTGGCACTGCAGGCGTCTTTTGAGTGAGACTAAGCGCACCGCGGACACACAACTTTGTTCTCACAGACACCTTTTACGTGTCCCATCTTGAAGCACTTGTAGCATTGCAGTGGCTTCGGTATGTATGGACGCACTGAGTGGCGAACATGGCCAACTTTGACATACGAGGGAAGGCTGTCTCCCTCGAACCCAAGCCTCAAGCAGTGTGAGTTGCCGAGTCTGGTAATGTGCGTAATGCAGGTGCCTTCTGTCGCTGGCTTTATTAGTATTGGCAGGTCATTAGCTGAAATGGAAAGATCCACATCATAAATGACGCCTACAGTACCATTACAACCTGTAGCGACCATTGGCCGAACTTAGACGTTGCCCATTTCTGTTATGTGCCGAAGGCTTTGCATTGCGCTGCGGTGCATTACGTCTACAGCAAGGACATTCTTCCGTGCATTGATCCTCACGTCTTTCATCTCATTCGGCGCGGTTTCCTCGAGAAGCACAGAAAAAACTTGCCTGTTGAGGAGTCGCAAGTTAGATGCAGGGTCTTCGGGCATAAACAGCATGGTGTGCGGCCACCGCTGTGGTGCAGTCCTAACGGTGAAAACACTTGCCGACGATGCCGTCCGCAGCAGTCTTCGTTTTGTAGATCGATTCATGACGACCGTGAAGTCATCATCCGATGACTCAAAGCCGTCCAAGTACAAATCGGTTGCCTCGCTGTCCGTGTCGCTCGACGCGTTGCTACGCTTCCTGGACGACGAAGGCCGGCGCGATGGTTGCACGCCTGGAACATCCTCAGGTGTGTCCTGAACCATCACCGCAAAGGAGGGAGCGGCAGCTCCAAGGATTTCCAGGAAAACAAATTGAAAATAGTGAGACACGGGCACAAGCGTTCTGTGAGAGAATCACTTCGTCGTCATACGACCACAAAGCTCACAAGAAGGCTAGGCGACGGGCGAGAGCAGGGACGGTATAGAGGAGAGTGGTGAACGGCTGGATCGGGTGCATCTGCTGGCATTGATAAAATAGAGGAGGCGTTGGGTCAGTGGCCAGGCCACAGCCCTGGCTTCTTTATTTAATTCCATCAGCACTCACATTTTATTTTTGTAATCCAGTGGGGGATCGTCCGGCACCGGGATTCAAAGCTGGAACCTGTCGCATGCGAGGCTGATGCTCTAAATTTACTCCATCTACGTAGGCCTGTAAATAGGCAGGATAACCCCTTGTCATTGGGTAACTGATGGATTCCAAGAGTTGGGCCAATGATATGAAGATGTTTATGGGTACAACGCGAAAGCAGCAAACACATGACCGGCTCAATAAGAGGAACATATGGGAGAGGCCTTTGTCATGCATCGGGTGCAGTCACGATGATGATGATAGTGGAAAGATGTCATAACCCTCAGTGAATACGGTCCCTCATACCAGCGGAGTGTCTTTTTGAGATGCTTCAGCATCACTACTCTTGCTTACCACGATAATGTTTTGAAAGGCTACTGAGGCGAGGCAGAAGTTTAAAAAAGAAAATGAGATAAATGAACTTCGTACAAAATCAGATATACACAATGGATGCCTTCACACTTCAAGTGTTTCCTTTATCAGGCAAGAAATAATTAATTCATCCTAATGGTTTTTGCTTAGGAACATGGAGACGAAGCACACGTTCACATGTACTCGTACATCTGCATAAAAAAAGAATGGGGTTTTTATGTGCACAAACTTTGCAAAGGTACGTGGTTCTACGAAATTACTAAGTGTTCACTCCTGTCTAGGTCTAATCTATGCCTATCGTTTTCGCCAAATCAAAATACCAACCATACATTTGTGAAGCTTTAACTCTCCCCCGCATCACTTTATATGTTTTGCCCCAAAAAAAAAACGGCACACGATGGGGACTCGTTTTCCCATCGTGTGCCGTGTCACGCAAGTACCAGGGGGCGGAAACTTCCTATACCTCTCATGTATTCGCTTTCGGCAGTGGCAGCGCCGATTTTAACTCTGGCGGTTTCCGGACATCCTACTAGATAACAATCAGGAACAGAAAATATTTTCATGACGTCACTAGTGACATCCTGCAATAGAGGGAAAAGATGACAAATATAGAGCAGAAGGGTTGCCGCGGAAGCCCTAGTTTCCCACTTCGCATGTAAGCGGATTGCGCCAGTATCTTAATTCTTTCAGGTCCGCTGGCCGCTCGGGCGATAGACCATTCTTGATTTTTTTTATTTTTCTGAAATTTGGTTTTATCCGTGTTTACTGGAGAGGCGAAAGTTAAGCTGACCGATTTCTGAGCAAAACATAACTTGATCGGCAAAAATAAAATGAACTTTTTATTTCACCTTTTGTATAAAGATACATACATATACGCAGTGTGAAAGTGTCAATCTATAAACGCAGCTTTACTTTACAACTGACATATGGACACAATGAGGAAACATTGAACACAGAATATCTGAACGAATGCGAAAATTATCAACAATTGGGAGTAGCACATGTCGTATTTGACTCAATCATGTTTTCAATGACGACGGACATAGTTTTCTTAGTGAACTTGAGTAACAAATAGGACGCAACTAGTTCATCACGTGTACTTGAGTGACGCTATTCGAAGTAAAGACTCGCGAATTTCCAAACCACTGCTACAAGAATTTCATGCGCAGAAAGCAACCTATAATTACTTGACATCATTTGAGCTACACGTCAAAAGTAAAAACAAAAACGAAAACTATGAAACCAAGCTAACTCGAATTCAAGCATTTCAATAAATGCATTTGTCTGATAAGAGCTTGGCTGCTGTGTTCACCAATTAGTCAAGCGACACTGCACTTCCGTCAGTTCAGTCAGGCTTGCAGAGAACTGAACTCAGTCATATGCACTCATGCGAAATCAACACCTGCTCAAATAATGGGTACAAGATATTGTGCTCACCCGTTGCCTTTAAGAAACGCTGAAGATGCATTGCGGAACTAGAAATCTCCCGTTTAGCACATTGCAGAGCCGCGCAAAACATGTGTTGCCCGATTAAGCCATCTTCGACGAATGCATGGTTGACTTGTCCTGTGTAGCTCACAGCAGCCTCCGTTCTCTGCGCGCCACAACTTGCTTTCTTTATCTTTCCCGTAGTTGAACCGTCAACCGAGCGAGATAACTGAGCGCGATCCAAGTTCTAATATCGCTGAGCGAGGGGTGAGAAGGAGTGGAGGTAAGCGTACGAACGCAAGTCAAATCCTTCCCGCGCTTCACCTTATTTAAAATTCACAGAATAAAGAACAAGATAGATAGATAGATATGTGGGGTTTAACGTCCCAAAACCACTATATGATTATGAGAGAGCCGTAGTGGAGGGCTCCGGAAATTTAGACCACCTGGGGTTCTTTAACGTTCACCCAAATCTGAGCACACGGGCCTACAACATTTCCGCCTCCATCGGAAATGCAGCCGCCGCAGCCGGGAATAAAGAACAAGAAAAGACATATAAACAACAGAGAAGTTCATTACAACGAAATCAATTTTTTATTAGTAAAAACTTGTGAACGTCAACAAATACGAGCATTCCCACCAACCTCACTCACCACCAACCGAATCATAGGATGCCCGGCAACCGCTACGAGCGTGCATGTTCTTTAAGACCGTAACTATAGCGCTGCGTTTCCGGCACCGGATAGTACTCGGAGCACTCACTAGATGGCTGTGAGGTACAGTACTCTCTCCACTCTGGGACGTGCTCTGTTTTGAGTGGAGACCGCTATTGACGCTGAGCAGCCCTCTGTAAGCTCTTTAAAAGCACTCGCTCCTCACTTCCTCCCTCACAACGTATATTAGAAACGAAGACACTGTGCGGCAACGCCGTGTGGCTTTCCGGTAGTAAGCGTACTCGGAGTTGACAGCTCGCGAAGCTGAAGCGAGACGGCAGTGCGGCGAAAACTTATACAGGGGCGGCTACGGCTCGCACAGCAATGGCACGAGAACGTGCTATCGTGAAGAATATAAGCTCGAACACGATAGCGCATTGCAAATAACCTCAAAACCACGATAGCATCCTACGTGATTGGCATTGCCGAAAAATGAGGGGAAAGGAGGTGCCTTTTTTCGATCGCTCACTGTCGGCACTCCCGCTTTGCTAGCGTTGCTACAAAATGGCTGCTGATTGCGTGCCATCAATCGCGACAAATGAGAACGCAAAAACAATTTTTTACGAAAAAATACGCTAAAAATGGGACAGACGTATCGAAATCCACAGCAGCATAACCACCATGAACATCAGCTATATATAATTAATCATGGCCTGTACATAATGGCGGGGTACGTCACAGGTGATATTCGCGTCTCTCATAATCAAATGGTGGTTTTGGGACGTTAAACCCCACATATCAATCAATCACAGGTGATATTCCACCTGCTACATACCCTGATGTGTCACTACGTCGGGCTGGATGCGTTCAAGTGAATTCATATCAGTGCTAGCGGTCACTGACAAGCTCCCTCTTTGCAGCAACGATATTGAGGTGGGAGTTCCAGCAGCTAGCGGAAGCGCCGAAGCCTTTCCATTTTTGTTTCCGACAGCGGCCGCTGCAAATCAGCCGATGTAGGATCCGAAGCTGCTCGACGTGCGCATGCGTGTTCGAACTTATATTGCTAACGACAGTACAATGTATATGTCTGTACCCCGCTTTGTCACTTATTTATCTGCTTGAGTGGTCACGGGTGATTTACAGTAACTCCGAAATATCCCACTGATTTGCCCACTCATCATTATAACCTTCGTGGATATGTCATGATTTTGATGATTGATACGTGGGGTTAACGTCCCAAAACCACCATATGATTATGAGAGACGCCGTAGTGGAGGGCTCCGGAAATTTCGACCACCTGGGGTTCTTTAACGTGCACCCAAATCTGAGTACACGGGCCTAGTGATTTTAGTGCAGACATATTTCCACAGTGAGCTGCTTTACACATGGTAACCAGAGTCCAGGTGACATTAACGTGCGTAAAAGAGCGCTTTTCGTAATTTTTAGTGGGCGTTAATTTTTTGTTCCTTGAAAGTTAGTTATCATGACGCACAAATCGTTACATGAAAAACAGGTGCTTGCGACAAACAAGCAATGGACACCTTGTTAACATTGTTCACATACTGACCCAAGGTGCGGCCAACCTCGAGGCAAACCTATATCGTAACTATAAAATATAATCTCGCAATACGCAAGTGTTTGTCTTTAACATTCATTCCATGAATTACAAC
Source organism: Rhipicephalus annulatus (assembly GCA_013436015.1). Classification (NCBI taxonomy): domain Eukaryota; kingdom Metazoa; phylum Arthropoda; class Arachnida; order Ixodida; family Ixodidae; genus Rhipicephalus; species Rhipicephalus annulatus. The sequence goes on from WOVY01000861.1 coordinate 386,196, forward strand.
ACATGCCTGTGAGAGGGCTCGAAACAAAAATTAAAAAAAAACTACATGCATATGACTGTATTCACTAAAGTAGTTTCCATTGGGATACACCCTAAAATATTTATTTCCTCGTTTTGTCACGCTCAATTTTATTTTTATTGTGTTTTTCCCTAAAGTTTCATCTGGCAACTCGATTGCTCCCCGCGCTCTTTTTCCTTCCCGAAGCTAAATCGTTCTGCCAGCGGCAGCGAGAGACGATAATGACGCGTCTCTTTGATGGAGAATGGGACTTCAGTGCCACTTCACCATTGGATCCAAATAAAAATAGGATTGGTTCATGCGTATTAAAGCTTTTTTTTTTTCATTCCATTCCATTGGTTAATGCGTCCACGCACGATGAGTGCTCCGTAGCCCTTAGAATAGAGTTAGTTTTTTTTTTGGCGTCCTATGGATGCCTGGGAGTATGGACCACGCCTTGGAAACTAAGTAAAGCGTTGTTCTTTCGGGAGTATTTTGAAAACAACACGCATTTGTTTGTAAATAGACCAGTAAAACTTCCTTGATTCCGTTGTCGATGTCGACGTAAGGACATCATAAAAGTTATTAGAGTAAAAAATGTTGCTTGTCTGATGTTAAAATTCACGTGTAAAATTAATTTGTTCATGTTGGAGAAAAAATTTAAAACAAACAAGTTACATAAAGCGGCGGGTTTTATTCCCCCTTCACTCCTGCCATGGTGACCAACAAATTTGAAACAATGTGAAATAAGGCGTGTAGTTTGCCTTCTTGGTTCATCGATATTAAAGACATGCTTAAAGTGCGTGATATAAGTGGACGTTATATATATATATATATATATATATATATATATATAGGATATGGCACAACGGGAGCGTTGTCAACAAGGATAAATATATTTATTTCCCAACAGTTTCGGGAGGGGACCTCCCTTCATCAGGGGATGAGTTATATATCAGGGGATGAGTTATCCAGTATAACTCATCCCCTGATGAAGGGAGGTCCCCTCCCGAAACTGTTGGGAAATAAATATATTTATCCTTGTTGACAACGCTCCCGTTGTGCCATATCCCATACCTTCACGAAGACTAACTGGCCCATTGAATTATTACTCCCACTATATATATATATATATATATATATATATATATATATATATATATATATATATATATATATATAGTCTAGTAGATCTTCCGTGAGCGGTCACAACGTGGTTTATTTCGACGTTTCGGCCTAGAGTCTGGCCTTCATCAGGAATAAAGATACAGTTTGTTGGTGCTCAGCTTTATACAATCTCCAATCAGAGGGCAAGGAAAGAGGGAAAAAAAGGAAATAAAAAAAGAAAAGAAAAGGAAAGAAAAAAAAGAAAAAGAGAAAAATATACGGTGGACGCCCCTCGGGTGCCCCCCTTCCACTTTTTCCTCCACTTCCCCCCCATCTCTCTCCCCCCCTCTCCCCTTCACCTTTCTGATGTCAGTGGTCTCTGTATGTTTCCGTTCACTAGCGCATTCCTCCCGATCAGACGGCCCCTCCTGGCACTGGCGGTTCGGTGCTTGTCACTCTTAATCATAGTGACAAGCAGGTAAAGAAACTGGTCGCTATGACCGACACCATTCTCCGTCACAACACTTTATCGAACGAAGAAATCACGCGATTAACAGAATTTGAGCAGAATAAATACCAAGCCATCATGACCACAAAAATTCATAAACTCGAAAGAGACCATGTGCCCAATCCCGCGTTCCCTGATACAGTGCCTTATCATTACAACACCACCACCCAGGAAAACTCTAATGGTACAAATGAGCACCCATCTAGGAACACACCGTGTGACACTGTGGTTGTAAACTTATCGGTCACGAGCTTGTCACCTGACGAAGTAAAACTGCTATCTAAGGGACTAAGCTTCTGCCCGACCACAAAATTTTTCGATGAATTCCACTTACTCCGAGATCTCGACAACTTCGCTCGAAGCTTAAGGTTGCGCGAATACTTCTTGGACAGGCCTTCTAACCACGAAACAATTCACCGTCGTAAATCAAATGATTGGACACCAAACAGTAATCGAGACAAGTGCTTGGACCTTTATATCACCGCAGTACAGAAAGATATAGTACACGAATACCAAAGACAGAAAGGAAACCGAGAAAACTTGACCAAATCTGAAAAAATAAGTATGAAAAATTTAACATCTAGGACAGACATAACAATAAAACCCGCTGACAAAGGAGGGGCAATTGTAGTGCTGAATACAACCAACTACTTACAAGAAGCATACCGCCAACTAGACGACTCAAGATTTTACGAACGCCTCCCAGGTGATCCGACAGACGAATACAAACGTATCGTATCAACAGAACTAAAGAAACTGTTGGACGCAGAAAAGATAACCAACACTGGCCATAAACTGATGCAAGCAGCATACCCTCGTCCAGGTCGCTTCTACATCCTCCCAAAAATTCATAAACCCGGTAACCCAGGTCGACCAATCATATCAGGCATCGGTACAATAACTGAACCCATATCAGGGTACGTGGACAAACTAATAAGCCACATTCCATGCACCCTCGCGTCGTACATAAAAGACACCACGCATTTTCTTCGAGACATTGCGGGTATCTGTGTGCCGAAAAACTCGCACTTGGTTACTCTTGATGTCTCTTCATTATATACAAATATTCCTCACGATGACGGCATAGCTGCATTACAAAACATGTACACAAACCATAGACAATCTAACACCCCCGATTTCTCTGCCATTGCAACATTGACGAGGATGGTCCTCGAAATAAATTCATTCGAGTTTAACCAAGAGTATTTTCAACAAATCAGCGGGACCGCTATGGGCACCAAAATGGCACCTAATTATGCCAACATATTTATGGGAAAGTTAGAATCTGAATTTCTTGCACAAAGTTCCTTGAAACCAATGTTATACAGAAGATACATAGACGACATCTTTCTTATTTGGACCCACAGCGAGGACGAACTTCTCAGCTTTATAGACACTTACAATGCTGTACATCCGAACATACACTTTACACACACATACTCGCAAGTTACCGTAAATTTTCTTGATGTTACCATAACGATAGAAGAAGAGAAGCTCTCTACAACCCTATATCGCAAACCAACGGATCGACAACAATACCTTCATTACCAAAGCGATCACCAACGCCACTGTAAAAACAGTATTCCATACAGCCAGGCTCACCGGTTTAAGCGAATCTGCTCTAGAGACGCTGACTTTGACACGAGCTCACAGAGGCTAAAACTTATGCTCGAGCAACAAAAATACCCCCCACATGTAATTAATGACGCTGTTCAAAAGCGAGAAAACTAAAACGTGAAGACTTACTTATGAAGCGACCACCACGAGAAGACCCACAACGAACAAACCTCTGCTTGACTTACAGCACCAACTTCCCCAATGTACACAAAATCCTTAAACGACATTACAACATTCTGGAACAAAGTGAACGCCTGAAACGCGCATTCCCATCCGCTCCAGGCGTCGTTTACCGACGACCACGTAACCTCAAAGACACCCTTGTCCACTCCCAAATTAACACATCACCCCCCAATAATTCATGCCGCCCTTGCTTAAAGCCACGAAGTCTTGTATGTAAGGCGATGCGAGAAACAGACAAAGCAACCAGCACGCAATCCAAGTTTTCGATTAACATACGAGGAAACCTAACATGCGATTCCTCTAATGTGGTGTACCTACTCGAATGCAACGTGTGTGGTTTGCAGTACATCGGACAAACAGAAACACCATTTAGGATTCGCTTCAATAATCACAGAGCCCATGCGAAATCAGCCCCAAGTCTACCTCTATCAAAACATATCAATCTTCCCGACCATGCATTCGACAAACTATCAGTAACGCTCTTAGAGACGGGATTTAAATCAAATCGAGAACGTGAACAACGAGAGTCATACCTTATCCACCGATTTAACACCCTCGATAGAGGAATAAATGAGAATCCTGGTACACTTGCAGCAATTAAAGCATTAGAAAACAATAACGGCAACAATGAAAATAGTAACTGAGTTCACGGCACTGCAGCTGCGAAGGGCACTGGACAACCCAAAACAATTCCAAGTGTAATTACTCTTCCTAAGTGCAGCTGTCGTCTGTTTTCTGTTTTATTTTACTACCCAATCAATTGTGTCATGCACGACATGCCCAACAGCAACCATGTGCACAGCCGGCAGGCCCCCACGACACGCGTAATTTAGAAGCGGGCAAGGAATTCACAATGCACGCGATTGCACAACCTATCGCAATACGGGGCACCCCTATTTTTACGACGAAATGTTGACAGTGCACGGAGTAGTTAAAGGCTTAGAACTTCCTAAAATGCCCGCTGACCAGCCTCTGCCACAATACGCAGCCCCCGTCCTTCTACGACGAATTGTTTGCGGGACCCCGAGTAGTTAAAGGCTTAGGACTTCCTGAAAAGCTCTTTTTTGCCCCACACCGAACCGCCAGTGCCAGGAGGGGCCGTCTGATCGGGAGGAATGCGCTAGTGAACGGAAACATACACAGACCACTGACATCAGAAAGGTGAAGGGGAGAGGGGGGAGAGAGATGGGGGGGAAGTGGAGGAAAAAGTGGAAGGGGGGCACCCGAGGGGCGTCCACCGTATATTTTTCTCTTTTTTCTTTTTTTTTCTTTCCTTTTCTTTTCTTTTTTTATTTCCTTTTTTTTCCCTCTTTCCTTGCCCTCTGATTGGAGATTGTATAAAGCTGAGCACCAACAAACTGTATCTTTATTCCTGATGAAGGCCAGACTCTAGGCCGAAACGTCGAAATAAACCACGTTGTGACCGCTCACGGAGGATCTACTAGACTATATGCAACGCTACGGCCACTCAACCACCATGCCTGCCTATATATATATATATATATATATATATATATATATATATATATATATATATATATGAGATATAACAGACAGTAATGCCAAGGAATGTACAGGGGAAGTTATTAAAACCAATAGAATGTAAATAAGAAGAAAGAAAAGTGGATGAAAAAATTACCAACTGTGAGCAGGAATCTAACCTACGACCTTCGAATTACGCGTTCGATGCTCTAACCACTGAGCTATCACAGCGGCCCTCCCTCCATCCACTTTTTTGGGGTTATCTATGAATTTAGAAGTAGGAGTGACAGTCAGCGCCATCTATAAGCCAAAGAACGAGTGTGAAAACACTCTTATTCGCATGTTTGGCGTCACGTGGCACGTGAACTTATTATGAGCGGGCAGCTGATTAATTGTCCCTCTTATACAACCTAAACACACCAAGTCTGCCAGTACGAGACCCTCGTTCAATGAAATAAGGGAAAGAAGTGTATACCTAAGGGCTCGTTTTTCCGTGTTTTAACACAATATTAATGAGATATAACAGACAGTAATGCCAAGGAATGTACAGGGGAAGTTATTAAAACCAATAGAATGTAAATAAGAAGAAAGAAAAGTGGATGAAAAAATTACCAACTGTGAGCAGGAATCGAACCTACGACCTTCGAATTACGCGTTCGATGCTCTAACCACTGAGCTATCACAGCGGCCCTCCCTCCATCCACTTTTTTGGGGTTATCTATGAATTTAGAAGTAGGAGTGACAGTCAGCGCCATCTATAAGCCAAAGAACGAGTGTGAAAACACTCTTATTCGCATGTTTGGCGTCACGTTCTTTGGCTTATAGATGGCGCTGACTGTCACTCCTACTTCTAAATTCATAGATAACCCCAAAAAAGTGGATGGAGGGAGGGCCGCTGTGATAGCTCAGTGGTTAGAGCATCGAACGCGTAATTCGAAGGTCGTAGGCTCGATTCCTGCTCACAGTTGGTAATTTTTTCATCCACTTTTCTTTCTTCTTATTTACATTCTATTGGTTTTAATAACTTCCCCTGTACATTCCTTGGCATTACTGTCTGTTATATCTCATTAATATTGTGTTAAAACACGGAAAAACGAGCCCTTAGGTATACACACTTCTTTCCCTTATATATATATATATATATATATATGCACGTTCTAAACATGGAACATGCGCACACGGGAAGCGCAGTTCAGAATGAATGCACATTAACATATTCGCTGCGTGTGTGTGCATGCTCGGTGTGTCTAAATGTGTTGCCTTTTTCACGCAGTTTAGGCATGTTTTCCAAACAAATGTGCATAGAGGAATTGTGCGTTATGACATTGCAGTTGGATACATTGGCAACCGAATATGTTTGAATATGTGCAGTTTACCATATCGTCCAATCAGCAAAAGTCATAAGCGAGATAGAGAAAGTGGCATAGACATTCAGATACTGTGGCAACGCACCATCTTTGGTAGAGTGCTTTACCCTTGCATGACAATAAACTGTTAGACGCTTCTTTAAGGACGAGACTATGACGTCGTAGCGATCGCTTTCGCATCATAATTGTCTCTGGAGAATGAGGGCTTCCATAAAATAGTGGTGGTGGAGAAAGAATGTGAAGACAGTGCACTTAGCTCATGCACTAAAGGGACCGTTGATACCAGTCAAAATACCGGAGCCAACATAACGTAACTACGCAATCACCTTTTACAACACAGGTGTTATGTACAACTCCCCACTGTGTTACACGACCCACTCTTGGCATTGACGGACTGAAACATTAGGACATAAAAAGTAACGGCTTGCTTCCTTGGCAAGCTGAGCGCTTAAAAAATACCACCTGAATAGAACAACTGTTCTCTTCGCTTTGTGGAATAGATGGTGCCGTTACTAGTGCATTCTATATAGTGCATGATCTATAATTACTTCTGTAATTCAGCACTAAACATAAATGCGAATTTCAGCAATAACGTGGTGGGAGGTGCCCTGTTGGAACAGTTAGTGTGTGGAAGTACCGATGGCACGAAAGTTGTAGAGAGACAAGCTAAACAACAAAATGTACGAGTACAAGAAATTTCTCCGTATTTTGCCCACTTCTAGCATTTTTTTTAATCAAGGTATATCGAGATGCCCAGTAAATCTAGTAACTCAACTCGAACCCCGTTCAGGTCATAAATACCAGCGGCCTCTTTGCTAACACTCATATTAAGAGCATATGAGCTTCAGAAAAGGCTGGCTACTCAAAATCACTCGCTCAGTGAAATGTAAGTTCCCTGGAAGAGGGGCACTCTTTAGAGCAGATTGGGACATCGCTTTCAGTTCACGAAAACAAATGGCAACGCGACATTGAGCTGCCAGACCGGTAATTTCCTCCTTCCCCGAGGCGACGGGCCGTGTAGTCACAGCGGAGGGAGAACGCAGGATTCGGGGTGAGTTCACAAATGAAGACCCACGGAAGCCCAGCAGGCCCGCCATCCACCATTCCGACCCAACTGTTTTCCCTGTGATGCATTCTTACTTTTTTTATGTCACACAAGTTCAAAACTTCACGGTGTTGTACGTGGGCGATTCTATCACCCACGTTCCAAGAAAAGAAAACCGTATATTTACGGACAATTTTCGAGGGAAAAAAGCGAAAGGGTGGAGGAGGAACTTTCGGTGACCTGGAAGAGAATGTTAGGAAAGGGTAGAAAAGAGAAGACTGAGTGACTTTGCTCCCGAAACTGTCGTTCGTGTTCCCCAAGAGGCACGGGTAATTTGTCGCCTGCACAGCAGAGGCACCTTACTTGTTTGCTTTTTTTAGGGAACTGTCATTTGCTGTTTTTTTTCCGAGCTGCTTTATACAGCGATGAGTTGATACAAACAAAACGTAAAAAAATTACTTTCCCCCGTAGGGGCTCTGTACGACGTCGAAATATGCGACTGGTGGCCGCGGTGACACAGGGTAAGAAAGAAGGGACCGCTGTCACTGGCTGTCCCGCGGCGAGTGAGACGGCAAGCGGCGGCCGTTATGGCGAGAGTCAATACCAGCCGAGCCAGCTCCACGGGTCTCCTCGAGACCTAAGCAAACGGACCGAGCGATATTGGCTGCTAGCCGTCCCGCCCCGCTAGACAGACAGGACGGAACGACTTCCGAAGCAGCGACTCTTCGCCAGCCGCCGATACGGCGATAAGCCCCGGTGTAGACGGCACCTTGCTAAGACGAGCGAATGAAGGTGCGGCCTAGTTACGTGCAGCGTTCGACAAAAAACGGGCTAGCAAGTGGTCTTGAATCGTGAATATGCATTTGTTCCTAATCATCAATGCAATATCTGGACAATTTCACCCCGGCACCAAGACAGTCATTCAGCAGTTTCTGGAGTTCACGCTGTAATAGTTCTCCAGCTAGCATGCCTTTAGACAGCGACTCATGGTTGTGGACTGCACAGCAAGCCGTATTTCGCACCGTCCACAATTTCACAGCCCGCATGCATTATTGTCACCCCCATCTCCTCGTAGAGACGAAAATATAACTCAACTCCAGGCATCTTACGAGGTGATTCCCCTAGTCGCTAACGTCAAACTCTAGTTGGCCTCTGTTTACGTTTGTACTGAACGTCTGTCATGTATGCCTCATTCTGACATGTCGACTTGATTTCCGTCGCGTCTTTGCTGGTCAAACAAGGATGTGGAGACGGCGGCTTCTATAACAACGACGTATATTTATATAGCTAGATCTCCTGCCACCGCTAAAAAATACAAAGCGAAAAACCAGATACGTCAAAGCACGTAATACGCACCTAGAAAAGGCAATGTTGGAGGTGAGGCTGGTGAGTGGTTTGTTTCTCAGGCATTAGTCTTTCAAAAAACCACATGCTGCTTCTTCTCTAGATGAATAGACTGATTGTAGAGATGAAGACGTAGCAGCCACAAAGCGAGATAACGAGCGCTGGTGCGGAAGGTGCTCGCACCAGTCTTGACTTCATTCCGACCATAGGCTAGTTCACACTGAAAGCACCTCGTTTAAATACACAATTCAGTGCAAAGCAACATGAAAAACTATGTGACGACAAAAATTCATTGTCTCCAACATAGCTTATTTATTACATTTGGAAGCACACGAAGCTATGACATCGTCGTAAATAACTGCACCTCAGCTGGTCAATATTTAAGACTAAAACAGGTAGACAAGAAAGGGAGTTTAAGTGGTTCGTCCCGTTAAACGTTCATTCAAATCACGCCAAATGTCCGACCGCATATACGAATCTGGCGTCGATGCCAGCAGGGACAATGTGATGGATGGATGGATGGATGGATGGATGGATGGATGGATGGATGGATGGATGGATGGATGGATGGATGGATGGGATGGATGGGTGGATGGGTGGATGGGTGGATGGGTGGATGGATGGATGGATGGATGGATGGATGGATGGATGGATGGATGGATGGATGGATGGATGGATGGATGGATGGGATGGATGGATGGATGGATGGATGAAAAAACTTCAATAATGTCCAATAGGTCGTGCTAGTGTCCTAGCCCGAAGCTTGCCGCTCCCACATTGGGACCGAAATACATAGTATTTCAGCCACTTCGCGGACCCGTTGGACTGTCGATAATTTGCTCTAATGTAGGACTGCCTGAAAAGACGTCGCATCGTTCTTCAGTATATTGCTTTTTGCAGCGTAACGTGGAGGAACGCCAGAGCATATGAACAAAATCTATGGTGCCATGACATTTAGATAACGCCGGAACAATCCTGTTAATCAACAGCGGTCTCGGGTAGGTTCTTGTCTTTAATAGCTTTAGCGTACTGTCCTAAACTCTGTTTAGTTTACTGCATGGAGTCGAGAAGACAGTGTGTCCCATAGATAGAAATGTTTCGTTAGCTTGTTGTACGAGAGGAGGTGATCCTTGTATTTTGAAATTTCAGCATCGTGTTGCCTTGTGGCTCCATGGTTGACTGGTCCTCGTGCAGCATTATTGGGAGGATTCAGCGAGGTTTGCTGGAGCACTGTTGATTTCTCCCATGTGAGCAGGAAACCAAATAATCGAGTTCGGCTTGACTACTTTTCTTTTGAGCATTGTCAGAGCTTGTCTAGAGATTACTCTTTTAGAAAATGCTCACATGTATGCCCTAGAATCGCTGTGAATTCTCGTTCTATGGGGTCTAAAATTGCCGACGCAGCGACTACTTGTTCAGCGATTTTCAATTCTGTGGTGTCGGTAGAAGCCAAGTTGACTACTTCCCTTTCACCGTTCAAAAGAACCCTTGCAACCAGTGTCGTAACACCCAATTGCAGAGCCTCCAACGTTAGTGGCAGATACCAGGCCGAAGTATAGTTATGAGCGTCAGCGTAAATGATGAGAAAGATTTACCTTAACGAACTTAGTTTCCTTAACGTACACTGTATTCACGTTTGTTCCAGCATTTCGCCAACACCGCAGCGGTAGTATACTAGTTTGGGGCTCGTATGTTGACTCGAAGGCCAGCAGCCGAGGATTGGTCGGTGACCGGAAGCTCACGAGATCAAATGAAAGCCGCGTCAGCAGCTCTTGCACGGAAGCTAAATGCGACAGGCGCGGCTGTATACTTATATTTCATCATCATCGCCATCATCACCACCATCATCATCATCATACTGACTACGCCCACTTCACGGCAAAGACCTCTCCCATGTTCCGCCAATCAAAACAGTCCTGCACTTTCTGCTGCCATGTTATGCTTAGATTCAGGCGCACGTTAAACAACACAAGATGGTCGATATTTTTGAAGCCCTTCACTGCGGTCCCTCATATTTGTATTATGGTTTTCGAACGTAAAACTCCAACTACAATATAATCAAGGAATTAGCCTTAGCACTCATGCAAGTATGTCATTATTGCACTTAACCACCACTGGAATGTGCTCGCTGCGGCCGGCAGTCAAAATAGCGTACTCGACATCTGCAGCGCAACATCTTAGACTCGAAGCAATCACTTCATGTTAACAAGAGCATAACCACTCGCGAGCAGCGATCAGTGTCATGAAGCCCGAGGGGTGCGCTGCCTTAGTTGCTTTCGCAGAAAAAAAAAATAAAGTGACATCGCACCCCACGAGAGAGTGCCCCCAGACGCTTAGCTGGTTTCTCGCGCCACGTCGAGTTTTCATAAGCGGCGTGTGCTAGTGATTCCCGTCAAAACAAATCACGAAATCCAATGACCGTGGCTATACGGCTTCAGCTTCGCACAGCGACGCCCGCTGCGAAAGCTGCTGTTTGTGTAGGGGAGCGGCAGTAAGAAAAACAAGGCGATGGTCCTCCTCCGTGCACGCCCGTAGTTCCGGGCCGATGTCCGGCGACGAGGAAGAAAAACCAATTGTGGCCGCACCGCTTCGTGGGAGATAAAGGAAACAAAAGGAGGGTGCTTGGAGGAAGAAGAGAGTACGTTGATTCCTCTCGCCTGGTCTGGCGGAAACCCGGCAGCCATCGATTTACGGAAGCCATTCGATAAGGCCATTACGGGACCGATAAAAGGCGCTCGACGCCCAAACAGTGGACGAGCTCGCTATGAAGCGATGTTTTTGCTTGTTTTTCATTTTTGGACAATGAGATTTCTTTTTCTTACCTTTTTTCTGCTCTCAGTTCGGCCCCTCGAATACTGATACTGGTGTTTTCTTCCGGCGTAAGTGCACCCTCTATGCTGGACATTGCGGTTGGAAACTGTGGTTACGAGTTGGCAGTTTTCCTTTTCGACCACAACTACCACTGCGTCACGGTCCAATATGTCAACAATGCCTCATATATTCGTGTACTCTCAATCCTTTTGAGAACTATGTGATGACGCGGAGAATGTTGGGTGGGAGCAGGGAAGGGGGGAGGGGGGCAGGAGGTACGCTGAATGCAACAAAGTAGACAACTGGACAAGTTTGTATCTATCGTTACAGGAGAACACGCACTGAATGCGATGACGAAGAGAGAAAAACGGAACTAAATTGATTGAAGAAAAACTGAAGAAAATCGCATAGAGAGTAGCGCGCATGCGTTTGTAGCGATACTTCGGGGTTGTTTAAGCTAGACACATCTGAAGACCGTCCAGGCGAAGAAGCGTGGGAGCAATTCCGCACAGGCAAGCAACCACAAGTTGACATGATGATTTCGGGCTCTCAACTCGTTTTTCTGTTCCGACTCTCATTCTTCCTCGGGCACCCTCCTCGAGACAAGTCGTTAAATAGCGCCTCTAACAAGAGCATCTGGCAAAAAACGAGCTCCACCTGTAGCTGAAAAAGAAAAGGCTTTCCGCGTGACATTGCCTTCGTGACACGTGACTACGCAGAAAACGTTACTGAACGATATCAGTCAAACATTATTCGAATGCCCGACGGCATGGCGATATGATAGAGGTTTTCATTAGGACGTATTGACCAGCTAGCTCAAACCGGAGTTTTGCGAGGAAGCTACGTGTAACAACGACAATGATACAAAGTTGTCAAGTAGGAGTGTAACAACAATGGCAAATATGGAAAGACGACACAGCTTGCCCGAGCCAACAGTGCGGGAAGGCATTGAGTGATGCGCTTGTCTTCATAAAAAAATATTTTGAATCGAAGATTTTCTGAGAAAAGAAAATTCAGAGTGGTAACAATGCAGAGCCGGACAACAGAAAAAAGTACACAAGGAGAACCTGTATTACAGTAAATGCAGCATGCACAGAATGAAGCCGCAGATTTATCGTCGACTCACGCATACCATATTGACAGAGGACCTGGACGCTTCCCTGGTTCCGCGACGGCGTTCGACGCCCTTCTTATGCCACCAAGTAGGCTTATCGAAGCGTCCGAACTCCGAGGCTAACACTCGTCAATGTCACAAACCATAAGCTCAGAAGCTCGCCGTGCCATCGCTCGATACATTTTTCTCCCTCACTTTTGTGCTGCGAAAGAAAGTAGTATTTTCACTGTCGCTCCGTGGAAGTTTTGCGGAAGGTCGCCGTCGCCTGAGACGTGCTCGACGGAAATGGAAGCGCGTGCTTCCCGTCGCCTTATGCAAACGTGCTGCTGCGCACAGCGTCGCCGCCTTATGCGTGGTTCCGGTGTCAGCTCGACAGAGGAATCTCCCTTTTTGCGTCGCATGGGGGCTCGGAAAAAAAAAAAACTACGTCAGCAAAAAATTGCCTTCATCTGAAACAGAGGCTGAAAAAATTGAATCCCGAAGGGGTTTGCGGAAGAAAGAGAAGAACTGCGCGACTGAAGACCGAGCAATCCAGCAACCGCGAAGCTTCACCAAGCATTGGCTTAGAAAACTATAGGCGTTTCAAAAATAGCGCTGTTGATTTCTTTTTGCTTTCCAGCTTTTTTAAAGGTGCGAATTATTCGAGCTGTAAACGTGATATACGGGAACATATATATTTCTGGAATAGTCCCATAGACACGTGATGTGATAGTGCGGCTAAGTATTTGTTTGGCGTTATTGTCTGCATGCTGCTTGTTCAGTTTTGGAGCTCACTGTGCGATGGACTACCTTACTTGCCTTCCTTCCATTTATTCACACGCTGAAAAGAAAAAAAGAATGTCTCGAATATACATAGATAAAAAGTGTACAGTATTGCAATTTATTACGCTGTCTTTTGTTATACGGCATTGAAAATGTATTATTGGCATTTGTAGTGTGGTGTCAACCGTTTTTTTTAAGAAATAGAACAGGCACACGCGTTACAAGTTATTCTTTGAATATGGCTTGTGCCTCCGTAAATCATCCCCACCTTACTAATTTTCGCCGAACCTCTGATTATAAAGACATTCACGAAATTCATTCGTTCACGATATTCGCGAGAGTTTGCGAGAGGCCCAATTCACTCAAGAATTAGTTCGTCATGATTGTCTTTTACCGGCTTTCGCTACTAAGACGCCCGAAATCATGACTGCACCCTGTACTTTCTCTGAAGGAATGTTCGTCATATGAGCTATTCTTTTTTTTTTTCGAAGTACAGTTTAGGGCCTAGTAAACAACACGGAAATCTTCCGTGAATTTTCCAATGTAAGAGAGTGCGCAGAACTGTTCAGTTCAAAATGTGGACATAACTGAAATTGGCAATTAGCTGCAATGGATATTGATACCCAAAATTTTGTTGCCTTTAACGACTTCATGCGCATCAAGCTTCAGGTTTCAATGAGCTCACCAGTCCATTCGCGAACGTATAGTTTCAATTGGGAAGCATTTATATTTTTTTTTCTTCTGTAATCCAACCTTCGCCTTGTCACGATTCTCTTTCACTGTTCAACTTTTCTTCCAGCTTTAATGGGTCGTTTTTAAGGTAAAATCACGGTAAAAGTCTTATGGGCTTATGCGCCGACAACCTTACTGGCCAAGCATGTACAATATAAAAAAGAATAGCAACACGAATGCCGTACGATCTCAACGAGTTTATTGCGGTGTCACTGTTTGCAAACGCTCCTTCCATTATCTTTATTAGCTATCCTTCCAATAATGGGAAGACCTGGCTGTACTTCTTACTCAACAGGTTCGTGTTAATGGCTCGCCATGCATTGACGTCTTCTAATTAGAATAAGCGATCCGAGAGCCATTGTCCTCATTCGCCTTTTTACCTCTCCGTCAGTGCACGCAGCAAGGCGCGCACACTGGGCTTTCCTTCTCAGTGTCCCCAATGAACGGCTCCCATCTTCCTTTGCAAACTATCGGTGCTTGCCAATGACCAGGTTTGTGCCAGGGGTCGACGGCGCCATTTATAGTGAAGTGCTTGCTCGAGTGACTTCGCGAACGCGCCTTGAGTGGCCTCACTGGGAGGACTACAACGTCGAAGGCTGAGTGGGTCTTTGAGGTCGCGCTATCCATTATGTGCGCACTTTTCAGTTCCCGCCGCTTCAAAGGCACCGCTGATGTGGTTAAACGAGAGACCAGCAGAAGCGGTCAAGGCGGGGGTTCTAGTCAGCGTCTCGAGGAGCCCGAGCGGGAACGAAATTTGAATACGTAAATATATATATATATATATATATATATATATATATATATATATATATATATATATATATATATATATATATATATATATATATTTGACGAGGACACCAGTCTCGACAATAGGGTATACATTGTCTGTAGTCAGCACACGTAAAACTAGGAGGAGCTCAGTGTATGGACAAGCCCTTCCTAAAGGTACGGGAACGGAATAAGTGGATGATTCAGTACGCCGTTGATAAACAACGAACAATAATCTATAGTTACATTACAGTAATAATTCATGCAGGCTACTTCTTACATTCTTGGCTGCTGACCCGAAAGCGGTCGGTTCGATCCCTGCCGCCGCAGTCGGATTTTAAATTAGAGACTTGTGTACCTAGATCTAAGTCCACGTTTCAGTACCGCCGAAGGTGGAAATTGCCAGAGCCCTTCATCACGATGGGCGTCTTGGTCCAGAAATTATTGCTGCAATAGCAATTATGTGGACACTGTCGCTGTATTTCCGCCACCAACGTCATGTCCCAAATATGTATATGCATACTTACAGTCGACTAAATCTTTTAACAACTGTGCGTAGTGTCCAGTTTTCTTGTCTGTCAGTGGCATAATATGCAACGAAGTTAAGAAAATTTCTTCGTGAACGCGAGCTTTGTGGGCATACACGTAATCTCACTTTTTGTGAAACTTAATCCAGTCGTGTGGTAAAGACACAACGAAAGAACGGCCACTCATTCACGATAGCAAATGATTTGGCCGACTCTTCATATATGATAGTGGTAGTGCATGGTATTGGTGGCGGCGTTGGTAGTAGTAGTAGTAGTAGTAGTAGTAGTAGTAGTAGTAGTAGTAGTAGTAGTAGTAGTAGTAGTGGTAGTAGTAGTAGTAGTAGTAGTAGTAGTAGTAGTAGTAGTAGTATGAACGCATTTTATACCGCCTGGTGCCAGGTGACAGAATACGATGAATAGAGAAATGTGTTGCAGGTACTTTCTTTTTCTTTCTTGTAATCAAACAATAACGTTAGTTCGTATTGCGCTTTGCATTATTTGGCCTTCATGATGTCAGAAACAAATGTCATGTGCCGTAATACTTAAAGACTGCAATGTCGCAGACCCACGCGATACATTTCCTATATTAGTTTTATTAAAAAATTAACAGCTACACCAGATGTAGGTGGAAAGGGCATGTTTCATTCAATCACAGAAAGTCATACAATTAAGCACAGTGTACTAATATAGGTTTATAGATATTGAATTTCACAGATATCGGAAAATGACAATATATTTATAGCTAGCCTAACGTACAGATAAAAAAACACAGATTGTTGTGAATGGTCGATAGCAAATAAATAAGCAGTGGGCAGCTCCCCGACATGGAGCAGCTGATAACAAATGATGTTTCTAACGCCTTGCGAAGTACCGCCGAATTCACGTGTTAAACGGCAAGCCGCGAAAGGTACTTGGTGAGCGAAAGGGTGCGCGGGGAAAAAATGGTGAAAGCCACACTGAGAAAAATTCGGCAGATTCCACCTGCCTAGAAATCGACTTTATGCGAAACGTGCGGAGGGAAGGAGACCGTGTAGCAATTTTCACAGCGAAAGCTGGTATGAGATCATAACTCGAGTCATGCGCAGTTGTCCGCCGCGCACCACTGGTGTCCGATGCCACATCGCACGAAATTAGGAAAACACCTATCACCAAAGACACAATGGGGCTCGAACCTGGATCTTCTGGGTGCCAGCTCAGTATTCTACCACATAGCTACGCTGGTGCATGTGACTTGTTGGCAAACTTGCCTTAGGCAGGCTTGCTGTCGGGAAAGCAATCGCGTTAATGTGAACTATAAAGTGTTTTAAAAAGCAAGAGAACAACCAGTCGTCGCACAATGCGAATAACGTAATGAGTGAGCCGTCCAATGATCCAACTCGTTACAAAAGTTTGTTCTTGTTCCCCTATTAACTGTGGTGCATACCCACGTCAGCAATAATTCCTCATCGTCTTCTGCCAGTGCATGAAAAATGGGCACAAAATTCCTTACAAGTCTTTAGTGGATATTACGCTTCTAAAAATGACAAAAAATAGCATAGAGAATGACGGCCTACTACCCAAAAGTTTATTATTAATGACCTAGTGGGTATCAAGCAAGTGTGCTTGCAGTAGTTACCCAATAAGTGTTTAGAAAATGCTCTGAAAGGCTGCTCTTCTAGCTTTTGTTGTGACTGTGCTGCGCCTTCCACGCAGACCTGGCGTTTTTTTATTGAGCGACACTTCATGAAATTACGCTGAATATATGTACAAAAGTCACAGATGCTTATATAACCAGGTGTTTGAACTTGTGCAATGATGCTAACTGGAACATACGTATATGCAACGCCAGAAGCTCATGATGATCTTGAAGATGCTGGCCTTGAACACTGCTGCATAAATCAACTTCAGCGCAGGGCAACTAACCAGAATGAATGTTAACCCGACGTGACGGTTGTATCAAAGGAGTACTTATGTAATGTTTATAAAATTGGGTAGGCAGCACTGCAACCCCTATTGGCGTTTCACGAAGATTAGCGTCTATTCGAAAAATAGTTCCGGGACCTGGCGTAGCTCAATGGTAAAACGTTTCACCCCCACGCAGAATGCTTGGGTTCGATTCTAGCTGGGACCCTGACGGTGGCTACCGCTGTCGGGTATTTCTTAACGCTCGCACGTTGAAATTGCTCATGTGTGTTCTCGTCGTTCCTGGGTAGATACTAAATGTCAATCACTTGCAGCATATAATCGCATACCAGCACACATACCCGCCCGTGAATATGTGCCACTGTCTGGCGGCAAGTGTTTGACGACGTATGGGACGGGATGGTGAAATTATTCATGTCTTGACCAGCGCGTCGTATTCGTCACACCATCTTACCCTCCCATGCTAGTTTTGGTTCACACCAAATTAAGGGGGTGACGCCGACAGCTCCCAAACCTAAGCGGATAGATAGATAGATAGATAGATAGATAGATAGATAGATAGATAGATAGATAGATAGATAGATAGATAGATAGATAGATAGATAGATAGATAGATAGATAGATAGATAGATAGATAGATAGATACGCTCAAAGTCACCGAAGTTCGCTAAGAAATGTTTCGCATTTAATAAAAAGAATAATAAAAGAACACTGAAGCGCGTAGGGTCGGATCGAGCAGCAAAAGAAGGCGCATAGCGGTAGATCAAGCCAGCTATATCCCGCATGTCATTTGCACGCGCAATGAGGAGCATTGCTGCGAGGCATCAGCACTCGGAGTACACGAACGCACTGGTGCGGATGTAGCTTTTGGCATTCCAGCGGGCAATAAATCTAGGCGAGAACTTGCATTCAGCGAGAAGTAGTGGAAAAAAGTAGGTACGAACAAGAAGTCTGAAAGGTTGTTGACTCACACCGCTTATACCCTTGCGTGCAGCTTGTAAACGGGAAGGGTTCAAAGAAGGATAAAAAAATAAATAAAAAGAAAAGCGTTGTGTCATCCCGTATTCAAGTTCATAAATCACGGCTCGGCTATCGACACAGCTTGGCTGAATGTTAAGACGAAGTAAAAAAAAAACTATACCTTTGCCTTTTATCCCCTGCCCCCTTGCGGCCATGTTTACCGTTATTGCTTCTTTTATATTCAGATAAGAAGTAGGGGTATGCAGCCTAGTGAATGCATGAGAAAAAGGGGTGCGTGGTTAGGTGAAAGTAAAGGAGAGGTTTCGATACAATGAGGGAGATCAATATCTGTTGGTTGCCAAATATCAGCGTGTGTAGGGGATTATTTGTCCACACACGGCAGGTAACCGACGAGACCGGTATTTTGAAGGAGGTATAGTTGGGGGATGTGTGCCTAACTTTAAACTGGCTTTGTTACATCATCCATGTACGGTGACCAACAATGCACTATAAGAGAAGACAACCGATTCTAATCGAGAATGCGCACGTGAGAGATCGAGGCGCGTCATTGGACAGATTTAGTTGCACGTCCACAGCACCCGTACGGGCGCAGCCTCACATTACGAATGGCTGCCAGGCTGCGTCCATACGGCTGCTGTGGACTCACAGCTACAGCTGTCTACTATCTTATTTTCAAAGCAAAAAAAAAAGTTGATTGCACACGACAGCTGCCACACAAGACACTGTAGTCGTGACAGCTAAACGTGCAACCTTGCTGGAGAGAAACCTGCTTCGTGAATTGGTGGACATGCTGTAACACTATCTTATCAGTCTTCATGACAACTAACAGACAATGACACCACGTAATTTAAAGAGGATGTCATTGGTAGTAATTACACTGTGAATGGGAAAAAAGTAAAGTGGAAGAAACAACAACCTACCGCAGGCAGGGACCGAACCCGCGACCATTGAACAAAACCTCAGATGCTAAAGCATCAGGCGCTATATATTGTATACACTTCTTGGCGTGATTGCGTTTCTGTTATCATTATTATGGTGTCTAACAAAGGAGAACGAGCCCTTAAACTTCGCTTCTTTGCACCAGTCGTGTTGGTTTGCGTAAAGTCAAAACCCTTTTAGCCTTAGGGAGACCCCTTTTTGCATTGTGTTAGTTTAGTACCATGTATTTCTCGAGGGGAAGGACGAGTGGGCTGAGAGAAAAACAATGTGTTTGGGAAGAAGGGTTACCGGTTTGCAGCGCTTGGTACTCTACTATGGGAGAGCTCAAGGCCGTCCGGTTGGCCTCACACTTTATGAGGCCACGCCGACAACAATTACGGCTTCGAAAGGGCATTTTACAGTCAACAATAAAAATTTAGACCGATCCACGAAATGGGTGGCACAAAAACAAACTTGCCCCGAAGTATGAATGTAGGACTGGTTCAAATTCTGCATGTTATGTTTTCGGAGATCAATGTGGCACCAAGTTTTGGAGCCTGTGTTGCAAAGCTCCGTTTGTTCTGTTTTTCTTGTCTTCCAGTTTGGGGGATCTCGGGATTCCCGTTCACTTCGAGCCACTTTATTCCTGTTTCGTATTTACATTTAAGACAACGCTGCTATTGAGATGACGTAATTTGCAATCGTTGTCGCGTCCTAACGAATCCCTTCATTTTCTCAAATGGCGATCATATTTGAGAAGGCATCTGGTTCTCCTCTAGAGTGTAAAGTTAAAAACCACGCTACGGTACACTTCTTTGTTCAGTGTTTACACAATCGCACTTTTTTCTGTTACTATGTGGCTCCTCTGTCTCGGTTCTTGAAAACATTGATGATTACATGTCCTGTCATATAAAACCAGAATACAGAATAATTCTCGCTGGTGATTTAAATTCTCTGAATATTGATTTGAACAATTTCTCTACGCAGTCTTCTGATCCAAGTGACACAAAAATTCTTGACATAGCATTTTATTACAACTTGCTACAGTTTGTATCTCAACCTACTAAAATAGAAAGTGTATTTCAATCCTAGATCTCTTTTTTTGTTAGCGGTACTGTTATAAATGATGTATTGTGTGATGTTGTACCAGGATTATCTGATCATGAAGCTATGGTTTTAACTTAAACTGATGCTTCGTATGATCAGATCACTGTTAATCGCCAGTACCTGACCTTTTCTATTGCCGATGATGAGTCAATTATTGACTTTTTCGGCCTCTCCTTTAATGCTTTCTCAGAAAAAACGAGCAATATAAGCGATCTATGGCCTGCTTTCAAAAACTATTGGTAGGACATGTGTAAAACAATGTCTGCCACTAATAGCTCAAAAAATCACCAAGATGCTTGGATCACCCAAAAAAACGCTCCAGCTACAATGCAAACATAGGAGACTGAAAAAAAGAAAACCAGAAATACGTTTTGCTATTCACTAGAATATTTTATTGTTACATTAACAACAAAACTGAAATTACGAACTCGGAAGGATAAGGCAAAATACTATGGTGTATCACTTCCCTCATTTATTAACGCGTCACTTAAAAAGCTTTAGAGATCGATTAAGCCGAGTTTCTGTAGCACTACCTCATTTTCCCTAAATAGGCATATCATCACTCATGACACAGCTGTGCCTGCTGCTTTCAACAAACACTTTAGATTGGCATTTACAACAGATAATGGTTTCCTTCCAATGTTCAATATGTTTTCGCCACCTATGCCTGATGTGAGAATCATTGAGCAGGGCATTTTAAACATTCTGCTTAACATAGACGTTAAAAATCCCCTAGCTCAGACGATATCCTAAACGCCTTCTTAAAAAGGTATGCAGAGTAGTGTGCGAAATATTTACTCGTATTGTTCAAAAAATCTCTCGGTGACGGTTTGTTGCCGGAGGATTGGAAAACCACAAGAATCATACCACTCTTTAAATCTGGTGATGAGTCCGACATCGCAAATTATCGGCCATTTCATTGACATCTAATTCATGCAAAATCTTCGAGCACATAATTTACATACATATGGTCGAATTTCTCGAAAAATATAAAGCTTTAACAGATTCAGAACGAGGCTTTAGAGGTGGGCATTTTACAAGTGCGCAATTATACTGAATTACACATGATTTTCCGAAGGTATAAATAAAAGGTATCAGACAGACGCTATATATACATAGACTTTAGTAAGACCTTTGATAAAGTATCGCAAAATAAATTACTTTACCAACTAGGTTTTAATATAACAAATAATACTCTACTGGCATGCATTAGAGCTTACCAGATGAACCGTTACCAATACGTTTTTTAAATGGCACCTGCTCAGGTCGAATTGACGTTGTTTCTTGCGTACCTCAGGGGTCCGTGCTTGGGCCCCTATTATTTTCGATATATAAAAATGACATCACCACTGATATTAATGTTAAGATTAAACTATATGCAGAAGACTGCGTGATTTATGAAACAGTTTGGTCAATCGAGTATCAAGTTAGATTAAATGAAAACTTCCAAAGAATCATATCATGGTGTGATCAGTGGCAGATGACTATTAATTACGAAAAGATGGTTTTATGCGAATAACCCAGAAAAAGAAACAACCTTTTCTTCATTACGGGGCAAACGGAAACACCCTCTCGGAGGTCGATGAGTATAAATACCTGGGTCTTTGGTTCACGAATAATTTATCATGGTTGAAACATATAGACATTTTTACAAATAAGGCATTGCGTAAATCATTATTTTTCAGACGATACCTAAAATTATCAACTTTTTCCGTTCGTTTCCTTGCACACTGGTCTATTATATCTACTATGCTTGAATATGCCGTGCCCATTAGGGACCCATACACCAAAAGAAATATCAGCAAACTCGAAAGAATACAAAAAAAGCGGTTCGTTA
Source organism: Rhipicephalus annulatus (assembly GCA_013436015.1). Lineage (NCBI taxonomy): Eukaryota > Metazoa > Arthropoda > Arachnida > Ixodida > Ixodidae > Rhipicephalus > Rhipicephalus annulatus. Next base: position 408,308 of record WOVY01000861.1, read on the forward strand.
CATATATAACTCATATGGTTGGTCATCAATTACTGAATTCATCAAACGACCTGAGTTGCCCTCAGCTAGCCATAGGGGTAGAATATGCCAGCTGAAGTAATTTTGCCAAATACTTAAAGGGCACTAAAACATAGACTCCTCTCTCATAAATTATTCTCAGGGTTTTGAAACCAGGTAAAGTCATTCTTTCATGATAACCCCTCAACTTTCACGAAATAACTGCTTCAAATACTCTTTTTTTTTCTCTAGATCTATTGTTGATTGGAATAACCTCCCCGACAATGTTGTAACACAAGCCTCGCTTTCTTTGTTTGAAAAACATTTGCAGTAGCTCGTTAGCACCATGGAATATACTTCTTTTTATTATTAGTTTCTAATCTTGTTCAATTTCATAAATGTTCTCCTTGAAATTATGTTATTTTTGTATTTATTCAGCTTGTCCTTGTAGTCTTGCATTTTACAGTTAATATTTGCTGTTAAATTCTGTTGTGTTCTTGTTCATTTTCTTAGCCTTATTGTTCAATCTGTATGCATTGTATTTCACACTTCATCTATTTTCTTTGAAAACTATTGTGCCTTTCTATAATATCATGTATTAATGTTTCACACCTGCTATAGTCTCTGCTTAAGACTGCAGTATCAATAAGTAACAATAAATAAATAAAAAGAGAAAGCATTTCTATTTTTGCCTCAGGTAGAAAGAGAAAGCTTGAATATATTACTATTTTCTTCTCATTGGTTATTAAGAACTTCGTCATTGAAGCGTAACATATTTACACCTATATATGTGATGAAATGCAAGTTATGAAAGCCATAGCAATTTAAGAGTATCTATGAGCAAATTATTATGGTGGTGAACAATATATTTATATAGTTTATGTTTATTTTCTATAAAAACAGATCTCTCCGGTCATAGCGGACTCACGCATTTCCACACCGAGCCTTTCTGGTAAGTGAGTCACAAATATTTGTTTCATAGGTTTTGTTAGTTTATCAAGTTATGGATAAAGTAAGGAACCTTGAGTGATTCTTAAGTTTAGCACAATTGAAGTTTGCGCCTAATAGTAACATTTCACTAAAAATAAAACACACAGGTAAATGTAATCAAAATTATTCCAATGAAGTTAATTGAGCAAGGAATCTGATAACCTTGACCAATAAGTTTGTGCCATAAAAAATATAAGTGAGTGAGAAGCAAAATTAAGAAGAAATGTACGGTGATATACGAATCAGAGAGCGAACATAACCTTCAGTTCAGGTTCACCCCACCACGGTGGTCCAGTGGCTAAGGTACTCGGCTCCTCACCCGCATGTCGCGGGAGAGAATCCCGGTTGCGGCTGCCGCATTTTCGAAGAATATGAAAGTGTTGTAGGCCCGTGTGCTCAGATTTGGGCACACGTTAAAGAACCCCAGATGGTCGAAACTTCCGGAACCCTCCACTACGGCGTCTCTCATAATCGTATGAAGGTTTTAGGACGTTAAACCCCACACATCATCATCGTCATGCAGTTCAGGTTTGAAGGTATACCGGCGCTCATTGGTATTGGGGCAATACGCGTGCCTTCATTGTTATATATAATAAGGTAATAACCTTATACATGCTTCTTAAACACCAATGTGGAACCACATCTGCGTGTTCATCGATAAATTAACGTACTACAGGCGACCAGCGTTTGTATCTACTGCATGCTTCTTATAAGCGATGGCTGCAAGTACGCCACGCCATGTTGATACATCATGTTCATAACGGCAATCATGGTAAGGAGTTGCAGCCGGCCGAAAACCAATCAAAGAGAAGTAAGCTTACTTATAGGAACAGGCTAGTCAATTATGAACAGGCTAGTCAATAATGGCGACAACTGTTTCTAGAAACAAAATACACCACTGCAATTCAATATATTATAGCTTATTACTATTTTTTATTTTTATTCACGGTGATCAGCGTTCGTCTAATCACTTAAATATGCTAGACGCTTACTAATATGACATGCACACACGAAAGCATGAACGATATATATATATATATATATATATATATATATATATATATATATATATATATATATATATATATATATATATATATATTGCTATAACCTTGTATATATATATATATATTGCTATAACCTTGCAGGGTTATAGCAATAGCGTTGTTAGTTATCACATACGGAAATGCTACATCTTTTATGGCATTTTATTTCTAAGCACAACTGTAGACATCCTTGTTTGTTCGCCTTAGTGGATACAGCGGAAAGACGCCAGGAATAATATTATGATTAAAAAATCACATTAAATCTCTCTCTGTTTTCTACGTTGTCGTTTTGTGTTTACGACGTCAGGAATCAAAACTGTTCACCCAAGCGTTTCACACGCATATCATAATTTGATTTTATAGGTCTCATGTGAACTTGTGAGAAAAAGTTACATATATATATATATATATATATATATATATATTTCGAAAGAGTATTGAACGCGTTCTTCGAAGGTCGTGGGTTCGATTCCTGCTCACGGCTGGTATTTTTTCACCCTCTTTCTTTCTTGTTAATTACATTCCATTGTTCTAATAACTTCCCCTATACATTCCTTGGCATTATTGTTTGTTAGATCTCATTATTATTGTGTCAAAAACACGGAAAAACGAGCCCTTATGTACACACTTCTTTCCCTTATATATATATATATATATATATATCTATATATATATATATATATATATATATATATATATATATATATATAATATATATATATATATATATATATATATATATATATATATTGTAATGAATTAATGAATCTGAGTAACGGACGCTCTGCTGGCAATGAAGAAGACGATGATGATCGGTGGCTGCAGGAGTAGCTCGCGCACGCCGCTCGCCATTAGCCAGACCTGCCTGATAAAGGACATTTTGCCAAGCTACGTCTGAACCTTTCTCAACGTACAACACCTCTATTTTAAGTGGTGGAGGAGCCGGGGTTTCCATCAACCTGGAACTTCGCAATCGGACGCTACCCTCACCGTTCACCATGACTGCTCCTGGCCCTTCTCAAGCTGCCACACCAACGACAGTCTACTGTACTGGCGCGCCTCGGCAACGCGACCCACCAATTTTTCGCGGCAACGATGAACAAGACGTCGAGGACTGGCTCGTCGAGTACGAAATCGTAAGCGCTTCCAACAAGTGGAACGCCTGCGACCAGCTCACAAACGTGCGCTTTTACCTCGCTGATGTGGCCAGCCTCTGGTTCAAGAACCACCAAGGCGAAATTACCAACTGGTCCGCCTTCAAGACCACCATCTCCGCGGTCTTCGGCCGTCCCGCCGTGCGCCGGCTTCGCGCGGAACAGCGTCTCCGTAGTCGTGTCCAGCGCAGGGACGAGACCTTTACGAGTTACATTGAAGATGTCTTGTCCCTTTGCAAGCGCGTCGATGAATCTCTAACCGAACGCGACAAAATCAAGCACATCATCAAAGGAGTTGACGACGACACCTTCCAGATGCTCGTCGCTAGGAATCCACAGACCGTCACCGATGTTGTCCACCTCTGTCAGGAGTACGACGAGTTGCGTAAGCAGCGTGTTTCGACGCGCAGGGCCGCAGAAGATACGGCTGAAGTTTCCGCCCTCGTACACGACGTCGCTGCTGATCACACCGTCTTACTCCCCCAAATCAAACAATTCATTCGTGAGGAAGTTGCGCGTCAGCTTTCTCTTGTGGCCGAAGCATCCGCGCCAGTGACCTCGTTAGACCCACGTCTACGCCAGGTCATTGAGACACAGGTCACGCAAGCACTGCCTCCATCGCCACCTGTCCCTACGCCGCTGACCTACGCTGCCGTCGTTGCTAGACCCCCAGCCCCACCTGTCTCTGGCGCATACCGGGGCGCCGGGTCCTCCTACCCTACGACGCTGCCTACATACACGGCACCCCATCCTGTTTCGCCCCCTGCACCTTCTGTCGTTAACCCATGGCGCACCTTGGATAATCGACCCATCTGTTTCGCATGCGGTTTCGTGGGACATATAGCACGCTACTGTCGCCGTCGCAACTTCCAGCCTCCAGACCATGGGAATTCTGCAAATTACCAGGCTGCCCAGAATCCCCAGCGACCATCTTCTCCTATCACCGACTCATTGTCCCCACGACGCCCCGTCGATTCTCGCCGGTCATTACCACCCCGTCGCCGATCTGTCTCCCCGATGCTTCGGCGCACGAGCCCCGCTCGAGAGGAAAACTGACAGCCGCAGTTCCGGAGGCAAGAACTGCGTCGTCGTCGAACTTTCTAAGACCTCCTCTTTGTCCGTCCAACGAAATTGATGTGCTAGTAGAAGGTGTTGCTGTACGTGCACTTGTCGACACAGGCGCCGTCGTTTCTGTAATTAGTGAAAAACTGTGTCGCGATTTGAGAAAAGTTACAACGCCGCTTACGAATCTTGCTCTGCGTACAGCCACCTCCCATTTCATCGCGCCGACAGCTCAGTGCACAGCACGCGTTCTTATTCAAGATGTTTGGTACGCCGTCAACTTTGTTGTTCTCCCACGTTCATCTTACGACGTGATACTAGGATGGGATTTCCTTTCTACCCATCAGGCCCTCGTCGACTGCGCTCGTGCTGAACTCACGTTGACGAATCCGTGCCTTGATATCGACCACCACAGTCCCTCGAAAGTGTTTGCCGCAGCTGACGTCCGCATCGCGCCGTTGTCCGCCGTCCTAGTGCCTGTGTTTTCCCCTGCTGCCACTAACTCGACGCTCCTGTTCCAACCAACTATAGCTAGTGTGCAACACCGAACCATCGTCCTCCCGTTTGCAGTCATCAACTTTTCCAATGGTTCGGCGGTACTTTATGCGTGCAACGTTTCTGCTTGCCCGTACATCCTGCTACGCGGTGAGTGTCTGGGAAGCCTCGAGACCTTAAATTGTATTTTCGAAGACCCGATCTATCCAGACAAACCATTTCTACCGACTTGTGCCATTACACCCGCAACTGACGCTAATGAACCTACGGATGTATTCCGCAAGTCCATCGATTGTAACCTCACGCCTGGGCAGCAGAAACAGCTGATCAAGCTCCTACAGCGTTTTCGAGCCTCGTTTGACCACAATCAGCCTTCCTTAGGTCGAGCGTCATCTGTTGTACACCGTATAGATACCGGTCAAGAGACGCCATTACGGCAGCGTCCATATCGTGTGTCAACTACCGAACGCCGTGCCATCAATGAACAGGTTGACGACATGCTGACACGTGGCATAATCGAACCGTCAAGCAGTCCCTGGGCCTCTCCAGTTGTGTTGGTGAAGAAGAAGGACGGATCCATCAGGTTTTGCGTGGACTACCGACGTCTCAACCGAATCACGCGCAAGGATGTCTATCCGCTGCCACGCATTGACGATGCCTTGGACTGCCTACAGGGAGCCGAATTTTTCTCTTCTTTAGATCTCCGCTCTGGATACTGGCAGGTACCCATGGCAGAGGCCGATCGTGAAAAAACTGCTTTCATCACGCCCGACGGGCTTTACGAATTCACAGTGATGCCCTTCGGCCTCTGCAACGCGCCAGCTACTTTCGAGCGGATGATGGACTCTATCCTTCGAGGCCTCAAATGGAACGTTTGCCTTTGTTATTTAGATGATATTGTCGTCTTTTCAACTGATTTTGCAACCCATTTAACCCGCCTCGAGAAAGTCCTCGCGTGTATTTCTGCCGCGGGGCTGCAACTGAATCTGAAGAAGTGCAATTTCGCCGCTCGAAAGCTTACGATCCTTGGCCACGTGGTTTCAAAAGACGGCATTCTTCCTGACCCTGCCAAACTTACAGCCGTTTCAGCGTTTCCCAAACCGACCACCATGAAAGAGCTCCGAAGCTTCATAGGCCTTTGCTCTTACTTCCGGCGCTTCGTCCGCAATTTCGCGACGATCATCGCTCCTTTGACCAAGCTCCTCGCCGGCTCCAGAGACCTTTCAGCCTGGTCTGCCACCTGTGACGACTCTTTCAATGAACTGCGCCGCCTCCTCACGTCGCCGCCTATTCTGCGACACTACGACCCATCGGCACCCACAGAGATCCACACCGACGCTAGTGGTGTCGGGCTAGGCGCTATTCTTGCACAGAAGAAAGACGGCTTCCAAGAGTACGTGGTTGCCTACGCAAGCCGAACTCTTAGCAAAGCCGAAAGCAACTATTCTGTCACTGAAAAAGAATGCCTCGCCATTATTTGGGCGATAGAAAAATTTCGACCTTACGTGTACGGGCGCCCTTTTGACGTCGTGACTGACCACCACGCCCTCTGCTGGTTGTCGTCATTGAAGGATCCAAGCGGTCGCCTCGCCCGATGGGCATTACGCCTCCAAGAATATAATATTCGCGTGGTCTATCGCTCCGGCCGGAAACATTCGGACGCAGACGCCCTATCCCGTTCGCCTCTACCCCCTGACCCGGACTGCTGCGAAAGTATAACCTGTGATGCCACTGCCGTCACCATCGCCGACATGCCATCTGAGCAACGCAAGGACCCTTGGGTTGCTTCGATTCTAGACATCCTGGCTGGGCGGACGGCTTCCCCCCCTTCTCGCACGTTGCGTCGGCAAGTCGAGCACTTCACCACTCGCGACGACGTGCTGTACCGACGCAACTACGCACCCGGTGGACGTCAGTGGCTACTCGTGATTCCACGTCATCTGCGATCCGAAATTTGTTCCACGTTTCATGACGACCCCCAATGTGGCCACGCAGGTTTCCTGAAGACTTATTCTCGCATACGTCTCCGATATTACTGGCGTGGCATGTACCGTTTTATACGACAATACGTTCGGGCCTGCTCGACGTGCCAGAGACGAAAAACTCCCCCTTGTCACGCCAGCGGTACCTTGCTACCCTTACCATGCCCATCCCGACCATTCGACCGCGTCGGCATCGATATCTATGGTCCCCTTCCCAACACTGCTGACGGTAACCGCTGGATCATAGTTGCCGTCGACCATCTCACGCGGTATGCCGAAACTTCATCCCTTCCCTCGTCTACAGCAAAAGACGTTGCGACTTTCGTTCTTCACAACATCGTATTACGTCATGGAGCACCTCGGGAGTTACTGAGCGATCGTGGTCGCGTATTCTTGTCAGACGTCATCACAGCATTGCTGCGTGAGTGCCACGTCGTTCACCGCACTACAAGCGCCTATCATCCCCAGACCAATGGAATGACAGAGCGCTTCAACCGCACCCTTGGTGACATGCTGTCTATGTATATCTCGTCAGACCACTCCAATTGGGATCGAGTGCTCCCGTTTATCACGTTCGCTTATAATACCGCCATTCAAAGCACTACTGGGTTCTCTCCTTTTTTCCTCCTTTACGGACGCGAACCTTCGTGCACTATGGACACCATTCTTTCGTACAAACCCGACTCCTCAGAGTCCACGACTTTGTCTCAAGCCGCTACATACGCTGAGGAATGCCGCCAACTGGCAAGAGCATTCACAACCCAAGACCAAGGACGCCAAAAGCACCACCATGACGCATCAAATAACACCACTTCCTACGATCCAGGTTCACTCGTCTGGCTGCATGTTCCCTCTGCTACACCTGGCCTTTCTACCAAGTTGGTCCCCAAGTATCACGGCCCATATCGTGTGCTACAAAAAACGTCACCGGTGAATTACCTCATCGAGCCACTGGAACCATCTTCTGACCAACGTCGTCGTGGCCAGGAAATTGTCCACGTCTCGAGACTTAAGCCCTGCTACGACCCTCCCGTCTTTACTTGTCCATAGGTCGCCAGGATGGCTCCTTATTTCGCGGGGAGTAATTGTAATGAATTAATGAATCTGAGTAACGGACGCTCTGCTGGCAATGAAGAAGACGATGATGATCGGTGGCTGCAGGAGTAGCTCGCGCACGCCGCTCGCCATTAGCCAGACCTGCCTGATAAAGGACATTTTGCCAAGCTACGTCTGAACCTTTCTCAACGTACAACACCTCTATTTTAATATATATATATATATATATATATATATATATATATATATATAGTTTCGGCCTAGAATCTGGCCTTCATCAGAATCCTGATGAAGGCCAGACTCTAGGCCAAAACGACCGTCGAAATAAACCACGTGGTGACCGCTCCCGCTCACGGAGGATCTACTTGACTATATGCAACGCTACGGCCACTCAACCACCATGCCTGCCTATATATATATATATATATATATATATATATATATATATATATATATATAGGGAGTAATAATCCAATGGGCCAGTTAGTCTTCGTGAAGGTATGGGATATGGCACAACGGGAGCGTTGTCAACAAGGATAAATATATTTGTTTCCCAACAGTTTCGGGAGGGGTCCTCCCTTCATCAGGGGATAACTCATCCTCTGATGAAGGGAGGACCCCTCCTGAAACTGTTGGGAAATAAATATATTTATCCTTGTTGACAACGCTCCCGTTGTGCCATACATATATATATATATATATATAAACTTCGCTATTTTGTGGTATCTGAGCCCACGCGTCAGCGTAGTATACACACACACCGAGTACAGCCTTTCACTATAGTGAACGGAACTAACTATTGGGAATCGTTGTATGCAAGTGAGTTGGCGTCGTTCAAGGCTCGACGTGTTGTGACACTGAGTCCTTGGGTGTTCCAGCACGACCGCCACCACGGAAACAGTCATCTGGCCTTTGCACGCCAGAGCTGAAAACTCGAGCCAGCGCCTGCTTTTTTATTACCTTTATTTGTGGAGAATCAGCTCACTCGCCTTGCAAACGAGCACTCTTGTGCCACGACGGAACGCAAATGAGCTTGTCGCAAACGTGTTTTCCGGCATGTAGCACGCACCGACTGACTATACAGTGCTCGAGGCGTGGAAGCTTTCTGCTAAGCCTTTTTCAAAATCTGGAGCATATGTAGATACGATGCCGGAATAACTGCACGTATACTCATGCTAAGCTATGTGTAGTATGGATGCTTTCTGCAGTAGCTGAGTGGGGTGGGAGAGGGGGTGAAGTTTGACGGACAGGAAGGAAATGCTTCAGATTTTAATGGTCTCGTATATGTGTGCACGTATAACGCTGTAAATAGAGTGAGCTGGCAGTCTTTGACTTCATCGAATTCACAATAATGCTGAGCAAGTCTGTGATCGAATATATTTCATTTTGAGCGTGTTTAGCTTACCGCATCGGATACAGAAAACAAACTCACACTAAAGCTTATATAACTTGCTTGAACGAAAGGCAGATATTGTATACACCACCTTTTTTTTTTGTAGAACAGCCATGCGAAGGCGATCGCTCATCAACAAAGTCTTCCGGTGTGCCACGCTTAACTTCTGTATGAAAGTGGGCGGGAGATTACTGCCGCTGAAGCTCAGTTGGTAGATAATCGTACGCGTTATTCGAACGCTCAAGGTCCAGCCTCTGCCAGCGGAAAGTTATTTTTCCCGCTCTTATTTTTTGACGTTAATCTTAAAATTACTACAAATAACAGCCCCTACACTTCCCTTGGCCTCATTGTGCGTTACTTTTCGTTATAACTGTGTCTGAAGAAGGAAAATCTCTGAAGTTTTCGTGTGTTTCATTCCTATTGTTATGTTCTCTCTATAAAGAGACTATACCAGGAAGGAGAGTAAATCAGGAGTAAATCAGAGCTCTAGCTCCGATTCACTCCCTTTCTCACTGCAAAAAAAAAAATAGAATACTCATTTTGGGGCACAGAATAACATTTGCCTTTTCCGCCTCTACTTTCTCAATGAATTCTTTGTTAAATGCTGGCTAAATAAAAAAACAACGAAAACATCTGATTTGCTGGCTATATGTGGCAGTTAAGCGGAACGTTATTGAGTTTGCAGTACAAGTAATTTAGCCACTTTACAGATGCATATGCATGTGCAAAGTTAAATCATCTAGGTATATATATATATATATATATATATATATATAAATATATATATATATATATATATATATAATATATATATATATATATATATATATATATATATATATATATATATATATATATATATATATATATATATATATATATATATATATAGGCACGGTGGTTAACCAGAAAGCAAGTGTCTGGTTTGCTAGCCTGCACTCGGGAAGGGAAATAGGAGGCAGAAAAGTACAGAACAGGGAATGAGAGATAGAGAGCGGGGACGGAAGCGAAAAATTGAGGGACCTTTAAGGTTTGCCTTTATTAGTTGAATGCAACAGCAAAATCCGGGTCTTAGTGCACCCTTCGACCATTAAGTGCATACTTATTCATATGCTTTATTACATACACACGCATGCACACAAACACGCTCACAGTAGATTTGACCAGCGCGCTATTATCGCCGAATGGGTACGTTTTCGTCGTGACACCTGTCAAACAAAATGCGTTAAAGGGGCCCTGAAACACTTTTTCAAGTAACCATGGAATGAATTCAGCAGAAGAGCTTATTTCCTCACGAATTTAACGCCGCAAAATTTTAAGAATCCAGCCAGTGCTAGTGGAGTTCCCAGGTTTGTCTCATGCTGCAATTGCATTCTCTCTTCTCTCGTGCCGACAAAAGCGCTGGAAGCTAAGCAGGGAGAGGGGGCAGGGCAAAGAAAATACCGTGCCTCGTGACCTTGAGCACTTTTTTTCGAAGGTGTGATAACGCGCGAACACGTGGACAAGTAGCGGCCAGCCACGGCTATCTCGGTAACTTGATCTTTCGGTCATAGAGGCACAGACGATTTTTCGCTCACAACCAACAGGGCCGACGCCGGCGGTGGGTATTCTGTGACAAGAGAGCTCTCAAACGCTATAGCGTTAAAACACACAAACACACTAAAACGTTACAAACGTTTGACGAGGCGGGTCGATGGCAGAAACTTCAGGGGGGCATTCGTCGCTTTTCGGCATGAAGCTTGATTTTTCCGGCATTCCAAGTTGCATTTTTCGGAAAGCGGCTGGTGTTTGAGGTGTGCAAACACTGCTGACATGGACTGTCTCGGACAGTTGTACTGAACCCACCTACACAAATTATGTCTGTCAGCGCCGCAAAAATCACACGCAGCACTGTCTGCCCATCCGATGCGGCAGGCAAAGGCGTTCGTGAAAGACACCCCAAGCCATATACTGCAGAGAATGGTTGTCTCAGAACTGGATAACCCAGATGGAATGAAAAGTCGTAGGTATGGGTCCAGACGGTAAAGACGGGTGTGTAGAAATCCGTACGTGTTTCACAGAGACCTGGTGACATTGTGCGCGAGCGTAATAATCCTTGCTGCTACGTCACTTCTTGACAGTGGAATGGAATCCATCAGTCCATCTTCGCGAGCGTTCTTTGCTGCATCGTCGGCATGCTCGTTATCGATGATTCTGCAGTGGCCTGGTAATCATTGAAAAGTTACATCATGTCCTTTCAGTAGTGCTTGCTATATATAGATAGTCACGCACAAATATATGTAATATTATCGTAATGCCCATCCGGAAAACATTCTGCTTCCACCACTGGTACCAAGTCGCCAGCCGTGTAACACAGCCTCGCCGTAGAAGCGTTACCTCTAGGATAGTGGCCGGCTGCTTTTCTAGCCCATAAAGATATATGACGGAGAGACCGCCGATGAACGAAAAATTTTTTCATATTCAGTAAAGCCGCGTGACCGAGATTGTCACAGTTATGGTGCGGAGGGAAGGGAGAGACAGCCAGGACGTAGCCCGGTCTTCTTTATATACGACTGCGCGTGGAAGGTATCGCACAAAAGATGCAGCTTCGCTTCGCGGCGCTTGCCTATTCGTTCAGGGGGGGTCGCATTGAAAGCGAACAAAGCGGGCCCCCGGCTGGCCGAGGGAGGCGCAGCCGGTGAGGGAAAAGTGCTCGCTGGGGTTGACATTGCACCCTCGGCAGCCCTCGCAGGGCTTTCTTGCAGGGGGTGATCCCGGTTCAGTCTTGACAATGGGAACACTGTGCCCGATAATAGGAATGGCAGGCCGAATGCGAGAAAGGAAAAACAGAACAAACACAACGGAAAATTTGATCCGTCTATTTCCGCTTGCTTGCTGCGAGAATGATAATGCTAAATATGAAGAAGTGCGGAGGATCGAATAGGCAGGCAAGAAATAAGAACGTGTTCTGGGCAAAGAGGGCTGCAAGCTTGCACTGGTCTGATTTATATTTATTGTTTTATTTCTTCTTCAATAGACTGTACCTGTGAAACCGACGGCCTCCGCCATCCATGAACCTAAAACAGCCATTGTGTGCTACGCTTTAAACGATTGTGCTCCTGAAATGGCAAGATGGGCTCTATACCACGCGCTTTCGTGTGTCCACCGTTTCTCAGATCATTTTAACAGTAACATCCCTTCTACTTTCTGGGATGAGATGCTAGTGGTATGGCGAAAAGATTCCCCCAGGAATGGTATGTGCTTGCAGGCGCCGTTTGTTGAACCAGCAACGCACTCGCGGAGACCAGAAAGGCATGGCAAACGTTTAATAGGCCGAGCAGAAAAGCAGAAAGAACCATGATTTTGTTTGTGTGTTTAGTTAGCACCTCATATTTTATCATGAATTTAGCACTATTTGCACTGTCAGGACTTAAACGATACTGTTGTTACGACATCATTATCAGTGTCGATAGAATTCTGTTCGCTATGCGACACAGCTTCATGGTGCAATATAATAATAGCGTCGTAAACGGCTGAAATCTTTAAAACGAATTGCCGGAGAAGTGTCAAATTTGACAATTCACTACGTGCAAGTTTACACTCATTAATACTGCGTTCCTCATATGTATATTTATTTAATAAGTATTTTTGACTGAATGTAGCCACTATATGTAAAAATTGTGCCGTCTGTTTTATTGTGTTAAAGGCAATTCTACCTGAAATGGAGCCTAGAAACGCCGGAGAAGCTGATAATGTCGTAGTCCTAAGAAATCGCGCCTCATTTTTTTTATCAACCCATTAAGGCGCTCGTATGATTGTATCGCGAAAGAAAGCAGTAGTGTTGCGTCACAAATTTGTATGATTTTTTTTTTTACGTCCTCTCACACTTGGTCATTTGGGTGCACGTTAAAGAACCCCAGGTGGTCAAAATTTCCGGAGCCCTCCACTACGGCGTCTCTCATAATCAAATGGTGGTTTTGGGACGTTAAACCCCACAAATCAATCAATCTCACACTTGGTCGCTAAGAGCGCCGACGTTTCTTGCGTATTGAATATTTCTCCTTCCATCCAAGTAACCAAGCGTGTTTGCTTTTTTATGGTATTTTAGTGGGAGGTGACTTCGTAATGTTACTTTTCTTCAAGTAAAAATGTTCTTCGAGGCTATAAACAGCAGATAAGAAGTGCGAGAAAGAGTTAGTTTCGATGTAGCCTTTCCCAGCAATACTAAAACGCCACGTGACGTACATCAAGGGGCTTTCCAACACTTTCTGAAGTGATCACGCATTGGCTTCGCTATAGCAGTTAATTGCGTCATTAATCAAATACCGCATGAATATTTAGAGTTTGTCGACTACGAGTGGGGTTACAGAGATTCGTACTAAACACATTCTCGTTTCGAGCGAGCGCCTACGGTGGTCATGTTACGGTTACGGTGCTCGGTCTGTCCCGATGGTTGAGGGTGCGATCCCCTCAGCAGTAATTGCATTTCGCGGGAAGCGAAGTGCTAGAGGCCTGTGTAATGTGTGACGTCAGTGCACGTTAAAGAACAATGGATGGTAGAAATGTCCGGAGCTTCTCTCATATTCATTTTACGTCTCCTCTGGTAATCATATCGTAGTGTTGGCGCGTTCAACTCCAGAAAGAAAAGGCTAACTAGCAGTGCTGGTTTAGCTTTATACGTATCATCGCTTCACCTTACCTTTACATTAAAACGACCAAATGAGAACACGAATACTGTTTGATACTGTGTGAAGATCTCTAATATAACAATCGCCATTAAGCCCTCCTCGAACTCCAGTGAAGGCAAATTGATGACCACGCTGTAATCAAGCTGCACACTGGACTTCCCAGATTCTAAGCTATGTTTAGGCAAGAACGCTAAAGAACTCGCATTTAAATGATAGGCTCTTTTTATAGAAGCAGAAATGCTATTCAAGTATCACTGGTGTTTTTTTTTCTTGTTTTTTTTTGGTGGGAGACGCACGCGCGCCCTCTCGGACGGACTGCTGATCACGGAGGCCAATAGAGACCGGAACTTCTTGGCTCGGGATTAGTTCGGAAGGCGTTGGGGGACAGCTCAGCGAAATACGGCGAGGCAATGGAAGCGTCGTAAAGTGCCGGTCTCGTCGGCCCATTTTTACGGCCGGCCGATGGGCTGCGGTCGACAAGGCGGGGCCCCACTTCCGTGGTCACGCTTTGCTCGACACGTTTCATTCTCACTGTCTTTCTTTCTTCGTCTCTTACTCCATCAGGCACATTTTTATCTTTCCTTTTTAACTCTGCAGCGGTTGTCTCTCCATGCTGGTTGTAGCTAAACCTGTGCAGTACAGAGTAAGGCTTCTGTAGAACGCTGAAGTTTTGTGGTTACGAAGTCCTTGGTTTTTGGTTCCTTGGAGATATGGTATTACATGAAAATACAAGATGGCCTCTGTAATGCACACAAAAGCGAACCTGCATCACAAACACTTGGAAACAGAGTTCTAAACAACGTCATTTCTGAAGCACTCCTGTAGAAAAAAAAAGACAATTTTATGGCGTTCGACCAATGAGTTTTCACTTCATTGGTAAGAGAAAATGTATATCTAGAGTCGTTTATTAGTTACGAGACAATCATATAGTTTGTATGGCTTAGATCTTTTTTTTTGCGATGGGCTTTTATGCTAATACTTCAGGTGCACTGCTCAAACAGAAAGGCAGGAACATAGGACAGGGCATGTCAAAAGCAGCACGTCGAAAGTTTTAGTTCGAATAAAGTAGTTTGCAAGAAAAATTTGATGTTGTACCTACATGTACATGTTTATACTTTAACACTCACAAACTATTTGACTATAAATCAATATAAATCAAAGCCGGTGAACTATAAATCAAAGCCGGTGAAAACCGTATAGCTAAAGATTCGCAGCCAATTTTGGTATACACCATTCACGTTGCCCTATTATTTTTTCGCCTTGCTGTTCACTGCCTAGAGCATGGGCTGCATTTTAGGAAACACCGAAGGAAGAGCGAAAGTATAACGACGAGAGGCTCAGGGCATAGAGCTGAGCAAAATTTAACAGCGTCGTGTCACAAACGGTGTTGAGAGAGTTCTTGCTGTGGTCGCCCGTAGTTGCCATGACAACACGCGGCGTGGTGTGAGAGGCAATAGTGGCCGGTAAGCATGCGCACACGTAGCGTTCACTGAGCAACATTCTTTCAGAATGCGAGCGATTGAAGCAAACTGTGTGCGAGAGAGCAGGCAAAGGGGAGGGGGGGGAAGGAGTGCGAATATGTCAGGATTAAAAAATAAATAAATAAATAATGAGCGATGCAACAGAACAGAGAGATAAAAAGAAAATGAAATGTAGACAGAAAGTATACAATAACTGTAAAAGTGCCAGTGAGAGCATCAATAAACTAAGAGAAAAATGTGACAAAAAGGCGCTAGGGTTTTGCAAATTTGATGTCAGAGGCGATTAGATGGCGCTGCTTTGGCCTTTGTTGTCGGAACACACGCGCGCGCCATATACCTCCTGGCGTGCTTTATTAGTTGGCGCTTCTCGCGTGCATGTGTAATGGCCGTTCGAGCGTGTTCGCTAATAGAATGCCTTCTGAGAACGTGAAAAAAAAAGAGTACAACGAGAAAAAAGAGTACAAACTGAAAGTGGGGTTTACGAAGTGTCGTTTTTTTTTTCTTTTAAACCTCAAGAACGTCAGGTAATGACGTCTTGCATTGTGGCGTGGCGCCGTTGTGACAGTTTTCGGGAGATGGAAAAGGTGACATGGGGTGAGCTGCTCATGGATACACGCTGGTCGTGAAGTAGCTATGAGTTCACGAGTTGAAATCTGGTCACCACGTTTTCTTCCTTTTGTAACGTACTGCCTTCAGCGTAACACGTTTTATTTATTATTTTTGCGATTTAAACTCGACACTCTCGTTACACTCGAATACCGATATAACTCACCGCATTACTGTATTGACTCCATTGTAACGTGACCATAATTGTAACGGGGGAATGCAGTGACTCAATGAAAAGTCACTGCTCGTGTGGCAATCGTAGTCGGATTACAATCGTGTAAATACGGTCATGTCATAAAGAGCAACCTGACCATGTGACCAAATCACTGCGTTAGGTGGCGTGTCACGTGGTGTGTTAATCCCCACGTGAGCGTAAAACGATGTTGGTAGTAATCTCGCACGCAAACAGCCGAAGAATTTATAGCAGTGAACTCGCGGAGGGATAATTTGCTGTACAGCACCATTTGTCTTTATGTTCAATTTATGTGTCTATAAATAAAACGGATTATAGGATGTTTCCTTTGCGTTTTGCTATGCAGCTCTGACCGACGAAGTTGGAGCCTCCTCGCATACGTACTGCATTGAAAATTAGCTCCAAACAGTTACTCACTGTTGCGACATAATTAGGTAATGTATTTATAACACGTATGAAATCGCATACGTGTAAAAGCATGTGACCCTCGTTTATTTGCACTTTTCTCACCAGATTTTCATAATTTCAGCACCACGATTTCTCCACGGACCTCCGTCCTTCCACCTAGGCATGAAACAGTGACCACGATGTGCTTGAAGTACAACGAAGTGCCTGAATTCAAGATGCAGTTCTAACGTGCCATTTCATCACATAATGTTTATGAAGTATTTGTTATTAAAATCCAACTGTATATGGCGGCATCTTCCTGAGACTAAAGTACAAGACGTAATAAATATTCATGCTAACATATATAATCTCTATATAATATGTCACATATATATGGCCGATATATGGTGAACACATATATGACACGTCTTCCTGTGTGTATGCCGGCACCAAAGCATTTATCTCAAGCTTCGTAAAGACGACTATGCCGGAAAGTGACAGTAAGAGTGTTTGGAAGGCAATGCTTACTAAATATGCATTTGCTACGGGGTTCTGAACTGCCCTACACGCTCGACTGCTAACCCACAGATCACGGGATTGAATCCCGGCCGACATGGTGGCCCCGTTTTCGAAGAAAGCGAAAATACTTGAGGCCCGTGGACTAAGAGTTAGGTCACGTTAAAGAACCTCAGGTGGCCGAAAATTTTGGAGCCCTTCACTGTGGCGTCCCTCATAACCATATCGTTGTTTGGGAAAGAAATCCAGTCAATATTTATTATTATATATATATATATATATATATATATATATATATATATATATATATATATATATATATATATATATGTATATATATATATATATATATATGTATATATATATATGCTTTTTGTATGCGCCGGCACCACAGCCCTGATCCGAGGCTTCGAAAACTAGACTGCGGAGTAAATTAGTAACAGGAGTCGTTAGAAGGCAATGTACCATGAAGAAGCATTCACTACGGAGTTCTTCTGACCGAACTTACTTTATGGACGCAGAAACAACCCTGCATACTGTTATTCTTATAAGCGTATAAACAATTAAAAACACCAGTAGTTAACATCAAAAACAAAGATGCATTGTTTAAATGAATCGTTTAATTATAACCATTTTCTTTGTTAGTAAAAGCCGGCACAATTTGTTCCATCAGCAGCCGTCGTAGCAGTTCTCTCGCAAGCCCGGCTTGCGCAAAGTGATAAGAAGGCGAGGCCCCAACGCGCACATTGAAGATTAACAATAAAAACAACGGGGCGACACAAATCGCAACAAGCGTGGTTGGTGCTTCCCGAGAAAAGGGGACTCCAGGGGAGCGTTTCCTGGCTGGAGGACATGTTCGGCTGGCTTCTAAAACATTCACGAGGAAAGGAGCTTGCGCTGTTGAGTCTCTGTCGACGCGCATTTGCGGAAGTGGCCCTACTGCAGCGGCCCTACCTGAAAGTCGAGCGCCAAAGATGGTGGCACTCCGGACGTCGCTGAGCGAGAGCGGAAGTGCGGGAGCGATACGGAAAATAATCTGCCCCGCGTGAGTGCATCTGAAAAGCACGAAAAAATAAACTGGGAAGGCAAGAACCATGCAGAAAAGGGTGTTTCTGCTTCACTGACGTATTGATGTTTTGTCGTGCAAGGGCCGAAGCTGGCCAAAGAGCACCATGCCAGTTTGTGTGGGAGTGTCAATGAACCAGTTTGTACTTCACTAACGTGAAACATGGTCAGGGTCGAAACATGCCGTGTTTTTAGAGGAATTTCTTGAATTAGGTAGTAGTGGGGCCAAGCCTGGGAACAGGAATGCAGGGAAGGCTGATTACCCTACACTAACGTCGTCAAAAACAACGTCGGAATGCCACTTCACCTATGGTATTCCTGCATGTTTTTCTTCTTGTACGTCTTCTTCCCTACATACCCGGTTTCAGTTCCATACGGCACGCATCGAACAGCGTTTCTCGTCCACTAACGTCGTAGGCTATTTGATGAGCAAATTGTTGCCTTCTTTTTTTTAGTGAATCAGTGGCAATTAGTGGTATTTACTCTATTTTCGGCTCATACCCGTTCATAAGAGACCGTGAACACACCGTAACGACAGGAGACGCCGACAAGCAGAGACCCTATAAGGTCTTGAGTAAGTAGTCAACGTCGCGCCGAACGGACAACCACACAGAGAAAGAAACTTGACTCTTTAATCAATATATGCACCAACTAGCCCAACAGTGAGTTCTACCCTATAACGTGCTTCGCACCCAAAAGTGTGGAATGTTGATAAAAGTTGACTCTCACTTTGCGATGATAGATTTATTTTTTCTTCGACGTAGCTGTGTGTGTAGTGGCAAATTACAATTAGGCGTAAATAATCAAACCAATAGACCATGAAGTCAATAAAAACACACGGAACATTATTTTTAGTGTTTAATGTAGTTAATGACAATTATTAAAGATTGAAAGGAACTAAGGTGAATGAGAAGACACCCTTTCCGCCAGTGGGATCTGGACCCACTACTTCAAATTATGCATGAGATGCTCTGTCCACTGAGCTACGGTAGAGGGTACTTCTGCGTCAACTTGATGTCGTAATGGCGTGCGCCTCGACTGTATGACCCCAGTGAGTGTTTCCAAAGCGGACTGAGTTTTTTTGTTGTTGTTGGTCATCAACACATTAAAGTAACTTTTTTTAAATCTCAAATCTAAATGAAATGGTAGTGTCGTTATGTTTAGAGATGACACAACATGATTATTTTCTGACGAGGATCGCGAAATGTCCGAGCCAAAGAAATTATGCTATCTCAGGCATCATGTGAAAGAACAGGTTGCCTCGCGTGCACTCTGTGAAGAACATCGAACTTGACTAAGGAAGCGGAATCGTAAGAGTGGTGTTGCCTGAGCGAGTTAGAGGTACACCTTCAAGAGGGTAGTGCTTAGTTGATTGATATGTGGGGTTCAACATCCCAAAACTACCATAAGAGACGCCGTAGTAGAAGGCTCCAGAAATTCCGACCATCTCTGGTTCTTTAATGTGCACCCAAATCTGAGCACACGGGCCTACAGCATTTTCGTCTCCATCGAAAACGCAGCCGCCAATGCCTGAATTCGATCTCGCGACCTGCGGGTCAGCAACCGACTACCTTAGCCACTAGACCACTGCGGCAGGGCAAGAGGGTAGTGCTTGTGAACATGGAGAGTGGGTGGACACACGAATACATGGAATGACTGAGAGTTGCTAATTGTTTAATTAATGCAACCACGATATGACTATGAGGGATGCCCTAGTGAAGGACTCTAGAATATTCGATCACCTGCGGTTCTTTAACGTGTGCCTTAAAGGGCCAATCAACAGGCTCCGAAACGCGCAGGAAAAGCTCGCGCATTTTTCCTGCGCGTAACCAACTTCCTTCCACGTGCAGTGGCGTCTACATGGCGATCGGCCACGTGACGCAGCACGCAGCTCAATGAGTGGTCTAAGTTAGGTCTTAACAAAGAGTAATGAGGTCTCTTCAATTTAGCTTGCACTGCCTGCACTAGTTCTAAAAAGTGTCATGCTGTCGGACGGTTCCATGAGTATGATATCAAGTATGACTTCAAGAGACTGTTTATACTGTGTAGAACACGTCGATTTAGCGGTTTATTATTCAATC
This sequence comes from Rhipicephalus annulatus, assembly GCA_013436015.1. Classification (NCBI taxonomy): domain Eukaryota; kingdom Metazoa; phylum Arthropoda; class Arachnida; order Ixodida; family Ixodidae; genus Rhipicephalus; species Rhipicephalus annulatus. The sequence goes on from WOVY01000861.1 coordinate 428,479, forward strand.
CTGTATTGTCGGCCTTCTATTTAAGTGCGTGCTGGGCCATAGAGCAAGAAAAAGCGATAAATGCCGGGGGTTCTTTGAGCAACAGAGCCACTTTTCGTCACACTATATCATTACAAGACATGCAAGCTCCCTTGAATACATATTTTAAAACAGTCTTTTTAGAGGCTTCCTACCGCATCAGCTTCATGCTTTCGTAAAGACGAAGTGAGCGCGCTGCTTGCGCCTCGAACTGAATCTTTATTATTACTTGAAAATTTCTACGATTCTTACTGCAGTTGACTGGATTTTCCACGGTGGATTTTTCTGCTCATATGAGACACACATGTAAAAAAATCGTCTTAATAGCTGCCGATCAGACACGGCTAAGATTACCCGTTGGTGGCACGAGCTTGACTCGACTGTTTGCACGCACGCCCTGAACAACACGCAGCATCGCCTGCTACAAGCTTGGGAGGAGGAAGGGGTGCATGTCATGCTGCGCCTCTCTGCATCTTTTGAGCAAGTGCAGGCCGGTGGAGAATTCGTGCAGCACTACCCTTGTACCGCGACAAAACGAGGAAGGCAGTGCAGAGCGCGTGCGCGGCACCCGTAAATCGAGGAGAAAGATGCTGCACCCGTTGAAGCTAGTTCCGCCGGTGCAGCCAAATCGAAGAGACCTACGAAGTCAACGCCACCGGTCACCGAGTTGACGTCACTGCGCGTCGAAGGCAGGTTGGGTAGGCGTCCGATTGATGTGTGAGCTTGCTTGGAGGATGTAAAATAGTCAGGAGCCTGTTCACTGGCCCGTTATTTTAAGCTCACGAGACTAAAGCATTTTCGCCTCCATTGAAAATACTGTCGTGGAGCACCGTCACCACAATGGACCAGCAAGGTGGGACTGAGAGTTGGTATATAGTTCTTCCATCTGACTGTCAGTGTGTCTTCCTGCTGGCCATGTTCACAAGTGCTGCCCTTTTCAGAAGCCATGTTAGTTGAAGCTGCACACCAGAAAGGGCGCCAGCCACACGATCGACTGCTAAGTGATGCTCCATACTGTACTGCTCACGGCCTGATCCCAACCTTTTCGTTCCCAACTGCCAAGACATATATAGCGCAGCTGTATTTCGCACTAAAGGCTTTAGAGAAAAGCAAATAGTAAAGGACAAATAAAGTACACCCATAACAACGCCAAAATCAGCGCGAGCTCCAGTTGCGGCTCCTTAGAGCTGTCGCCAAATGGGATTCTCCTGCCACTCAGAGCAACCTGTCCGGCACGCCATAAAAAGGCGCACCAGGTTGGACGAGCACTGTCAAATAAAAAAATGCAAAAAAATGCGAGAGTGACGAAAAAGCACGGAAGTCGTGAGGAGCCCACCATACAGGAGAAAGTGTGTAAGGGGGTGCAGAATAAAAGAAAAGTAAAATGTAAGATATACGAAAGCGCACGAATAAAGGTACCGACGGGAACGAATTTGCATTCTAGGTAAGTAAATTTTATTTCAAGTGCCCTTAGCTCCCCGCTCTTTTTTTGTCTGTGTGTGTGCTCACCCGGACTTTTCTGTTTGGCAGTTCTCCTGGTATGCAAAAAAGAAAATTGTCCACCGTCCCCACCAAGGTGTAATCAAGTTTGAAACGTGCATACTTGTTGAGCGAGTAAAGAAAAAGAACACAACAAAAGAAGATAACTAAGCCATAAATGTATTTTACACGAACCGTTTCCTGAGTGTAAAGAAATTCTGAATCTGTTCGAAAATTGTATACGCATGCCAAAAATGTTTAATTTTTGTTTCTATTCATGCATCAGCACATAAAGAGAGACATAAGCAAGAAAACCGTTCCCCGTTATAACATTTTTGTGATTCTTTGTCGTGCGCCAATCATAAAAGTGTTACAGTCAGGGTCAGAGAGCAATAGTATCTGTGATAGTTTACAGGCTCACACTTCGAACTATACACCGCCATTTTAAGCTATTAGTGTTCTTTGGCCGGAAGTTCTATAAACTTATATTATTAGTAAAAATCAAAGTCTTAATAATTTTAAATGCATTTTTAGGCACAGAAACAATATCAGAAATGTTTGTGCATGCTAAAAACTGTGCCGGCACGCCATATGAGCATTAGCATAAAAGAAGTGACTAGCCAGATAAAAATCTAGTATTTCATACATTCAATACTAACGACATGCAAGAAACTGCACAATGAAGTGGCTCATGTATCAAAACACACGACATAAAAACTCGCACATAACTTTGTTTTCATGCGATTCTTGCCGAACAAACAAAATTGTATGAATATAACATTGGGGGGGGGGGGAAGAGAGAGAGGAAAAAAACGTGAGCAAGAGTTTCACGTATTTAGTCACCTTTTCTTACGTGTTGAAGTGGAACGTGCAATTTTGTGAACCTGGTGCATCTTCCGGAGCAGCGCGAAAAGGCAGAACATTCTTGTGTGACAAGGCGTGAAACAATATTTGTAGCGTGTCTCAGTGCTAGTTTTTTGTTTCGGTGCTGTTCAACGTTTGGGAACGCGATGCACTTGGGGACGTGCCTTATCAGCTGAGGCCCAGAACCCCGCCCAAGTGTTGCTCGGCTAAGACGGAGAGCGTCTCTTGTTAAAAGCCATGTCTGCGGCGTAGCTTTCTCAGCAGGGACACTAGCTTGTGATTTAGTCATTTACATTTTGATGAACTATGTCTGATCGCGCAACTACCTCTTTATGGCTGCCATGATGGTAGTTACTTTTAAGAGTATGAACATAAACCACTGGTCAGTTCAAATGTTACCTTTGCAGTTCACTGGTATCTGTCGAAAGTTAAGACGCTTCATGAAAGAAGAAATATCGCGTGTGTTTATCTTTAGGTTAGAGCTCTTGAACAGAATGAATGTTCCTAATCGGCGTCCGGCATTTTATGGCCAGAAATCCTCAGTCGCAGCTAAGAAAGGTAAGAGTGAGTCGTTCAGCGAAGAAGTCTGGAGAAAATAGTGAAGAAAAAAGAAACGCGAAATGAAGTGACAAGAATAACCCTCTACCTCTGTAATTTTAGTCCCGAAATAATTTTTCCTTACAACAACACTAAGTGCTTCCGTGGAAAAGTGGCGTGTCACAAATTTTCTCATATCGAAACAAGGAAGTAAATATTTGTTAACCGCGCACGCACGGACATACACACAACACACACACACACACACACACACACACACCCAAAGAAAACAGCATTGAACGGGTAAGAGTGGTGCAAAAATAAAATGAAGAACCGCTCGGACGATGCACCCTGGTTGCAACGCCCATTTCAAGTTTACAGCTCCCCGAAGACGCCGCGGCTGCTTTCTCGAAACAAAGGGGAAAGCATGGTCTTCCATGCGTTGCTCTCGTGGGGATCTGTGAACGACGACACGGTGCTTTGGCGCGGCCGATCCTGGTCGTCACAACCACTGCAGCCTCTGTTTCCTTATTTCAGAATGCTCTTTTCACCAGACAAACTTCTCTCGGCTTCCGCTTCCTTTCCTCCACCTCCCTTTTCATTTCCTCGAGCAGTTTCCCGGCTATCTTGGAAAAACATTACGGCGGCTACAAATGCCGTCGCAAACCTCGGGCCGGACCACTCGGAGGAACCGGGATCTCAGCACCTCGCCAGCAGGGGGCAAACAGACAAGAGCAAGCGGTGTTAAGCAGCTCAAGATGGCGCCGCTGGTGTCGCTGGTGAAGGCCACTGCGGTTTGCTCTCGAGAAGAGCACCTCGATTCAGGAACCACGGGTCGAAGCTCGCCTTGTGCCAAAAGCTGCGAGCGAGAGACGCCTCGACGGTCGTCACACCCGCACTGGCTGGCTCCCATGTACTACGGGAAAAGCCAGCCGGCGAGACGTGCGCACGCGGTTTCGGTTCGCGAAGCGTGTAACGAGAAGCAAGTCTCGAAGATGGGCTCGGAAATACGAACAAAATGTAGCGTTGCGGCGTCCGGAAGCATGGCCATGACTCTGCAACATATATAGGACACGCCAGCCTTTGAGCGCCGCAGGGAGCGAGAGGGCAGCCATAAGACCGGCTAGAAGGAAACCGGAAGACAGCGTCTTCCCCCTATGCTGGCTCAAGGCAAGCGGAAGACCGAAAGATTACATAGAGAATGACGCCTCAGATGGGCAGTCTGCTGACCGGGGGGGTATCTTCCATGGTGAGCGAGTGGGGAACCTTTTTCCTTTTTCCTTTCCCGTCACTGAACGCGACTACGCGATGGGCTTTTCTGGACATCTCTTTTGCATTCTATTTTGCTACGAAAGCATGACCTGCCATGTATGTAATGATTGCAGCGTCGAATCATCTCAATTTTTTACCCTGCATTCACTGTGTGTGGTAAAGAGCACATAAAATTTACACATAAAAAGGACCGCGTCTTTTTCTGGTTTCATCATATCCGGCAGATTGTTGTCCCTTGGGGTGTTACGGATGCTGAGCGCACAGCAATAAACCGGAAATGAAGGCCAGTGCAGGCGGCCAATAACGAATGAACGGAAAGAAAGTACTCTTTTTATCTAGTTTTTCTTGTTTTGTTCGCAGTTCTCGTACCTTTTCAGTAGCGGATGTCCTTCCTAGAAGCACTTCCATATTTCCAAAATTTTGAATTTGGGAGCTTTCATCACTCATCCCAGTTTCGGGGGCAACACTACTGAATAGGTATCCTCAGCGTTTTCAGTGCACATCAATAAGGAAATAATTTTTCAGCACTGTCACCTGCGTACTATGGAAACTGCACTTCTTATATTTTGAAACTTCCTAAGCTGAAAGTACTGCCTTCAGCATTAGAAAGAAAAAACTTTTAATCGTATCGGCTTTTTTATTTTGATATATACTTGTCTTTGAGACATACCGTGGACGTATAGCGGGAAATTGAAAAAAATAAGTCTGAAATTCTCATAAACCAAGAAAATTTGATATTTGTTCGATGTCTGCCCTACTAATTTTTCTAAAGTCGTTTACATCTTAAGATAACTAATGTCATCGTTTATAAAACTTCAACAAATTAACTTAGTGGACTTAGGCCATTGCGTCAAATGACAGAACTAAGATCCTTCATGCGAAGCAGCCGTTGCAACGCGGAGATTTTGAAAACATGGCCTTTAAGAATAATTTGACGTGATGAAATTCATCCCGATTCAGTGGCGAAGCCAACACCGAAATGCGGAAGAGGGCGACTGCCACATTCGTCTGAGCCGTCCAGAATGGAAAAGCATGGCCGTATCGACCATCAAGCGACTTCACGTTGTGGTCGTGTGGGCTACGCTTACAATTGTAGCATGAATGACAAACATACGTTAACAAACGCCGCGAACTACACCTCTGTAATCATTATCCTGAACAGTGACGTCATACATGTAGTCTGTTGCACTTATCGGTGCTTCGGTTTCGGTTTCGTCGTCAGTTTTGGCTGAATTTGAAAAGAAGCCAATAATTACTACAGGTTGCGTTTTTATGTATCAAGGCGTCAAAGAATTCCTCGCCCGAAGAATTTTCAATCTCCCCTTTGACATAACCAACCGGCTGCACTAATTACACGTTGACTAATTTACCTTTTTGATTACTGTCTTAAATTATGTCTTTACCAGAACCAAAAACCAGAAGGCAAGGACCTGCCGAGTGGAGTCGAATCAGAAATCTCCTCATTCTCAGCACGCGGTGGTTTCTACTACGCCACAGAGCGTACGTTGACTGGTGTGCTAACGGCAAGCCATTTATATACACCATAAACCATTTGGCAGTCCTCACAGCTTCGTAACTTTAAGCCGTTTTCGTTAACAGGGGCGACATAGCGCGACGGGCAAGCGTTTGGGCGCGCTCCGAAATTCGTCGTCTCTTCAAAACGCTGTTCCCACGGAACGTGGTCTCTCCTGCGCGCGGTCTTATTAGACTCGTAATTCGGGAGAAGACTAATCTCACTTCGCACGCTGCCATGGCCGCGTTTACTTAAGGAGCACGCTGCTGACACATGACGCAGGAAGAATTATGACAGTTATTCGCGCTGGTCCTGTGTATCTTGTGCACTCATTTCGTGCGTCTTTCTTTCTATTCGAACAGTGAGCTTCAAGTATCGTGTTGTGACAGGTGTAGTCCACGCTCGTCCAGTGTATGCTAATTTCATGCGTGCTTTTCATTTAAGGTGTGCGCTGCAACTTTCGAACTGCTTGCCGTTTCATGCCTGACTTTGCAATTTGTTGCTTCCGATGAAACAGTGCATAATAAACGCTCAACTATCTCTGTAAAGACGCGTTTCCCTTTCGTGTCATACCGATTTCTATAGAAGGGGATCAGCCACGTTTTTTTAATTTATTTTGCCGCGTGTGAATGATGTGAAATTTCTCTAGTGCGTGAAAACGATGAAGAAGCAGCGCTCAAAGAAGCGCGTGTTTTTCATGAAACACAAAATTGAAACACAAAATATTGGCTAGCTAAACAAGTAGTATAAATGTGGCACAGAAAGGATAGGAATGAAGCACAATTTCAATGACGTTGCTACAGTCGCTGTGCTGCCAAGTACGAATGAAATCGTTCCAAGTTAAGCAGCGAGGTCTGCACGAGCAGCGTATGGCATGAGGAAGCAAAACAAAAAAAAAGGAAATGGTTTAGTAAACATTAAAAACACACTCTTTTGGAGTGGAAAAAATCATAACGACGTTGCCCTACGTGCCTGCAAGGCGAGCGAGTCATTCGCGATGCTGCGCTCCCTCGAGACCACATCGGCGCGCACGAACGTGCTCTCATGAAGCCGCTTTCATCTGAAATGCAACATTATAATCTCTTCGCTCCTCCGAGCTCTGCTATGCCGGCCGGCGTGGCATATGGTTACACTTTGCTACGGCTAGGCCTACTCCTCCTCGTTGAATGGGAGTAACTGTGCGCCAGCTTGGCCACACTTGCACGCGTGGAGAGTAGCGCTCGTCTTGAATATGGCTCTCTGGCTGCAGTGAACCAGCCAGTTCGGACTACATGTTCCTGGAGTCTTAGAAACCCTCTCTTTTTTAGGATACTCGTTTACTTATTCTGTTGCCTTCTGCTTACTCTCAGTAAATCTTCTTGGAATGCTCTTCGAATGCCCTTTCTTACGTTTAATGCTTCATATGCCGCTTTGCTGCTTTTTGCAGACCGTGTAAAAAGTTTGTCATGTTGTTTTTTTTTTTTGGCGCGAAAGCAGCAGTGGCAATGATGCGCCAGACACTAAGCGATTTTTAAGAGATGGTAATATGAAGAGTGTGAATAACAATATTTTGTTTACAATTTGCTTGAAATACATGTGTCCTCTAAAAGGTGGAAAACGTCTTTAATGCAGATAATTGCATTTTCTGATAGAATTAACATTGGGTGCAAAAGTGTTTTCGTTCAATATAATTCTTTAAAATATTTCCGTCTTCTGTTTTCGAAAACTGGACGTGTTATTATAACATGAATAATGGTCAAAGGTTCGTTGCAATGTTCGCATTCGGGCTTAGGATCTCCTCGCAGTAAACTGCTGTGAGTTAGGTGGGTGTGACCTATTCCCAGGCGACATAGTAAGACTTCGATGAAGCGCTTTTGGTGATTGCATTATTTCCATTCTTGTAAATTTGGCTTGACAGTTCTAAGTTTGTTATGCACTTCAGCTCGCCATTCTTCCCGCCACTTTGCCCTAAACGCTGTCTGACATCTGTTAAAATTATATCTGAATGGTATCTTTAGTTTTCCTACAATATGGCTGCCCGCCTATGCTGCTACCATGTCTGCAGGTTCGTTTCTTGGTATGCCAATGTGGCCTGGTACCCATACGAGCCGGATGTTTTCGCCATTTTTCTCAGCTATTTCCAGCATCCATAAAGTGTCCCCAAAAAGCGGTTTACTTTCAAACCTTGCATGCAGGGCTTTCAATGCGCTAATAGGAGAGTGATTTCTCGTGGTTTCTAGATAAAATCTCTTGAGCAATAAAAAGAGCATATACTTTCGCTATATAAACAAACGAGAACTGTGGCAGTCGGATACAAGATTCTAAGTTTTTTGATATAACAGCACTTCCTCTATATTCCTGTTTTTTAACCATCAGTGTAGTATTCAAAATATTTGCTATAGTTTTCTTCTACCTCTAGGAGAGCCTGCATGGTGTGCTCCCATGGGGTTTCGTTTTTCCTTAAGTGGGTCAGGGTAAACTCCGTGTATTGCGAAAAGTACAACCATGGAGGTAATCTTCCAGGTGTTTCAGCAATGCTGAGCGCTGGATTCGGTAGCTTATATTCTAGGCATATTTGTGCGGTCTATTGTTGTACTAATTCTGGTACTATTGTGAGAAACAGAAGTGCATAGAGAAATAAAGATGCACTGCTTTGCAGCCGAACAGCCGGGTACAATTTCTAAGCAAGGCGAGTTTTTTTTTCTTATTATTATTGCGATATCAATAATGTGGTCACTCGAGGCCAATTTTTACCATCGCCGTCATGTGCCTTAAAATTCAAATAGATGACAACACTCCACGCGTCAAGCACACGAAAGCTACTAGAGAGGTATAGTATACCGGGCTTACCGGGTTACCGGATGTACCGTGATACCGGAATCGAAGTACGCATGCGCAGATACGAACGTTACCCGTACCGCTTCCCGTACGCGCGGTATTTTTCAGATTTCACGTTACCGTGGTAGCGTAGGTGTACGTAGTGTACGTAAACATGGCGGCGCTCTCGGACGTCCGCTTCGAAGTGATTTTGGCGTAGTTGTTGAAAGGTTCACCTTGTTCGCAGGAAACGATTGTTCAAAGTGGCTTCGCTTGCCTTCAGTTAGCTTCGATGACCGAGTCTTACGAGTAAGTTGGCGTAATTTTTGAGATAGCTTCCCATTTCGAACGTGTCTAGGCCTAACCGCAAGATCGATGTAAACAAATCAGCAACATAATTTTTTCGCGTTTGGTGCGTGGTTCATATTTATTTGTTTTCATTATTAGTAAAATAAACTTGTAACAATGCTTCGCGCGGTGGCATAGGCAAACATTCTCGTTTTCGTTTCCTTTTCACTGTCTTTAACTTATCAACCATCCGATAGGTAACGCCACCGTCCCAGCTGGGGCAAGTAAACTACGTAAACGCTATCCCGCTAAACTATAAGACGCTGCCCACAACGAACGTTTGCTGCACGGTAACGCCATTCCCTTAACCTAAGCTATCACACTAACGCTAAACTATAACTGTCTATTGTCGCTCGCTGCTCAAGTAGAGATGAAACACGGTTATGAAGGCTATGAAGCGTAGAAATCTGAATGCGTCCTCCACAAATCTCATAAAGACCTCTAGCGCATGATAGCTCAGGTCGATTAAGAGACGTGACAACTACTACAGATTCTACAACACAGTGCGCTTCTCATCAGGTGTAAAGATCATGTGCCTTGAGACCCAGAGGAAAAAAAAATCTAGGTGTGAATAAAAGCAAAATAAAAAAAACTTGTAGCGCTGCCCTCAACACGAAAGTCGCAGTAAGCGAAGCTTGACGTTGCGCCATAAAATCGCGCAATGCTCCTCCAGGCCAAAACTAGGGACATCACCAATGTGCTTAACAACAGTACACTTCTGTTCCTACAGAAAACAACGATGGTCAGGCGTTCATTTCAAGGCAACAAATCGAAGTTGTAATCGATAGTTTTAAAGACGATAGTCTTTCCGTGGGGCCATCGGCACCAAAATTTTGGACTGTCTGTCTTTTTGTCTGTCTGTACAATTGTCTGTCTGTTCATTTGTCTGTTTGTCCGTGGTAACAATCTTCTTAACGGAACCAAACGATACCTCAAACGGCCAACCCCATCCGCAGCGCCCACCAATATGGTTCAGCTCTCCGCGTTCATGCTTGTGCGATTGTCAATTAAAAGGCAATTATTGCGCATATCTGAGGCGCCATAACAACATGTCAATATTCTGTATATGTGTCTCTTACAGGAAAAATCATACATAAGTAATTATAAGAACCGTAGCATTTATCACGTTGCGCTGACCAGACAGCGCTTGCACGAAAATGCAAGTGTTTCCAACGCTTTGCTAAGACGACATGGTGGTGACATCTACCTGTCGCCTTGCGTTTTACACCTTATGCCCTCCGAGATGGCCGCGCGCACTTTGTTTTCCAAAATAACTAACTGCCAGATAGCGCTCATGTGTCACGTGTTACGTGACTTGATGCGCTCGTTCGCCTCCTCCGCTGCACGCTCGAGACACCCTAAGGCAGCGCCTCCAGAATACCATTCACCAATTTTCTTGCGCAGAACATCAAATAAACGTTTTGTTCACTCTCTCCAGACGCAATACTAACGTCTTTTGACGACTTTTGCAGTGTAACATGCAGATACGTGGCCATTTATTGCTATTGTATTTTAGTGCATATATGTACTGACTCCTGCAGTATATTTCCATGCAAGATAGCAGTATCAGTAAGTAAAAACCAAATAAAGCGATTATTTAAATAAATAATAAAACACGAGGAGCGATAAGGCGTTTGAATAACTTATGCTTAATGTTCTACCACTGAATATTGAGAGCCCTTGTAATGTGTACTAACTGTCATTTTAAATAACTGTCTGAAAGCTTACTCAACGACATGTCTTTTATACTGCCTCTACATAAAGACCCCTCTATTACCATTCTCAAGGTTAGAAGACCAGTTTGTTGCTACACAGTAAATGGCTGACGTCGGTTAATTATAGACTAGACGCTGCTCCGGAGTTGCTAGAGACGAAGTACGCATTTTTTTTCTTTTTTTTGTCTTCTCGCCGGAGTCTTGGAGACGCGAGAACTCGAAGAACAAGAGCTCACGGCGGCGCTATCCCCGCAAGAGCGTGCATGCGATTACGAGAGGCGTCGTCATGGGGATTTGTCGATGATCTATCGCTCGCGCACCGGGCCAGCCCGCCGTAATGGCGCAGCGCAGAAAGCGCCGGGAGCGAGTTATTCAAGGTCGAGGCGACGAAAGCGGCCTCTATTTCTAAGTTTCTTTCACGCGTATATGTTTGTGCACGCGCCGCCGAGCATCAAAGATTAAGGCCCGTTGTCGTCGGCGTGATAGATTGATACGCGCGGATAACTCGTGCGCGGGAATGAACCATCAAGTCTTGAGCCTCGAGAAGATTAACACGACGCTGCACACTGCCCGGCACAGCGCACTGGAGCCGAGTTTCTTTTTTTAGACGTCCTCTTGGATTATATGCTTCAAAACACGCATTCCTTTTTCATATATACATATACGCGTAGAAGTGACTTGCAGGAATTTGAAATATTTTTCCGCTGAAGAAATCATTCCTCGCACGCAGGTATTAAAAATTATGAACACGCAGCTAGTGCGTTCGCAAATTCGCCTATGTGCTTCCTGACACTCACTCTTTTGTTAATTTTTTTTTCGTTTTATTGTTGAGCAAATTGTCTTTCAACAGACATCGCTGTACTGTTTCTCGCTGAAACAGTCATCATTTATGATTTTAACTGAAGCTAATGTATTTGAAGAAACGTTTTTCAGGCAACCTACGTTCGGAGAAAATTGTGCTTAACGATGCAAGAGTTTAATTTGACATTACCACGATAGAGCGGTGCGCAGATTTGAACTTCATATACCAAAGATAAACGGGAACACTAATTATGACGCGTGCAAGTGTGCCTTTTAGGGAGTGAGGTTATTCATCAACTTTTCCGTTGTTCTTCAAAGAAACATCTTTTTTGATATGCGAATGGGTACGGCGTCAGTCAAGTTGTTGCTGCATGTTTGAAGTGAACGACAGCCCGTAAAAATATGGAGGCAGAAAAAAAAAACAAGTGATAATACGAGCGCCGGTTCATCTGTCAGGTCGGCACTCGTTCTTTCTGCCTTTTTATTTTCATGCGCTGCCGTTCACTTCAAGATCATTTTTGATATCAACGATCTTCTAGAACCTTTTCTGGTCGGGACGAAAGATGGATGAAAATAATAAAAGACGCCGATCAAGTTTTTAGTACGGCTACCATAAGCCCACTTTGCGCTCGTGCAGCTCAGGTTTGATTTCAACGTATACCATGCAGACACACAAAATCAATTCACAGACACTGAATCAACAGGAAAAAACGCGTTTAATTGGTAGTAAGAGTTCACAAGAAGTGAAGTGCAGTTATTCGAGAATAAATAAGTGACGTAATAGTGGAAAAAAAATCGGCAGATCTCGCCTTACATACCATAGGAATCAATGATATGCGAAACATATACATCAAGATGTTCGCTATGCGGCACTTACACTGCAGGTGAATCGACGTTAGGTGAAGTAGTTGTGTACACATCGAGGGCTCACCAGGAAAGTCCACTACGCTGGCGTCTTCTGGTGACTGCACTGGAGAAGGTTTGGCATACGTCAGCCTTCACGTTGGAGCACAAACGTCAATGTTATCGAAAAAAAGTGCACTTCGCGCTGCGGCGAAGTCAATATGACACGCAACTTTCTTTAGGGTATCACTCGGGTGAAACAACGCTTGAATATAGCTTGATAAATCATAGAAATAATAATGTATTGTTTGTTTGACTGTTATAAAAGTGGAGTTAACATCGACGCTACAATTTACGTTGACTGGACTCAACATCACGCCTGTGTCATGGGTTAGCATATGGATTGCTTTTTGCTCATTGATGAAATCAGATAGTCAGCACTGCAATCACCTGTGAAGTCGCACCGACCTTGCGTCTACATTGTGTATTTTTCCAAAGCAGGTTCAAGGCCTGGAATGATTCTGCGGTAGAATACCTGATTTCCACGCAGAACACTTCAGTTGAATTCCTGAGGTCCTGATTTTTTTATTGTTACATTTATCGAGTGTACGCTGAAGGTGACAGCTTCTTTTAACGCTCCCACATTTAAGTTACTATGATCTGTCCTCGAAATTACGAGGTAGATATGAACTGTCAACCACCTGAGGCGCACGTACACGTACCCCACCCATGATGTATGGGTATATGCCCCACTTGGCGAGGAAAGAGCTTGACGATGCACATGGCAGGATTTTCACGTTATTGATGTCGTGACAACGCAGTCATATTCCTCAAGCTTTGTTAGTCTCTCATCCCAATTTTGTCTATATCGAGGTGATCCCCAGAGCGCCCAGACGTAGTCGGTTAGAGAGAGAGAAAGAAAACAAGAAGTGGAAGAGGTTAGCCAGAGGAGAGTCGGGATTGTTATCCCGCACCAGGGGTAAGAAAAGGGGTAATAAAAAAGTAACAGCCTTGCCGTGAAGACGAAGCAATGAACGCGAGAACAACGAATTGGAAGGTCACATAAAGAATGGCAAGCGGATGAAAACGTGCCCCGCGTTTCTCACACACAAATGACGCACGAAACGTACTCACAGGTACAAATGAGCGCGAATAGGCGTCTCAGTTGTTATTTCCCCATGTCTGAAAAGCACGCTTTTTTCGCAAACGGAGACTGTGCAGTGAGTGCATTGAATTTTGTGCACTCAATAACTACAACAGAGTTATTGCCGTTAAAGCCCAAAGCGTACGATTTTCCACAAGGCGAGAAAAGCGCGCGCACGCGTGAGCATCCTCAACCTCCCCCTCCCCCTGGCTCTCCGCGGGGCTAAGTACGCGTGGCAGATGTGAGAGCGCCGCTGCCGCATCGTGACAATCTGGCGACGCGCGCTCATTGCGCCATCTCGGTGGTAATGCGGAAAACACGATAATTAACCCGAGGTGGCCATCGCCAGCGGTAAGTGGTAGACAAATAGTTTTCCGTTTCGACGTGGTGGTGGGAGTGGTTAGAAGAAGAAGGCGCCTAATTTCTGCAGCCTGGTAGGAAGCACAACGTTGAAGGAGGTGCTCGTTCGTGACTGAGTGGCCAACGCTTCGCACTCACTATGACCTACTGTACTCCTGACATCCCCGAATAGCGGTGTTCCTATGAGAGCGCGTGCCTCCGCTCTCATTGAAGCACTCGCCGTTGGTGGCGCTACCTCTAACATGTTCGTCTGCCACTCTACGGCTGTTTGGAGGGTGCTGAAGTAAGAAATCTCGAATTCTGTGATCAACTACTATCATATATGCGACTATTCCTGCAAACTTAGAAGGCTGGTCAATTGAGCTATTCTGTGCGTTTAAGTATTTAGTGCACACGGGTGCAAACGTGCGAACCAGTACACTCACATAGTGTAGGAGAGCCCATGGGGTCTCGCGCCCATTTATTTGGAAAAAATAAATTGGAATGACTTCTAGTACATTAATTTTTTAATTATTTGCATTCATAGATGATAATTACGCAATATGAGTGCTCTGTTGGCCGAAATATCAGAATCAGAAAAATTCTTAGTTTCCAACAAAATTATTGGTGGTATGTCAGGCGAAAAGCTGCATCGTACATCTCGAATGTGCCTGAAAGCCCTCACATGGCAGCAGTAACATCAAAATTAGCATACATACATGTTTTCAGTATATATTCAGGAAATAATCCACGCTTTTTAAGATAATGGAAAAAAGGAACATAATAAATAACATTTACAAACATGATATTTATAAAAGTACAAATTTAATGCATTTGGAAAGAGGAAATGTTTTAGTGTATTGCTATACATAAAACAGTGGTAGTTAAAACATAAAGAAAATGAGTAGTATAACCATGACTGTGATGCGCATTGGTATAATACAATGTTTATCGAAACACTGAGGGAGAAAGAACATTAAAAAGGAAATGAATGCTAAAGTGTAAAAACTGTTTTTTTTTTCGAGAATACTTGCAAAAGTATTCTCGAATTTGTTCGTGCGTCAAAATATTTGGAATAAATATTTACCTTTCTAATTTATTTAGTATCAGAGGTAGGCTATGCCTCAGTGATTGCATAAGGTAATTTGTACGGCTGTACGGTACAGCCCACATGTCGTGGCTACGAGTGCGCGGGTCACTATTTTGACCACAAATGAAAAGATAAGACCACAAACGCTGAAGCTGACGTCAGCGAACATGTGCTGACTAGCGCTATAGCGCTCGTAGGTTACACCCCTAGCGGTAGAAGGTACAAACTAGATGTGGGCGCTGGAGAGGTGATATTTGGGCAGGTCAGGAGTACAGTAGGTCGTGGCTCTCACAACCAAAAGGTCAGACGTTCGATTTTGCCCACCGGAGTCTTTTTCTAGATTATTTTTTCTTGTATTTTCATATATTTATAGATACATATACATATACGGTTTGTGACGGCGACGTCGGTGGTAAAATCCAGCCGAGAGTGTCCAGAAAGACAGAAGGAGAGGACTGCACACACAAAAGCGTGAACGTCAGTCACAGAGGTCGTTGCTTTTACCTGAATTCAGCCTTATGACATGCGACTGGGAAATGGCGGTTTTTTAAAGGGCCTTAGGAGAGCCGGTCGATAGATGCATAGAGAGAAACACTCAAAGTGCCTGCAGTGCGCTAAGAAATGCTTCGCATTTAGAAGTGCTGGAGTCCCTCGAATCGCATGTTGTCCCCACTCTGTCGTGGCAGTGGTAGGACAGTCAAACTGCGCCACGTAAGTGTAGCGGAACGCCGTCTTCGCCGCTGTGATAACCGTGACTTTAGTGTAAATATATTATCGCCGGAAGAAATGGGCTAGGGATGTCAATATACATTGTCACAAAATCATCGCCAGGCAAGCGAAGCCGCTGGAGTGGAGGAACTGGATAATGTTCCATACCCTGGCAATTGGGGCACAGACGCGTACTCAATACTGCATACTAGAATTAAAGTGTGTCTGCAGAAAGCTAGATGCGATAAGACGTTGCATCACATCTAGAGCCGCGTGCGCAAGGTTGTGCAAGATGTTAAAGAACTGCTGACGCAGGCCTCGTGGCACGAAGGGTCACTGAACTTTGATAGGAATGATAGGGTGTACTCTGAACATAAATATGCATAAACGCTTTTCTTTCCCGTTTAGTGCGCTGTGAAATGTATGGAAACAAATGCAACAACGGGGCCGAAAGTACGAGCGCACTTAAAACAGAGAGAACAGAGGCGTGGATAAAAAAAAAAATGTTTCACGAGGTAACACTCGGCACAAAGCATCCTATAGTCTGGGGGCTATACCATATATAGGCTGCCACCATTATGCGTGAGCATTCCACAAACGTGTTTTTTCTTTTAACTCTTTGCTCCGCTCGGAATCAATGCCTTTATGCATCTCCGTCTGTGCTAGTCTTCCTGGCATGGCGTGCCACGGTGCGCTTCCATGCCGCTTGGAATCGATCGAGCTCAAGGGTGCGTGGCCATTCAACTCGGCGGCTACGAAGCCGCCGCGTGTTTGTCTTATACATAAAAACACTCTATTGCTGTATTCATTTTTTCGCGCCTCTTGTTTCATAAGCATTAAAAATAGTCCCACAGACCACAGTATTCCATCATGAAACTTCGCCGGCTTACATCTTTAGGTCGCGCTCCATTAGCAACGAATATTTTCTATAAGTTCCATGTTTTTGTAAAGTGCACAACTTCGTCGGGAACTTGTGGGTCTAAATCAAGAAATAGTGCGAATGTAGAGCTGTATTTGATCGTTACGATCTCGCCGTAATTAATCGCAGATTAAATACGGTCCTAAGCAATGCGGATGCGACAGAAAAAATGAAGACGCTCAATACAATGACGTTGCTCTTGTGTTTCGGCTCATATAAGATTGTGCACTTCTTTTCTTGAACAATAACTCATATCTAAGCTTTGTTGTTACTTGTTCCATTTTATTTTCAATTTAAGGAGAAAAATATGCGGCCTTATTTACATTATAAGATGGAGGAGGGATATTCTAATGATTGCATGAGTATCCAGCCTCGCGAGATATGCGAGAAATTGCCCCGCCCAGTTTTTGTCCTCTCTTGTTGTGTTGAAAACAATTTCGTTTTTCTATAAAGCGAAGCCCAGGCAGCGAACAAGAAGGGATGTGCAGCGCGATGCAGCAATTATCATGTCGGTGGTTCTATAGTTACCATGCATAAGGCTCCATGGAGGATCCGAACACAACCACACGAAACCCTTATATTAATGTCGCTGATCACTAATCACATGCGAACACCATAGCGTTTATATCTTCAGGAATAGACGTGACGCATCTCTTTAAAATGACCACTGTCAACGCGGAAACCTTATATTATCCATACACAAAAAAATTGGGGGTCCTTGAGCTTCGCCTTTAAGAGTTGAACGCGATAGCGAAATGCGGCCCCCTAGTGCGCCCTTAAACCACTAAGTGCATACTTGTTAATATGTTTTGTTACACACACACACACACGCACACACGCACACACACACACACACACACACACACACACACACACACACACACGCGCGCGCGCGCGCGCGCGCGCGCACAAACGCGCAAAAGTGCGAGGTATCTTAAATGGTACAGGTTTTCGACCTATTTACCAGCGCCTTTGTAACAACCTCATGAAACTTCATGCCTCGTCAGTTGTGGGACAATACTCGACATGATTGTCCCACAGGCCTTCATTGATGAGCAAGGCTGTGCAGTGTGGCTATTTCCCTCTGCTAGAACGGCGCTCTGCTGTAGTCGAGACGCGTTTTTCGCAATGTTTCACAGATGGTACACAGACACACAGACACCCACGCGCGCGCGTAAATGGTACATACAGGTTTTTGATGTAGAGCAAGAGTCGCATAACCTCCAAGATACGCGCTGCGCGCTCGCCATCTGGGGGGGCATAAAGAGTCTCACAATGACTCACAGATGGCAGCACATTATCTAGCGTTTGCTTTTTGCTTGATCAATGCCTCTGGAAAGGCATGATATGTTTTTCGCTAGATTGACATAGTTGTCCATTTTTAGAGCTGTTTGAAAGTTCCTGTGCGTTTTTATTGGCGATGGCTGCACTATCCCGGCCTTTTTAGACGTAGTTAGATGGCCTCTCAAATGCGCCTACAAATCGCCGAATGGGCTCGTTTTCGTCGTGACATCTGTCAAACAAAATGCGTCAAGGAGACTCCTTCCACTAAATGGCATTTATGTAGCGTTTTTTCCAGAAGTAGCTGCAGGTAATATTGTGGCTTTGTGGTAGGCCACCTGCTTGCCACGTGAACGGCCCGGGTTAGATCTTTAACGGGACCGAAAATTTTATTCTGTATTTTATTTGCTTCTTTCTCGACTTTTCACACGCGGATGATTTTCGCTCACAAATAACGGTGCCGACGCCGAGGGCGAAATTTCTGCGACACGAGCTCTCTAACAATATCGCGTTAAAACGAAGTAGGGGGAGGGTGTCCATATCGATAGGGTACAAAGACGCAGAGCATTTCACTGAATCCTGGTTGCCACAAGTAAGCACTTTATATAGAAACACTAATTTTACGAGAATTAGAACAGCTAGACATATTTGAAGAAATGCTTAAATTGTTTGCTACCTCCCATTGTGCCCCGCCGCGGTGGTCTAGTGGCTAAGGCACTCGGCTGCTGACCCGCAGGGCGTGGGTTCAAATCCCGGCTGCGGCGGCTGCTTTCCGATGGAGGCGGAAATGTTGTAGGCCCGTGTGCTCAGATTTGGGTGCACGTTAGAGAACCCCAGGTGGTCTAAATTTCCGGAGCCCTCCACTACGGCGTCTCTCATAATCATATAGTGGTTTTGGGACGTTAAACCCCACATATCTATCTACCTCCCATTGTGCTTCTGTCATATCAGACGAATTCAAGATCCCTAGTTGAAACCGTTATACGATATCAATAGTTTTAAACTGCTTCTGGCAAAGTAGGGCCACAATGACGGCATGGGAATGTGAGAGCCGGTAAGCCAAACATTCTGGCAGATACTATAGTTCATCTTCTAGCAAATATCGCTGCCATAATCTGGCCACCTGAATTACGTAAGCTTCGCCTGCAACAGCAGAAAGTATCGCAATCACCGTGACTATCCGTAAAATACAGGCTCATTCTGCACAACTTGCCGGGATGCTGATCGACAAACTCACCGCGTGAATAATTACACAGTGGCCTTCCAGTAGATAAGTTTACACTGCATTATTTGGCACTGATTTCATATTTATTGAGCAAGTGATTGAACGTGAAATTATAGTGCTCCTCATCTCACGTTAGATGGGGAGCACTCTGAACTTCAAAGATGTATTACCGGAACTCCAAGTAAGCAATCCGTAATCTGTTCAGGGTAGTCCAAAGAACTTCATATGAAGCCTGTGTGGTCCATGCAACTCGCGTAAGCCCGACTCCTCCCATATTCCGCCTTTGCTATTACACTCTGGTCGTTGCGCTTCCCCGCTCAGCGCTTCTTGCAGATATAACTAGCACAGAATGTTTATGTCAGGAATGCCCGCACTTCTGTATATATATATAAACGAAAGGTTCACAGAATGCTGAAATAGTGCTTTTGCGCAACTGCTTTCCCCGGTGGTTCTCCGACAGTCACGAAGAGATTGCAACGCCTGCTGAAAGCCTTTTTGCGGTATAAATGGCTGATCAGCACTTCAAAAAAGGGGTAAAAGTCAGAGCAAGGTGAAAGCTTGGGGTGAAAACTTCGTAAAGATGGTGTTTGTGTTCTGTAGGCGACGTTCGACAAGTGGGCGTGTCTTCTTCAAGGTGGCAACGACTTTCGTGTAGTTTCCGCCTTGAAAGAGGCAACTTCGCATGTCAAAACATTGGTTACAGCAGACACACGCTTTTTACCAAACTTGATTAGCGTTTATGATACGACGCATGAGAGGCTCAGATAGAACTATTCCCACATAATTAGACCAGACTAACCCCACCTGCTGTAACATTACCATCAATACTGCCAGCTACAGAAATCAATGACTTTTACATAATAATTAGAATGAGCTGCAACGGAGCAGTTTAGCACAATTACGATAGCTCTATTGACATTTATAGAGAGCGAAAATTTAAGTATAAAAGACAGTACTGGCAGCGTACATTTCAGTCAATATGGCCATGACCTCTTCTTTAGTATCAAGCATTCAACAGCACGTACTGAGAAGACATGATGTACAACGTCCATTTTTATAACCTGAACGCGCGAGCATCGACCACTGAGCCAATAAGTGCTGACTCACGGCGTACCGGTGTTTGGTTCCCGGAACAGACTTGGCACAAGCCAGCAACATAAAATTGTTCATCAGGCACATACACCATTCTCGAACACTTGGGCGCAGTGCTTCGTTATACGGCGCCTATCGACTGGGTGGTCGACGCTAGTCCGTACAGAATAAAAAAAATCGGCGGCTGTAAATAGATTACGCCTAACAGCAGTAATATTATCAGGATTATAAATATGCGCAGTGTACGCTTTAAATTTTGTTCTCATTGGTCTAATTTTTTATTCGTTCCATGTTCCCTCATCAATAAGCACAAATATGCGTGGGTATGCAAGGTTCCAAACGTGTTCATTTGATAGAGAGCATGTGTCTGTGCATGCGACATGCCTCTATTTCAGGCCGGTGAAACACAGTGAAGCTGCCATCAGTAGCGTGAAGAACTGGGATGTAAGCGGCTTCCTTTTCACCGATCGATGCTCCCCGCTGCAACACGTCAGCGCATATCACGCCCGCTCGTCCGCGCTTTTCCGTGGTCGCGGAATGCATCTCGTAATGCGGCTCTGCCACGTCTACCACGGCAATCGAGCGCGGCTCGGTCCCCACCGAAGCAGCCGCGATACACATTGGAAACGTGACCCAATTACGGTCCGAACACGAAGTCGCCCACCCTCACTCGCGGGGCGTCGACGAAAAAGACGAAGAACAGTTCGCTGCGGACCTACGGGACAGGTCTCCGAAGCGCTGCGCGCGATTGCATTGGCTGGGCCGACACAGAGGCGAATGATAATTGACGCACGTGGTTCCAATTAATGGCTCGCTCCTCCACCCGGACAGACCATTCGATTCGTGGGGCACCGATGCGCTTTCGGCTCGTGACGGGTCGCACCATGTGCTGATTAGCTGTACATTTTTATCTGATGTCACCGGTTTTTCACTGCCTTATTGAGTCGCTTAGCTTTGTTGTGCGAAAAAGCTAGTGAGCTAGAGTACGCCATGAAGGGTGGAGATTGACGGCAAAATATTGAGGGTGGGAGGTTTCGCTTGTGGTAGTAAAAATAGGCTGCGCCATGATTGCCTAATGGTGATTTTTCCGATTTGACTGGGCGTTTTCTTTCTTCTTTTTCTTTATCTTTCTTTCTTTGCTTCTTTCTTTCTCGCTTTTCTTCTTTCTTTCTTTCTTTCTTTCTTTCTTTCTTAGATCAAAGCGGTAGCACTGAGTACCACCCCCTCCTTTTCTTTCTAGCCCCACTAGCTGCGCAATGAAAATTTCACATGATGGGCGTGAAGGAAAGCTGTCGGTGCTTGCGTGCGCACTGGTCTGACGAACAACTATAGTGTACCTAAGCTTGTTAACTTGTTATGTAACACTGTGCTAGCGGGTCAGTTAACCAGCTTGCAGACTGAAGTATAAGTACCAAGGTGTGGCTTCCCCACGCGTTATGCCATCAGGCCTCGTTTACGCTCCCCATTTAGCTTAGTGAGTGGGCGAAAATGGGTGTTAATTAGTTAGTTAGTTAGTTAGTTAGTTAGTTAGTTAGGTAGGTAGGTAGGTAGGTAGGTAGGGTAGGTAGGTAGGTAGGTAGGTAGGTAGGTAGGTAGGTAGGTAGGTAGGTAGGTAGCTAGGTAGGTAGGTAGGTAGGTAGCTAGGTAGGTAGGTAGGTAGGTAGGTAGGTAGGTAGGTAGGTAGGTAGGTAGGTAGGTAGGTAGGTAGGTAGGTAGGTAGGTAGGTAGGTAGGTAGGTAGGTAGGTAGGTAGGTAGGTAGGTAGGTAGGTAGGTAGAGCACTCACTCACTCACTCGCTAACTCACTCACTAACTCACTCCTCGTATGATTGCGAAATGAGATTGTTGTTTCCGGCAAGCCAACCTAGCCATGCAGTCTGCGGGTTGAGCTACATTCAAGCGTCGCCTACCGAACCCGGTAGGCTGAGCTGAACAACAACTTGTAGTAAATGATTGCACCGTATCGCCACTACTTCGGCCCACGCCTTTCACTATACACAGCCCGACCTGTATAACGACGTAACTTCAGGAGAAGACGAAGCCACCACTCCAAAATATTCTGTGCCTTCGAGGGAGCAAAATTCACTGACTTTTCTTGGCTGTTTTGTAAACATCGCGTTGTGAAAATGTTGAAATCGTTTTTTCCTTATGGAGTGAAGCTTCATTTCATTCATATGTAGGGTTTAACATCCCAAAACCACCATATAATAATGAGAGACGCCGTGGAGAGCAGCCGCTGCAGCCGGGATTCAATCCCGCGACCTGCGGATCAGCAGCTGAGTACCTTAGTCACTAGATGACTGCGGCGGGGCCACGAGGTGAAGCAAACATATGGTGTAGCTAACAGCATTTTTTTATTATGGACGCGAAAACAGCGCGTACTGACTAGGACGGACCGAGGAAACAAAGACACAGGCGTTAACCGCGTCCTCGTCAGTATATACGCGCTTTTTTCGCCTCAATACGAACAAGCAACTCGCTCGAAATGTGTTTTTTGTTATGGACTTCCGCAATCAAACACTGGGATGGACGTATTACAGAGCGATACCATATAAAAGAAAACAACTATTGTCAAGCGGAATTCTTCTCAGATCGGCATTGCGGTGCGAATGAAACTTCTTTTCTGGTGACGTTCGTTGCACGGCTGTCGCGGATCGTTCGCTGCTTTTCCTTGCTGCCCCGGTTCGTCAAGTCCCAATCGAGGCATTTTGACCGGGCTGTGATTGGATGGTGGCCGTAGAAAGACGTGACGTCGGCCCGATTCGCGTGGCTGCAAGCAAAGATGCTGAGCTAAGCAACACCTTCCGTTCTGCCTGTTGCGTCTCTAATGAAGAACAAGGGAAGAGAGCAACCCAAGCTGGCAGAAACCGCTGCAGCTTCCGATCTCATCTCACTATTTGGCATGTGTGCTATTTGTTTTTGCTTCCTTGTTGGCCCACAACAACAGAGTTCCGGAATTTTGTTTTACTTATTTGCGTTTATTGTGCTGTGAAGCCGTATATGTTGGTGTCTCCTAATGCCGCAAGGAAAGCAGTGACGCTTATCTTAATCGGTGAATGAATATGTCCAAATTAAGTTACAGTCATCATCATCATCATCAGCCTGACTACGTCCACTGCAGGACAAAGGCCTCTCCCATGTTCCGCCAGTTAACCCGGTCCTGTGCTTGCTGCTGCCAATTTATACCCGCAAACTTCTTAATCTCATCTGCCCTCCTAACCTTCTGTCTCCCCCTAACCCGCTTCCCTTCTCTGGGAATCCAGTCAGTTACCCTTAATGACCAGCGGTTATCCTGTCTACGCGCTACATGCCCTGCCCATGTCCATTTCTTCTTCTTGATTTCAGCTATGATATCCTTAACCCCCGTTTGTTCCCTAATCCACTCTGCTCTCTTCTTGTCTCTTAAGGTTACACCTACCATTTTTCTTTCCATTGCTCGCTGCGTCGTCCTCAATTTAAGCTGAACCCTCTTTGTAAGTCTCCAGGTTTCTGCTCCGTAGCTAAGTACCGGCAAGATACAGCTGTTATATACCTTCCTCTTGAGGGATAGTGGCAGTCTACCTGTCATAATTTGAGAGTGCTTGCCGAATGTGCTCCACCCCATTCTTATTCTTCTAGTTACTTCAATCTCGTGGTTCGGCTCTGCGGTTATTACCTGCCCTAAGTAGACATAGTCTTTTACAACTTCAAGTGCACTATTACCTATCTCGAAGCGCTGCTCCTTGCCGAGGTTGTTGTACATTACTTTCGTTTTCTGCAGATTAATTTTAAGACCCACCTTTCTGCTCTCCTTGTCTAACTCCGTAATCATTAGTTGCAATTCGTCCCCCGAGTTACTCAGCAATGCAATGTCATCGGCGAAGCGCAGGTTACTAAGGTATTCTCCATTGACTCTTATCCCTAACTGTTCCCATTCTAGGCTTCTGAAAACCTCCTGTAAGCACGCGGTAAATAGCATTGGGGAAATTGTGTCCCCCTGCCTTACACCCTTCTTGATTGGTATTCTGTTGCTTTCTTTATGAAGCACTATGGTAGCAGTTGATCCCCTGTAGATTTCTTCCAGAATGTTTATATATACTTCATCTACGCCCTGATTCCGCAGCGTTTGCATGACGGCTGATATTTCTACTGAATCAAACGCCTTCTCGTAATCTATGAAGGCTATGTATAGTGGTTGGTTATACTCTGAGCATTTCTCTATTACCTGATTGATAGTATGAATGTGGTCGATTGTTGAGTAGCCTGTTCGAAATCCTGCTTGTTCCTTTGGTTGATTGAATTCTAATGTTTTCTTTACTCTGTTAGCAATTACCTTTGTAAATAGCTTGTATACTACAGAGAGCAAGCTGATCGGCCTGTAATTTTTCAAGTCCTTGTCATCTCCTTTCTTATGTATTAAGATGATGTTAGCGTTCTTCCAAGACTCTGGTACTCTTCCCGTCAGGAGACACCTCGTAAACAGGGTGGCTAGTTTTTCTAACACAATCTGTCCTCCATCTTTCAGCAGATCTGATGTTACCTGATCCTCACCAGGAGCTTTGCCCCTTTGCATGCTCTCCAAAGCTTTTCTGACTTCTTCTATCATTACTGGTGGGGTGTAATCTGGGTTACTGCTAGTTCTTATAGTATTAAGGTCGTGGTTGTCTCGGCTACTGTACAGATCTCTGTAAAACTCCTCCGCTATTTTAACTATCCTATCCATATTGGTAGTTATTTTGCCTTCTTTGTCCCTTAGTGCATACATCCGACTAAGTTACAGTATGACAGCTTAAATGTTAGGTACATCGTACGTCTGATTAATACCTAGGAGAAGAAACAGTTCCCGTGGGTTTTTTAAAAGAAATTAGTGATAGACAAGAGCTAGCAATAGCAATATCCTTGTGTGTCATTGAAAAAGAAATATTGTTCATTCGACTAAGCACCTACCAACCAGCATTGGTCAGTACGCTGCTGAGATGTTATCGAGCACTATTAATTAAGATTTGTGCACATGTAATTCCTGGTGGTCAGTGATAATAATGTCAACACTATACCTCTAAAGAAAAACCTACCTTAGTCCATGTTGCGTGGTACGTGCTACATTCTCAATACTGCCTAATTGGCAGGCTGACAGTGAGAATTTCATGAAAGCATGCAGCGCAAATTCTACATTTTTAATTGTGTTAGTATTCCCAACATGGATTCAACAAGAGTTACACGAAATTTCGCGAGCGAGTTTCCTTCATGAAGTCCATAAGAGGGACCTATAATTCGGACCGTATAAATTTGCATGATTGACAGCCGCACCCAAAAACACATAAAAAGTATTAATATCTGGGTGAATTACTAACATGGGAGCGTTACAACACGCACTTACACACATAAGACCGTACAGGCAGAAGTGGCGTCCTTTATTGTTCGATGTTTCAGCTGGTTCTGTGTGACGTAATGTTCAAACCAACTAGCACCAAAAACATATTTTAAACGTGAATATATATTGTTAAAATGTATGAAAATGAGAAGGACAGTGACTTAAGTGAACATGCGCTGAAACGTCATGGTTTTTCTGGCTTCAGTTGTGAAGACTCGAATGTAGTCCTATTCTGGCTACCTCACCCCGTAAGTGTGGTATTTCAAAGTTGCATCCAGAATACGCTACCTCTATTTAACTAGATAGTCATCATCACTTATCATGACATGTTGTTGTCTACCTCGTCAATGCCTTGCTTTGTATCCTCGGTTGTAGACGAACCAAGCAGCATGCTCCGTAGCTGAGTAAGCAAGAAATTATCGCGAAGCTATTGCAAGCCAGCCTGCACCAATGGCGACCGCGGATGTGTTGCAGTGTAAGCAGTATGAAGACTCGTGTTCTTATCAAAGGCAGTTTTTGTTACCGAACTGTGTCGACGGTTTCTCTTTTTTTCTTCTGCGTTGCTTACTGCGCTGCTTAGATTCTGCGAGAATCGTAAGCCTCACGGGAAGATCACGCAGCTGCTCCTCTATCAGTTCTCCTCGCTTGCCTGCGCCCAAAACGCAGACGCGGAGAGTGGAGATATACATTTAGCCGTCTTCTGGCTGTTGTTTGTTTGTTTATTTCTTTCATAGAGTATATGTGGTTTCCTGTAGATATCGAAAAAAAAAGAAGCGATACAATCGCACTTTAGTTTACTACTCCTCCGTGTTGTTATTTTTGTAACACCATGGAATAACTGCAAGAAGTCGAGGCTTCTTCTTTTTATTTTTTGCACCCACAAAGGGTGTCTTCCTTTTCTTTCCCCTCTTTCTAGCTCGCTTGGTGCATTCACTCCTGGAAACGTAATTTATTTCGGTGTTGCTCCATAACATCGAACCTCTTTGCGCGTGCGTATACAGGCTTGCGTACACGTGAAGAAGAAAAAAATGAGCGCCACTTGTCTTTGTGCACTGAAAATATCGTCCTTTTTTATTGCAATACTGCAGCGTGTCATATATTTACGTGCTTCTCAGATTTATACAAAAAAAAAGCCGCCAAAGAATTGCGCATATTTCGTTGCTTTGCCCGTGAGTTTGCCACGAGAACGTTCACCGCGTGAAATTTATTTTACAGTCTGCCACGTGGCTTACTCACACTGGCAGGCGTGGATTGCAAGGCGTAGTTTTATTTTTCATCACAAAATCTCTCCATATTCGCCACCAGAACATATTGCTCATCGTGGTAGTCTAGTGGCTAAGGTACTCGGCTGCTGGCCCACAGGTCGCGGGATCGAGTTCCGGCTGCAGCGGCCGCTTGTTTAATGAAGGCTAAAACGTAGTAGATCCGTGTGCTCAGATTTGGGTGCACGTTAAAGAACCATGGTGCCTTCCAAACAAACTGCAAACAGAATTCAACAGCAGTTCGCTTGACGATGCGCCAGCGATAGGGAGACGCTACCAAGGACATACTACAAAGAACGCAGGGCACAATTCAACAGAACGAGCATAAGCTGGCCCCTTTCGTCGCATTACATCAACAACAGCGCCGCTTCTATCTTCGCTAGCACTTTTCATTAAACCACTCTTGTCCTACACTCGCACTAGCTTCTCCGCCATGCAGCCACGCACTGAGCGACGACTGACAATTTTCGCACTCTGTGTGCAATAATCTCGAGCTGAGCCTCGGTAGTTGCATGCAGTGATGCCACATTAAGAACAGCTCCGCAGAGGCCATGCTGCATGACGAGGGCAGTCGCTTCACGTCTTCTCTAGGTTGTGTATACGAGGATGGGATGTCTGTCTGAGCCCCCAAGCAAGATTTGTTCTTGGCACGCGTACGCGTTCCCTCGAGAGGTGTCGCTGGGACTTGGCAGGTCGATAGGCAATCATTCTGCCGCCCTGGTGCCCTCATCTGGATCTGCGCAACGCCCAAGGTGTGATTCTGCCACGCGACCTCTAAGAAACTTGATTCTCCTAGACGATATCCGCTTGTTTTATTCCTCGCGGTAGAGGCCTGCTGTGTGACTCCGCTTGAGGAGGACAGGGTTCGCTGTTTTAGGTCAGGCACCATGTATGTTCCTCGATAGGTCCTTGTTCGTTACTTCACTGGAGTTTGTAGTTAATGAATCTTCACAGTCTTGCTCCGTCTTCTCGGACTTCGCGGTAGCTTCGCAATCTCTCATGTCGCTATTTTATATAGACCTAATGAGTAATTAGTTGCTGATATATCGCTTCTTCGCCACTATGCAACGAGAAATAGCCCTGCGTAGCGTACCAGCTGGTACTGGTTTGTTAAGGTGTGTACTGCAACGACCACGCAGATGAGACCGTCCGATCTGCACATGACGGTACCCACTCCACAGCTATTACACTCTCCAGAACCGACAAAGCTAGAAGGCTTCTTTCACTGACACGTGAATTCATCCTTGCACAATGTCACTTGGCGGCATTCACCAACGCCCGTCCACACAGCCTGGATCCCAATCTACAGCTGCGTCTTCCGTCAGAAATATATCTCGAATTGAGAAGGCACTTCTCTAACATATGTTAAAGGATGCTTATTTCTGTTGGATCGGAATGGCCAACAAGTCTGCATGTACTAACTCTTGTTGCGAAGAAGCGATCGCCCATCTGTGTAAGTGTTCCCGACTCAGTGCGCTAAAATAAGAACTTTCTGATACGTCAGATAGGCTTGATAATATCTCTCTCTGTTGGAACAAACAGATATGGGACATTGACTGAGTCTGAAATCAGCCCAGATAGCTTTGAAAGCTTTACTGCGTTTAAAAAAAAAAGGACTTGCTGACAACTGGGAGAAAAGGCAGACTTTAAACAGTTCCGTATTCTCCTTTTCCTTTTTCCCATTTTTAATGTTTGTGTCTTCTTTATGGTAACGTCTCTTTTCTGTCATCTTCCACTGTCTTACCTTTCTCCCAGCACAGGGTAGCCAGCCAGTCTAAGAACTGGTTAACCACGCTACCCTTCCGTTCATGTCTTCCTTCCTTTGCACAATATATACTTATTCACCATAGGAGGGTTAGAGGGACCGACAACCAATTCTCAGTGATACCTTTTTTTTTTCTTCAGCGCGACGAAGAGCTTAACAATCAAAATATCTCACAGAATGGTAACACGGAAAACACAGTGAATAGACTATAATGAATGGATGGACGAACGCATGGACGTACGCATGGAGGTATACGGACGGACGGAAGCAAAAACGAACGAACGGGTGGAAATGTGGACGGACTGATGGATGCTTCGCCCCACTCATCATCATTCAGTTCGTGGATACGCTGTGATTGTTTTGCTGCTACTATAGATAGATAGATAGATAGATAGATAGATAGATAGATAGATAGATAGATAGATAGATAGATAGATAGATAGATAGATAGATAGATAGATAGATAGATAGATAGATAGATAGATAGATAGATAGATAGATTCACTTTATTTTGTTTTCTTCTTGTGGTGGCTGTAAAAAGTTAAATATATTAATATTATTATTATTATTATTATTATTATTATTATTATTATTATTATTATTATTATTATTATTATTATTATTATCATATGAATCTATCTATCTATCTAGTGCCATATGTAACGAGTCGACCCCTGAGAGAAAAATTGTTTTATAGTACCCAGGTTTTCTACCAGATACGGAGAAGCGTGCATAGAAGAGTATATATTGCAAAAGTTTTTAATGAACTACCTAAAGAGTTTTTTCTCAGCAAGTTCGAAAAAGCAATTAAAGAAATTCCTCGCTGAGCTGTAAAATCACATGGTCTACTTGTATGTCACGTATGCTCGGGGTCCCTCCTCTGTTCTTCTTTGTTATTTACTGCTTGTGAAAAAGCAATAATGTCGATCATTAGTCTATTTGTTGGCTAAAAAGCAACAATAGTTTTTTTTACCTTTTATTCATATCGCTGTAACCGGCTCTGCCGGGCCTAGTCGCACAAGTCCTTGGGACTTAGACAGGCCCGTTTTTTAGTATTTCTTATGGATGTGTAAAATCTATTATTATTATTATTATTATTATTATTATTATTATTATTATTATTATTATTATTATTATTATTATTATTATTATTATTATTATTATTATTATTCGTTTTCTTGTCAAGTGATAAGGTGCATGTATTATGACATTGATTGCGCGCGTGCAATGGGTGTGTTATGATAATTATAGGCCAAATCAGTAACGCGTAATGCCCGATGACAACAAAAAGATGCCAATCTTCCATCATTACTGCAGTGCACGCGCACAACTTGCGTGCTCGAGTTGAGCGAGGCCTCGCGGGAGCTCATCTGAAATCCTCCGGCCGAAGACGCGGGAACGCTGAAACTGTGCGGAGGCCTCCTTCTTTCGCCGCCTGTTCGTTTCGTGCACCTGTCAAGCGGTGACGTGTCTCAGGTATCGGAGTAGGAAACGTGATATAGGAGAGAAGCTTTCATCTCGGCAAAGGACAGGGAGGCCGGGTTGGCGTGCCGCGTTCTCTGTCCAACCCGGGTTTGCACGCCAAGCGGCGGTTTCCCCGCGCTCGCGAGGTATAAAGCACGTTTCCGGGTCCACTGCTCGCATTGTATACGCGCCTCGTGCTTCTTGGTGGCTGCAGGAAGACGGCGCAGATTGCGTGCCCATATTGGAGCGCGACGTAGCACACCGCGATGCGTGTCGGTGGCAACTGTTCAGCGCTCGGTGTGATCGAGTGGTGGAGGCCGCGTTTCCCGCGTAATCAAATTTCGAGAGGGCTGCTTCCATGCCGTCGCCTCGGTCGCGTGAGGCTGAGGATGGAACGCACGTCGCGTAAGACAATTTTCTGCTCTCGGCGCAACTTCTAGGAAATAGCGCATGGCATCGGTAGGATTCGCGTCGAGTCTATGCGCTTTGGGAAAATGCACGACGTTTCTGGAGTGACACATGATATTCTTAGGGCGAGCATTGTGGCAGAGTATGTAAATACTTTATTCGTACGCACAGTGAGAGGTATGTTTCTATGCCATTAACAGATTGTATATCGGGACAGGATGAGTCAAATTTTATCGAGTGATCTCTAACCTCAATATACAAGTTTCTTTTTTTAAATAACTAGAGTGTTATTTTGTTCTGTAAGTGCTTAATAACCAAGTTCTTCCCGGTCTCAAAGCTTACGTTTTCGTTAACATCAGACGGCGCTACATTTGCGAAAATTTCGGAGGATTAACGTCGTTCATTCTGTCGTGTTTTTCGCACCGTTTGAAATGGTTACACTAGAAAAATTACTAACGGTTAGGAGGTGCCCTAATTTGAAATTTAAGCGTTGCTCTACGCGATGAGCTTTTGTTTCGGCAGCGCAAACTCGCGCGTTTTCCCGATGATGGCAAATGGCTTCGATGGCGCGCGCCTCTTGACTCTGACATTGACAGCACCGAACTTCCGCTCGTTTAAAGGCAGCCGTAGACGAAGCGCTTGAACCTCTCGCGTTGCTCACTTTTTCGCAGCGAAATGGCGAAAAAATGTCATCGGCAGGTCATGCACGTGGGCTTTTATACTTGACTCGACGAAGCTTCAAGTGCAATTGCGTGGCTTCCATAAAATACTATACATCTCGCTTCGTGCATACAATCAAATTACAAATACCACACAGTCGTTTTGTAGCCGCAATTTTTTCCTCCTCGCTCTTTCATATTTCACTTAACTAGTTCTATCGGTTACGGCGAAGGACAACGGAATCAAGCTGACACTCAACGAAAGAACAGGCACCTCTTCTTGTAAACCCTTGAAAATCTTTATATCGAGAGAGCGCTGACAGCTTGATATGATAGCGTCTAATATTCCCGAAAGGTAACGGCATCGGCCGACGATTCGCAAGTGCATGAAGCAAACTGAACTACGAGCGCCATCTGATGTGCAAAAAGAGCGACATCAGTGGGCGTGTCTCAGCCTCCTCAACGCCTTCCCGGTGGATGTGTACGACATCATTCGAAATAAATAAACAAAGCAAGTGAACTGACAACACAGCAGAACGCACCGGTATCGAATGCCCCGAGTCAGCGCAGCCGAGGACACTCACACTTTCTTCGTTGTGTTAGCGCAATAAAGGTGCTGACGCAACAGAGAAATTAGAGAAATATCATCGTCTAATTTGCATACACAACAGATTTAAAAGGACGCAAAAAGAAAGCAATCTGACAACATGAAGATGCTCAAAGCCCGCCTACTCTTTCGGTAAAAGGGAATAAATAGAAAAAAAAAGATCAGAGGATCTATATAGTGGAATGATGAAAGAGCAACAGATAGCGAGTGACGTCAAGGAATGTGGTTTGCGACCAATTTGACGTAAAAGAGAAACGTAGATGGGCTACTTATGCACAAACGAAACGTCACCTA
This sequence comes from Rhipicephalus annulatus, assembly GCA_013436015.1. Lineage (NCBI taxonomy): Eukaryota > Metazoa > Arthropoda > Arachnida > Ixodida > Ixodidae > Rhipicephalus > Rhipicephalus annulatus. The sequence continues at coordinate 460,271 of WOVY01000861.1, forward strand.
ATCGAGATTTAAGTACCCCCTGCCTTCTTATCAGTAGCATACTTCCTCCACGTTGAGTCAAGGGACGTCAGTATTCTATCTACGCCGTAATTTGGACAGCTAAATAGTGAGCGCGTGTAAGCTCGAGACTTATTATGCGGTCGCGGTGTCTCGACAGCGACACATATTGCGGAAGAAGAGGGAGGCCCGCCGTTCGAGCAGCTAAGACCACCGCGGCGCACACATCCCATTATCAAGCGCCATTAAGCCGGCTCCGTTCGAGTCGCAAGTAACTGGCCATTAATTCGGCGCCCAACAACTTGAGCCCGGTAAATCACTCGCGCCTGATTCACCTCGATTACGCGGCGAAGACTGCGCAAGCGAATGCGGCCACCTTATTAGCGTCTTTGGCAGACTGTGTAAGCCATTCGTTACACCGAAAAAGATAGCGCAGCTATAGTGTGCGCGGAGCTTAGCCTGTTGTGAGTTGTACGGAGAAGCGGCAAATATCGACTGCCGCCGAAATTGCTGGGTTTCGAATAATAGCGCGTCTCATTAAAAACCTTTTGTAAAACATTGCGGAAAGTTCAGCTGGTGTAATTTAGTAACTGCGCATACAACTACGATGAAAGCAGAGATCGCGATTTGCTATACACTCATGCGCTGGCAATGAAAGAGCCACTTTCACGTGTGCGCCGTCATCAGAATTGGGTGCCTTATTAGAAAACGTCACTTATAGTTTTTCGATGATGCACGGTATTGAAAATTCACTCGACTTGTGTGTGAATGAAAACCGTATCGGTGTCTCTAAGACAAGGGTAGGGGGAAGAAGGAGATTATTTATGAGGGTAGCCAGATGCTAAGAAATTTTATTACGGCATGTCAGAAGCTTCATTGCAGCAGGATGCAAAATCTATAACTCAGAACGACGAACAAAAAGAACCGGACAAATTCCTGCAGTGTGTGCGAGATCAATGGGAGAGCGGTGAATTTCTTGTAATTTAAAAGTGAGGTTGACCAATATTAGTGTTCAACATTTGTGAAGGAATGAATTTTAGTAACAAAAGGAAGAGAGTGAAGCGTTTATAATTGGAGCAGAATTAAGTAAGTGGTTTTAATGAAAGTCCATAGCTCAGCATTTGGAAGGAGTTTTGAGAGACAGAGAGAGACAGAAACATGCAAAAAAAGCAGAAAGGTTAACCAGACACATGTTCGGTTTCCTACCCTGAAAAATATGAAGGGAAGAAAAAAAATAGAAGAGAGGGAAGAAAGATACACATTATCACGAGCACATTTGCGGGAGCACACGCAGTTTACAGGTGGTTGCTCAGATTTGTTGTGTTCAGGTACTGCTGTAGCGCTTTAGTCGCTTTCTGCGCTATCAAAGCACTCACCCTAGGCCCCAGAATCTTCTGCACAGAAAATGGTCTGTTTGTTCGAAACTATCCTGAGCTGGCATCGCTGTGTGACGTAGCGAGCGCAGCTGCACAGAACGTGTCTGCACAGAACGTGTCTGCACAGAACGTGTTCTTCAGCTCCGCAGGAGTCGCATGTAGAGATGTCCGCCATGCCGATTAACAACGAGTATTGTGTGTGTGTGTGTGTGTGTGTGTGTGTGAATGCAGCCCCCAACCAAAGAGGGCATAAGAGTGTCGCATAGGCGCGGGAAAGTTGCGATAATAGCTGTAGGTTAAGCCAAGGATCCAGTTTAAATGAGTGATGAAGTGATCGGGCCGCCATAGCCCACGCATATTTGGGCTGTACCTGAGAAGAAAGCCGCATAACCCATGCAATGCTGGGCTATGCTATATGACAGTGTCAGTACTTGTTTATATAACACAAGTAGAGAGTACGAGCAGAGAGAAAAAAGTAGAAAGTAACTATTCGGAGAAGTTCAAGAGAGTGCCGTGGTGTGACACGCTGAGAAATCGTGTAATCGGGACTGCGGATGGAGCCAAAGTTTCGAAAAGTGGTCTTGTCCTCATCAAGTAAACAAGTGACATCTTTAGCGGTGCGTAAATATACTACACTTCTCACTCACTCCAACCACAAAGGTGGAGAGGAGAAGAGAGCAGCTGCGAACACGGACAGGAGGGTTACCACCGAGAAAGGCTAGCGTGTCAAATGGGGTGAGTAAGAAAGGAAACTTTTATAAATGAAAGTAAACAAAGCTTGGAAGGGAAGGGGTGATGGGGTTGTATATGGGTTTGTCGCGCGCCCAAATAGAACTAATTGTTGAAGAAAGAGGGGGGGGGGGTATTTGCAATTTCTCATATACAATCTGGCAGCTAGGCTTCACACCGCCATTGTGCTTCGCTAAAAAATACAACACACGTGGTCAGCAACTGAGTATGGAAATTTTATGATTGGAAGGGTTAGAAGTTCTTTGATTGGTGGCTTAAATCTTTATGCTTGTATTTATGTACTTACCGTGTACTTTTTACCCGCCATATATCATACCTATCATATAGCTACCATATATCCCACCTATATATATATCTACCGCATACCATATGCCTCCCATACACCTGTCATATTTCGCCACATATGGTACCTACCATTTACCACATACTGACTGATTGTCTTTATGTACCTATCATTTAGCCGATTTCACCACTAACACGTCTGTTCAACGAGAAAAAAACAATAAACTAAGCCTCTATCTCGCAACGAGCACTTGCAGAAAGACTAGAACGCCCGAAAAGTGGCAGCGTGAGAGCTAATGAGCGGGTCGCCAACCACTCATTCGAGGGGTCTGAAAGAAAATGGAAATGCACGTAAAATAGAGACTCGTACAATGCGGGGCCGCTGGATACGCTGCCATCTTTGTGTGAACTCGCGTGCGCGAATCTGAGGCACGCCCCGAGCTGTCACTTACAACATCTGTCCGTAAACTACTCGCCGTGGTTGCACACCGGCCGTCGGGCACATGGCTGCTTCGTTCGGCGATCGTTATGCGGCACACAGCAAGGCTCTTTCCCCTCTTTGAGGGCAGGTAGCGTGCTGCTCTTACTTCTTTCTTTTTCTGCAGAAGGCATGGTTTTTAGCATTTGCTGCAGACACCCACGCAAGTACAGGCTGCGTTCATTGCCCCATGCCACTCAGAGATGCTCCGAGGCACTCTTACCCTGCCAAATTGTATCTCTAGCGTTTGTTTGCTTGTTTGCTAACTTGCTTGTTTGTTTGCTTAGTTTTGTTTGTTTCGGCACAAATTGGTTAGCAACAGCTAGACGTTCCTTTATTGTCCCTGTAATAGTAAAATTAATAAAGTTTCACTCCGCTCCTCGGGGCGTATTTGATCCCTGATTGCTTTCCATATTCTCTTCATTTAGCGTCAAAGCAATTTAGTACCGTGGGATAAAAAATCTCTTCCAAGTTATTGCGACACTGTGGAACCTTTCTCTACAGCTGTCTTAAATTATATGCACCACCACCATTGCACTGTAGCAAACTTCAGCTATCAAACGTAAATATTCTGTCTGGTCACAACGGTTAATAGGAGTTGATTTCTTTAAACATCTTTCTTCGCTTGAGTCTAGTTGTGCTATTAGCATAGCTGTACCTTAAACGCCATACGGTTCCAGTGCACTTGGACCGCTTTCTTTACACCTTGATTTTTCGGAAACTTTACTGCATTTTAGGTCGTTAAAACATGAACATGTCTTCCGAATGCATGGCTGTTAGGCTGAAATTACTTAGACGGCAAGTGCAATTCATTGACACAATAAATTGAACCTGTGAAATTATCCAAAGTCTATATTCCCAGCCCATTCTGCAGTGGCCTCTCCGTCCGGCCGATGGCAATAAGTCTTCTCTTTATTTGTTGTACTTCTTGTCCTGTCTGCCTGTTGTCTACTATTGTGCTGACTGTTTTGTCTAAGTAGTTTTATATACTTGGGAGGTCATGGACGAACACTATCAGAGTCTCATATCTGGCGCAAACTTCTTGCTACATATAAAAGACACAACATTATAAGAAACGGAAGTATTCCTGAAAACACATAAAGATCGGCAAAACGAAGACCATACAATAGTAAAGAAAGTGTGATTGAGGCAGATGCTTTTCTAATTGACATTGGTATGCCAAGGGCCGCAAGCTTGTCAGGGAGGTAGCGTAATTCTGTGGCAATGTCCTGTTTTGTCACCTTTCCATCCATATCAGTAGAGAATAAGCAAAGGAAAAAAAGTGACATTCCAGGAGAACAATGGTTACAGCTCCTGTGATGTCTCGATATGCAGACTAGCCTATACTCCTTCTGAAACATCCTTTTTTACACGCTTTCTCTCAGTGCCACTAAATTCTGTTCAGTTCATTTTCTATTCTATGGGATTTACCACACACATTCAATGGGGTTGAAGCAGGAAAGCGTTGTAATTTTGACTGTTGTGTGGTCAAGTGCCCACCATCTCGACCCACTTATCCGAGTTCACTAGTAGTAAGCAAAAATTGCAGCTGTTCATTTTCTAGACTCTTTACTGAAACTTCACGCATTCTCCATAAATCTTGCTACACGTCCAGGCAGCTCTCTAAGTTTGTGATAAATTAATTCGTGGGACATGTTGTGCACAAAAATGGTTTCATATTTGGCTCCTGTGTGAGTGCTTTTTTTTAAGATTCGTATGATATCATCAAAAATTACGCTACGACTGCAAAAATCTGTCTTGATGCATAAAAAAAGTCGAATTTTTGACTGCTTTATTTTTAACACAGAATTATTGTTATTTACTACCAGTCCATAAAGCGTCGCAAGAACCCAGTTGTCAAAATGAGGCTATCTGCGCGCAATGAAACGTTAACGTTAGCGTGGTCATCTAATATCAGTTGTGTGCGTATCTTCACTTAATTGGCGATTGCCCATAGCTCCACATAGTCTTCAAGACCGTAACCTATAGTCAAGGCATACGCCAAATATTAGCCAGAATAACTTAATACTCCGACTAGTAAAACTACCGTTGCAGTATTGCCTGTACTTCAAACGGGGACTTTCTTCGGGTGCACCGAAAACTTCACGTAGCCGACATCGAAGCCAGAAAGAAAGGACGCACCCAGTGAAATCAGAACTAGATACGCGCAAACACTGTTTTGACATACAAGTACACCTTTGTTTATGGAATCCTGGCTCACTAGACAAAATGTCCTGTGCCCATTTTAATACGAAACACGTAATCTTGTTGACAGGCAGCTCACCTTTGCACCTGTCACCTTCATTCCATGCAGACGATGGAGGGCATCAGTAAGCTGTACCTTGACGTCGAGTGCAAATAATACATCTCGAATTCACTTAGCAATGTGAAATTCCAGCCATGCTGAAAAAAGCTATTCTACTATATTGTACACGATAGCGCTACGCATAAAATATTGACTCGTGAATACGAACTGTACGCCTAACCACTTCTACAATGTTGTCGCCAGTGAGGGACATAACAAGTTTTTGCTCATAAATTAAAAGCAACGCTCAAGAGAGCGAAACTGTCATTTGGCCTTGATGTGTGGCCATCTGGTGAAAAAACTAGTACAGGTCACTTAGTGAGTTAGGACGGTGCATTCACAGATGGTGGACGCATCAGAATACTGTGGCAGAAGTCTTTCAATGAAATCATAGATGAAAAATACTCTACGTTATATTACTGGATCGATGCTTTTCAAACGAGAGACTAAATAACCTTCCATGCCTGGGTACTTTTAGTACAAAAATATGCAAGCATAAAGACATCGTTTTCTGTTAAATCTTTCTCTTCAGTTTTTAGAGCGAAAGCTGTTACGAGATCACACTATGGTCACGCGTGGCACCGTAGTTGTCCGCCGCCGCCGCCGCCGGTGTCCGTAACCGCTATCGCAAGTTAAGAAAGAAAAAAAGCATCCTACCAAGGACACAGTCGGACTCGAACCCCGGTACGCTGCGTGCCAGTCCAGTATTCTAGCACTGAGCCACGCCGGTGCTTGGAACTTGCTCGCAACCTTGCCTTAACCAGGCTTGATGTCTGAAAAGGAATCGCATTTTTATGAGTAATAAAGTGCTTTAAAACAGCGAAAGAACAATCAGTCGTCGCAGAATGTGAATAGCGTAACGATTGCGTGGTCCAATGCTCCAAACCATTAGAGAATGCTGTTTTTGATCACCTACCAATGATGGCACATACCCACTTCAGGCATAATTCCTCATCGTCATCAGCCACTGCATGAAGAATTGGTACGAAATTCCTTCCAAGTGTTTAGTGGATGCAACGCTTCTCAGAAGATTTACGAAAAATAGTATAGCGAATGCTAGTATACTACCCAGAAGTATTATTATAAATGCCGTAATGGGTACCCAGCAAGTGTGCTTGGAGCAGTTACCCAATGAGTGTTTAGAAAAGGCTTTGAAAGGCCGCTCTTCTAGCTTTCTCTGTGACTGTGATGCAACTTCCGCGCATGCCTGGCGTTTTTTTTTTATGTAGCCTGCAAATATACTTGGCGTAGTGAAAAGGTGATAGAGTAAAGTTCAATGCTCTTAGGTCGAAAAAAAAATTTCTAAATTTTGTCCGAATGCTTTCCTTCTGCAGGCAAAAAAGATAAAAGGTGAAAGTATCAGGCTATAAAAGGTTGAGTGAGAAAAATTTGAACGTGCCGTCATGAGTAGAAATTCAACATTAACACTTCCGCTGATCACTTCGTGTATATGAAAACGTTATTTGTGCTGATCTTGTAATGCATAGTATTTAAGCCATCTATGAAAAGTTATGCACTGCTTGACATTTGCATAAGTTATCTCTGTCTTGCCTCCATTTGATGCATCTCTTATGCTCTTATTAATGATCAACCGTGTAAACGAATAAATACTTAGCAATATATGTAAAACTACAGTCCACGAAAGTGTAAAGTTTGTCTTTAGAAGTAATTTGAAGGCAGCACTGCCATTATTATTTCATTTCACGGGTATTCGAACGATGAAATAACTTCGTTTTCATGTAGGAAAACAGCCCATAATGACGCTGCTTATCAAGTGCCATGTTTTTTTCTCCGTCTAGTTGTGTGAAACAGCGATGTGTATCGAGTATATATTTTTTACGTAGAGTGTGATCAGGCGAAGAAGGTTGTGTCTGCATGTGTGTTTGCACGCGCCTTCGTGTTCATATTTAATTTTTTATATCAACTGTCATGACTCGTCGCCAGTATCCACCTAGAACACCATTACGAGACTATTTTTTTTTTGCCCACAATCTCCACGGTCATTCTACCCGCCATCTCATCCACTGCAGAGTATACCATGCAAGTGCATAAACGTGGTTAATGACCCTAGTTTTTCATCATAAGTTTTCTTTCTCTCACTTACGTTAGTGTGGCAGAACATATCTGCCTTTTCCAGAACCCTAGTACCAAGCGAACTTGCGCATATCACTAACCATGATTAGAAAAGTTCCAAACTGCAAATTCGCATCTTGTGAACTGAGAACAATAGTCTGTCTTTCAGAAGTTTCTCGCATAACTTATAGCCCCTTCAGCTGAGTTGGGTCTGTAGCGAGAAACACCCTATTTACACGAGTTGATGGATCACGGATATCTCAAGTAGCGCCAACGCTCTGCATTATTTCTTGCGACACAGCCTCCTCGATTCACACACCAATGTTCTCCGGTACTTTTTTTTTTACTGTCATCAGCTTTCAGACTGCAGTGGTCTACCGCGCGAAAAAAATTGAGGGGGGAAGGTTGTACGGGGAGCTTTTTCCTATTTCGGCTATTGGCTATTCCAATTTTGTGGGAGCGCTTCTGAAGCTAGATTAAGATTGAAAAGAAGTTGAAGTGTCACGACCAGGAGTTGAGTGCTGCCTACAAGCATATATATATATATATATATATATATATATATATATATATATATATATATATATATATATATATATATATATATATATATATATATATATCGCTGGTGCAGCAAGCGATCATCTGAAGCAAGACGTACTGAACCGAAGGGGCGATAAAGATATTAAAGGAAGCTTTTAAAAGCCATTTTTATTTCAGCGCTCAGAAAACAAACAGTGCTAAAATAGATGAAATCTTTAGAGAAGTACCATCGAAGCTTACATTTAATCACCCATTCTTGCAACTTATACGTAGCCTGTGTCTATTCCAGCTCTATCACCGTGAAACAATTCATGAGCGCTTTCACTCACTAACCACAATTATGCATGAAGTTGTAGCTATGTCGTGGTAAAAAAAGAAGATATACGTTTAGCCAGTGCCGTTTTGTTGAAAGCAAGTCTGTTTAATTTTTGTTGCTTATTTATCAATTACAATTGAAGCCTTCGTAATATACAAGTGAGCTCACCTTTTCGGAGGTCAGTGATCCGATCACGGCCGCATGGGGTCGCATTTCGGAGGGGGCAAAAAGCTAGAGGGCAGTGTGCTGTGCGGTGTCAGTGCACTTTAACAGACACGAGGCGGTCGAAATTTGTGCAGCGCTCTACGACGGTGAGCCTCATATACGTATCGTAGATTTGATGCGCAATACCGCGGATTATTATTACATTATTATTATTATTATTATTATTATTATTATTATTATTCTTATTATTATTATCCCCTTAGGTCTTACTATAATTTTATCAGATCATCCTTCACCCGCTTACTGATCTTTTTGCGTACGACCAACTAAATTTCTTCCATTTACAAAAAGCTGCGTTTACAGCTTCCACAGCACTGTACGCATTTAGCAACAGCCTGCACCCGTAAACGCGACTCTGCGATCTCAAGCGTCCGTGCGTGAGTATCCAGAGTGCAGCTCTGCCGTGGATACGAGCATGCCCGCCCGCATCGAGTGACGTTTCGCCGGAAGATGATGAAGTGTCGTCGTAGGCCCGTCTCGCAGAATATCGACACTGGGCGGTTTTAAGATGACCGCCTAATGGGAAAAAAATCCTGGCGTTCTGGAAAGGGACGGAAGCCGTTCTGACGACGCAGCTGCGCCCATTGTGTCTTATACAACTTTCTTGGCCAACCCAGCGGAGGAAAACGCTGAGTGGATTTTGATCAGTTATACTGTTCACATCTGAGTAAACCAGTATTGTGTGCGCTCTGGTTCGCAGTGATCCGACTATTTCATCTTTACGAACTTATAGTAACGTTCTAAATGGTTTGGTTCGCTTCGGGTAAACGCGTTTTGCGGCAATTTCAGTGGAATAAAAGGTTTGCAAGTGGGAGATTTTTCATGGCCTTCACGAAATGTAAATATTATTTTAGAGCAAACATACTGATTATAGAAATAAAAGCATGTTTATTAATTGCATGTAAACAAAGAACGCCTTTTGCGGCATTCAGCACTGCCACATAGTTGATTGCTCTTTACTGAAAATTAGCATAATCGTTTTCCCCCATTTAGGCAAGATTAAGGTTCAATGCTTCAGTATTTTCTTCGTAGTGGCAATCAACTAGAAGAACCTACATAATCCTAATCGTGGGCTTAAGATTTAGGCGAAAAATTCTACTGATAGAAGAAGGTCAATTCATATGTCATGAAATGTCACCCGAAAGCTAGCTTTCTTGAAGAAATAAGTGAAGTTTGCAGCACAGCTTGACACACACTTGTGTACATTAGCGGGAAAGCTTCGTTTCATGAATCACAAATAAATGCCCATTCATGTTTTTCCGAGTTCATTGTGCGCACCCGGAACGCTTTTTACAGTGGTTATATGTTGCGTACGAGCTAGGCTTTGATATCACAGCTGAGTGTTTCAACTGAGGTTCATGCAATGTTCATTTTATGTATTTTGATAAAAATGAAAATAAACGAAAGCATTGCTGTCAACGTAACTTGGCGACGGCTACCCCTTTCCACTTGATAGTTACAAATAAAGAATGAAAAACAAGATAGCATATACACATATATAGAGTTGTACATAGGCGAGTCCAAAAGTTCTAACTTCGAGTAGATGAGAACAAAACAACAAGAAAACATTTATTATGGAAACATTTGTAAAGATGTTTTTTTTTGTTCTCATATATTGTCATCTACAATAATTCAGCGAGAAATGTTGATCGAGAGTTTTTTAGGCTCAGATAAGGCCAGATAAGTCCAGATACGTTCAATCCCTGTTGATAATTTTGAAGTACGAAGTTTCTTGCAAATTTTTGTCTGCAGAGGAAAAAAAAAGCGAAGAACGGAAAAACTCAGTACAAAATTCAGCGATACGTTTTTTGCGCATTGCAGAACTCGTTTCTCAGAGCTAATTTCGGCCTGTTGCCCTATTTTCAGATTCTGCGACTGACAAAATAAGCACAGGAAACCTCCAAACCTGCAAGGTACGTGAAGTATTAGCCATTTTCATAACGTTTTATACTCAAGTACACTGCTTTGCGACCAGACAGCAATGTAACTGCACTTTTTTTTGTCAGAATGTTCGATTCTTATTCATTTAACAACGACTTGTTCTGTTAATGATTTTCTTAGCTAACATTTATTTATCTAACAACGTTTGTATAGGTTTTTTATATGTATCACTGCCCTCTATTATGCCTCTCGCACTGAGAGTATTTCTAATAAATAAATAAATAAATAAATAAATAAATAAATAAATAAATAAATAAATAAATAAATAAATAAATAAATAAATAAATATTACACCCACCTCAGATCTCTTTGACATCTCCCGACTAATAAAAAATGGTTTAATGGTTGAGTCAGTCTGTTGGGTGATGTAGCTAGAGCACGGATAAAGAATAGACCGTGAGCTAGGGTCACGACAAAAACCGGCTAGACTCGATGCCAGCACGCGCTTGCATCCCCCACCAGCTGAAATTAAAGCAAAGCAGTCGACGCCATGCTGCCTTTTAAGAAACAATCGGTACTTCTGAGAACACTGCAGCAGAATAAGTGAAACACTTTCTGCACCTGTCTACTCCTGCATGGCGTCGCTGACGCAACTTTCACGTGAAATCTGCTGCTGTGACAGGTATGCAAACAGTTAAAAGGACTTTATCTAAGCTTTTGTGGTCAGTATAACCCAATGCATAGATATATATGTGGGGTTTAACGTCCCAAAACTACCATGTGATTTTGAGAGACGTCGTAGTGTAGGGCTCCGGAAATTTTGACCACCTGGGGTTCTTTAACGTGCACCCAATTCTGAGCACACGCAAGGCGTACAGTTTTATGAAACCTTATCAAGACCAAAAAACATAATTTGTGTTTTTTTAAGTGTTCACACTCTATTATGACGCAATGTTTATATGTAGTCTCAATGGAAGGAATATTACTCACAACTAACTGACAGTGATGCTAAGGAAAGTGTAAGGGAAGCTATTACCATAAAAAAACCGAGGCCTGTCCGGAAGGCCCAGCACAGTCACAGTGAAGCTAGAAGAGCGGCCTTGCAGAGTCTTTTCTAAACACTCATTGGGTAACTAGTGCAAGCACACTTACTTGATACCCACTATGGCTTTAATACTAAAGAACTTTGCGTAGTAGGCCGGCATGCGCTATGTTATTTTTCGACATTCTTCTGAGAAGCGTGGTATCCGCTAAACACTTTTAAGGAATTTTGTGCCAATTGTTCATGCAGTGGCTCATGACGACGAGGAATAATGCCTGAAGTGGGTATGTGCCACAGTTAATAGGTAAACAAGAACAAGCTTATGTAATGGCTTGGAGTATTGGACGAACCGCTTGTTACGCTATTCACATTCTGCGGCGACTGGTTATTTCGCTGTATTAAAACGCCTTAGAAGTCGTATTGACGCGATTGTTTTCCGTACATGAAGCCTGCCTAAGGCAAGTTTGCTAATAAGTCCCAAGCACCGGCGTGGCTCATTGGTAAAATGCTGGGCTGGCACCCAGCGGAATCGGGTTTGAGCTCCACTGTGTCATCAGCGCTAGCTTTTGTTTTTAATTTAGTGCGATGAGGCGGACAACTACGGCGCCGCGCGTGATCCGAGTTTTGATCTCATTACAGCTTTCGCTGTAAAATTTGATGGTCACACGTTCGGTTCCCGCCGGTGACAAGTCATCTTTTAGTCCCCTCTTTTTGCTTCGCATTTACATTACGATTCCTATAACATCAAACAAACTTACCTTTGCCATCATTGTGTGTTAGTTATCAATATTACAGCGTGTAACAGAGCACGATCCTTTAACTTTACTCTTCCTTCGCTCCCTTTCGAAGAAGGCATTTCTTTTATCTCGCCTTTTTTCTTTGCCAGTGTTTTTAGCTTTTTAGCTAATCCCTGAACTCTGTGAGAGTGGACGAGTAGGTGCAGTGTTCATATCCAGGTCCATGGTATTTACACAGTACCATGAAAGCTAATGAATCCGCAAAAAAAGTCTTTCCGGAGGAACCATTAACGTGTACTCATCCTGCATTGCTGTCAATCTTGTCATTCGCTCTTGCATTACGAGCATAGGTGACGTGTAAAGCGCGGAATCACGAAGAAGATTTTTAATGCGAGTTTACTACAAGTGGTCACAAAGTACAGAATATGTATATATGTTCTAATTGCTGTGGCCCGTTCTTTGCTCCTAACAGTTTTCCTGAACGTAAAAAAAGAATAAACACGTTACAGAAAGAGTGTGGTAAGTATAGCACGAAGCTGCCCGAGTTGTTGACGTTATGCGTTCTTTTGTTGAAAAGTACGTATGGTGCTGCTGAGAAAGAGAGAGAGAGAAATGGAGAAGCATTTATTCATGCAGGCTGAACTCTGTGGCTGGAGATGCATTGATCACATCCACATAATCATTGCTGATGTACTGCGAGTGCGCAGTACAGAAACGAAAAGCAGCTTAATGGCGGGGGGAATGCCCGCTTGCGCAAAGACGTTATAGTCGCTGTAGCATTGGAGGGTAGGAAAGAGGCGAGGGGTGTCTATTTCCTTTGTTTGTTTGTAACACTGTATGACATTAGCAGCTCAGGCTTGCAAAAATGTGACTGTCTTTATTTCCTCTTTGTTCAGGAGCAAGATAGCTGCTGTTAAGGACCATTTATATTATTTCGTAAAATTTACCTCTACCTGAAAGATGAAGGGAAGACGAGAGAGAAAGGTGAAGGAAATACAGTGAGGTTGACGGAAAGATATGTCTAGTTGGCTAACCTGTGCCTAGAATAAGTAATTCAGTATGCGAGAAGAAAATAGGGTAGGCGCCCCTGAACTCACCAGAGATTTCTTGCAGCTATAACAATGGTGAAATATTATCTAGAAACATTATCCAAGCAGAGTCTATACCTGCTAGCTCTGTATTATTCAGCGAGGTAACCTAGCTCCTTTTTTTTTTGGATTGAGCTGCGAGCTCTCTTGATGGCACCGGTCTGTTAATGAAATCATGCGGGACAGCCACGACTCTTTTATCCATGTCAGAACCATGGTGAGGCTGTGCGCGAGAGGGCTTTCATGCGCATGCTATTTTTGACTGCAACGTAAGCGGTTCTGTGAGTTGACACTATTTTCTGTGGCACATCGTTGATCCCACCAACTTGTCTATTAGCTTTGACACTACGGCGTGGTTTCAGTCATACAGTATAGACAGCAAACCATGCGTCCGACTGACTGACCTGCGCGCCCAGCCCCGAGCAGATCCGCGCCCAGCCAAGCTAATTAGTTTGTCGGGGAGTCGGTGTGGAACGCCGACGTGCAGCCCGCTCGCCTTCGGTGGCCTAATGGCACTGTGCTCTTCTTTTTTGCTCTCTGCATACCGACCTCTCGCCTCACACAGCGCTTTCTATTTAGGGCGTGGTCGTGACCGCTGTACGCAAACCTCGCAGAAACGCGTCGCTTGAAAGCCGCGAACTGAAGAATAAAATAAAGCAAGCATAGGCAGACGACAGGTGTCTTTCGTATATGCAATACTACTGTTCTCTACGTTTTAATACATGTGATACTTCAACTGTTTTGACAATGTCTTGTGACATATTGTGGCTGGCTGTCATTCGATGATAAGCGATTGTGTAGTTCATCTTAAAAACAAACCTGGTCGACAGGAAGACTGAGATCGATAGAAATGTATTGCATCTTCACACCGTACACTGCGCACCGTTCAAAATCATGGTCAATTATTCATGCGCCCCCCAAATGCATTTTTTCATGGGATTTTTAAGGCAACGCTATTAGCAAATTACAAACGCCACATTGCCTATTTATGGAAATGTTCGTGTAGGGATATTTTATGTGCTTAAGTTGACTGTTTTGCGTTTAATGTACTAGAATGTCGTTCTGTCTACTTAATGAACTCCTGTATGCTAAAACTACATATGCTAAATTAACACTCTTACAACTGTTCTTGTTATTCATTGAAAACATCATGAGTGTCTTTCGTTACAATTGCAAGTACATTCCTGCGTGAGGGTACAAGTAGAATGGTGGAATGAAAGTCAAGAAGAAATATGCTGTATCCGACACCAAACATGACCCCGAGGCTCCTTTTTTTTTACCGCCGCTACAAAACGACCTATGTCGTTCTCACAGAGGCACCGCGTGTAAAAACAAGCCATCGTGAAAAACCTGTGCGACGAGATTTCACGCTCCGGGAGCATGCCAAAGAGGTGCGCGTACTGAGAGGCAACAAGAGAAAAAAAAAGAGCATGCTTATCTTGTGCAGTACGAGCCGCAGTTGCAACCTCGCTCAGTGAGCGCATCTGGTGGCACCGAGACCGCAGTGAGCTGCTGTGTGAGAATTGATTGGAAGCGAGGTGGGAAGCGCAGCACCTGTCTAAAAAGAAGCGGCAAACCTAACTCGGCTGCTTCGTTCTCCCATTCCATAAAGACCCCCTACGTCATCCACCCCGCGCCATACGTGATCTTACTTTTTTGGCTTGTTCAGCTCCGCAGCGTGTTCTCACAGTCCTGATTTACTTGATTCTTCCCTGCCACCCTCGTCGTGGGTTCAACCTCATATTTTCTCCATTCTCGCTCCTCCCTAGCTTCTATTCCTTCTGTTTTATTTTCAAGCTTCATTTGATGAAACGTGCCGTTATCGACAGTCTCGTAGGTTTCCTGAACTCCGTGGGCCGCGCAGAGTCTATACTAAGTTTCTGTTTCGCGAAATGGCAGCGAAGAAAAGGAACAAGGAATGATGTGGCAGGCGATCGCGCACCCCGACAGAAATTATGGCTCGAAGAGAAGTTCCGCCCCTGTTTTTCTTTTGTTTTTCGGCGACATACAAGAAACACGCCCTGCACCGGCGCGATTCCTTTCGCCAGACGCGCAACGCCGCAAACCCGCGAGCTCATTGCGTCCTTTTCTTTTTTCACCTGCCCTTCCGTGTCACCGACGAAAAACGCTCGCTGCAACACCGGGCACAACACGCGCTCAATGAGAGGTGCGTGCTCTCGCCACAGAGCCGCATGGACGCGACTGCGAGCGCGAAGCTCCATGTATTATGTATGGACGCTCGTGTCGTTCTCGACGTTTCTCGCCGCTCCCATGGCGCCCGCTCTGCGGAGCGCCACTCGTGAAGCTCTTTCCTCCTCTCCCGCGGCACGAACACGTGTGAGATGTAGGAGAAAAGCAGCGCTCGTACATTTCGCATGACGTGTCGTTTCAGTTTGCGTTTCCAGCACGCGCGCGCTTCTGCTCTGCCGCACGTATTCATCAGAAGGCGTGGCCTGGCGCGCCGGCCCCACAGACGTTTCTCTCGCTCTTTCTTCTCGTCACTTCACCGGGAACCTCTTTCAGTTGCTGCCCCGACGCCTGCAATTACGACCCTTCTGCATAAAAACCCCCACACGCTCCGCGTCTATTCGTAATAAAAGAATCGACGTCTGACGCTAGTGTCCGAGAAGTGAATACCATCTGGGAGAAAAAAAAAGCACTTAAAATGGATAGCAGTAGTGAGTTCATGGCTCAATATTTTAAAATAATCAACTGCTCTGACACGAAAAAGCACTATTTTCCACCTAGGTCTCTATCATGATGTGTTCCGTTCTTTTCGTGCTAATAAAATTTGTCGTACATCTACAGCGACCCACTCAACCAGCAGCTTCAGCATGGTATTGTAAGATTTTCTTTTTCTAACTTTGCATAAGGCAACGCGTACACAGCTAAAAAAACACATTCGGAAGGACGAAGTAATGTGTAAAATGCCGCCTGCGTATTAGGTTTGAATAGAAGTGAGGAATTTTCGGGAGTCCGTTGTATGAGGCTTTTTACTAAAACCCAGTTAATTGCCTTAGTTCGTCAAACTGGACTCCCAGGAAAATGCAACATGCGCTATCTTTTCGTGGCTTTTGTGGTAGACACATAAGCTCCCGGCATTGTCGACAATTGATTGATATGTGGGGTTTAACGTCCCAAAACTACCATATGATCATGAGAGACGCCGTAGTGGAGGGCTCCGGAAATTTCGACCACCTGGAGTGCTTTAACGCGCATCCAAGTCTGAGCACGTTAAAGAACCCGACACTGTCGACACTTACATTGTCGACACTTACAGCTACTGAAAGCATACACTAAACTTCATCAACGCATGCATGACATTGCAGTTCAAGCGTCCAACGTAACTGAACAGCAACGATACATCGTTTGGAATTTGATGTAAAGAAAGAAACAAATGTGTGCATTGCAAAAAGAGAAAAAGGAAAGCGAGTGTCAACATATGAAGACGCGCCATAGCGCATAGATGATGATCATGTGTTGCGTTATTTCGCTTGTTTACAGGTATTTATAGAGACGAAAATGCCCAAAGCCCGTGTACCTAGATTTAGGTGCACGGTAAAAAAAAAACAAACTCATATGGTCGAAATTCCCAGAGCCCTTCACAACGGCGTCTTTCGCATTCTTATTGTGGTTTTGAGACGTTAAACCACAAATATTATTATTATAACTGGTGTTTCCTCTTTGTTCAATAGAAATAAACAAGAACAGTAGCAATATATAATATGAACTTTTCGTTATAGGTAGAGAAACAGGGCTTGCAATGAGCCAAGAGGGCAGGAAACCGGTTGCTTGTACCAGCTTAACCTCATCACGTTTTCTTTGTAATCTGTTTTTCTCTCTCCCACTCTTTCTCTTAGTATAGGTGCGTATACAGGAATGTTTTTGCCCAAATACTCTTCATTTGTATTGTATTATTTTGAAACAACATACCCTGCTGCTCAGCGGTTTCAATAAACATTCGGAGAGCGCTTACCACGATGGGCCCAGTGGCATAGCCACTACAACCTAAAAAAATACGGAAACAAGTGTACTAAACAGAAGTCAAATTTATGACGTAAATGCTGTCGCAGCGAATTGTTCCCGGTCGTATATCACGCCAAATGAACACCTAAGATTTTGCTATGAAATTACACAACCTTCAATCACCCTCAAGAACAAAAATGTTTCGCCGCATAAAGCATATTTGTGCAGAGAAGCACGCTTTACAAAAAGAAAGGGCCGTTGCATTGCAAATTATTTTGCTAGGCAGGGACTTTGGAATTAGAAAGAAAAAAAAAACAATCACCCCAGCGTTTTCTATTAAAATCGAGTGCATAAGTATGCCACATATAAATTTATGAATACACTGACTGAAACTACATATATCATAATTTACGCCCCGGCAAATAATTGTTAATCATGGAAGCGCTGCTAAATATCGGTTTATTGCAGTACGTTAGCCTGCGCATCACAGTGCTAAATATCTTATTTAAACCCATGGCAATGTACCAATTGTTAGTAACAAATCTCTTGTGGTCTCGGATGTGTTTTTAGCGCTAAAATGAAGGGTATTCACTGACACGCCAGGCAACAACTTCTCACTCAGCAATAAGACATATGCACGCGGTCTCTGGGATATTAACAAATAACAGAATATTGGGATGAAAGGCAGGCCACTTCAACTTCTTTAATTCAGTTAGGAACACCAATTCATCACGCACAACTTTCATTGAACACCCTTTAGTGTCCACTTTTTCTCTCGCTGTTTATAAGCCATTACGAATTTTTTATATAATCTGTTTACAGCCTGAGTGGTGACTGCAATAATTATATTCACGGCTAAACATTATCTACTATTTCCAAATAGACCAGAAAGGGGCGCCGAGAAAAAAAAAGATAAGAAAACATGCTGAGGCAAGCATCATTGTGATTACTAGATTTGCTGAGGCAGGTGTCTTGTCTTTACGACAAAGCCAACTCAACATTTTCGTTGGAGGAGCGCTTCTGGTCTTTTTATTGCCCGTTGTTTTATTCGCTTACACTTTGTTCCGAGCCAAAGCATTTCTTTCTTGTAGTACTCGGGTGAGCAAACGCGCGCGCATGTCGTCGTCGTGCGTGCGCACGAGTGAGATATCCGGGCTGTGGGCGGGCCGCGCGGTTGTAAACGTAAACGGCGCTGTTCGCCGCCGCCAACGTCTCTCCATGCCCGCTGACTCGACTGCGCGCGATCCTTGCCTTGCTCCGTTCGTTACTGCGAGACGACAGCCGCTGGAAGGCGCGAGCGAGTTATGTGCGTCCATTCTTTCTACACAATCTACTCCATGCTGCTCCTGCCGCTGCTCCTAGACCACTCGCTCGTGCGCTCGTGCTTGCTCCCTGCTTAGCTCGTTCCCGTAGTAAGTCTTGCTAGAACTATGCAGCGTGGTGAAAGCTGCGGAGCTTCTAGGGTATAGTCTTAAATGCGTAGGTTAACGCAGTTGTTTTACTCTTCATCGTTAGCGAGTGGAAGTGCCGTAACAACAAAGATCTAAGATGCCCATTACCAGAGTTGTATGTTTTCTGATACTTTGCACCTTCAAGAGCCCGCTGAACCCACAGAGGCAATTGGTGAAATGGTTGAGCTAAAACTGCTTTTAACGGCTGAAAGAAAAATTAGGCGTGATTACCCCACCGCATTTCGTAACCACTTCAGCCGTTCAACCTTTTCGTTTCAAACGTATTCTTTCAAGCCACTCAGGTGACCGTACGGTATGCATTAGGCCGAACTGAGGGACACCCAAACGACCAAGCGCTCTTGATGACTCCTGCGCGTCTTTATTTTCGCTTGCTGGTTTAACTGACATTTTAACCATCTCATGCGAACGCCACCCGGATTTCAACAGCGCACATGCAGGAGCGTAATCTCGTGCTTCATAAACGGTCCCAAGCCACACCAAGCACTGCACCGTTTTAGTCAAACATGGTTCACCACGGCTGCCTTCGCCTTTCGTGCGGGCGAATCCCGGGAAATCGAGGAGAAATCAAAAAATAAGCTACACTCAGCAATATTAAATCGGGAGTTGGCCCACAAGCATTTACCATTACTCCTCCTTGTCTGCTCCCTATTTCATTTTGCTTTGTTTCATCTAAGCGCATACGAAGTAATGCCTCGCGTGTTGAATGTTTTCGCTCTTCACTGTCGGCCTCACAACCACTGGGACGTCGTTCTACTCCAAGTGCTCGACAGGGAAGCAGCTTGAACCTATAACATACGCTCACCGCATGTTTTCTTTCTCGCATGGCAAAACACATTCGTTTATTTGCTTATTTTTCGGGAGAAGCGGTATACGATGATTCACAGTTGTTATTTTTTTTCTCTCCCTTTACCTCCACAAAAACCCGTTCTCTGTTTCTCGCGCCTCCGGGAACGCAAGTTGCCTGGCTTTCATCGGAAGCTTTATGTTCAGCCGGTTGTTCTTTTCTGAGGTCCACACTCTTTCCGCTCCCTCTGCATCCCCCGAGAGGAGGCACAGGCAGATAGGAGGTTGGGTTCTAGGCTTCGCTTGTTTATTTGCCTCGCCTCTTGTTTGGCAGAAAAACAAACCAAACCGGAATTGCTGTACGGCTGGTGCATTGTTTATCTGCGATACGTGCAGCTACTTATTTGTTTAGCTACTGCCAACGATTGTCCGAAAGACGACTGCCAGCTCTTTCGCGAAAAGCGTAAGAAATACTGCCAGAGATGCATTTGGCTTCCCTTCGAGTGCTTCCGTTACGCCCGTGTACGCCTACGCAAAACAGCTGTGCTTACACATGTCTTCGAAGGCTGCTTCACTCGGTTCTTGTGAGACTCCGCTGCTGGTGGGTGTATGTGCAGCGTGTTTTTTATTTCTTTTTATCTGAGTCTCCTTGCGGTTGCGACCCTTCTCTGTAATCGGCCGAGACATCCTTCCGACTTCCTGTCATGCGAGCAGGAAGTGGCTGTCTTCGAAGTGTGTCGCTCCAAAGTGAGTAAAAACGCTTCATAGCCAACTGCTTCTTTCACTTCACTTGTCTTCCGAATGTGGGACACATGAAAGCGGCACAAATAAAGATGCGGCTGATGGCGTCTATCGCCCTTGTTTGTTTTGTTTACTTTTTCTCTGTTATTTTATTGCCTATTTGTGGCACATTCACTCAAAATTCATACGTATTCACTCAAAATCTAGTTCACTGAAATACGTTAGAAAGTCTATGATACTGTATGCATAAACCATTTCACAGTGATGAATACCTTGCAAATTTATTGATTGCCTTTACCTTCTTCATTAGTGGTCAGCAAATAGCACTTTCTGAAGCAGAGTTGAACGAGCAAACAACGGTGCTTAGTGCCCCGCCGTGGTGGTCTAGTGGATAAGGTACTCGGCTGCTGACCCACAGCTCGCGGGATCAAATTCCGGCTTCGGCGGCTGCATTCTTGATGGAAGCGAAAAATGCTGTAGGCCCACGTGCTCTGATTTGGGTGCAGGTCAAAGAATCCCAGGTGGTCGAAATTTTCGGAGCCCTCTCCTACGGCGTCTCTAATAATCATGTGGTGGTTTTGGGACATTAAACAGCATATATTAATCAAACATCAACAGTGCTTAGTGCAAATAAACTGTATAACAGCTTTCCAAGGAATGTCCAGCATTAGTCACAAATTCTAGGGTCGCGGCCTCCAATGAAGACCTTCGGGCACGTTGGCGGACAGCGCTGCCCAGTTCAGGCCTGGACAAGCAATTTTGGGTGATTCAGCAGGCCAATGAAGCTGCCGGGAGACATGGTCTCTGTGCTAGGTCTTAGGTGGGAGCCCAGCCCAGCAATCTGCCGGAAATAATAAAGTTTACCCCCTCCCTCTCTTTCCATGCAGTGCGCATCTTATAAAATAAACACAGGGGCGACGACTACTGCCAATTGAAGACATGTCCTTCCAATCGAATTATGTATAGTCCATTTGGCCATTATTATCCCACTTTTGTCGCATCATGAGACTCAGAACAATAAAATGTTCCTGTTGTTACATAGCTCTATGAAATTCATATCTTAATAAAATAAAAACTTGAACAAGGGTAACAATAAAGGACAATCAACTAAGCAGTTTTCTGCGATGTCGGCCAGTCTAGAATTTGTGGTCACGTGGTCTAAAACAAATAAAAAGGCAGTGTTATTGCGCGACGAATATACGCGTGCTCCTTAGCAACTGAATGAGCGCCGAGCGCCGTCTATAGACACGGTACGACATAATGGAGACCACTTTTCGAGATCTAACGGTCGCTGCAGTTTTACGAATTTAGTAATGACACCAGCAGGTTTTAGTAAGCGTGTTACATTAAAATCCTTCAATACCTAATCCACAGAGACGACGATGTTTCTCCTTGTATAGATAGCGCCTTCTTTACTAGCAGTGTACCGTTATTGTTCCCTGTTATGAAGTCTTTTCTCGCGCTTGTCATTCGAAAATGGCTCCCACATTGGGACGGCCGACACCACAACCTGTGACCACTGTGGCAACGAATAAAGACATATCTTTTGTAACTCGCTATAGAATTTAGGAGGCCGCGACTATGACTTCACAAGAAACTCAGCAAATTAGGTAATCAACATCTGTCAGAGGAAAAAAAATACAATATCGACAGAATGCAGCGTCACAGAAGAAGGGCCTGCAAACGCTACTGCGTTTTTTGCAATTGATTGGCTTTTCTGAGTCGTTGTAAACAGAATGCCATTCCTATGTGTGTTTTCGTTGTCTGCTGAGTGCACATGCGTTTTTTCTCTCCCTCTTTACACCCTCTTTCTTGCCCCTATTTCCCCACCCTCAGTGCTGGGTAGCAAACCGTAGGCCAACTGGTGGTTAATCTCCCGGCCTCCCTTTTCTCTCTCTCTCTCTCTCGTATCTTTTTTTTTACATCAGAGGCTCAATTCACAAAGCCTTTCGTTCGTATGCGTTTTTTTTTAAGCCTTAGTATGCCGCTTTCGTTAAATACCGGTATGTGTAAAGCGTCAACGCTGGTTGAAAATTTGTCATCCAAACTATTCTATCCTAAAATGTCACAGCCAGGTTTGCATACAAGTTTCTGATGCAGAAATTCGGGCATTCTCTTACGGCCACTGACAGGCTGTGGTTACACTATACTCTGCCTGCGCCAAGGAAAGACCTAGATTCCGCCAAGAAGGCCGCGTTAAGCCCCTGAGATCGACCAGCTTGCCTGTTCCTGAAGTTTTACACCGTTAGCGTAAACTTCATTCATTAATACCAGCCCAGATGCTGCCTTAACGAAACTTGTGGTTCGTAGAAACCTTGTAGCCGAAGGGGTGCTCGTCATATTGCGTCGGTAGTGGTTTACTTTCAACTACTTTATCTTGAATGTTATTTGTTATTGCGATATTTTCCCCGGAAGAACGCGTGTTTTAGTCCATACGAGTATGTAACAATCCTACTTCCCACTAAGTCACAGCCACATCAGCCCTGAACTAGACAAGTCCGCTTGTTGAAGTATTGGCTGCAGCGACACCCTGTGATCCAAAGATTTTTAATCACTTCAGCATCGCATATTGCTCTGGACTTCTACATTGTTTGCATTCCTATTTAGGTCTAGGAACTTTGCCTACACTGCATACAGCAACCAGACGAACCGGTGGACGATTAGGAAGGATTATAAGGTAGAAGAAAAGTAGCGAGCTTCGGAGACAATCACCCCCTGAAAAAGAGACGGAATCGCTCTCTAGATGTAGAGGCAGTTTTAAATATTAGAAACGAGAGTAAAGTGCCTGTTAATTCGTATTACGATTGATGTATTTAGGAGATATGTAGTACATACTAGTCGTTTGTTGCTATATGGGCAGTTCAGGCAACAGGGCATCAATGCAATAGAGAAGAAAGACAAGAGAAAGAGGAAAGGCTAAAGGTTCATCACTTGAACGTAACAGGCATGCTACGCTTCACAGAGGGAAGGAAAGGGGGGATTGAAAAAGAATAAAAATGTCAGGAAGAGAAGGCAAGCCCACACACATAACGTCGGAGAGAAGTCTTGCACGGTATACGGCACCATTGTGAGTCTACAGCCACTCGGGCAAGTATGTTGTCCTTATGAAATTCGGGAATACCTTCGTTGCTTGAATTGTCGAGGAATTTTCGGAAAGGGTATTGTGATATATCTGCCTAGGTGCCTTTTCTTTGGTGGTACGCTGTTTTTAGATCTTCACACTTAGCAATCACTCATCGGGGTGATGTCATAGTAGAGTATATAGTGTTGCTTGAATTATTGAGATATCGCAACATGCAGTTTATGAAAAGATTATTGTCATTTTCGCTCGCATCTTAGCAAAATAATATAAAAGCTTACTTTTTCAATTTTCTATACACTTTCAAGTTCTTAGCACACACCTGAGACATATAAGACGCGCATAAGGTTTCAGTGTGTTACCACTCCTTCCATACAACCTAATCTCAAATAATGTACTCCCCTTTTTTATGGTGATATATTTTTATTTCAGACAGTAAGCACCTATGCTATGTGCGCGGTTCTCCCAGCGAAGCGCTGTTAGCCGGTCTAAGAAATGACTACTTTCCCTGCTTTTCTTTCTGTTTCTCCCAATCGTTCATTCCACGCGCTCTGTTTATGCTTGCTTATGGTGAAAGGGGATGTGATGGTGGGTTGCAGACTCGTGCCACGTGGAATAGCAGTGATTAGTCGGGCCGTAGTTCGCGGACCGGCTACCGAACAATCCGGTCGTGAAAGGGTGCACACGGTGCTTTCACCCGGCGAGGGCATCAACAGCCGCTCCACGTATAGACGGGCCAATCCGGTAATAGCGTCGAGGCGCACGACCGCCCTCGTGGCGGCCATTTTGTGCGTTCTGCGACCGAGCGGGGCGGTTTATGCGCGCTTATCTTGAAGCCAATGACGGGTGCCAGAGTGGCGTTGTAAATAAAACAATGACCTCGTAAAACACGAGCTCCCAACAAGCATATAAAGATTGCGTTGGAAGCAAAGGACTCGCGAAGCGTGAGGAGGCAGGGAAGAAGTGGGCCACCTGAGCATGTTTTTTTCTTTATTTGCGTCTCATGTTCACATCGTCTCTCCGTTCCTATTTGTTCTTTTTTTCTTCTGCCATGTGGTGCCGTATCAGGTAGGGGAGCCGCGCGTCCTGCTACCGGGGCCTCACCACTGAGCGTGGTCGTGTAAACGCTGGGCTGGCCTTTATCGCGACAACGTAACATAGCCGGGTACGCGTGGCTTCCCCTTTTATTGCCCTGATTTGTTTCCACCGAATTCCGCTGAGTAGTAACAATGTACGGATCCGGTATAAGAGATTGCGAGCGGGCCGGCATCTCTCCTCCGAGCTGCGGGACATCCCGCGGCCCTCGTTTAAAGCAGGATTACGGGCCGGACTATCACCTAACGCTCGCTGGGCTGCGTATGCGGCGGTGCATCTGAACGTGATACCGCATCGCGATGAAAGTGTGTTCCACGAAATTGAACGCGCGGACACGAACAGCTTAGGGTATTTGTGACACGGTTTTTGATGATTTCGGAATCGCTTTGCGATGAACGCGAATTATCCGACTTTTGCCTGTCCCTGAATTGTCTGGCTTTTGCCTGTCCCTGAAATGCTTGTCTAATATTTGAGGGTCCGACTGCAGATAATTTATTTCGGAACCACCCCCTTTATATCTCTGATGCTGTACTACTTTCTCGAAAGAAATAAAACTGAATTGAATTGAATAAAAAAAAACACCCATTTTTGTGGCTTTAGCAGGAGCTGGAGACTAAAGACAACACGATGCGTCCCTTGAGTCAAAATGGTTTTCCGTTCTAAAGTATCTCTATTGTTTTTTCTTTGTTCTTTTCAGTGCAGTTATTTGCTTCCCTGCATTTAGCGAGCAAAGACAGAGGTGGTTCGATTAAAAAAGGGCTTCACAATACGATTTGTTTCAGCCTAAGGGTGAATGGGTAGACAGACTAAAAGTTAAAAATGGATATATTCAGTGTGTGATTTGGCTTCCCGTGTTTTGAATATAGTTTTTTTTACTAAATTTTGACAGTTAAGAAACAGACAAAAATGCCAATATGCGTCTTTTTTTCTTCTCCTTGCACACGAACACTATAGAGTTATCAGGGTAATGAAATACGACATACGTAGATGTACTAACGCTCGACAATTTCTTATTCCATAGTGCGCGACGAGTGCTGTTGCGTCTGCTTGCACGCGTAGCACCTGTAGTGCTGTTTTTTTGTTTCTTTTATTTTTTTCATTTCTGCTTTCTTCTCGAGGCTAGGATAGCAAGAAGAAAGAAACCTGGTCGGCATTATTGCTTGTGCACTTCTTTTTCATTCTGTCTTATGTCGGCGTAATCGTTTGTCGTTAAAACGAAACATACTTCGCAATCAAATGTACTGCATATGCTCCGGTTGCTTGACACTCAATCTGTCTCTAAGCTGCCTACTAGCGATGCCGACGAATGGACAGATTAACTAAGCTCCCTTTCGGAATGTAACGTTTGTGCCTATTGAAGAATACGCACAAAGATCTTCTAGTACGACCTCCATTATTGGACCAAGAAATGACCCTTGACTTTCTCAACATCATTCTCCTCTCCCCCTTCCCCTTTCATCAAAAAAAGAGAAAGAAACCTTTGGGCGAAGACGAACTTTGCTTATCAAACCTTGTGTTTTGTTACTATAAAGCAACTCTTCATTTTTAAGTAAGCGCTTTGTGAAATAGTATACGAGAAAGAGACATTTGACATAAATTAAGGACACTGCACTCTACGAACAGCACATTATATTGTTTTTTGGTGGCTTGTGTTTCGGGACACTAAAGCGCACAAAATACCAGAGTGAGAAAAAACAATTCTTTTATAGTGGTGGCTACCAGCTCAATATGGCATCATTACTGGGGAAGATGCCCAGACGCTTCTAATCTTTTTGATGAGTATGAACCCTGTCAGCGAACATCGTCTGCTCGCATGTGTTCATGAATTCCATACGAGTGTCCGTATTGATTGCGTGTGTCCATAGTACAATAGGTGGTTGCATGTCTTTGGCTATAAGGCAACGTTCAGCACCTACATACTCGACTACTTTCAAGGAACAGTGATGCATATCTCATGACTGGAACTGGCGCTTTCAAACGTTGGGGCCTTGCGCGATAGCCTTATGGTTACGGTGCTGTGTCGCTGGTCTAAAAATTGAAGACGGTAATACATTCCGAAGAACGGGAGCCGCATTTCATTGGAGGCGAAATGCTAGAAGCTCGTGTGCTGCGTGAGTTAAGTGCACGTCATAGAAACACTGGAGGTAGAAATTATTCGCAGCATAATGCTATGGTGCCTCTCGTAGCCTTTGTTGCTTTGAGGCGTGTAAGGCCAAAACTTGACCAGTTAACGAACGTTTAGACCTACCGCATTCAGATAACCTGAATGCCGAAGCAAAGCTCCTGTTCGAGATGAGGAAATCATTGTGTATTTATTGTGTACTTGTCCTCGTTGCTTTACTCCCAATACCTCACTTACAGAAAAATGACAGCCTGTTTGTACCTGTACAATTGAGAGTTACTGCAACAATGTCCGCGACCGTCGCTGGTGGAAAAGGTGCTTGCGTATAGCACAGTTCTTTATGAAAGGGTCGGTTAGGTTGGTGCACTGCGCCGGCGAGATTGACCATTCCTTATCACCCTGAGCATTCTACCGTTCATTTGCAATGCTACCACTTTCTCCTGCTTTTTGTTTCTTTCGATATTTGCCCTTTTCTGTTTCCACCTGTATAGGGTAGCAAGTCAGAAACTAGGCTGGCTCGCGTCATTGTATCTTACCTCTTTGTTATCTCTCTTCCACTTTTACTGCTTTAACAGCAGCAGGAGGCTGGATCCCAATTGAATATGATTAAAACTTCTATAGCAAGCTTGCAATTCACGTCATGCAGCTTGTAATATGGTGGGTATCGCAATCTGGTACGAAATATTTTTTTGTACGGATGTGCACTACGACGCCCTCCAGCAACAAAAATAAATGGAGTCGTTCCTTTCGTCCTATTAGGCATTCGATTATGTCCCGCATGGGAGCGTACGGTAGCTGCATTTTTTTAGCTGGTCGTCAAAGGATTGTGCCGTAGATTGAGTGTAAGAATGATTCCAAAGAAGCGACTTCTACTCTCATCGAGAATTCGGTGCAGTACAGCCTTCTACGAATACAAGTAGAGAGGACCATCAGGTGTATATGCGCCTTCTAACTAGCGATTTTGGTTCTTAAGATACAAATATAATGAGCGCATTAGGGCCCTCAAATTGTCAGAGGGGCTGTCCTGTGTTGATGCAAGGCTTTCAGCAAGCGCACATTACCGCCCCGCCGCGGTGGTCTAGTGGCTAAGGTACTCGGCTGCTGACCCGCAGGGCGCGGGTTCGAATCCCGGCTGCGGCGGCTGCATTTCCGATGGAAGCGGAAATGTTGTAGGCCCGTGTACTCAGATTTGGGTGCACGTTAAAGAACCCCAGGTGGTCTAAATTTCCGGAGCCCTCCACTACGGCGTCTCTCATAATCATATAGTGGTTTTGGGACGTTAAACCCCACATATCAATCAATCAAGCGCACATTACCGATATTTGGAAGAACAACCACTCTTTCTTTCAGGAACCTTTATTTTATTACATGCTTTCTTTTCCATCATTATGATGTCTAAAAAGACTAGTTATAGTTTCGTAGAATCCCTGTGAATGTGCTTTATCACTTCCGCCAGCAAATATTAGGTGGTTTAGCGTGACTGGGCCTCAATGTCTACACCATGGCATCATGGAATTGGTGTAAGGCCATACAATATAAACCTACATATGCCTTCTCGGTTTCTGTTTTCATAACACTTGCGTGTGGCATTCTGCACAGGCACGCGTTAGATGCTTAGTATTTTATTTGTTTGAACAATGTGTTGTTATGACACGGAAGATCAGCCACAACATGTCTGCGCTGAAGGAAAACATGAAGGCACAGTGGTAGGGCGAGGACAGTCGCCTTCTTGTCTGCCCGTCAATTCATTTGAACATTAGAAATAGACTATAGCTTCAGGTTACAACTGCTTGAAAAATTAGGAGCATTTCTTATATCGGGAACAAGAGCCCAACTGATGCTTGGCGTGCGCGTGTCTTAGATCTATCTATCTATCTATCTATCTATCTATCTATCTATCTATCTATCTATCTATCTATCTATCTATCTATCTATCTATCTATCTATCTATCTATCTATCTATCTATCTATCTATCTATCTATCTATCTATCTATCTATCTATCTATCTATCTATCTATCTATCTATCTATCTATCTATCTATCTATCTATCTATCTATCTATCTATCTATCTATCTATCTATCTATCTATCTATCTATCTATCTATCTATCTATCTATCTATCTATCTATCTATCTATCTATCTATCTATCTATCTATCTATCTATCTATCTATCTATCTATCTATCTATCTATCTATCTATCTATCTATCTATCTATCTATCTATCTATCTATCTATCTATCTATCTATCTATCTATCTATCTATCTATCTATCTATCTATGCACATATAACCCGCTCACCACCTTCGAGCTCCGCACTACTGTACACTCGTTAGTGATGAAATTTTTTCGAACTATGGCGCGGCCACGAACGCCACAGAAATCTGCTACTCGTCAAAGCTTCGTTTAAAACACAGCGTATTTCTCCACAAGTTGGTGACGCGACGTCTTCATTAAACTTGGCGCGTGGCTCTAAGATCTGAGAAACCTTTAATTTCTACGTTCAGGTAATCGATCAAGCGATATGAGAACGCCTAAATTTGCAGTATCGCGTAGAAAGTCTTCTGGCTTACAGTGATGCAGGCCTGTCCGCCACGGTGGAGCAGTGGTCATGGTGCTCGGTTTCTGGCCCGAAGGTATCAGGTTTGGTCCCACCATGGCGGTAAAAGTCATTTTATTACTCTACTATACACTAAATTGGGATACAGGAAAGTATTCAAGTACACCGGACAATGTAACATTTCGATAGAGGCGTAATGGTAGAGACTTGTGTACTGTGCGGTGTCAGTGCTCGTTAAAGAACAGCAGATGGTCGAAATTTCTAAAGCCCTCCTCTACATGGCGTCTTTCATGGTCACAACATATTTTTGCGCCGTAAAACCCCATATATTACTAATAATATGCTGCTGGTCAACGGCACGTAACAGAACGTGGATGAATGCGGGCCTAGCCAAGTCTTGTTTCGTAAGCTCAGCCTGTATGCCCGCTGAGTATGTCTCAATAACACAGGAATTTCGAGATGTCTCTCCCAGTAGATAAACCACAGCTCAGAGCACTTCGTACGCCGCTGCACGTTTCTACGGCGACAGCGCGCAGGTCTGCTGGGACGTCGGTGCGGTGGAATGGAGCACCGACGCGGAGCATGCCACGCCCGAGCGGATCCCGCACTGGCTAAATGATCCCGCGAGTCGTGGCGGCGGGGGCGAGCTCCGTTCAGCCAGGCCCGTGGTGCAGCCGTTTTTTCGTCCGGTCCGGCTCGTAATTGACGTTGTCCTTTCTGCCTGCTGCTGCCGTTCCTCCTCAGAACCAGATCCATAGGCTGCGCTCTTACAGTACTTCTGCGCTCTTTCTTTGCCTCCCATCCCTCAGTTCCTCTTTGTACTTTGTTTCCTTTCTGCGCGTGCTTGAATAACAAGGTTAGTCAGCGCACGGAGCTTCACGGCGCGCAGTTGTTGGCTCGGCTGTCACGGGTAGCGTGGATGATGTAGTGTGATTGATTTCATGCTTAGTTTATTAAATGAACGATTTGGTAGTTAATAAGGATTTCCTTTTATATTGATCAATAAACCTGTGCGAGTTTATATGAACTGGGACGATTCTGTGTGAATAATGTTCCCTTGTTATGACACACCATGAACTCAGAAAAGTCTGTTGGTTCTTTCTTTTCTTGAAGAGGCCCTGCAAAGCTTTTTGATCGTGATAAAAAAAAACACAGCCCGTCGGTGCTCCTGTGAGCACATAAGCCAAACATTACAGTGCAGCACGTGTCAGAGACTATACAACTAATGTTCAAAGATAGCTTGGAACCCCTCTCTCTCTCTTACATCGGTAAATGTTGTCATACACCAAAATCAACTGCGTCACATGCATACCCAAATGACACGGTCAACGACTGATAGGAACATCGTGAGCTGCACAGTTATTGCGACCACCATGGTGTGCCGCCATATGCCTGCGCCCTGCACTGAAGTGTGAGAATTGCACGCTAAAATTACACACCAGCAGCTCACAGCATTTATAAGGTGGCCGCGCACGCTTTAAAGAAAAACACAGAGAAAAAGTGCTCCCTCATATCAGCCCGACTCGCCCCGGGTAGCTTTCAGCACGCTCGATGGGACGAAAGCGGATAAAAAACGCTCAAATATTCTCATTATTTATTTCTGTGACTAGAAGAATTTCTTCTTTTATTGCTATCATGTCACTAAAATGATGTGAAAATCATGCAAGCATTTCATGTATTAAATTGAAAACCTATCTGACAGCAATATTAGGTGCTAACGGCACTATTGTTGCTAAATATTGATTTTTAAGCTAGTAGTTCCCAGTCTCCTTTAATGTATGGCGTAACAAACACTGGTTATTTCGCTGTATAGAAACAGCGAATGGAATTGAGTGGTAAGAAAAAACATATTGAAAGCTTCTCACAAAAAAAGACAATTTTAAAATCAAATATACCTTGCTGGCAGCTTTTCCTTGCAAAAAATGCATGAGGCATGCAATAAGAACGAATAGGCGCAAGGCTGATCGTATTGTAGCATCCTAGTATGGCTTTCATGTTTTCCAGGGCATCAAAGACGTTTAAATATTCGAAAGTTTCTAGCTGGGTTTTCAGTCTGGTCTTTCGAAAAAGACTTGGAGAGTTGCTCGCGAAATGGTCAACTCAAGAGGAACGCACTTGTTTTACAATTCACGAAGAAAGCGCAAAAGAAAAATAAGGATAAGCGGAGGCACACCTTGTTGAATCATCCTCACCTGCATGTTCCAAGGCGAATCCTAATAACATTTCTCTTTATTTCTTTTTTAATTATATGACAGAAGCGCTCTTTTCAAAGCTTACGAAAAAAAAGGACTCGAAATCTTTTTCTTAGCTTTTGTTGAATAATTCTTGAAGGCACGTCTTCTAAGTACATTACAATAGAAGGAAACTAAAAAAAAAACGGTGAACCGAGAGAGCGGCAAAGGCTGTGCACCACTCTGCTGTCGGAAAGACGAGGCAGCCTACAACATTAAGCTTTTTCTGGGATTTGCTCACTCCATTTTCAAAAGTTTAAACAGCGCGAGAAGCACCGATGAATATCAGAGTCAGTTTATTAGCTCAATCTTCCCCGCTATAGCCACTTCAGAGACTCGTCTGGTTGACGGAACGCTTTTCCGCAATTCTCGCTGAACTAAAATAGCAATGGGGCCCATATTGAACAAAGCAAAAATAAGTGTATGGGAGAATCCTAAAGTCTTGGCGGATAGGCTGTGCTCATTGTGGTATATATTTAATGCTCGTATTTACGGACCCTCTTCGAGATTTCCCTGTTATATTTCCCCAGCCTGCGTAAGTATCTCGCGAGATTGCTCGTTTTCTCTCTCGGTAGCCATTCTCTTCCTCCTTTTTATCTCTGCAGTGAATGCGACATTAAGCAAGCTAAGCGGAATGGAAATCGTAGCTCACGCTTCGCCGCTTGCAGGCTGTATAATGCGCAGCGGACGCAGTACGAATGGATCATTTTCTTCTTCTGCCACGTCTGTAAAGGTTTTGGGGCAGACTGAACGATCAAAGATGGATTTAAACAAGTATCGTCTCAGTGAAGCTTGGACAGTTACGCTTGAAGATGGTCATAATAAGGCGAACGATGCACCGTAGAATTAAGCGCCAGAGTAAAATCTACAGACGAAAATGTGACAAGTGGCAGCATTCTATAATGTCTCTGAAAGTGCGCGCGCTTACGTTTTATCTTCGGGGATAAAATGAAAGAGCTCAAGTATCACAGTGAGATGTTTGCGGAAAGACTGCCCGAAAACGTACAGCTGTAACATCGGCAGACAATGGTGCGCAAGGCGAAGGTTAATTTATTCAATAATGTTGCAATAAACGATCTCGAGCACTGGCTTGCACATGAAGTATTGTGTTTTGGCCAACGACTGGTATACCTGTCGTCAATTTTCTGAAATACGAAAGCTTAATTTCAAAACAAGTATTAAGTGCAGCAGCCCATGACGTTGTGAATACTAGTAAAATAATTTTTGGCTTAGCCGTCGAGGCCTCTACGTGTTATAAAGAGACACCACCAAACCAATTACGCTGTCATGGTTGTAGTTCTTGTCTTTGTCTGCTCAATTCACCTTACTGCGGAAAGAATGCTGCGTCTAAGGCCTGTATTCACAAAAAATATTGCACTATAGAAATATTCGTAACAGAATATTTCAGCCAGTCATTACATAACAACAGGCAAGACGAGCAAGCCAACGGAAAAATAACACCTACTTTTGCGCACTCTCCCAAGACGATTCGAAGGCGACAGCCATCTTTTTTCAAAGAAGCACGCTACAAAGGTATCGTGCGGCGTTACGTCGCACAACTTCACATTAAAGTTTGTGACGTCACGATGTCGTCAAAAATTTGTTGTTATATTTGGCGTCATGATGACGTCATCATGTGGTCAATTTCTTCTTTAGCAAGTGTAACGGTGAAATTATCCCGTTTGATGAGGCATCGAAAGCTATCGCCATAATAAAATACTTTGGAGATTCCACTCATTGTTGCAATCTATTTCTTGCAAAGCTTATGCCACTTTTTTTTTTTATCGGAGCCGAGCGTTCCAAGGCGCATCAACGTATTCGTGTAAACTCAGCGGCTGTGTCCATATTGTGAACTTAACAGGCACGTCGGCTACACTGGCGTTTGACGGCTAACTTGTGGTTCGACGTCACGTCGACACTCGCGTTAAGGAATCGGATCTGAGTTTCATCCAAACAAAGGGCACGTTACGGTGCTAGAGTGTGCGTATGAGAATGAGCGTTCATTGGCGTATTTCTGCGACGACAATACAACGCTAAATATAGCTTACTACGTCGTCAGAGTAAACATGTACTGTTTATTACGCTGTTATAAAAGCGTATAGCCAACACTACAAACACAACTGGCGTTATACAAGAGCTACCACGACGAGCTGATGTAAGGCGACTGTCACCACAACTGCTTATGTAATGCATATACGATTTACGAATTGTAACCACGTCGCTGCTAGCTGAGAATCGTTGCTGCAAGGTTGTCGGCGTTTCTCTACTACAGCAAAATTGCTAACTTTACAAACGTTTTGTCTCGCTCTTGCCTAATCTGAGCATAGTGTCTTCCAATCTTCCAAATTTTAGGCCATATTGCCCCCCCCCCCTGCTCACGAGGGTTGTTAACGAAGGCATTGACTTCAAATGTGCGCATACTGCTTTCATGAACAACTTTCTCACAAACATCAATTGTAAGTCAGCGTCAGCCTTTCTTCGCTCCTTCCATCAAACAGCTAAACGTTTACAATAGCGCATGTTGAGCGTAGCTTACCGCTCAATATTACCATGTAATTAGCATGCACTATTATAAACGAGGCTAGCTCGCTCTCTAAGCAAACCTTTTCTCTGTTACAAGCTTACGCGAACAAAGCCAGAAAGCCGACCCTGCCGAAAAAAAATCATTAGAGTACGGTACCAGGTTTCGCGTCGATTAAATTTTGTTTTGTTCCTGTGACGCGATATTTTTCTAGAGGCTTCTCTCTACACAGCATGCTTAAAGGAAGTTGGCTTTAGAGCCCCCTAAACTTCTGCGCCATGGTATTGCCACGTTCAAACTTCGCTATCAGCGCTTGACTCTTCGAAGAATAGTAGCAAGTTACGTGCGTTATTCTGCTTGCAAGGGGTTTTCGAGGAGTGAAGAGGAGAATGGCACTCTTTCGCAAGCCGCGCGAGATAGAAAACGGACGCCCCCATCGGCTGAAGGACGGAGCAAAGTTTGCCGCGCCGGCGGCGAGAATGGATAAGCGGCAGCGCGAGACGGATCCGTCGCGGATGAGACGCCATTTGTCTTGGTCTCATGGCTTCGTGCGCGCCGCTCGGCGCCATCAATCTGAGGCCGCTTGGCGCCTTTGTTTTCCTTCAGGACACGAAAGTAGTAGCGCCCTTCGAAGCTAGCCAATTTTCCCCGCACGGATATATAACAGTGGGAGTAACGAGGCTTTGAATGTTTATTAGTAGAGCTGATGTATTTTATAGAATAGTTAACTTAACCTGCTGGCAAGATGCTACGATGAAAAAATGAAAAAAAGAGACAGTTTTATTGTGAGGATGGAGGAATGAATACCATAGCAACGCAGTGAATTTTTATACGAAGTAAGGCGAGCAGCAAACACTTTTTGCTCCAATTTCGCGCGACTCTACAAAACGATGGTTTCAGCGTATGGTGCATCTGCAGGCTGCGACGCGGTTTTCGTGTTGTTGGCCTTCGCAGGGCAACGCGATGTAAGCACAGCGCGTGTATGATGGCCACTGAAACAGCACACACACACCATCTCTCGTGGCCGCGAAATTATGATTAAGGTTCGCAGTTTTCGCTCGAGCGACGCCTTAATAGCACCCCTATCGCCCCTTCCCCGACGAAAGACGGGCGGTGTTTTTGCAGCGGGAAAGGCGTATGCTTGAGGAGCCATAGATGGCAGGCCTCGCACGTGGCTCAAGCTTCTGGCGATGGCGACGCCGGATCGTTTCATCTATGCATCAGTCGCGTGTATCTTCAGCGCTCGCACTTTTTTACTGATGCGTAGATGATACGATGCTTATGATTATGTTATTTATAATGTTATTTATACAGACTAAAAATTGCCACTTGGTAGAAGCCTCATCGCAACCACTATAGTTACGCTACCAAGGAAGAGCACAAGAACCCAAGGAGCACACCTCCGTCCCTGCGAGCACTGACACATGAGATACCGCCCCTACAATACAATGGACAACATGAGTGAGAGTGACTTCAATACGAAAACTCTGGAAATGAGCAAATATGGGTAAATAAAGTACACGGGTGCCACACAATGCAAAGCTGCGAGACAGGTTACTGGTGTTACCAACCATTCGTGCTAAGAGACAGCATATGTATCTGCACTTGCCAGTGACATTTACGTAGAATAACAAGTTGCTATAGCAGTGGCCATATGGTCTCTTTGAGGCCTGTTGAAAACATGTCGCTCATCATTGTCACAGATTCGCAAGCAGCATGTCGCTATTTTAGGCCAACAAGAAATATCGCACCATATATGGTCGAAAACCAAGATACCCGTGCCCACATTCATGCGTGAATAGCTTAGTACACGAAATAAATTATTTCACTCACTCCAACCTTAGCTTAGCACTTTTACCATGCTCTTCACTCCGAGTTCAAACATTTAGGCGTGGCGCATAATTGCCAACCTACCTCTAAATATTCGCCAGCACTCACCCCAAAGTGGCATGAGCGCAGTGGCGAGAGCCCTGCGGCAAACACGCCAAAGAGCGCGTGCCATGTCGCGCAGTGCACGTTGGACGCTGAGCATTTAGACCAGCCAAATTTCTTCGATGAATCTCCTCCTTTGACCCCCTCTCAAAATAAAAACAAATACAGTGAAATTGAATTTATTATCAGTAAATCGTATAACTATATGAGTACCATTTATGCACTTTTGTAGTATATGGTCATGTAGCGCGTAGACAGGATAACGGCGGGTCATTAAGGGTGGCTAACTGAATTTCCGGAGAAGGCAAGCGGGTTAGGGGGAGACAGAAAGTTAAGTGGGCAGATGAAATTAAGAAGTTTGTGGGTATAAAATGGACGCAGCAAGCACAGAACCGAGTTGACTGGCGGAACATGGGAGATGTCTTTGTCCTGCAGTGGACGTAGACAGGCTGATGATGAATAGTGACGCGACAATATGATGATGATGATGATGATGATTATGATGATGGTAGTATATGACTGTGATGAGCTCATTCCTGTAGCGTACCACATGACACTAAAATATTGCATCCTTCCTTACAGCGGGGTGTTGACATAATCTAAAAAAACGCACGCTTTAACAAATACGGTACTCTGATAGAAGGAAAACGTGCTTTAATCATTTTCCCCACTACTTTTCTGAGATTTCTGCAGCATGAGTTAGTCAAAAAACACCGAGGTTGAAATTGCCATGGTCTTGTAACTGAAGCATTAAAACGGACAATGGTTGTACAGTAAGAGAACATCGAACAACACAGAAATAGAGTGTTACAAGGAGTTTAAACATTGGAAATACAACTACCGTGATGGGCTTATGTGCTCACAGATTCACAGGGAGGAGAGAGGATACTGACCAAGCTTGCTGTGCAAGGACGCTCCAAGACTACAATGGGCCTTCGCAAAACAGTGCTCGTGTATTCCCAGACGTTAACGGATGGCCGAATACAGACATTCGTCATCGCCACATTTGTGGACTGGCGGCGCCATTTGTGCAAGCCGAGGCACTTAGTCATCGCCTTAACGATGACCGAAGGCTATAGCCTCAGGGCACCAGAAAACAATCTCCCGTTGTTAAGAAGGCTGTCTACGGGGCCCTCATCACTCCAGTCGCAACCCCATCACGTGACCAAACATGCCAAAAAAACGAGGTCTACCACGCGCTCTCTTGGCGCTAGCTCCGCAATACACATAGATAACGGCGTCTAACGAAACACACAAAGCGAGGGTCCAGAAGGGGCTCGAACGCCTCGCGAAAGTGCGGGGGCGTCGCGGCAAGGCGATGCTGCTTATCGCCGTCCTCCCGCCTCCGGGATTTTTGTCGACAGCCGTCGATGATTTACGGGATCGCGTTGCTTCGCGAAACGAGGGGGGGGGGGGAAAGAGAAACAGAGAGAAACGCGCCTTTCATAACTCTATCATTAGTTGTAGATAAAGATAAATCCCGAAGAGGGAAACTATGACGGCCCGAGAAAGCGACGTTCGAGGTTGAGTAAATCACGCTTCGACTTGCCTACTTCGTTGTGTCCCGATCGGGGGGCGGAGGAGAAGGCAGAACGGCCAAATAGCGCCGGGGTGGGGATCGCCTAAACGCGATGGAGATGGCCAAAGGGCGCCCCCGGCATTCTTTTGATAAATAGCCCCGGTCATAATTCAGAAATAAGAGCGCGGCGACCATGGGCCGACTTTTCAGGGCTCGTACAGAGGAACAGTGACACGACTGGCGGGCTCTCTATTCTCCCTCGCGACGCCAGCGGAAAGGAAGATCTGCCAAAGTGGCGGGTGGGACCGGGAGAAGGCAAGGAGCGACGATATGGGATTGGAAAGAGATGCGAACTGCACTGTCCCTCTATCGTCATCATCTCTCTCTCTTTCTTCTCCATCCGCGTTCACCGCCTCTCATTCCTCGGGACGGAAGGGTGGAGATATGCGCCCTCGTGTCCCCCTTTATTCTGAGGCGTTCCGCTTGTCCGAATGCGGTTTCCGCTTCGCGCTTGGCTACGTCTTTGCATCTGCATATCATTTCTCAGTGCGAGCGCCAACAGAAGCCAAACTTTCCCCTTCACTGTTTGTATTTTCCCGCAAGGTAGTAAACTCGTCTTTTCTGTTCAGCGTTTTCTCCCCGCATCCCGTTCCTATTCAATACCTCTTGTAGACGCTGTTATTACTGCGTTTTCGATTTGCCTTGCATGTTCCCTCAGATTGACCGTGTCGGAGGGGCCACGACTTGGCCCAATCTCGAAGGTTCCAAGTCGGGGTTCACGGACGTTATTGATATGCTCCCGCTTTGTAACCGTGTCAGAGCTGGGCGCTTTCATATGGAGATTGGACTGGCTAGATAGCGGCCAGTGATTCCGAAGCGCCATGATTCCTGACGCCGCTTGTTTGTGACAGGGCTTTCGTATGGCGAGGCCCAATGTCGGCGCCCAAATATTTTTTGCGTATTCCGTGGTTCTGAAGAGAAAAATGCCAGCATAATGTAAACAGAAAGCGCCTAGGGTTGGTGTCTGCTTCCTATTCCGACATAGACACTTCTTGTGCTAAAACATTAACATAGCGGAGGGATGTTATGCGAAGTATATTGATGTCATCATTGTCATATTTCTTCCCACTGAATATGCCGCGTAATCGAGTTTAGAGCATCTTAAGTCGTGCAAATATAATTCAATATAACTTACTGATGCTAAATAACTTTGTTAAACGTTGTTGACACAGTTTTCTGTCTCTATGCGTCAATATTATCTCGTTAAGAAGCGGGAGGTAAATATTATATCCTCATTTTACTATAATAGAATGGCTTGATAAAAAAAAGCTGAAATATCTGAAGGCTTTCGCGTCTTATGAAGATGTTGCCGTTTGTAACGTTTTCACCCTTTACACTTTATGACGCATAAACGTGGGTGTCGGAAGTTATGCCCCGGAGCCACAAGTAGTAGACAAATAGTACGATTTATGACGACGGCATATCAGTTACGCAAGTTTTTCTCATCGATATCGCAAATGTCACAGCGCCTGGAATCAACAAGCTCTACAATGATGACCTATATGTGTTCGTTTCTTGGCAAAATATGCTCGATAAACCACATAATGACCTAACAAACTTTATGTAGCTATGCGATCAATGGCCCGGGGTCTAAAGTCATGAAGCTTTTAGCCCGTCAGTGTGATTTTTCTTTAGGTTGGCTGCTTTCTGTGTCGAAGTGTAGGACATGAAGATAGACTTTGATTTGCTCTTTTAAACAAGCCTCTTGTAGATTTGAGCACATAGTTTCCTATGTTCGCAATACCTTAATCACTGAAATATTACGAATGCAGACAATTAGTGAATCGTACAGTTAGTTCATACAGTCTACGAGGTGCGTTTGAAGCTTTATTGTTAAAAGATTATCTTCCATCTGAGATCATGTTTCGCAATCATCCACACTGTCAGAAATGCAACCAGAAGCATCTGTAGCGTAAGGTAGTAAACTAACAAATATTACTTTTGACATACTATAAAGCAGCTCGATAAAGTGATGCAGAATAAAAATCAGCACTGTGTACCGCCTACTTTGTGTTGTTTATTCTCGAGCTGTTTTAAGTAGTGTGTCTTCGTAACTAATAAGCTTGGCTAACCACACTTTTGATGCATTATTTGACGTAATAATCGCCTTTGAAGTGTATACGTATCCCTCTTGCGTTGTAGTGACATACTTGTTGAATATGTAATGATGTCGACACAAAAATCGCCAAAAAAGAAGAACTTTATTCGTAAGGGCTTTGGACAAAGAGTCATGAGCTCGATGGCTGGAGCCCAAAGACCAGGGCTCCACTGGCGGCTTTCACCTGCATGATGTGACCCAGGAGCACGAGCTGTACATCTGGCTCAGCGCTTGTGAGCTGTGCCTCCCATCACGCGAAAGTATTTTAGAAATCCCAGGTATTTTGTTATAAGTGACCAATTTCGATAACCAGAATTTTCTTATTAACTTGTTCTTTTTCTTTTTTTCTTTTGTGAACAATTTCTTCAAACTTGCAAGATCTGAATTCACAAACATTCTCGTTCATAAGTGTGTTTCACCATTGTATGGTAATGCTCGTTATGATATTCGCTAGAATCTACAGTTGCGAACAAGGTCTGTATGAAACTGAAGATCGTCCCAGGTGATCACTTCGTAAACATTGGTTGCATAACATCCTCGTCACGACTGACCATGGGTTTATGTACTAAACCTTCCTACTGATTCTGCCCTCGGACCTGCTTGCTAGCTTCACGCAGAAAACCGCAATATCACATGCTTCTTAGAGATGCCGCTTTCCTTTAATATACAAATGACTCGCTTCAAAGTGCCTTCCACCACCACCTCCTCCTCCGGTTCCTCGTTGCGTGGTTCGCAGAGGCGAGGCGACCAGACAGCGAGCCATGGCATTGATGGGAAGCAGACGATCTGTCTCCAAGCTCTATTCGCGCGCGGGAACGTCTTCATTTCCTGCACGACGACTTTATTAATGACGTAACGTCAACCCACAAGTGGCACTTCCCTCCTTTTTTATTCTTTCTTTTTTTGTCTCTTTTGTCTTGGAATGTTCAATGGAACTTCGAGGATATGAATCCCCTCCGTGCGCTATTTCTTGCCTGCTATTCACCCACAAATACAAAATAAACAGCCGCTCGTTGACCGTTGCGCTGCTGCTTCGTACAAAATAGGGTGTCAGGCTCTCCTATTACGTCCCCTACCTCCGCGTTGACCTCACCCGCACGGGTATAAGGGCCACTTTGAGAGCCCTCTGTTGGGTGCCTGTTGTACGAGCGTCAGGGTGACGCATTTCGCTTTTTTTTTTGTTTTCGTTATACTTCTCCAGCTTACGTGTCCATGATTTTAGGAGGTATAATAAGTTTCTGCGGTTCAGTCGCTGCTGTGTGCCACGTGCTGGATTCTTTTAAGAGATACTGGCAAGAATCGAACGCTTTTTTTTTTCTGACTGTCAACGAGATATCTCCTCTTCTCTTTTTTTATTTTTATAAGATTCTCTTGGTTTTTTTTTTGGCGCTTACTGCAGCACGCTTTCTTTCTTCCAAGGTTTCTGCACACTCACTGTGAAGTTTTGTGCTTGTGCTAGACCTTTTATTTCCCGATTTCCGTCTATCGTTGCTTCTTACTTTCTTGACATTTTTCACTCGAAGACCTTTCGCACAGCCCTTTGGTCTTGAAAAAGCATGCGCATTTTGTGCTTTTCTTTTGTAACAGCTCACTGCTCTCGTTCAGAACCGTGCGGCTCACTCGCAGGCGCAAAGAGGGCGGGCCCTTTCTGAGTGATACTTGATGCCTCGGCTGCTCGCTGTTGTCGAGCGCCTCCTGTCAGGCGTATATTGCTTTCCGGCGTGATTTGTTGGTGCTCGAACGTTGACGCTGTCGAACACTTTGTGAAACAGAAGAAAAATGCGGAGCTTGATTCGCTTACAGGACACTCACCAAATACGGCGCCAAAATAGCCCAAGAAAAGAAAAAAATGCACGCGACTAAGAAGTAGAGAGGAAGGCGAGAACATTGAGCGAAAGAGCCGGCGAGAAACAGGAATCGATAGCACGTCTTTGTTTTTTCATGAACCCTTTTAAATTTTGTATATTATTTGGAGTATTACTTCCCAAAATCAAGCTATGATTATAAGAGACGCCGTAGCGTATAGTGGAGGGCTCCGGAAGTTTTGACCATCTGGTGTTCGTTATCATGCACTGACATCGCACAGTGCGCGGGCTTCTAGCATTTCGCCTCAATGCCTCATAGCCGTCATCGACTCAAGATCACTTCATTATTGACGGCTACACCCACATCCGGTATCCAGCCTACCCTTATTGATAATCGCCTACCTTGCTGAAGTTCGAAAAGAGCCTTGTCATTACTTCTTGCTTCCTTGATTTATTATACCTAAGTTAAGGGCACAAGACGACTTACCTAATCAACACTGCAGTGCATGTCAATACGAACTGCTTACCAAAATTCATGAATGCAAGAGTTTTGCAACGCACAATATTGTTTATCATACCCTACCTTAGAGGCTATGCATGTAATGAGCTGTAATTCGCATTCGTGATGACGTCAATCAATATCTAAAAAAAATTTACACATAGATAGATAGATAGATAGATAGATAGATAGATAGATAGATAGATAGATAGATAGATAGATAGATAGATAGATAGATAGATAGATAGATAGATAGATAGATAGATAGATAGATAGATAGATAGATAGATAGATAAAACTCACCGACCTTGGATCCCTACCCACTGCCGGTGACTGCCACTTTACCATGGCATGTGTGACGTCATGTGCTGTGTATACAGCACAGCGGCGCCGTAATATTCAACCTCAACCAAAGCTTCAGCTTACAACCAAAACGTTAACATTCGGAGCCTACCTGATCATAAACTTAAGATATAGCTCGCTTGCAGTCGCATATGAGACTGGAACAAAAAAATTCACTGTAATGCAGACGCTGGCATAGCAAGCCGCTTGTTACGTCACGGCTCGCGTGCATCTGAGGCAATGAAATAGTTTGCATTAAAAGAACATTGATACTTTAGAAAAATATAATATGAAAATCTGAAAAAAAATTACTTAGTTGCGCCTCGTATTATAGTCTGTGCACAAGGAAAAGATGCGACTGAGAGATGCGAGCGGAGCGCCAAATGAAGGGTCAAATGCGTCGTCAGACGCCGGCGTCCAAGAAAAGTCTTCCTTTGCCGCCGGTGGACCCTTTCTCCGGTGTATTGGACAACGTACGACGTTGTTCGTCGCGACATTCGCGGTCCATTTATCGTCAGCCCGTGTAATTCGATTTGTTGTCCGCAGTGGCCGAGATGCTGCTCGCCTATCGATATCGGCCCCGCCCGGCTGGACTGCGCCTTGTCGCACAGACCGATCGCCGCTGCTTACGGCCTGTACTGTCAGACCACGACAAGGCTCCTTCCGTTCTCGTATTGGCCGCCCTATTTCATTCATTCGCCTTGTTTCGTTTCTATCGTGTCCTATGTAATACACGAGCTTTGCTCTTCTTTCGCTGGCTCGGATATCTGGTCTTCGACGCCCACGCGTAATGTTGTTAGCCGATGTTAATGTGCGTGTTTCCGGCATCGGTCATCCTTCGCCAAGTCATTGATTGCCTTGACCGAGTTCAACTTCCAGCAAGAAATGGGCAACATGGTCGACGCCTACGTGATGACACGATACTATTCGAGAAGCTGTCATCTGCTATTACTTTAACCTGTCGTTATTTCTTATTTTCTTTGCGTGCCCAGCGACAAATGGTGCTAGATAGTTTTGGTTGAATGCAGTGCGATGATGTGGCAGTGAATGGGAGCGGTAATGATTCAGTTGTGTTGCCGTGGAATTTGTGCAAAGAGACTGAGATTACGCGCACAACAATCTCAAGAAATGATTTTTTACTGGATCAGGAGTGTGAAATACTTTTCATAATGATACCTAGGATTTCACGTGCCAAAACCACAATATCACTGAGGCACACTGTAGAGCAGTGCACCGGAAATTTCGACCGCTTACTCTTTAACGTGCACCCACGTGTCACAGAATACACGGGCGTCCAGCTTTTCACCTCCATCAAAATGTGAGCGTCGCCACCAGCATCGAAGACGCTACATTAGGGTCATAACAGTCTGCCTACTACTATTGTATTTACTGTTTTTTTTTTCTTTGGTTTGCAAGGTGTTGCAAGCTGCCCATCACAAAAGGCGAGTGAATTGCTTAGGGTGAGTTATCAGT
Source organism: Rhipicephalus annulatus (assembly GCA_013436015.1). Classification (NCBI taxonomy): domain Eukaryota; kingdom Metazoa; phylum Arthropoda; class Arachnida; order Ixodida; family Ixodidae; genus Rhipicephalus; species Rhipicephalus annulatus. The sequence goes on from WOVY01000861.1 coordinate 503,663, forward strand.
TGTTCCTTCTTCCTCTTCTTCTTCCACCAGTTCCACTTTTTTTATTTTTTTAATGTGGAGCATTTCTTAGTCACCCTCTCCCCCACTGCGCATGCTCGCGCCTCGCGTATCGTGCCGCATGCTTTCATCTCTCTCTCTTTCTCGCCCCGTAGCAGTGGTCTAGTGGCTAAGGTACTCGGCTGCTGACTCACAGGTCGTGGGTTCAAATCTCGACTGCAGCGACTGCATTTCCGATGGAGGCGGAAATGTTGTAGGCCCGTGTGCTCAGATTTGGGTGCACGTGAAAAAATCCCAGGTCGTCGAAATTTCCGGAGCCCTCCACTACGGCGTCTCTCATAATCATATGGTGGTTTTGGGACGTAAAACCCCACAAATCAATCAATCAATCATTCAATCAATCACTCTTTCTCTCGCCTCACAAGGTGGACGCAGTCAGCGTCTGCAAGTGTAAACTGACTGCTCACCTTGCCCAACCATTCACTGGCCAACCCGTATATGTAGGCACTGCGTTGCACATAAGCAACCCACCACTCGTTGAAAGAAACGCTTCACCTTCATTCAATAAAAAGGAATAATACAGACGAAATAAGAATTAGGCATTCTCAACGCACGCCCTATTACGCAACACTCACACGACAACCCCCCCCCCCCTCCTTCTGCGACACATTTACTCGAGTTGCCCCGTAGGAAGATGCGGGCGGCCTTTTTTTTTTCTCGTAGCTAACTCCTATGTGGAGCGGCGTTATACGGCATATGGCCACGCACACTAACGGGAATTATATATACAAACAGCAAGTGATAACTCGAGCACGTTGTTCAGTGCTTGTATCGTACCTTGGTGTTCATGTTCGTCTGTTCACCGAGTGTGCGCTGCCATATGCCGTAATTATTTACCAACTAGCCCACAAGTACATTTTATTCTACAAAGTTGAGCAGTAAAAGACGTTGAAAAAATAAAAAAACAAGGAAACAAAAGGAGCTCAGAGCTATTGTCACTGAATTTCTGAAAGTCTCAATAACTCATTCAGTGATTTCTTTTAGCCGCCATTTCGCGCCAGTTCAGAGACACGTTCTCATGTGATTTTTTTGCACCACTCGTCTCCGATGCCGGGAGACTGTCATCGCCAACGGTCGAATTGCCCATTTGACGAGGCATCTACGGCGTTGACTTTGATACTCTAACCCTTGTATTTACAAATGATTGATTGATTGATTGATTGATTGATTGATTGATTGATTGATTGATATGTAAGGTTTAGCGTCCCAAAACCACCATATGATTATGAGAGACGCCGTAGTGGAGAGCTCCGGAAATTTCGACCACCTGGGGTTCTTTAACGTGCACCCACATCTGAGCACACAGGCCTACAACATTTGCGCCCCCATCGGAAATGCAGCCGCCGCCGCCGGTATTCGAACCCGCGACCTGCGAGTCAGCAGCCGAGTACCTTAGCCACTAGACCACCACGGCGGGGTGTATTTACAAATGCTCCTCGACTCTAATTTTGTCCTTCACTTGACTGAGTAGAGTACGGTGCCGCTGCTCGACTGGAATTGACGCTGCGCTTTCGATGGATGGATGGAAAAACTTTATTTCGTCAGAAAGCAACTGACGATGATTCCGTGTTAGATGGCCATCAACCCAAGGTTGGCGGCGACCTGTGTGGCCCACTCCACGACCCTTAACTGGACGACTGGGTCTGAGCTGGTCAACACAGCCTCCCAGTGCTCAAGAGAGGGATCACGCATAATATCCACCGGCGGCGGCACTATGCTACATTCCCAAGGTATGTGATCATATGTTGCCACAGCCTGACACCATTTGCATTGTGGCTTAATCTCCTCCGGGTACATTTTGTTCAACACGTAAGGGTTGGGAATATCCGCCCCCGCACAAGCGGTTGACTAAAGCGCGGGAATGCGTCTGGAGAAAACTGCAGATGCGCTTTCGAAGAATCACTGCATATTATCGCCGATATACAGTAACTTGTTCTGCCAAGAGACGGCGCTCCCAACGACCTTTTCAAGTCAAGGTGAAGCGTTGAGTGAAGGGGCGTTGTAGAATACGGCTGTGGGGCTTTTTCGCTACGAGAAATCAGCTTCATAAAGTATTATTGTGTTATTAGCTGTGCGCGTGCACAATTTTCGTACTTAATTGAATTATCATCTTTTTACTTTACTGCCTATGCAGAAAATTAACCGGATGCTGATGTATGAATAACCTTCCGGCCTTCGTCTTTATGTATCTCTTCCTTTCTAATTTGATATGCCTTTTACGCACGTTAGTTTACTTAGGTTGGCTGTAAGCGCTTATACGATTAGAAAAAAAGACAAAAGAGAGTAAGAGAAACCGAGCGAGGGACACGAATCGATAAATGAATTGGTTGATCTTCGGATGAAACGACGTCGACTCGTTTCGGGACAAACATGCGAATGGCCCCTTGAAGGAATTGAGCTGATCTCTCGACGGAGTCAGCACTTTTCTCTCCCCGGCGGGAATGGCAAGCGCTCATGCTGAAGTTACTTCTTTTTCTTTTCCTTTTATGAGTATATCGCATAAAACTCTTCAGTCTAGAAATACGGAAACGCAAGAAGCTAAGAGCTACGCTGTTTGTTTGTTTTTTTCGTAATTTCATCGTGTTACGCTGTTTCTCCAGTTGGCCGGATGCTGCGTCAATTCCCTCGTGACGCCTCCTGACATCGCGATTTCTGAGTTGCTCATAAGTAAGAGTACAGAGAAGCGCTACAACAGTAATTCAGGCGATGCTATATATAAAAACGAAATCAAGCATGCACTCTCTTTTTCTAGGAACATGATGCAATTTAGTTTCTATGCGACAAAATATGCGCGGAGGGAGATGAGTTTGTTTCGGTAATCAGTAAGTGGATTGCTGCGACGCAGCCCCATATTTTCTTATGTTACAATTTGGATACGACTGCTGCATATTATTGTGGACACAAACTCTTTAGACAATGCGAAAGTCGCAGTTAGTGTTCGTTCGAAGTTCCCAGACTACATCTCCACTCTCGTGGTAGCTCAGTCAATGAACAAGCATGCAAAGATTAACGATCAATGTTTTATCGAGCCACGCCAGGGCATGAAACTTCTGTGAAAAAAATTTGATCGATAAACCTTGCCTTTAAAAAGCACATAGGGAAATAAGTATTAGCGAGCACACACGATAAGCCAGCGTGTGTGTTCGAAGAAATTTCTCCTCTTGCGTACGTGTCTTTCTAGGCTGGATTCATCGAACATTTAGGCTATATATCAACAGGCCCAGCATCAGACTGTTGTGCGAAGAGAGACCCTATTGCGCGCAAGCTATGGAATAATCTCCAGGGTTCGGGAGTCTTGCGCGCTATCTTAACAGAACGATCTACAATAATCGAAAACCTTCTCGAAGAAATTAATGGTGCGCAGTTTTCGCTGAGCACTCCTGACAGGCTTTGTGGGCGAAAACCGAATCCATCAAAAGCCAAAAAAAAGAAACATGCATGGTACCATGCAGTCCGTTCTTGAAAGTATTCCCGTAATATTGATGTAATACTGCATGCAAGAAGCGTGTAATCGCACCAGTGGTCATGCCATGTTAATTTCTTTACTGGTAGGGGATTAAAAGCTACCAATGCATTACAGAGGGCTAAGCATCATCAGCTACAGCTTCAACAAAGCGGGTTGCAAGCCAGTTGCGCGTATTGCCTCAGATACGTGTCAGGGGCGCTATGCAAACATAATTGGCGGGGGGTGCCCTGATAGCAGCAAGTTAGCTCGCATAGAGACAGGCAATGGTGCGCAGGGAAGTGTGTACGTGCGCAAGGCGCATCGACATACCTCTCGGAATAGCGGCGGCGAAGAAGCGAATAATCGAGCGTCCTTGTACACTGTCGTCCTTTATGAAAGGGAACACGCGAATTCGTGGTCTGTGCTCTGCGGCAGCTGCCTACAGCACCATCAACTGACAGCGAAAGAAAACAAGTTCGCTTTCAGCGTCATCTGTTGGAAAAAAAAATAATAAGAAGTTATGGCCGGTAGGCAAGCGCTGCTAGATTGCACTCCATCTCGGCTCACGCCTGCAGTGCGTAGTCCACTGCCAACATATTGAGCGTTGTGCGCGACCACGGCGTAAACTGCAGTAATTGCCCGATATCGGTGAGGGAACGTAATCTAGCTGCGCTTGTCTACCGGCCATGACTCGTTATCTTGCTTGACCATATATGACGCCAAAAGCGAACGTACATTCTTCACTTCTCGGTTGATGGTGCTGTAGGCAGCCGCCGCAGAGCACAGGCCACGCGTTCGCGTGTTTTCTTTCATAAAGGACGACAGTGTAGTTCGGATCGCAGGTGACTCCGCAAATACGTGAAGGTGCCTGAAAAGGAAAACGGAGCGCAGGAGCTGTAGCCAAGCGGGGCGAAACTGCAAGTCAGGGCGCTCTATCGGTAGATTCACTGGAGATAGCGAGAGTGCATCGGCATATCCGGTTGACCCATCCCGATATCCTGATGCCATGGCTTTATCACCAGCTCCAGCAAAGCTATGCTGCTAGCATTACTTCTCGTCAGCGTTGCTTTCACCACTTTATGCATTTGTTTGCAGCCCCGCCATGGTGGTCCAGCAGCTAAGGTACTCATCCGCTGACCCGCAGGTCATGGGATCGAATCTCGGCAACGGCAGCTGCATTTTCGATGGCGGCGAAAGTGCTGTAGGCCCGGGTGCTTAGATTATGGTGCACGTTAACGAACCACATGTGGTAGAATTTTCCGGAGCCCTCCACCACGGCCTCTCTCATAATCATGTGGTGGTTTCGGGTCGTTAAACCTCACATATCAATCAATCAATGCGTTTGTTTGCCCACGTAGTGAAAATACTTTCGGAGGCATGCGCTTTATGCATCGTCTAGGCTACCACCACTTTCGCCTGTGACAAGAAGTGGTGGTAGAAGCACGGCCAGGGGGCGGAAACTCTCTATACCTCCCATGTATTTGCCCTCGGCAGTGGCAGCGCCGCCTTTACCACTGGCGGTTGCCGGGCATCCTACTAGACATAAATCACGAGCAGCAAATTTTTTCATGACGTCAATGGTGACGTTCTAAAATAGAGGGAAAGTGCGAAAAATCGAGGGCAGGAGGGTTGCCGCGGAATCCATCATTTGCCACTTCGCATGCAAGTGGAATACACTCGTGCCTTCTTTCAGGTCTGCTTGGGCAATGCGGACAATCGTAAAATCTTGTTAGTCTTTTTTTTTAATTTTGTTCGTGTTTTCCGAAGATGCGAAGGTTAAGTTGACTGATTTCTCAGTAAGGCGAAACTCGATCAGCACAATTAAAATGATGAAAACTGACATACGGACGTATTGAGAAAACGTTGAACCCAGAATATCCCAACGAATGCGAAAACTATCAAAAATCGTGAGTATAGGCACGTCGTATTTGACTCAATCACGTTTGTTATGACGGCGCGCATAGTTTTCTTACAGAACTTGAGCAAGTTCAGTCCGAACTGAAGTTCAGAGACACGGAGAGGCTTGAAGCGATCTCAGAAGTTTTTCGAAGGACGTCGCTGTAAACAGTGTTTCGTCAAGTTCGCTTCTTGTCTTCGTGAGAGCAGCAGCGTTGCCTTGACGAAGTTAACATGTCAATGGCTCCAGAGACATTCTCTGTAACAATTTTTAGAAGCATTCAGTCCATCACGTGTACTTGAGTGATGCTTTTAGAAGTAAAGACTCAGAGATTTTGAAACCGCGGCTACAAGAATTTCGTGAGCAGGAAGCAGTCTTTAATTACTCGACATCATTTGAACTACACGAAGTAAAAGAAACTAAAACTATGTAGCCGAGCCAACTCGAATTCAAGCCTTCCAATAATTGCATTTTCCCGACAAGAGCTCGGCTGCCGTCTTCACCAATCAGTCAAGCGACACTCGACCTCCGTGTCCTTCCTCATTTATTCCTCCTCCTCCAAGCGACACTGCTCTTCTGTCAGTCCAGTCAGGCTTGCAGACAACTGGGTTTAATCATATGTACTCAGGCAAAAGCAAATACGTGCTCAAATATTAGACCCAAATTCTTGTGCTCACCCGTTGCCTTTAGGAAATGCTGAAAAATCTCCGCGTAATTAGAAATCTCCGGGTAAGCACACCGCAGAGCCGTGGAAAATGTGCTGCCCGATGAAGCCATCTTCGACAAATGCATGGTTGACTTGTCCGGCGTAGCTCATGGCGGCTTCCCTTCTCTGCCCTCCACAACTTGCTGTCTTTATCTTTCCCGTAGTTGACACGCCAGCTGAACTAGATAACTGAAGGAAGGAAAAATAGGAGGAAAAGAACGGCAGGGAGGTTAACCAGCCGCAGCCGGTTTGGTATACCCTGCGCGTGGGAGGGGATGAAGGAGATGAAAGATAGAGAGTAGAGAAGGAAGAGAGATAAATGCAGCACATTCGGCAGCACAGGCGCGCACACTCAGTCATAGTCCAGTCTTGTCTTTCGTGGTGTGCGACATTGCTATTACAGTCGCCTGTTCAAGTCCGTGTCGCGTAGGAATTTCAACAGAGCTTTTGTCGCCTTCTGTTGCAATGTCTTCTCTCGGGCATTTGAAAGAATAGAGGCCACACACATTTGGCTGTTGTTGATGCGCGCAAGGACGGACGCCAGTGAGTGTCTCTGAATGTAATACAACGGACAGTCGCACAGAATGTGGTGTAGCGTCTCTTCGCAACGACAGGCATCGCAGAGAGCTTTGTCGGCCATTCCTATGACAAATGAATAAGACTTTGTAAATGCCACCCCTAGCCATAAGTGATGAAGAAGGGTGGCTTCTCTTCGGTCGAGCCCAGTGGGTATGCGGAGAGCCATCAAAAAGGACAGGTGGTGTTGACGATTCGTCTCACGTGATCCAACTTCTAATATTGCTGATCGAGGGGCCCGAAGGAGCGGAGGCAACCGCAACGAACGCAAGTCAATCCCTTCCCGCGCTTCTCTTTATTTATAATTCGCAAAATAAAGAATAAGAAAAGGGCATATAAAAAACAAAGAGAACAGCGGTATTCATTTTTTTATTCGTAAAAACTGGTGAAAGCCAATAAATAGGAACATTCGCATCAACTTCACTCCGTTCAACCGGATCTTATGACAGCCGGAAACCACTGCGAGCGCGCATGTTTCTTAAAACCGAAACCAGCGATGAGTTTCCTGCCCCACCATAGTGGTCTAGTAGCTCAGGTATTCGGCTGCTGACCCGCAGGTCACAGGATCGATTCCCGGCGGCGGTGGCCGCTTCCTAGATGGAGGCGAAAATGCTGTAAGCTCGTGTGCTCAGATTTGGTTGCACGTTAAAGAACCCCAGGTGGTCGAAATTTCCGGAGCCCTCTACTACGGCGCCTCTCATAACGATATGGTGGTTTTGGGATGTTACACCCCACATATCAATCAAGCGAATCAGTTTCCGGAGCCTGGCACGGCTTCACTCGAGCCAGTGATAAAGCGAGCATCAGTCGGATATACCAATGCACTCTTGCTGCCGGAAGTGAATATTCCGATAGAGCACACTGACATGCAGTTTCGCCCCTGTTGGCCTCATCTCACGTTCTCTCTTTTGATTTTGAGGCAACTGTACACAATTGCGAAAGAAGTTCCCACTGCTGCGTGTGTCCCAAAACTCTTCAGATGACAAGCGGATCCTAAATTTTGGGCGCAGAGCGAGAGAAATGCTGAAAAGTTAGCGATGACCACAAAGCTTTGAAAAATAACTGACGTGGCTCTTTGTGCATTTGCCTAAGCCGAATTGAAGGTGAAAGCCGTGTTTCTTTTTTTTTCACTCGATTAAATCGATCATCAATCTGCACGCTCCGAAATCTTTCTGCACCTATTGTGTTTTTGCTCTTCCTTCAGGGTGAGATGCATTCAAGTTAGACGGGCCTCACGTGATATTGGGCTGTTTCCTTGCTCGGCGCACTTTTGACCAAGCGACGATGTCTTCCGATGAGGTCATCACGTGACGTGTTATGACTTCATTATGACGTATGGTATAACTGTTCAAGCGCACGAATAAACAGAAAGAAAGAGAGGACACTAGCCCAACTTTCGATTCTGTTGCAATTCATTATGACGGCTGAGATTTTGGTGATGTGTGCCCTCGCGACGGACGTCACAATGTTACGGCACTGATGACGTCATGTTACATTGTGGTCACAGGAGTTTTGGTACGCCGTCAGCCCATGCACATGCCTATCACGTGACTTTTCACGGACGTTTATTATTCGCTTTTTTGGCGTCATTTGTGTTTACGCCATTGTTTCGCAATTCCTGGCTTAATCTCAAAACTTGTTCACTCCATGAGAGATTTGACCTTTAAAAACAGACAAAAAACCTGGAGTGAGGTGTTAGACAGGTTGATTTTAATGCCAAGCATATGTACTTACACTTTGCAGCTCATTTGCCCTAGTGTGTGCCACCAGTTTTTCACCTTCTTTTGTTATAGGAATGTAGAACCTGCCGAGATTTTTTTTTCTATACGTTACAACCGTACTTGAAGTGGCGCTTCGGAAATGTATTTCAAATCTGCACCTCGATTTTGTCCAGCCATGGTGCACTGGGCTGATTAACCACTATTACTCATTGCTTAACTCTCGCATCATAAATAGAACAGCTGTGCCTGGCCTAAAAAACGAACCTTATGCCTCAGGGAAACTTTATGCGAAAAGCATGTTCCTTACTTGGAAATCATCTGCTTTTATTATGCCACAGAGTGATGAAATGGCCGTTCCACAATACTTCGAGCACTCCAATCTCTCTTTTTTTTTATGTGCCTGCAAATTTAGTTGCTGTTTCGTTTTCCTGCCTTAGCTTTATCGTCATTCGTTTGTTTCGCCGCCCTATACGCCTGACCACAAAATGTCGCGAACATGCGGCCTCCGACGCTTCAGATGCGTGGAGTGTAAAAAGCGAGGCCAAACCTCCTATCCCATTTGGTCGGAGCCTCTCCCCAGCAGCTCCCGTCTTCCCTAGGTCAGTTCCCTAACAGGGAATGGGATTGATCCCGTCCCACTCGAGGGTCGCTTTCTCGCCCGAAAGCCTTCTGGCGCTGAGTCAGTTCGCGCGTGCTGTCCACACGGGGAGCGCGGGTGCCAGCTAGTCGTGCTATTGCCGCTATCGTCGCCGGCTCGCAAAGGTACCACGCCGTTCGGTTATCGAGCGCCTACCCTCGTCGCTGGACGGCATTTCTTTTCTGATCACCTGTGCGGTAACGGACAATGCTTCATCGCGAAGCGAAATACCCGTGATGAGTTCACAGAGATCGCCCGAGGCGTCTACTCACCGGCTGAAGATGCCGTAGTCAAGCGGTACGTACGCACACACTTCAAATCGCTCTGGTGACGAACGTGTGCAAAAGACTATCCCCGCACTCAGTCTATGTGTAAAGACTTAGGTGAAGCACAGGCACAACTTGGAAATCATTATTTCATTTAGTGTTGCCGTGATGGGGTCTATGCATTTCCGAAGTGTGTAAAAAGCGGGATTCTCGAAGAAATGTACAAGTACATGCAAATTACACGCGCTTGTTGATATGTTTTTATTCAAACTGAAAACAAGCCTGTCGACGCTGTTTTATTTCTTATGGTTACTTCCATTGTAAGCGGTGTAAGCTTCTCATCAATTGTCGAATATAAAAGTAGTTCAGGCTTCTTTTTGATAAAGTGGCTGAACACTAATTCTTTACCTCCGTGTGTGTGCCATAAATGATCCTGATACCAAAAATATATTATCGTGATTATAATTCACCAAAAAGCAGCATTTGTACATCACAGAATTTCTCTCTCTCACGTGTACAGTACAAAAAAAAGCTGCAGATTACTGTCCTCTCGTAGATGAAGTCGTTAAGAATATAAACGGGTATTATAATTGGACATGTAAATGACGCGATTGCTTACTTGCACACAACGCCATGTTCGTAAAATAATCACAGCATTGCTATTGGCCTTCTCTCTCTCTTCAGTGTGGTCTTCAGTGTGGTTTAGTATGGACCATTGAGGACGTGTTTCTCGTCCTCAATGGCTCGCAATTTCAAGCGTACGCCGTCTTTCGTTCTTCCAGGTTGTTTTCGTTGCGTATATTGGTGTTTAAGGTGGTAATGCAAAGGACATCGGGCAACGCTGTATAATGCAGACTGCTTCGTTACAATTCAAACTCAACTTTTGAGGCCACCTTGTAGTTCCCTCTTGTAACGTGTTTCGTTTGACGAACAAATCAATGGATAGATCGGTGGTCGTGTGGGCCACAAACCAAGGGTGCATAACTAGGCCACCTCATTTGCGTATTCGCTTCTTTTACGAACCTGCCGAAGCACGGATATACAGATTCACGTGGCGACTATCTATTTCGCCACAACGTTTGGCTGGCAGCTCAGTCAGGTTATGATTCTTGCGGAACCGAACGATTTGTGTTGCACAATATATTGTTCAAACCTTGAGTTTATATTTCATTTGCTATTACATGTTAAAGGTCATGAATTTAAAGTAAGGCTGTGAACCATGCAGGATTCACACACAATTTGTCCATGTTTAGTTTCTGTGCACCATCGCATTCCGGTGAAGCAAGACGCGGTGACACCCTGAGCACACGTTGACAAGCATAACGACTGATTATTCACTACGCTTGCGCTCGTAAATTTCCAAAATCTCCAGAAACAGCATGTCCAGATTGTAAATTCAAAGGAGACTTCTGAAAGCAGCTGACCATCTTGATTGCTGACTTCCATGACAGAGGAAATGCTTTTAAGGCATTAACTGAAATAAAAAAAATAGGTTTCTTTTTTATGTCGTACAAGGAGAAAGGACTGTGAAGAAAAAATACTGTGTTTGAAACAGCCTCAATAGTTCAAAGCCCCAAAAAAAGCAAAAAAAGCTAAATGAAGAATGCGTGGTTTTAAAATGTTTTTAAATAAAAGGGGTCTATTACACTGCGCAATGGTAAGACGGTGTGAGGCGTCTGAGCTAGCTGACAGTAAGCCATTCCCCAGAAACTGAACTCCGTTTTTAGATATATATCTGAAATACCTAACGGCTTAAGCGTTGAGCTTCATGAACACCTTGAAGTAACCCTTCATTCCAAGAAAATAGGCGAATATTACGGAGTCAAACTACTGTGCAGATTCTTTCTTATGCTTTTTGGGCGCCGTCAAGTACTCTGCCGAAAATTACAGTCTTGAGTCTGACAAAACTGCTCTTCCTTTCCCGTATCTTGGGATCTACGTCGCTTAGTGATTGAACACTTTCTTAAGAAGCACCGGACTTTACGAGCGCTTATGAAAGAACAGCGTGAGACCGTGCTGTGTAATCTGAAGCTGAATATTCATCCATCTCTTCTTTACTCCTCTTCTTTTCTTTCTCTTTCTTTTCTATTACTCCTTCTTTCCCCCACCCCAAGTGTAGGGTACCCAACCGAGCCAAGCCTGGTTAACGTCCCTGCCTTTCCTCTCTTTTTTTTCTCTCTCTCTCTCTTTCTCGAGTCAAGTAGCCGGAACATTCGTCTTGAGATTACATGTGCCGAATCAAGACAACGAGGCAATGTTTAGTATTGATATTTCCGAAGTAAGGCTTGAAGACATTAAGCGTTATTTTCTACAACCACTCTGGAGAAGCTTATCTATGAAAAGCAGTCTAGTGTCTTCCTGTACATCAATTATATTAAGAAAGTCTGACATCTTTATATCTCCTAGCATGAACAAATTTTAGTACCGTTTGTGCCCAATAAATTGGAAAGAAGAACGACTACTGTCCATGGTATCACTTATGGTGTCGCATTCATTTAGCACGAAACAAAAGAACAAAATGACATATTTGTAACCCTCACAGCCACAGCCGAGATGAAGCGTGTCATCCTATATTAAGGCTCAGTGGTGTGCCTTATTTGATTGATTGATTGATTGATTTGTGGGGTCTAACGTCTCAAAACCACCATTTGATTATGAGAGACGCCGTAGTGGAGGGCTCCGGAAATTTTGACCACCTGGGGTTCTTAACGTGCACCCAAATTTGAGTACACGGGCCTACAACATTTCCGCCTCCATTGGAAATGCAGCCGCCGCAGCCGGGAATCGAACTCGCGACCTGCGGGTCAGCAGCCGAGTACCTTAGTCACTAGACCACCGCGGCGGGGCAGTGGTGTGCCTCAGTCAGAGATAGGTCCACCAGTTGGAAAGTCAGCTTCCCGGAATGCGGCACTTTCGTTCTGTTTACGACTGGCCTCGAGATCTTGGAGTGGCGCCCTTTCGCGTGTGACGCCAGCTTGGGGACTCCGCTCTCAACTGCGCTGCAGCAGCCACTGCTCCTGTGCGCAGATCGGTCTGCTTCTGGCGGGAAGTTTGCCGAACAAACAGGCTCGCGAGGGTCGACTAACGTTTTTGACTGCAATCATGATTTTTTTTGGTTGCAGCCAAATCTACAGAACCGAAAAATTCCTCAGATGGCCGACGAGCACGCCGATGCCGCCAACCTGATAGAAAAAGTGAAACTATGTGTGAGTGTTCTCACTCGCACATATTTTCCGCCGTACCACAATAATTAGTCCGAGTGTTTCTTTCAGAATTTCAATAAGCATCTCTTTCTCCATCGTCTACAAGCATGTAGAAAACAGCTTGCGAAACGTCGTGGTGTCTGATCGAGGGCATGCACGCTGGTGTATGACGCAGGCCACGTTGTTGAATGCGTAGTCGAGACCGTAAATGGAGATCGCATCACCGTCGCGGCTCTGGTCCTGCAAACACGTGGACTTGCCGACTCACCACACAATGTCCCCGTGGTGATGGAGTGCTGCGCAATGGTGAAGTACTGCTTCGTGCCTCAGTGGGCTGCATCCGCCCGTGAAAAAGTAGCGAGCTAGACGCTAGAGAAGGGCACGCCTGCCCTTCTCCTCATAATATTTTTTTTTCTCCAGTGCAACGATAATGACACTGAACAAGAGGTTATGTTTGATAATCACTGATTTTGCCCACTATGACATTCGCAAATAACACTCGAGATAATTACTGCAGAGCAGCTGTTTCAATTGCTGCTTCGGCCGTCAGCCGTTCATTCATGGCTTCAAATTCTAAGCAGCATGAGATTACTAAACTTCAAATAATTGTGCTTGAATTCTAGCTATGGGCGTCGGCAGGACACAAGCACGCGTGCTGTATCACAGTAACGGGAGTCTTGAGGGGTGACTAGTGGTACTCGGGGAAGGCGCAAAGTCCGCCTTATTGCACCCTTTGCCGATGTCAATGACTGCTGTTTGTCTCAGTAATGTTTTTTTTTCAGTGAGAGCGACATCACAAAGTAGTTTGTAATAATACCGCACATGAACGTCACTTGGGTATCAGAATATAACAAAAACTTATTGCTGATTCAATATACTGCGCACAGGACCACAAGTATTAACGTGGCAAAGGCAAGCTGGGGGAAGTTGCGTTCACCCACGTAGCATACCAAAAAGCTTAAGGAGACACTGTATACAGTGCCTGCACTGCCTTATGTGACAACATTTAGTGAATGTGCACTAAACAGTGACAGTAGGTCTCCTTTATGAATTTATGGCAAGCAGTGAGCTAGGTGCACGCCTGTCTTGATCAGTAAACTACGTACAATATGTGCGTACACCAACCAAATCAAGCCCTAGTCTCATATGTCTTGCGCTGTTCAGCTGCGATCATGAGGCGCGCTTAGGGCGCGTTCACACTGAGCATTCCGGCTGCTGAAAGAGCAGCGAATCCGATTCGGCGGCGGGGCACTCACTCTCCGCGCCGATCGTTCTCGGACCGATGTTCGCGGCGTTTGTCGCCGAATCGGTCGCCACGGACCAATAGTAGCACTAGTCAAGGAATTCTGAAAAATGGCGGCCCCGCCCTACTCACTTGTCATGTCGAAGTGCACGTAACTGAATGTTGTTATCAACGGGAGTTTAACCCACTGTGGGCCTACTTCACCCCCTATTACTGAGCTTGTCGTTGGTGTGACTGAGCTTGTCGCGGTCTTCATGCATTACAAGACAGCGACTTGCCAGAAAACTAAGCATTACTGCTTCTTCTTGCTTCTGCGTATGAGAATCATCGAAGACTAGACCACCGGATAGCTTAGTGGCGTTTGCGAGCCGCGACAACAACCGGGTGACACCGCATTCATTTCGTGTTCGCCTCGTGGTAAATGGTATATTCGGCGTTGTGGGCGCGTCCAGTGCGAACGACTCTGCGTTTCGGCAGCAGGAGAATTTCGGTCGCTGTAGAAAGTGGATGCTTCAGTGTGCGGCATTATGTCTAGAGACCTTCGCGGTAGGCTTTGGGGCTGCACCTCACTATCGCCTACGCTTGTTGTCTGCGTGCAATGAATGGCTGGAGTACTGGCGAGACGCTGAAACCCGGTTGCAAGCTTACCTAAAAGTGGCACGTAGAGTGGCTATATCAAAAGTCACTGTCAGCGAAATGCTTGCTGCACACGGTCGAAAAAGGCACGGGGCGCTATCCCTTTTTGAGTTTGACTATCCACTTCTTCCTCAGCTTCAGGTCTTAAGGATAGTTGTGAAAGCTAACGCCCTATTGACGGGTGGGTGATCATATAGAGGCACATAGCAGTACTTCACATTGCGCATCACTCGCCGCGTAGACAAGCGGCCGCAGTTTTAAGAAACAAAATGCTGTGCGTTTAAAGTGAACGTTAACAGCGGATACCCACGGTTAGAACAGCGTCAGTATAGCCAAGATCGTAGAGTTTCTTAATATACACTAGAGGGAACTCTGGCGCTAGTGTCTATGGGAGCTGCAACGCACGGTGCTTCAGCGAGCATGGGAATGATGGGTAGTACACACATTTGTCTAAACTTCGTACTTCTGGCCTGATTTTGGCTCCGTGTGTGTTCGTGTGGCTTGGAGCTGTTTTCTCACGAAACAAAAATCAGCAAATGTTCAGCGATTGTGCTTTACCACCTCATTATTTTAGACTTACCTTTCCCAATTGGGTCATGAAGTTAATAAGGTATGAATCTTTATTTCAAAACAAAACCGAAACACACAAATGAACGAAGCCGCAAGTACGATTCGCCGCCCGCAAGTAGGAAGACTAGACAAATGTGTGTACTACCCATCATTCCCATGGTCGCTGAACGATCGCAGAGCCAGAGTCCCCTCTAGTTCATTTTAGGAAACTCCATGGCCAAGATAACCAATTGAACTGCTTATTTACTTCGATGGTGGTTTCTATACAGCGCCACGCCTCGAAAGCGCGCAAATCCCTGAACTGGCGTCATAGAAGCGCGGTTCGCAGCACCGCCATCGGTCGCACAGCGAGCCAATGCTCACATGTCACATCCCAAAAGTGTTTTCATCTATCGGCACGCGTCCTCATCACTGAGTTCTTGCTTTCTCAGCGAGCATGCTGCTATATTTATCTTGCGAATGCTTTTCAATCGCACCCACCTACAACCTTTTCTGAAGGTTTACAGAGTTCGGATTTACAGAGTTGCTTCTAGTGTTACATTTTCATTGCTTCATGAAATCAGTGCATTCGTTCAGCGGCGTGCACCTACAGTGCTGTCAAAGCTATATTAATTACTTTTATCATCTGTTTGGCTATGGAGTGCATGCCATCTTCCCTACCCTTGACAGGAAGTCCTTCCGCACGGCTTTAATGCTTTCAAGCACCTTTTCGCTTTCTCAGAGCTTCATATTTTTCTTCCTTACAGAACAGACACCTGGTGACCCAGTTTCTCCTGCTAGAGATGCGTCACTGAGACATTCATTGAACTTCAAAGCTATGAAACGTCAATTTTACCCTAGAGAAAGTTCTAGAGTGGTCATTTGTAGGTTCCATATTCTTACGGCTCTTGCCTTTCTGTATGTGTACCGCCGACCGGTTAGAGAAGCGGACGCCAAGGCAAAATTTCGTCGCCTAGCTTCCTCAAAAATGCGCATCACGTACACTTCCGCCGTGAACTCTGCCATTGCCTCCGAACAATTTCAGACTCCAGGGTCATTGTAGTGACACTGTTAGCAAAACAATCAGTCAATAATAATTCCTGAATTCTGTCACTTCTGTAATCAACACGGCATCTTTTTATAAAGAAAATAACAAAAGCTTTCGTGTCCCATATAGGTGATGCCTCTAGCACTGATTGAACTGGTATATTATTGACCTGCTTCGTTGGGAAGCATTCTACGTCTCCCTGGTGAAACCCATCAGGATTGTAAGGCTTCCTTAAAATGCTTATTCTAGGCATTCTGATCTTCGTCCCCAGTTTATTCACAATTATGCGAACTCGCTTCATAAGCTGATTATTTACTGAAAATAGGGCAGCCTGTTAGCAACATAAAGAAATTTCTCTACCTGCCCATCATATTCTCTTGCCCGAATAGATCATAATGCGTAAACATTTGTATTCGGAAAACTGTGCTACAGTTTCCTTGCGTTCTAGGTCTTGGTGACGTGGTGGGTAGAAGCGTCTGTTCGTTCTGTACCACTGCAGAACGTCCCCGTAGGTCGTGATAAAATACTCTCCGTCTTCGGCATCGGGTCGGTGCGGCTCCGAGGAATGCATTGACAGAGACCCGCGGCTCGTTAGCGCGTGTGCCTCCGTATCCGCCTCATCGTTCTGTATCTGCGAATAGGTTGCTGCTCCGGGACGTCCGAGCACTATAAAGTCTTGCTTTAATTTCCCCACCTCTTCCCCCTTTATGCCGGGTCAACAATAAAGTTGTTTCAGTCACTCACGCTGCAGTTTCGTCGCACTCGGTTGCTTTTGCGGCATGTCTTGTTTCTGCTCTTAAACTGAGGCTTCTCTCGCATTCGAATATTTCCTGATTGTGCAAGACGAGTGTTCGTTACAACAGTGCCGTGACGTGTCAGAAATTCTGCTCAGTGAAAATATACACAAATAAGCAGCAATACTTTTTCCGGTGATTTACAGAATAGGAGGAGGAATAAAAACAACAGGCAGGGAAGTGAACCACGCACATGCCCGGTTGGCTACCCTACGCTGGGGAAACGGGAAAGGATAGTAAAACATTAGAGAGACAGAGAGGAAAGAAGAAAAAGATACATGAAAATTGTCAGTAAACGGGCTGATGCGTATGCAGCGGTGGCACTATACAAAAAGTAAAATGCGTTCACTTAGGCCCCTATTTTTTGTGGGAGAGTATACAGGGATATTCAGGTGGCAGTGCTTACAATATCTTGGTGGGAATCTGAGACTATATCGGCACAGTCATCGTGCGCTGAAGTGAGGAAAGAAATATATAAGGCAGGATATTGGAAATGCTCTATAATATTTCGATTTCACAGCGCCTGTGTATTCAAACTCAAAATGCAGTTAAAAAGACACTCTAGGGAAAAGTTAAGTCGATGTTCAATGCTGAAATAGCTGTTCAGAAACCGGTAGTGCCAAGAAAGTCTTTATATTGAAATAAAATCACGTTGCAGTGGTCCGAATCACGTCAGCACACTTTAAATTACCCGCCTCAAAGTGGAAACTTTCATGGCACTGTTGCTGTGCACAACGTTGCCCAGCTTTACTGCGCAGCCGCTAACAGTCGTAGCAGCAGGGCGAAAGCAGCGGGAGCCACAGCAGCAACAATGACAATTGAAAAATTTCTTGCCACGGTCTCTGAGGTGGCCGGCGTGCTAGGTTCAACTGGGTTAGATGACATGATCTGTCCATTTTAACCAGGTGAAAATTAAACGTTTGAACAACTCGCGCCATTCCCCATAGTAACGTCCGGTGGTCCTTTTTTCCATTAATAACAGAAACTAGCAAGCAGCAATTCATCACCTCTCTTGATGCTCGGAAGGTTCTTTATTCAGTGTAGCTGGTTCGATTGCAAATGATTAATTGTGTGCGGTAACTGTGACGTCATCGGAATCGTTTCGTGAATGTACTACTCATGGCAGATGCATTCTAGTGCATTTACTTCAATTTTTTGTTAAGTATAGGGCCCTCCTCTTGATAATATTGTCGTTTTACACATTGTCATGCATTGACCTTTTACTCTGACATCAACTGTTATTTGACTTCAGTGTCCCTCTAAGGTTCCTTTTTTTGTGGTAATTAAGAACTTCCGAACCGCTGTCCTGTCGTGGGGAAGCCATGAGAATACGATCACCAGTGAGCACTGCCAGTGATCTCACGCGTAAACAGCCAACATGTCGTTAGCGGCTCGCGTTCCGCACCTGACAGTTTTGGTCTCATATAGGCCTTTTATGACTTCGTGGCTCATTATAGCGTTGATAACTGCTCATCTTCAGTAAGTTTTCTTGTAGTGCACGTAAACAACAGGAAGAAATGAGGGCACATGCAGACAGACACAGCACTAACTTCCAACATAGTTTATTCTCAGAAACCAGGGAACATCTCATTGGTGTGGCAGATTTTCAGACGTCTACCGGAAGAAGAAAGCATGAGAATGAACTCTGAGGGGGTCGGCGTTCTCAAAAAATGTGAGCCTCACCATTCAAAGTTACCCATTGAAATAATCGCTTCATACCTTCGTGAAAATTCTCTAGCCGTAGTACCAGCAGATAAAGGGGGATTTGCAGTGTTTTCAAATGGTATGTACGAAGAAAAAGCTAGTAATTTAAATAATGCTGTGTTCTGTGAACACAAAGGAATTTCGTTGGCGGCAAAAGTGAGGAGCCGAGCTGTCGCGTTGTGCCGTGACATGAAGCTAAGCCGTGTTTTGAAAGGAATTGGAAAAAGTAGGAATACCACTCTGGATGTATTTTTTAGTGCCAAGACGCATAAAAAAGGCATTCCATTCAGAGTAATTGTGTCAGAAAAGGGCACGTGGCAGAAGGCTATTGCAAGTTATCATTTAGACAAGCTAAACCTGCTGAAAATAAATGATCCTTTCATGATTGAAGATTCTAACAAAGTTCTTACGTTCGTAGAAACCAACTCTGTTAAAAGACTTAAGGCCTTTTCAGCTGACGTAATCTGAACATTTTTTAAACTTTTAAGCATGTACCTAAAATCGACCTTTGTTGAAAGAAAAACATCCTGTACCTACAGAAACAAAGGGTCTGTATAGGATCCAGCTTAGCGCCAATTTTGAGCAACCTATATTTAGCCAAGATAAACAAAGACTTGTGTGTTCACCTCAGGGAGGCAAAAGTTGTTAAAATCATTAGATTTGTTGATGATTATTTGTATTGGTAATTGTTTATTAGATGACTTTGACGCAGAGTGTTCTAATATTTCTACTCTCATACGCAAGTGCCTTTTCCTTTAGAAGTTACATTCGAGGTTCCAGTGCAGGGAAGTATTAGGTTTTTAAATGTTAATTTTACCTTCAGTGATGACCTGTCATGCTGGTGCTACAGCCCCAGGGCAAATAAATTATTGTTATCATATCACTTAGCCTATTCAAAATTAGTTAAGAGAGAAATTATGAAAGCGTGTTTCACAAACGCACTTAAAAATCATGCGTTCACAAGGTGTACCAACGAAGCGTTCAACCTGCGGGCTAAGAATCCTGAATCCTGCTAGTCTTCAGGATTCCGGTTATTCCAGACAGGTTTTGGTGTCAGTCACTGAAGGAATATTGAATGAAGTGCGAAAAGATAGTAACCCTGAAAGGAGGCAAGAAACCTGTGAACGAGAGAAAAATCGAACGGCTGTGACTCCTTATATCCACCGGTGGTCGCACATTCTAAACATAATTCAATGGCGTAGTGAAGCTGATGTTAGCGCTTTATAAGCTGATAAGTCTTTGCAGACAGTCAAAACCAGCGAAGGAGTTTGTTGCCAACTGCCATGTAAAACACAGAAATAAGTTTGTCGAATGTGTGACATCAGGCATCTACGCCACTCCCTTGACTTGTGGAAAATGGTGCGTAGGGCAGTCAGGGAGATGCATCAATGACAGGTTGCTTGAGCACAAAAATAAAGTAGGAAAAATTGCTAGTGATGGTTTTCTTGCGCCACATTGTAAACAGCATCGCTTCTCCCTCATCTTTCAAAAAAAAAAACAGAATAATAGCCATAAGCAAATGTGAAATGTGTTAGAAAAGCAGCTGAGCAGATTGCGGCCCTTGGCGATATGTGTGTCAGCCAGCCGTCGTTATCACTGCCAGAAAAAGAGTTAACGTATCTGCGCAAGACATGAGATTATCAGTGTGTGTATGTACGGCTGTACTTATATATTTTTTATATTGTTCCTTTGTTCACGTGCTCACATCCCTGTCACTCAACAGACAAGTACATAAATGTTTTCTGCTTTCTCAGAATAAACTATGTTGGAAGTCAGCACTCTGTCTGTCGGCATGTGCCCTCATTTCTTCCTATTGTTTACGTTGGCTACAAGGAAACTTACTGAAATGAGCTACCAACAAGCCCGCATCGCATCTCTCGTGGTAACTGCTGCACGGCTCGCCCTACTTTTCTCGCTATTGTAAATAATAATGCTTTTTTCGGGTAAACTACTTCACCACGACTGGGTTTAGGCAATGTCTTTGTGAGGCAACCTGTGTGGTCACCTTGTGCTTAAACATAGCCGCGCAACAAAAAACTTTAAACCTCAAAATCGGCTTCAAACTTTCAGCCATTGTGAACATCGGTATTCGTATGCCATACTCTAACCCTGATATAAGATTCCGTGCAGAATTGACCCTTACATTAGGTATAGGAAACAGCTTTTTTTTAATGGCAAAATGCCAATGTTAGCTGACGTGAGATTGTGAGTATGAGATCCCTGGTGTAGGCAATGTAATTCGCCCATTCACCAGTGTAGTCCTGGCTTAGCGATCGATCGATGATCCCGTAGAGCGTTATGTCGGAGGTCATACACGCCATTTTTTTCTAACGCTACGCTACCCATTTCCCACACTTCACTGTCCTGGTCCTTCACGGAACTAAATTTCAGAACTGCGGCCTGCTAGCTGCTATGAATCGGGAGACTCCTGGCATGAGGGATTGCAGGCGCTGGATGTTTTCTGCACCTAAACATGGTTCCTTTGGTGAAACGACAACATTTATTGACGTCGCCATGATGACGTCACATATTCTGGCATCTCTGATGTTGTCACACGGTGACACCGTCATGCGGTAATGGCTTTTCGCATAGTCTTCAAACCGACGATCAATTTTTGCAACTTATGAAACACTGACGGCTTTCCCCTTAATAAAACGCAGACCACTGCTCTCTATGGCGGTGAGGGAGCTAAGGCCTAAACGGAGCAAGAATGTGAAGCTCGCATCAGACGTATTTCTTAGTGACTACGATGAAAAATTCCCATTGGAGGGAACGCAACTTAAGTGTGCAGCAAAATACATATGTCCGCATACTGCATGTGCTTGCGCAGATAAGTTCTGATGCCTTCTTTCTTTTCTGTCTTTGTGCGCGTCTTCAGTTGTTAGTAGGCGCTTCAGTCTTGACTTCCTTCTCGCGTGCGTGTTTGATGCACTGTCCTTTTTACAATGAGTTACATGTGTTTTACTTTTCACTCATCACTTTCGGAATACATTAAAGAACAAGGAGCATTATCTCTGAATAAAAATACCACATATCTTGTTTGCCGCAGAGCCTGTATTAACAGCAAATGAGTGACAGTTCCCAGCATGAAGAGGCTGTAAAATTTGGAGCCTTAGTGCTAGCATAATACCTCATTAGTGGAGCCATTCATGAGGCTAAAGTGCCTCTCTAATGCATCGAAGCTGCGCAATGCTCGCAGACTAAGATAGGGAGCCATGCGAGATAACAAAGACAACATCAAGCGAGAACAGCGAGAAACAAGAGAGCATTTCAGTTCAAAGACAATGGCTTCTAAAAGCACGCTTCTTTGCTCGCGGGCTTGCACTAAGCGTTTCCATCTGGGCCGGACTCCCATAGACTTCCAAAGTTAATGTGCAGCGAGCGCAATCAATTGCCGGGTGGAGCGAACGCATCTCGCAATGACAAGACTCCGCTGCAGAGCAGTGCTGCTCTTAGTGCGCGGTGATTATGTTTCGCTGATTCAATTACAGCGCAATATCGGTGCTGCCGGAATTTTTCCCTTGCTGCAACCACCGCTGTTACTTTTCCCGGTGTTTCTGTTGTCTTTGCTGCTATACGCCGTTCCTGTGCTACATTGGCTCGACTAAGGGGATGGTCCGGCGATAATAGATCTGGCTTAATGCATTGCTTCTCGTTTTTGCTCTAGCCTTACCCCATGGCACTCTTATGAGGCTCGCTAAGTGAGCATATTTCATTTCGCGAATTAACAACCCTCCCTCATTTACGCAAACCTCCCTCCACGCTCCCGTCTTCACGCTGTCAGCTCTGGCTCTCTGCGAGTGTCGCTCTCCTAAGCAAATGGATTCGCCTAATACAGTGATGCCTTGCGGGGGAAAAAATGAGTCAAGGCTCGCTTATCAGGCTTACCGTTTTCTTGTCGTGGGCAGTGCAGGTGATTGATGTTCATTAACACCATTTGCAACTCGGAATGAACCCTAATGAAGAAGTTAAAGTTGTAGTTCTAAAGGGTGACATGCACCCATTATTGTAGTACGTCGTATTGCTAATTGGGAAGTTAATGGCCCATAGTGGTATATATATATATATATATATATTTCTGTCTAGTGGAGGGTCATGTTCCGATTAAATTATAAAGTTATCGCGAAAACGGAATAATTCATAGACAAGCACAACAATCTCGTAATGACCATATATAGAGAGATTTGAAGTCGTTGGCGAAGGCAATGTTGATATAAAAAGGTCGTTATTGACTCCTTAGAACAAGTACCCTGTTCAAATCACCATGGTCATCCAGCAGTTACTTTCGCACGATATTATCTTCTATAACACCTGCGCATTTACGCATTTACTCAAGTCGCTTAGCAGACCTATAAAAATGCTTATTCATGATCGCACTGTATAACGAAATCATTGCGTATTTTATGACGCAACCGCGAGTCCCAATCGAATATATAGTAACTTTATTTATCCGCCCACAAGCTGCGGGTTTATTTCAGTGAGCGAACTTTGAATTATTTGCCCTTATAAAGGCTTCACTGACAGTTCAGTTTGTTCCTGCAATAACAGCGTACAGCGGGAAGTTGAATTTTACTGAATTGTTAACTAAGACATTGTGCGTATACTATAGGTGCGTTTTTAACGTATTTCCGTGGTAGTGGATCTATAGTTCTTGTAGAAGCTTTTTTAAATAGCCGACTACATGTTTCATTTCCTCAAATATTGTAGTTGCAGTCCACCATCACAGTCCCAATTGTTGCGAAAAGCTCAGCCAAGAGGAGTTAGGTTGGCTAATCTTGAACAGCAAATTGTACGAAATGACGCTAAAAGCTTTGGAATGAGAAACGCTCATAATATGCACGCTCATACACTTCGTAGAATCCTTTCACCACTCAGTTCGTCATGAGCGTTCACGTAGGCCTGTGTCTCCAAGGAAACGAGTAAAACTCATTATTTCAACTTGCACAGCTGTTTTTAGCCTTATTTATATACTACCAGAACGTGCTAATGTCAACTGAAAATAGGCTGTGCCTCAAGAGGGTTTCGTCTCACTCGCAAGAACATGTGAGTCGTGAATGCTTTTTCTGTCAAAAAGGAACGGAAAAAACATAGCAGACAGAGCATAAACAAGTTGGCTAAGAAACTTTCATTTGTACCTACGGGTGCTGCGGCAAAGCAAAGTCGTGTACCCCAAGTGCTGTACCCGGTAGTCGACGAACGAGATCCAAGCTCTTCTGGCCAATTTATCGCGTAATTATGAATCCTCAAGAGAAACGCACTTTTAAGGCCCCGAGTAAAGAATAAAGCAAGCCTGGTTACGGAGCTAGCAAAGCGTGCAGCCTTGACGTGCTCGACAGCTTACCCGAAGGTTCAAGTTCCGGCTGAATTTTGGTAGAGGCCAAATACCAGGGGCCCACGTGCTTAGGGGCATGTTAACGAACACCTGGTGGTCAGAACTTGCACTATGCAGCTCACTTTCAAATACAGTGTGCTCTTGCTCATTTACTTCAGCCTCTGAATGTTTCTCTAATGCCTTAAATTCTAAGGCACGTGACACGAAGTTTCAGATACCATTTTTTTATTTGTGAGCATATCACCACCTCTGCATCAGATCTAGTTTGCTGGACAATCAAAACATCATGTGACTTTTCCTACGAATGTTCTCACCGGAAAAGGAAGCTTTGTGGTAGCTTTATTTCCTTGTCTCTTCATTAGGTACAGGTTTATTTATTTATTTGTTTATTTATTTTTAGGATACTGCGCACAAGAGGCCTAAGCAGGGTGAACAATATACACACGATTCACGCTAAATAACAGTGAAGCAAGCTTAAAAAACTACTTTTGACTTTATATTACTCTTGCTATAGGGTGGAGGCTTACGACAAAAAATAAAGTACAATTGAACCACTTGGTCAGAGTATAATTCTAAGAAATGAAACAGGTATTTGCGTTATTCGAATTGTACACAAGTTACAGTCGTTAGACAATTGTTTTGGTTAATACCCCTTCCTTTTTCCCAGCCTATACCAGGTTCACCCGTGGATAGCCTCCCCGACTTTCTTCTTATTCTTTCTCTTTTGATAATTTTGTTCCAATCAGCTACTGTGTGTGGGAAAACTTCTTGGCAAAAATTTCAGTCCTTGCAGATATTGGCGTTACAGAATGAGGATAGTGGTGCCGAGTGGGTCTTCTTAACAAGGGGGTACGACGTATGCTGTGGGGTCAATCTTATGGTTAACTGTGTCTGAAAAAAAACTCTATAGTCGAAGACACCGCTTTCACTCCAATCATGCTATACTATGTCGTTCAAATATTACTCATTAAAACGAGAACATGAAAGTCGAGCGTACTAGTCGTTGCAGAATAATCGCTTTCGGCCGAGATGAATTCGGGCTCAACGCTCGCGAGTGCACTCCGGCGTCCTCGCCGTGGTCTACAACACCGAGCTGCCGACGCGGTGACGTCGTCTCCTGGGTAGGAAATTATACGGCACAGCCTCTTCGCATTCGAAGAAGCGCATTAAATCTCCAGCGCCACTATAAACCGCCGCGTCGCCTCGGAACGCGGCCAGATTCGGCACAAGCGGAGATGCTGCACAGTTTGTGCTGGCGTTTGCTCCCTTCTCACCAACCGAAAGAGCGAGCCATCTACGCCGTAGAAAAACGAAGATGAATGTGAGTGCGAATACGTAAGCCGGCTGCTGTTGAGTGTGCAGTTGTCGTGAAACGAGTTTGCAGCCCGTTCCCCAAATTACCGTGCTGGGGTGAATATAAGCACTTTGGCTCTGGGCTATGCCTAGTTTTTGACAGCGCAGTTCTCGGACAGAAAAGTATTGACAAGACTATGCCTTTAGCATCAATGCCACAATTTGTTTAACGTGGTAAATACGAAAATTAATAAAATAAAACTTGATAAATGCGTTCGTTAGAGTATAAGATTATGTTCAGTGTGCGAGACTAACATTGCTCTAACTGAAACAAGCCATGGCCAATGCTTCTGATAAAAAGGAACAGTGTTTCGTGTTCAATTACAGCCGTGTTCACTTGGCACTCGAAATAAATATAATCTGCATGAAGCACATTTCCAAGTCAACAGTCAAAATAACACTTAGGCATTTTCAGTGGACGTCTTAAAGATAGCGTCATCAAATTGAAATAATCAGATTTGACGAATACAAACGCACATGTGTGCTTTCAGAGCTATGGCTTTATCATTGTAATTATTTTCGGTGGGGTGCTGGTGATTTTTGCCTAGGTTGCTTTGCCTAAATGGATCAATATATATTTCCTTTCGTGGGAATTTCATGTTTGTTTTGTTCAGGATGTGTTATCTTACTCTAAAATGCTGTGTATGCTTCACAGAATGCGTTGTTGGCTGAGTGGGTGCATTTTATGAAAATAAAAGCAGAGCGAAAAAAGCCGGGACACAAGCAACAAGAAGACGGAAGGTGGATGTGTATGCGCCTGTGTTGATCTTTCTAAGTGCGCGAATGACTGTGGCATAAACGGAAGTATTTGCTGTCAAATATATTTAAACTGATACACTCGGTAATGGGCTGTACTAATATGTTGCGAAACAGTGCAAACGACGGGATGAAGGATATACAGGACATATCGCTGTGCTCTGTATATACTTCGTTCGCGCCATTTTGCCACAATATTCATAAACTAACTAGTCCACAAAAAAGCCCTTGTGATTTGCTGAAACTTGGAACATTCTTAAATCTTATACGCTCTTAGGTGCCATGTCCTTGCTTTGCAAAGTTTTTATTTCTCTAACAAAATAACAGAATCAATTCAAAATAAATAAACACTGCCGATCTCTAGCTCTAAATAGTCACTGACAAACGCCAGTCATTACAGCACCAAAATAGCATTGCTGTGGCGAAACAATGTTTGAACAGAACGGCAAGTGTTCCGACTGAAATCGAAGCCTGGAGGTGGGGAGGGTGATCTTCGATGAAGTATAAAGGATGGCGAAGTGCGAAGCGAAATCTGCTCGCACAATCTTGGGACAAGCGTTTGTTGCTTTCTCGCTCTCTTCACATTGCCGCACTCCGGCTGGACCATTCCTCGACCATCTGTGTTTGTTTACCTTATAGCTTTTAGTGGGCCGGCATGACCAGATGAAAACAACACAACCAGCGGCCGCGAACCGAGATCCTCGGCCCGGTACCAAGAGCAGGCCGCGCCAAAGGCGGCCTGCTACCACTCCGTAATTACATCGCACCCGACCGCGGGATTTAGGATCGGAAGAATAAAAAAAAAACGAAAACGAAAGAGAAGAAGGAGCAACGCAGCAGCCACTTTGCGTGGGTGAACGAGCCGCTCTCGAGACAGCACTGATGGAACGTCTTTTGAGGACGAAGCAACTCCTGCCTTCTGTTGCCAATTTTCTCTCACGCTGTTCTCGCTTTTTGCAGTCCTTCTTTCTTGGCACTTTTCGCGCCGACAACCATTGTTTCTTCTCTTCGTAGTTCGTGACTCCTTTGCGCCCTCTACTGCTTCTCTCCGTCTCTTCTTCATTCGTCCTTCTGGTTCGCCTCGCCACTTACTTTTCACCGTTCCATAGTCGCGCCTCTTTGTTGCTCCGCAGCAAAGTGGCATCCTTTTCTCTAGACTGCAACGCTAAAGCCGCGGTGCTCGCTAGCAGCACATTCGCCCTTTCGGTTTTTTTGGCGCATGTTAATGGCGACGCTCAATGCAAGGCACTCGTCGCTGGAGTACTGGCGTGTTAGCCCGGCACAGACAGTAGCTCGTTGGCTTAATTTCATTAACAAGGTGGTATCAGTGAATGAGACTGATGGCCACCTAAGCAGTAAGTGGACTTCGTGAGTGGTTTCGAAAGCGCAATAAGCCAGGGCGAATCCACTCCCGGTGAATTATATGATGCAAATCACGAGGTACTGATGATCATTATTCACAAAGAAGCCACAATCGATCGATCAATCAATATTATCATTTAGCATATGTGAGCTTCGAAGGTATAGGCACTATCCTATGGACAATGTGCAATAAAATTGGTAACCCGTAATTCTACATGTTGTCCTCCCAGTGTTTTTTCAGTGCCAAGGATGGATCGGTGGACATATCATGACATAATGACTATATATATATATATATATATATATATATATATATATATATATATATATATATATATATATATATATATATATATATATATAGGTGGCTGGATATTCGTCATGGGAACAACTACGTGCCAGTCGTGCACTATATAGCGCAGCTATTTATGAAGTGGATGTGCATGACTGACCGTTCGTGGCCTCGGACATCCCACCGCGTGAACGTTATGCCCCCTCTCTCTTGTTCCGCATTTACAGCAGCTGTCCGACGTTTGTTTCGCGATGTAGACAAGTAACGATCATCATCATGCCAGCACGGGCCCTCTTCGTCATCTTCTGCTTCGCTCCACGAACACGTGTGCCTAAAGTAGGCTTGCCCGCTGCACTGTTTAGTTTGGCGGAGATTGCAATAACTCGGATATGTGGGATAATGAGTAGTGAAAGAGAGAAGACGAGAGAGAAAAAGCAAAAGACGCCTTGACAAAAAATGTGAGAAATATAAAAAACAGAGCTAGAAATAGACACAAAGAGAGCTAGAGATGGTAAGAAACTGACACGAAAAACATAAAGAAGAGACATGGATCGAGAAAGAAAGAAAAAAAAACAAAACAAAGAATGACAGAAAAAGAAATAGAGAGAGAGAGAAAGGAACACAAAAAAAGTAAGTGATACATAGAGAGAAAACGAAGGAAGCTTTTTGGTGCTGTGACTGCCAAGCGATCTCCGATCGAACCCGATCGATACCTGGCCGATACTCGAGACTTACAGTTTGATCCTGTGAATACTTCGTGCATAGGCGCGTGAAAGTGCGTGTGCTCAGTCAAGCCAGAAACAGCAAAGTGCCGACCAGATGTGATCTGTCCCAGCCTTGCGTGGCTCGGAGCAGGGTGCGCGAATTTTTACAGCATGGCAGAAAGAAAATGAAGAGATTCGATGGAATAAAACAAACATAAACAAACGACAGCCTTTAAAAGCAAATGTGTAGTCAGAGGGCGTCACCGTGTATGACGTTGATGACTGATATCCATTAATAGAAGCAGAATACACCTGGACAGAGATACATTAATGATTTGTTAGTTTCCACTAGTGTCATTGGGAACACACAATATGTGTGTTTCACAGCCGATAGTTTGCACCACACGTTTTACGACATGACGCCCGACTATATTGCCACGCCGAGCCGCACCTCTGCGGTAAGTTGAAAACTCGAACCGTCGGTGCGTTTTATTTATTTATTTTTTTTACAATCCAGCAACTACCACTTTGCGACAACAAGGCTGAACTACTTGTCTATAGTGACCGTCTGCGATATGACGGCGGCAGATGGCGTCGCCTGAATGAAGACGAAGCTGTGCTCAGTGACTAATTCAAAATTGCGCTGGTACTAGTCACTTAAAGCAATTCATCATTATAAAATGGCACCAAAGAATGACAGAAACAATGACCATGGCCAAGGAACTCCGCACACATCTGTTGCAGGTGATAACTGAGATGATTTTTCCGCTTTGCGCCGTATGAGGGTGGGTCGATCTATAGAATACTTAAATGCATTGTTCGCGTGTGTTTAAATAACCACGTATCAATCTATTGGTCGAAGACTCGATAAAAAAAAACTGACACTCTTACGCTCTCATATAGGTTCCTTTACGTAAACTCCTATAGTGTACCGATAACACACAAAAAAAAACGTCTGTGCTTGCTATAATGCACTGTTTTAATGTTTAGTTTATCCTTAACTACAAATATATGCTACAAACCTTAGCGGCGCTAGACGATTATTCTAGGTTTTTATTTCGCTTCTACAATACTTCGGCATTTGCGTTGCATGTAAATAAAAGAAATCATTCCATGATCCTCGCACAATATCTGGTGTCTAAGCTCCACAAATAAATGTTTACAAGTTTGGCGATGCAGTCGTTGTCTCGGGCCCCACTTTCAAGCATATAGCAACAGTGAAAAACGCACTAAAGATCCCCCGCACTAGGGGCATCACACCTGCAGGTAACGATCGAAAAAAGCACTCTTCAGAGGGGAGACTTGAAAGTTTGCGAAAGACTAATAAAGAAAGGGCGCGCGGCGCTGGCAAACAAAGCTGCAATGTTGCGACATCGGGGCGAACACAGTAAGTCCAGCACAGAGAGCGCGCGCTGAAGCTATCACAAGTATAAGATGATTTTTTGTATGTTCTATTCATTTGTTCGTAAAAGGATTTCAGTAAAAAAAAAGCACAAAAACCTCGGAGACTAAACTCAGTAAACGTCTGAGAATAAAGGGAGAAAAAAAATAACGTAGCTCGCAATGAGACAGCGACCAACAGTGCTTTTAAATTTTATTTAATGCTACCTAGTTTATGATTTTATAGCCATTTCGAGGTCTGAGGGATTTTCTTTCGTTATCCAACCATGATTGAGTTATAAGCTTCGTTCAATTGAACATAAATGTGCAATAGTGATAATATTGTTACTCTTAATCACCTGAAAAAAAAAGGACACGAATTTGTGTGTGCTGCTAAAAATGTCATTGAAAGACTACATATTCCTGCCGGCCATACTACATGAGTCCTGGTATCATCTGCGACCACCTGTGGCGCTGTTCTCGTACCATTTCCCTCCTGCCAGATTGCAATACCATATCTCCAGCAGAGGAATTTTAAAGACTATAGTCTTTCTTCGAATATTTCAAAGCAAAATTTTGGTCAGTCTGTTTATCTATGTGTGTCTTTTTGCTTCTGTCATCCGATGCAGTAGAATGGCTAAAGTTTAACCCCTTCTTAAATGACCAGCCTTTTGATCAGGTTTTGACGTTCATACGTGCTGGCGTGTTCAATAAAAAACAAACAAATATTACGCACATTTTGGCGCATCAGTACGGGATCATTAGGTAGCATGTTACTTTATTTCTGAAATGTATAGATACGCAATTATAAAAATCGCAGTGCTTATTACGCTGCGCTGCCAATGCTATATAACTAAAAAAAACGAGCGTTTCCTACGATTCACTAAAACCACATGGTGCTGCTACCTACCAATGACTTTGCATTCTAGAAAAACCTCGTTTGTTCGAATGACTGCAAGATGGCGTCTATATCTCACGAAGCGCCTATTCGCCTATTTTCTCGTGCACAACGTCAAATAGACATTTTATTCTCTCTCTCAGGACAGAACTCTATCGTCTTTTAACGACATTTCCCAGCGAAGCACGCTAGTTTTTTTTTTGTGCATAGCGTCGCATTTTCAGCCGAACGTAACAAGCATTAGTCTTTAGCCTTACGTATCTATATATTTTCTCGTAAAGGAACACACCACGCTATACATTCATATTGATGATGTGCCTCAGATATGCGTAATACTTGCTGTTTGATCGGCAATATTCAATAGTACGAACGCAGCCACCAGTTCAAGATGACTGGCTGTTCAGCAGGTGCTTAAACTTCAATCGGATGGTTGAATGGTGTGACAGGCAGACAGACCAAAGTTTTTGTTCAAGTATCCCCCCCTCCGCAAAAAAAAGAAGAAAAAACTATCGCGTTTTAAAAAGACGGCATATCTCGGGGGCGAAGCGTCCGTCTGTCTGGGTCTGTCTGTCTGTCCGTTTGTCTGTCACTCACACTAGCGCCACCTGCTGAGCGAGTCACACAACTAGCAGGTTACGACCCAGTCAAAAAGACATGCACAAACATACCCACGACTTTAGGAGCTCCGCCCCTAAAAAAAGAAAATTGTTACCTTTCCAGGAATATTCTGGGGATGAAAGGACGTATATCCTGACCAGGTCCAATGAAATCCATTCGTACAACATGAAACTGTAGCACGTACATCCTGTGAAGAAAAGAGAGAAGGAGAGAGCGTGGGAAATACGGTTGGATTCATCCGTTAAGCTGCGACTGTCACGTGAAAGCCCTCTTTATTGTTGTTGTTGATGCCGATGCTCCTGTTGTTCAAGGTGATCAACCGCATGCACTTCCATTTTGCTAACATATAATATACTGCTCCAGGAATAAGCTTTCTTCGCCATAGCGAATTAGCTGAGCGATCTTTGTGCCACCTACCACTGGTCTACTCTGAAGATTAGATTTTGCCGAACTGCGTTTTACTGCTGAACCGACCAGATTAGCGTTCCGAACAAGCGAACCAGAAAACTGCATTTACAGATGTTCTTTTTTTAATGAAGGAACTGTGCTCTTGACAAGCACAGCATTTGTAAAGACGGCATTCAGATACTTTTGTTATTTTGCTGAGTTTGGCGCAGAGAATATAGTGTGCATAGAGCCTACAAAGAGGTATATAGCTTGGGTAGGCATACGATTAAAAGACTGCAGCAATCGCCATCACATATGACGACCAACACCTCAGAAAAAGGTTGCGACAATGCTACTACATGACAGGAAAAAAGCTGTAAAGAATTCTCATATTAATCAATTCACGTATTTGGATAGATTGTGCATTTTATTTATCCCTCTGGCTTCCAAATTTTGCCGTGAATCTTGACAAATATAATAGGCAGGTGCCTTAATGTATACCATTCAATGTGCATGAGGTACATAATGCAGACGTTCCTTCAGAAAATCGCCCCGATAAAAAAAAAAACCGAGCGAATCTCCACTGTTCATTAGCCAAAAATACATTGAATTTACTCTTTAGGTGACAGGTTGTCAGCCTGTTTCCTCCCTTTGTCATGGGGGCGTGTGTTTTATGTGCATCTGAATGAATCAATAAATCAGTGAATAAAACATTATAATTATTTAAGTAATAAATATTTTTTGATAAATAATAAATAAATATTTAGGTTTTTAATAAAAAAATATTTTGCTGGTAATGATCATTCCGGGAAAACAATTCTGTAATAAGTCGTTTGCTTATTCTCGTTACGTTTTTCGATCACAGAAAATCATTTTAAGTCAAATTTACCGGATAAATAAAGCTGCTTTCACACACTTGGCTATTGCTTCTATAAATGAATGCCTTCCTATAAAGCAGACAGCAAGCTTGAATGTCTTACAGGAAAGATTTTAATGCCAGGAACGTTGCAATAAAGCGATGTAGTTTATTTACTGGTAAACGGCGTTGTTACTCGCAGCCACCGAGTCATAAGATCTCAACACATCCATCAAACATGAGGTATCAGTACATACATTCTACAACAACGAACCACACGCAATAACAAAAAAAAGACCTGAAGGTACTATTGATATTTAATCATATATGACTATGCGCGTAATGGCGTCCGTGTAAACAACAGAGAAAAAATTACAGGCTCCTCTGTAAACGAACGCGCGCGGCACAATGTGAAGCCTGTCGTTTCACGCATCGCCCGTGTTGGTTCTTCTGCCATTTTCGCGCTCCAGTTCACCATTCTTCAGCGCACTTTGTTTTCGAACTCTTTCACTGACGTGTATAGGCGAGCCTCCACTAACTTTTCATTTCTCCGAGCACTGAACGGCAGGAGCTTGCGGGCGTCCATGCGGGAGGCTTTTGCAGCGCCGAAAGGCGTCGAAAAGTCGTTTATTCTCGACGCCTGCTGCTGCTGCTGTTGAGGGCTGCTCGTTCGCGCAGCTTGGACGACCCCCGCGTGCAGCCGCAACCAACGCCCGCTCTTCGAGAACTTCTATTTACCTATCGACTTTGCGTCTCCTCGGGTTCCTATATTACCACCCTAAGGGGGGTGTGAGTTCGCGTCTTGCGCTTGTTGTCGTCAGCCTTTTGTGTTCCTTCTTTTATTATTTTCAGCTCAGCGCCTCCCACTTATTCCTCTCTTCTCTAAGTTCTCTTCTGTCTGAGACACGCTGTTTAACCGAGCCGCTTGTTTCCTCTTTGCCGTTTGTGTTAGTGTTTTTTTCTTTTCTCTCGTTTTGCTTGGCCCGGACGGATGTCTTTGATAGCGCAGTAAACAAAAGTTCGACGGAGCGGGGCCTTGCATCGAGGATAAGGCGGCGACCACGTCGTGCGTTTGACGCGAGCCGTATTGCGGACGCCTTAGTTTGACGGCATTCTCGCCTCGCGCCGCCCTCTTTCTTAACACCACTGCGAAGCACTGGACGCCGAAAATCTCGGAGAACTTAAGCGTGCAGGCTTTCACACTTTCTTAATTCTGCTTGCTCCCAATCTGTTCTTGATCCTTCCTTGTTTACGTCATGTCTCACCAAACTTAAGTGGCTTACGCGGAAGGCGGTGCCGCAAATTTCTGTTGTTCGCGCATTATACGCGTAATTCTGCCGTGTTCCTTGCTCGCACAATGTTAGCAAAATGTTGTGTTCTTTGTTGTGTCTTTGTTGGCGCGGAATTCACGAAGCGTTTCCTTTGCGAGTGATCGATGCTTTAGCCACGGGAAAAGCGCCTCTACTAATAACTTAATAGCGTTAATGCTTTTGTTTCGCAGCAATTGTGGCGTCGATGTCTGCCTCGTTCTTTGTGAGTGAAATCACCATGCAGATGAACGAAATTGGAGGAAGATGCGAATGAAATAAATGACAAAAATTTTTAGTATGAAGTAATAATCGAACCCATGCCGACGGCGTGGCAAGCAATGCAGCCCCGCCGTGGTGGTAAGGTACTCGGCTACTGACCCGCAGGTCGCGGGATCGAATCCCGGCTGCGGCGGCTGCATTTCCAATGGAGACGGAAACGTTGCAGGCCTGTGTACTCAGATTTGAGTGCACGTTAAAAAACCCCAGGTGGTCGAAATTTCCGCAGCCCTCCACTATGGCGTCTCTCATAATCATATCGTGGTTTTGGGACGTTAAAACCGCAAATCAATCAAATTAATAAAACTGTATAGCCAGCAGTGCAACCACAACTGACGTTTAACGAGCACTAGGGTCTACTTGAAAAGTAATTCCGAGAACTGGCGTCACTTTGACGTAGAATGCTTGATTGCCACGCAGAATGTTAGGGTTCGATTCCTGCTGGAACCCTGACATTTGTTCTTTTCATTCGTCGGGTCAGCGCTGCCGATGTCAGCTTTTCCTGGCACATAGACAGTGGCACATATCCGTCCGTCGGTATGTTCACTGTCTGGCGCGAAGTGTTTGACGACGTATGCGACGGGAATGTGACATTATTCATGTAGAAGCAGTAGAAGCTGTATGTAAGCATTAGGTAGAAGCAGTACGACGGAAACCTAGCTGCGAGAAATCAAGCCATCGCCTGCAACTGCGAAAGTATAAAAGCTTATTGCGAAGAGTAGCGCAAGAACTGGTTTGGAACAAATTGGGACAGGAAAATAAAGATGATCACCTGCAACTGAATTTCTTATGAAACGCACTTCTCCCCACGAACGTTCAGAACTATAAGAACGTTCAGAACTCTCTGTAACAGCCCGACAGGGCTTACAGTATTGTGAATAAATAAATAAGCGTGGTCTAAATACCTTGAATTTCTTCTAATACAGGTCATAAACATTGTTATGTTACCGAAGTGAAATAGAAATTTTATGGTAGGCAAGATTATCAGTGATGCAGATTATCTATCAGTGCGCCGTGACTGTGTTTCAGTGTCAAGAAATTCGAATTCTTGTCTAAAAGGGGAAAAAGTC
This sequence comes from Rhipicephalus annulatus, assembly GCA_013436015.1. NCBI lineage: Eukaryota > Metazoa > Arthropoda > Arachnida > Ixodida > Ixodidae > Rhipicephalus > Rhipicephalus annulatus. The sequence continues at coordinate 538,739 of WOVY01000861.1, forward strand.
CCCCCCGCCGCCTCTTCTAGAATTCCTATGCATATATGTTTGTATGATTTGTGGTACTTTGTTATCTTACTTTTTAGAGACATGACACTAGTTATGCCATGCCACAGAATGAAGATTAAAAGTCTCCGCCCAAACAGTTCATACGCGCAGATGATTAACCAGCGAACCTCAAACGTATGGACCACAGGTATTCGCAGACGTCGCTACCGGAGCCGAAGTGGGCTCAAAAAATTCCCGTCAAAAGCGGGAGTAGGAGCCGCCGAACGCGTTCCCGTTATTTCTCCGTTGACACCATTCTGCCCACAATGCCGCTTCCTCGGCTCGCCGTTGATGCCTGCGTTCTGCTTTGCAATTAAGCACTGCTTAGCAGTCTGCCATAAAACCCAGTAATATAGAAAGTAACGACAGTCTCGTGCACTGCGGTGCTTTCTCCCTCCATATATTCTCACTGAAGAGGCCAAGTCTCCTTTCCAAACATCCTATTCCAAATGGCCGCCGTTGTGACACCGCTGCCGGACGGTTTTTCGGTTCCCCTAGCCATACACAGCTTTCACTGAAATATATATATATATATATATATATATATATATATATATATATATATATATATATATCCAGTGAGTTTAGGCTGTGAAATCCTCGGTGCGCAGTTGCTGATTGTGCTTGACAACCCGGATGTGTACATGTGTGCGGACTACAGCGTCGGCCCGGCGAACACGAATTTGATCACGTGTGAGAGTTGAACTGCTGATCGCGAGCTCGGCTGCGAATGGATGCACGATGACTCGGATGGTGCAGCCAGTGGCGCGAGCGCGTGGCTATACGACGTGCAGAACGACGCAGCTGGCGGCGCCGCCAGAGCAGAAGTTCCTAGTAACGTCAGCACAGAGACACTTTCGTTCGGTGAGCCACATGTACAGCTTTCGCTGTAAAAAATATTTTAATGGCACTGACGCATGAAGCTTCATTGTGGAAACGTTGCACAACGAACTCAGTTGCGAGGCAGCTTCTTCTTGTCCTGTATTCATTTCTTTCCAGTGGTGAACTGGTATAAAGAAAACGTAAAGAGATGCCCAAACATCAAAAAAAGAAAATTAACCAAACAGACTCTTTTAAGAACAAACCAACTTGCCCGATTCTGAACATAAATTTTCTTCCGAAACTTGCATAGTGCTGGCTTCGCAGGATCTAACAAGCGCAACAGCTGATTGTTTTTTTTTTCAGGAAACTCGCTACATATGTCGAAAACAATTCTAATCGCAAAATACGCGTGGTCAGTTAGAGTGTCATACAACTACAGCCTGCCCATTGAGTTCGCCTGGTGCGAGCGGCCTGTAAGTGTATGTGCGCATGAGAGGGCTTCGGTAAAGGTGGTGTTCCGAGACATTTTGGGGGCTCGTTATTATCTTCTCGGAGCCTTCTTTCTTTTTCTGCGTACACTCGATGGCCGCATGCGCGAGCGAGTACTCAGCAACCCATGAAACCCCCGCTGAGGAAGCTCGTCTCCTCCCTCGAGGCCCCTAATTCTCTCTACGCGTAACTGCGGGTGTCCAGAGTGAGGGAAGCATACGCTGCGCATACGTCACACTGCAGGCACGTGCGCTCCTTCGTTTTTCAATTATGCAAATAGCTACGCGCCGCAAGCTATCTCCACATTCTTCTTTGCCAAGCTTTACTGCAAATGAAAAAGAGAAACATTAGCGTACAGTGCCACGCCCAGAGTTTTCTTCGTAAAGCGGAAGCTATCATCTCCTAGTATGTGTACCTTCGCGCCTATGCCGGCCTACACTTCACATTCACTTTTGTGCAAGATTCTGCTCGAGTCTTTAGCACGTGCATGTTTGCTTAGCTAAGCTCTAATGTGTCCTGCCTAAACTTTCGATCATTTGCCATTTTGTGCATGAGCGTCCTTTTGTTACTATATTCCTTCTTTTTTATTCTCTGTAGTTCTTTCTGCAGTACAGCTCTAATGGAGGCTGTTAATAATTCATGGCTATCGAGTTAGGCGCTCTGTTAGAGAACGTTAGCTGCTGCACGTTCTATCCTTCCAGAAGTTTTTTGTACTCGGGGCCCCAATTTCGCTTTCTTGACGAAGATTCATTTCCTAGAGTTCTCATCTCTTTTTTTCTTGATATAGAACCTAAATGTTTGTCTTTCCTGTTTGCTGCGCGAATAGGTTTACACAATGGCTCTGGCAGATTTCGAGCCAGCCTTAGCGTGGTGTTGTCCCCGCAATATCGCCACGAGCTTTCGTTTCGCTCTAGTCCTTTGAGGAATTCCCACATCAGCCGTCGTCGTGTTGACACTTCCACCACACGAAATCGGCTCGGTTTGAAAGAGTTTGCGGAGCGCAGCTTATTCAATACTCTCGATATTCCTTTCACACCAAGGGCAGAAAGCTCAAGCCCAAACTCAAACGCTACGGCGGAGATATGCAGCTTTGGCGTCATCGTGATCCAAAGTGTGGGTACTGATCGATATATATTTATATTGCGTGGGCGTGATGTATCTGCAAAGATTTAACGATTCTCCCAATCGTGTTTCAGCAACCTCTTGATTTTGCACGCTAAGCGTACTCGCAAACGACAAATAATACTTAGAAGCTCGAAAACTTTCATCCCGATGTTTCGTAATGATAATGTCTGACGCACCAACGGTAGAGAGACCATCAGCCGCCAGGTTACAGTTCTCGTCTTGCGACAGCAGTATAGTTGTTTTCGTTTTTTTTTTCTGTTACGTTTCATCACCGTGAACGGGGTTTCTTTAAGAAGACAGCCTTGAAAAAGCGGGGACGTGCGCGCGACAGTGCACACACGAATAAGGTTGTTTTTCGACGAGGACGTCTTTTGACGAGTTTCCGCACCATGAATTGTATAGCGAGGCAGAGCGGGCACAAAAGAGTTTCGAATCTCAGATGCCGGTGACATCGGCTTCCCTTTCAAATCAGCTCTGACAAGAAAAGCGCGCCTCCCGAATAGGGAAGGGAGAGCTTTAAGTAATGTTATGTAAGGGCGAATTTGTTTCTTTTTATTACATTCCTTGGGCTTTGCGTATCACGAAACCTGTATTTGGATTTCGTACTGACCCGGGTGAGTTTTTTTTTCGGTGAAACTGCCGTCGCATCGAGTTCGTTGGGGGGTCAAAGCCGCCTGTCTACGAATGAGAGCACGGATGAAATTGGGCCCGCCACCCATATTCTGTCTGTTTGTGTGCTTTTGTTTTGCTTTCTTTGTAGGTTTGTTGCTTTCAATGACCTTGTTTATGGTAGCGTAGGTCTCACTAAATGCAGAGCAAGGGCTGAAAATGCGTTCGGCACTTTTTTGATGCCATGTGCACTGAGGAATGTTTAGGTGTTTGTGTGAGAGAGACTTCTTGCTTTTTCTTTTATCACCAACCACCTTAACAGAACAGGAGGACAGATTTTTTTGTATCATATCAAAAGTGTGCCATCAATAACTTTTCCAAGTTTAGACAACGAACACCTATACTCATCAGTGATCGAACAGTGGTGAAATGGTGACTGGAGTACTGAAAGTTTAGCTGTTCCATGGGAATTAATCGGGAAAGTATGGCATGGAGTCATCATCATGCAGCAAAACAAAGAAACAGAGAACACAAATGCCAGTGTTCGTTATCTGCAATTTTCTTGTGCGTGGCATTGTAGACCGTTCCTTGTGTCGTGAGGCAACAAGCATGCTCGTTTTGATAACTTCAGCATCTCACAAATTTGATGCAATTTGTCATTTGTAGAAAGTGTATGATTTGCACATTTCATTGAAGTTTTTGATCCGTAATTCGCTTGTATTGACCTTAACTCTTCATTATTTCGCCATTCCATCCTCACATGTCATTATCTTTCTTGCTTGGCAAGTGGCGCAAGTGCAGAAATCACGTCCTGTCGTGAGTATACTAAACCTTGGCTTGAAACGCGGTGGTCTTTTTGTTCTTACGTAGGCTAGAAGATTATGTGTATTCCCGTCCTTTCCAAAGCAGTCCAGGAATAGTGTCGCAGAACTTTCTTTAAGAGGGTCGAGCCACTCTTGCGCAAAAAGACAAAGAAATGACAGTGGCGTAAAAGAAAACTCCTGCTTCCCTCTTGAAGCTACGTCCTTGACCTGTTTTTGTAGCTAGGAACTGTAGGGCAATGTGGGGCTTTACTGTCCCTATCAGAAGGTCCTATTACCTGCCGATTGCGCCCACACCTGCTCGTACCACAACGCGCATTAGCCGTCCCATTGGGTCGACAATGGCACTGGTAATTTCACACATCAAAGCTTGATTGATGTGTGGGGTTTAACGTCCCAAAACCACCATATGAATATGAGAGACGCCGTAATGGAGGGCTCCGGAAATTTCGACCACCTGGGGTTCTTTAACGTGCACCCAAATCTGAGCACACGGGCCTACAACATTTCCGTCTCCATCGGAAATTCAGCCGCCGCAGCCGCGATTAGATCCCGCGACCTGCGGGTCAGCAGCCGAGTACCTTAGCCACCAGACCTCAGCGGCGTGGGACACATCAAAGTTGAGGCTTTCACATGACATTGTCCTATTTACATGTAATCATGGCTATTTTTTTTTGCTTTCCGTTTGCCCTGCTTAACCACCTCGAGCTGCTACATTGTTTTTCAATAAATTCGGACCTTCTCGTAAGTGACATTTCTTTCCATTCAGACAGTAAGAGGCGACGCGGGTGGCACTACACTGTAAACAGAAATAAGCCGAAATGGGAGTAAATGACCTTGTCCTCTAGCGCACACCCAGATGGGAGTTTTAAAAAACCCGTCTCTGGGAGTAAAAAATTTACTCCCCATCAGAAGGGGGTTTTCGCATGGTGTCAGGGGGGTTTTTATTTACATCCATAGGGGAACTTTTTCAGGTCAGTATGGGAGTAAATTTTTTGCATCGACCGAGAAAAAAAATTACGTCAGCAGCCATACCATACGCAAGCATAACTTTAATTACATTACATTTAATACGCACAACAATGATTACAGTACACAAACATTATCACAACGTTCACGTTATATCACAACACTCGCACTCACCACAGCTTGCCACACGCAGTACACACCTACCATATAGTCACCGAGTATATATAGGCACCACATTCTGACCTCCTGTAGCCCAGGTGAAAGCCTTTTTTTTCTAATAATTAAGCAATAAATACGCACGGCGTAAGTATGAACTTGCGGTGGTCTGATGTAAGCACTTGAACACACATGCCTTTTATCCTAATCCTGCCTAATATTTAATATTTTTTTACTATAACGAAAAAGTTTTATCAGTTGACGCTCTGTCGTACAGGCTGAATTCGCATCAGCAGTGCTGTTTGTGGACCCGTAAAATGCACTGAATCATACACAAAGTGCGCGCGGCCTTGAATGAACACATTAACGAGGCACATTCAGCAGCTCCAGCGATGAACCGAGGTAGACCGCCGCTACCGCGTTCGACGACTAGGCCTCACTCACGAGTACGGCACGGTGATTCGATGAATGACAGCTGGCGATCACAAAATGCTTGCTGATGTGCAGTTTACGTCTCGTTTTTCCCATGCACAGAAATAAGTGTCCGCTATCCACGCAGTTTAAGCTACGGAGCGATAGACTTAAACGAATGAGACGGTTCGCAGTCGCTGTTCCCGTTGCTCGCATGCATTGCATGTATAGCTCGCAGAGCTCGCCACGGCGGCCGGTGCGCAGTGCGAGCTCGGTACGATGCCGGCTTGATACCGACGCCATAGCGAGGCCTTCCTACCGCTTAGATGTTGCAGCCGGTGAAATACCGGTGACACTCCGAGAAGCCACTATCGGAGGAGATGGGGCGAGCGCGTCGCCGGCGCAACTCTCAGACCGGTTGCCGGCCAGCCTGCCGCAGTCGAGCGAAGCCTACTTCGAACCGCTTCGAAGTTAACGGCGCAATCGCTGACGATCGTACTTCGCCTCGTTCGGCGCTCGCCTTGTAGTTAGTCATTGACAGCTGCGGTCGCAAGGCGCAGAAGACTGTTATACATCCCAGCAGCCTTAATTTTTTGTGAAACACATTCTTTGCATCGCCGGTGGTCGGTGCTAGCTCGTAGCGCTTGCCGTGGTGGCCAGCGCACAGTGCGAGTTCGATACGATGCCGGCTTGATACCGACGGCATAGCGAGGCCTTCTTACCACTTAGATGTTACAGCCGGTGAAATACCGGTGACACTCCGAGAAGCCACTATCGGCGGAGACGGGGCGAGCGCGTCGCCGGCGCAACTCTCAGACCGGTTGCCGGCCAGCCTGCCGTAGTCGAGCGAAGCCTACTTCAGACCACTTCGAAGTTTCTGATGGTGAAACTCCAGGAGCAGCCGCTGACGATCGTAACAGCTTACTTTTGCTACCATTAATTTATTCTTCGAAGTTTTTTGTTACTCGGCCCTTTGAAGCGTGGCATTCAGGACGTTTCGTTGAGGAATCGGACCGATGTGCAGCGCCGCAGTGGTTTAAGGTGCGAAATATATTGAAATGTTCCCAGTAAATACCAACCGGTCGTTGCTATTCTTCGCTGCACTTATAATTTCGTTGCCTGTTGACAGATGCTTACACGGTTAGCCACACAAATCACATGTGTTTCACACCGACTTGCAAACATATGCCCGTACAGACACATACACACACACACACACGCACGCGCGCACACACACACACACACACACACACGTCACGCCCAAAGAGGGTTTTTAAAGCTCCTATAGGGAGTTTGTAACCACGTGACCTGAAACTCCCTGGGGAGTTTAACAAGGTCATGTCGTTCATAAACTCTGTGATTAAGGAGGGGGCGTTTTACGATGACATGTGCCGAGTTCACTCCCTACCAGGGAGTAAATAATTGGGGCAGGGGAGTTTTGTGGGCTCATGTGCTGGAGAAACTCCCATCTCGGCTAACTTTTGTTTACAGTGTACGAATTTTCGAAAATACACGAGAACAAGCCATTATATACGCTAGAATGTTCCATGATGCATTTAAAAAAGATGGACTCCTGCAGAAATTGATCATATTTTCATGATCGATCGACGACCGCGCTTGTTGCTACACAACGAGTGCACTTATATTTTGGCACAGCGCAACACTTCGCCCCATAAGATATGCCGGCTACTGATGCCGTGTTTTTCATCACCACAACAACGTGGCAGCAGATTTTCGAAGTATTCCTCAGTTTCGGGCATTCACTAGGCTTAGTAGAGTGCATTACTTATTAGTAAAAAGTATTTGGTGTTAGAAACATCTCACTACATGCACCGGCTCATAGCCAGAATTTTTGGTGGGGGAGTGGGGGAGGGGCACATGTTGAAGGCTTTGAAAAACACTGATTTTATTATTTGTTCTCTGTAAAGCATACCCGAAAATCCAAATTGGGAGGGGGGGGGGGCGCAAGTTACTAGGGCACTCTACTGAACCCCACCCCCTGCCTCCTGACTACGGGACATATGCGATATACATGCTCTATAGAATGTAGCCGCAATTAGGTGCATTGTATGGCGCTGATTAACTTCAACGACATGGAAAATCTTCAACGATCTGTGCCCTTAAAACAATTACTGTTATTCTAGCAGTAGTATTTTAGCGGTACACCTCGACCCCGACTACTTGGAAAGAAAAAAAAGCAACAGATTACACTCAGTTGCAAAGTAAATTGACAAAGAAAACTGGCCGCACTACAGCATGTTTCTTCGAGCATTCCAATCACGTTGTAGATTCGAAAGGCTAACCCCCGTATTCACAAACGCTCCTCGACTCGACTTCCACCCATCACTTGACAAAGTTGCGCACTGCGCCGCTGCTCGACCGAGAATGGCGCTGGGCTACTCAAGAATAGCAGCTAGTTATCACTGATATGCAGTGACTTTCCCTGTCTAGAGATGGCGCTTTCACCAGCTTTTTCAAGTGAAGGTGGAGCGTTGAGGGAAGGGGCGTTCTAGAATACGGGGGCAAATCTCCCAAAGAGTGAACTCACTGGACGATTACTGTGCGAGTTTTTAAATATCTTTGAAAGAAAAAAAAAGCGCTGCGTAGTCTTTATGTCACAGTGACTCTCGTGACGTCCGCATTCAACATAGTCAGGCCACTTTTGATGGTTACGTCACAGCTCTCAACCCTTATTGCGCCATGTGCCCTGGACAAGCATTTGCAATCGTCTCTGTTACGCCTTCGAAAAACAGCAAATGCTAAATCGTTTGTGGGTCGAAATCGAACCAGTGGCCTTGGCGAAGCACACGCAAGGTATTGCGCTCGTTCACTGGCAGACATGCGCGCAGCGCATGCGTGCGTGGGTGCACAGCGGACACTGATCTCCTGCTGGGTTAATATTTATGCAAGCTACCCATCGCCATATAGAACCCCAGTATTTCGTAAGTGATTGCGTATGCAGCTGTACACCGAGTATCGAACGCCGCGACTCTCTTTGCACATATGCCATGCGCTGCTCAGTATAGGATCCGCAGGGTCAGAAAAAAGCACAATCAGAAAAAGAAAGGAAGGTCGTTACACGAAGCCCACTTAGTTCACATTGTTCCCAGTGTACTTTAGGAGCCGCTAATATTTTTTTCCCATTAAATATGTTTAGTTAGTCAGTCTAAATTTGTGGGGTCTCGCACGGAGAGCGCCACGCTCTTGAAGTGAACCGACACAGTAGACGCGGTCGAAAAGATGAAAACAACACACATTTATTAAAGACGATAGCCTTTCTTGAGGTACTTCGACGCAAAAGTTCTGGTCTGTCTGTGTGTACAATTGTTTGTTTGTCCACCCTAACGATACCCCAAACGGCATCAAACGCTACCATAAACGGCCAACCTCATCTGCAGTGCCCACGGACATTGCTCAAGTTTCAGCAATCATATTAGTGTGATTGTCAATTAAAAAGCAAATGTCGCGCATATGTGAGGAACCATAACAACACGTCAATATTTAGCATGTGTGTTTTTGTACAAAAGAAGGCATACATGGGTAATTCTAAGGCCCGTGGCGTTTATCACTCTGCGCTGACAATGCAACGTGATGCTCAAAAAGGCAAGTGTTTCCAACGTTTCGCTAAGGCGACACGGTGGTGACATCTACCCGTCACGCCGTTCTACACCTTATCGCCTCCAAGACGGGCGCGCACGCCTTCCTTCGTTTTCGAAGATGACTGCCAGATTGCGCTTATGTATAACGAGCCTCAATGCGCTCGTTTGCTTTCACTGCACGGATCAAGACTCTCTAATGAAGCACCTCCAGTATACAATTCAGCGATTTTCTCGCGCAGAACATGAACAAATGTTTTGTTGACTCTCTCCAGACGCAAGGCCATCGTCTTTAGACGCATTTGCAGTGAAACATGCACATACGGGGCCAATTTTTAACTCCTTTCAGAATGACGATACCACCAGCCGAATCAATATACATCAACTGTGATCAACACACTGAAACAACCTTACACAATTTTTCACAACACTCAACAACTCAAGGCGGTGAACGTCTGACTAACCACGAGGGCCCATGGCAGACGACCCGCGGTGCCGTGCACCGCGGACCCACCGGAAGACACAACTGCTCACGCCAACCGCCACCCGCCAAAGAGGGCCAATAATCTCCCATGCGCCGCCACCCAGGCTTTCCGCCAGGCGTCACTGCCGGCGTGACCGCGCTCACCATGATGGTTGTGATACGCTCGCGAGTGCAACGCAACCTACCACTCGGTAGTAGTGATCCCTCAGTGTGGCCTATGCGCGCGACACTTGCGTTACGAGGTGCAAACGACTTTACAGGGGAGTGTTAGCACCCCCACAAATTACGTTTTGTTACTCGACAAGAACCTACCTAATCAATAATAGGTGTACTCTGGCATGTCTCAACTGCGCTATTTTCAGCAACATCGCTATTACATCGTCACTTTTTTCCCGGTCATTAAAGAAAGCACCCTAAATATGAAAGCGAGTGCTCAGAATATGATTGCCATACAGGAAAGAGAAAGAAATAAAAAGATGTGTCTATTAGCATGTTCTCAATGTACGAGGGGGAGAAGACTAGTGGAACTGCGCATTTTCCTCCTTGCCACTCAAATAACTGAGTCTTTTTTTGCGAAAAAAGAAGAAAAGAGGGAAATTTTCCTAATTTGGACATTTCCGCTATTCTTCACTGATAGTGAGTCTCTCGTTCAGGAGACTTGATGCCTTCGGGTAGTATCCGAGCGAATATTGATCAGCTGCCAGCTTCTAATCAGATGACGTGATAGTTCACGCCAAGAGGCAAAGAAGAAAGTTCCATACTCGCCATCACGGCTACTAGCGGCGCTATCTGACACTCCCACGTTTAATTGCACATATATACCCCATAAAGTGAATGAGGGGGAGGGCGCCACTGTATAGAGCATCGGACGCGTTATTATAAAGTCGCGAATTCGGTCCGTGCCAGAGGCAAGTTATCTTTTCGCCCACTTTCAGTTTTTCACAATTACGTTACAATTACTTCTAATAACGTCCCCTACACTTACCTTGGCATCATTATCTGTCATTATCATGATGACAAAACCTTTGGCAGGTCCAGCAAAGATGTCAGGGAGAACCCGCGCCACCCTGCTAGTCCCACGTAGAGGCGGCATCGACATTTTTTAACGAATAGGCGTGAGACAGACACCACGAAACACATATACTTCACTGTCTTTCATATTCAATGAAACTTACTTTATTACACTGCGTCTGCGTCAGAAACATTTCTGTCATCTATCTTTATATTACCAGGCGTGGAAATCTCGACTAGTTCATGGCGGGCCGGCAAGGGGTAGCCACAGCGTCATCGTCAAAACACGAACGCCGGTGTCTCTTCTTCACTAGCGAGACCATGTAATCGAGAGCTCTCAAATCCTTCCTCTCACACTCGTTAGCCCGTGCTGCGCTCTCCCCCTCGGCAGAACGCCTTTTCCTCCGCGCGAAGCGTCGTCTGCGCGGCGATTTCTCGCGCCGTCTTCTCTTTCCTATCTTTCTTCGGGGACGTTTAATTAGCCCGAAAGCCGAGGGGATCGGCCAGCCATGACACCCAGCAGGCTCGTTAGCGTGTGCGAGTTTCCAATGCTCGGAGGACTGGAATTCCGACAAATTAGGTCGTCGCCGCGTCTGCCCATTTGTCGTCGCCCACACCTTCTGGCTGGCCTGGTGTTCTATTTAATTCTTCACAACCTTTCTTTGCCTTCTATAATGTTTCACTTGCTTGCTTTCTCTGTCCGTTTTTTTAGGGGCGAAGCTCCTTATGGCGTGGCTTGTGCGTCCCTCATAGTACGTAACCACCAGTGACACATACCCGAAATAGGTATAACATTTGACGTCCAAGGTGGTGCCGGTGAGAGATTTCTTCTGTGCGTTGTTTAACAATGAAAAATAGTGCTCAATGTACATGCCAATGGCTGCTAATGGGAAATGAGAGACAGGAGCATTAGGCTTTTAGTCAACGCGCACGCTGCGATCCCCATTAGCAGCCACTGGCATGTACATTGAGCACTATCGGACAAGAAAGGGTTGCTACATTATACTCGCTGTGTGTAACCTCCTTAGTTTTAGAAAGGTTTAGCGAGCGTTGAGCCGCAGTGCCATGAATACAGTGAACTAGTATATACCATGAATGAATTCGAGGTGGTTAAAGGGGGAAGCAGATACGAAGCGCAAGCCGTAAAAAATTAAAAGCTGAATCCTCCTGTCTCTCATTTCACATTAGCAGCCACTGGCACGTACATTGAGCACTATCTGACAAGAAAAAGTTGCTACGTTATACTCGCTGGGTATAACCTCCTTAATTTTAGAAAGGTTTAGCGAGCGTTGAGCCGCAGCGCCATGAATACAATGAACTAGTATATGCCATGAACTCAAGGTGGTTGAAGGTGGGAAGTAGACCCGAAGCGCAAGCCGTAAGAAAGTGTGCGTGTGCCACTTCTCGTTTAGTCCATGAAATGTCCACTGAATGGCGGTGCTTCTATATGGGGAATATATGATAAAAAGATGCGAGATGGTGGGACTTGGAGTGTTGAACAGATGGACGAACGGACACACTGACAGATGCATGGATGGACGCATGAACGTACGCAGGGGCGGATGCATGAACGAACGCAGGGATGGGCGCACGAACAGACGCATGGACAGTCACACAGACGGACGAATGCTTCGCCCCACTCTCCATTATTCACTCCGTGGATATGCTGCCATTTTTTCTATAGTCTTCTTTTTATGAGGCGGACAATTTCTTTTATTCGAGGACTCCGATTCCCTGCTAGTTATTCGAATTTTCATTGATGAGAGTGCCGGTACTATTACGCACTAGTCTGCAGTAGTCAATACCCCTCTATATTTTATTTTCTGGGGCTGTTACAAGTATGCAGTTTTCTTGTAAACTTGTCCCGCATTCATTGCTTCCACTTGCAGCAAATACAATAGCGGGTACAGAAAGGTGAGTGCAACAGGTCCCACACGTTGCGATACTCTCTCTGCTCCGATTCCTTCCTGTAGCGTAAGAAGGAAGTTTGAACAGCCAAAAACTAGGATTATATATCACTCTCCTGGCCTCCTTCTCCGCAAGTAGGCCTCTCTAATTAGGAATATCTGCTATCAGTATATGAAAACTTTTTTCCAGCATTACAACAACACAATGTATTGTCATTGCGCAGCACTGTTAGAGGCAGGAATGATATCATAAGATCAAAGCGGGTACGATGCATACTTACTTATAAAACTCTTCCTCCTCAAGTCTTCCTCATTTCTGCTAATAATTTTTATAGCCCTTACTCCTGTCCCTTGCAGCGGTAGCTGGCTGGCATGAAAATACAGCAACCTACCTGTCTTTCTACTTTGTATACCCAGTGCCGCAGCCAATTTTCTTTCGTTTTTTTGGGGGGGGGATGGGGGAGGGTTATACCTATAATTTATGTACAAATGATTTTGGGTGCATTTTTATGTGTGCGTGCTTATATAAATATGCAGAATTGAAAATTATCGCGGAAGGGGGGGGGATTAAGATGTGAAGTTTCTAATTTGTGTTTTTATTTTACAGTTGCGAGAATTCGTCGGAATGCTTTCCACCATATCGTGAACTGCTGACAAGAAAGGTAAAACACAATGTTAATGAACCAGTCTTGTAGAACGGGTAATGTGTGTACTTAGATTATCTGTATGAAATCGGTTATTGTATGCGTGTTTATTCAGTAGAAAAGTCATGAATTTCTGTTGAGCATGTGGAAATAACGTAAAACCAAATAATTCAGCAACTGATGCCAAAGAGAGGCAATAAAGTTGGCGAGAAATAATAACACTACTACACATCATTTACAAAGTTGTGAACTGGAACTTTGAGTGCAGCTTGAAAGCGTTCTTGAGGGCAACACCTGAAAACAGCCGACGTATAGAAGCGATGCTCCGCGTATACGTCGGTGAAGTCCTGGTAGAGGTTGGAGTTGCAGTTTAATTATAATGTGCCTTTTTGGGCTAGTTAGTTCATGGCATTGAGTTTTCTAAAACTAACTAGAGGGCACTCTCGCGCTGCGACCGTTCAGCCACGATGTGAATGATGTGGACTTGTTTAGCCTTCGTGCTGGTAGCTTCGAACACACCTGGGGCTTTGTTTATTGGTGTGTTTTGGTTTAGTTTAGAGTAAAAGAGCAGACCATATTTAATTTCGTGCCCCGATTCAAATTGGTTAGCCTAAATGGTTAAGGTGGTGAAGTATAACTGCTGCACATTTTCTGACTGTTATCTCGTGGCGAAGCGGCTTTAGGCAACGCAAACCCAACCAGAGCTGAAAGAATGAAGATTACACAAGTTTGTGTACCGCCCATCGTTCCCACGCTGGCTGAAGCGCCATGCATTGCAGCTTTCATAGACACATGCACCAGCGTTTCCTCTAGGGAGGAAACTCTCATGGTTCATAGCATAAGATGAAGACTCAACGAAGTGATCTTCCAGCTGAGATTACGCTTGGCCCTATGTGCCTTTGTCATTCCAGTCTGTTCGCGCTGAGACACCTTTTTGGTCATCTTTAATTAACAGAATGCGTAGGCGGGCTAGTTTTGTTGAATCCATGGAGCTGATTTAGCTCATAACGACACTACAAGAAAGCGCTTTCTTGTGGTGTCGTTTTGCTCTAAATATGCTGCACTATGGCATCTTTAATTAGTTGTGTTCAACTCTGATAAAAAGAATGTGGACGTTACGTGCCGGTAATAAGTGCGAGGATCAAATAGGCATTCACAATTGTAATGTTAAGCTGTTGCACTGCATGTAACACGTTAGAGGTGTAGAGATAGCCTACGTGTGGGGAGGGCATGTTAACCCTTCCACGTTCATGGTAGGCAGCAGGGTGTGTGGCCTTGCATACCCTCCCAGCTATTTCCCTCTTTATTTACCGTCTATCTTTGAAAGGCCAGCCTTTGTCAAAGTTGGCCTTGCACTGCTGTGAGTATAGACCCATTTCATGTTTGTAAACACAGGTAGGCCGATGTCGACATTATGGGTAAAATATAGCGACGTCCGCACGTAACTTCCTCCATAAGCGCTGAGGGCTGCGATGTGCGCCAACAAACAAAACTAAGTTGTGAGACGCGACTCACATCCAACCGTGACGCTGTTCGCCGGCATACTGTTTTTTTTTTCTCGTTGCTTGACTGAGAACACCACATGCACCATTGAAAATCCAGCCGAAACTGCGGCAGGCAGAGCGTCTTTTGCCTACCAAGACAGAGCCTCCGCATTTTCGTGACGTAAATCCGTCCGGTGAAATTTGTCTATAGGTGTACTTCTCTTCCGTAAGAAGCCAAAGGGCTCCTACTTTATAGGAACCAGACGAGACACGCGAGCTCGTCAGAGCTGTCTTATTTTTAGAAGCTCAAAGGCATATTTCCGAGAACAAAAACAAAAAAGCTGGTGATAAATGTTTAGCTAAACTACCTCTTGCGCTAAACAAGACAGAGATAAGGTACTTTATTTTGTTCGCTCAACGTGTGGTCTTGCTTCATACATATATATATATATATATATATATATATATATATATATATATATATATATATAGATATATATATATATATATATATATATATGTATATATATATAGAGAGAGAGAGAAATGGCGGCACAATCATAACCTACAAATTAAATGGGGGGGGGAGGATAGCCGCCGTGGTTTCGCTCAGTTGGTATTGCATCGGGCGCGTTATTCGAAGGTCGCAGTTTTGGTTCCTATACCTAAATCAAAGTATATTTTCATTCTCTTCTTCTTTATAATAATATCGCCTTTTCCCAATAGCATAATTATCTATCAGCCCTCAACAATATTGTTTCTAACGAAGAAAAAGAAGCCCTTCAGGTCACCCTTCTTTCATGTGTGTGTGTGTGCGTGTGTGTGTGCGTGTGCGTGTGTGTGTGTGTGTGTGTGTGTGTGTGTGTGTGTGTGTGTGTGTGTGTGTGTGTGTGTGCACTGTGTTTTGAATAAACGCGCAGTCAGTATGCGCTTGTCCTGCAGGTTTCCCGGTGTTGTCTTTATTTTGTCGGGCTATTTATCCTTCATTATTTACCAACTCAACAACACAGTGTCCTTCAAACTCCGTCTTTCTGTCTCTTAGTTACTCAGCCTCGAGCAAGTTCAGCTTTGTTAGGTGCCAAGTAGCTTAGTAAAGAATCTTGGATGAGTAGGTTGGGAGGGGGTGGTGGGGTAGGGGAGTAGGTGCGAGTTCGAATCGGAGCTCATGATTCCGGCATTAGTCATCGCCAGCTCGTTCCTGGCTTCGAGGAATGTGTGACGGGTGCACTATTGGATCGATCGTTTCACCCCGAGCTCTATCGTGCCCTGGCTTTGTACGTTCACGTAGCCAGGAGCCCGCGGAGACAAAGGGCAACTGTTGGTGGAATAGGAAAGGCCCCCGAGATGAGAGAAACGGGATAACGCAATAACGAAGCAGGAGTAGGGATAGGAACAGAGTGCGCCTGCAGTCGCCGTGAAAGCGAAGGCGCATAACGCGATCAGCCGGCATCGAGGGGAGAAGGTCGAGCGAGGGCGCGATTTGCTTCGGCCGGCGGCGTTGCTTTGGCGGCGTCTCTCGGGAAACGCCGAATGCGCTGGCACGCGCTGCGTGGCACCGTAGCCCGCTGTTGAGAGCCGGATAAATGGGAGTCGAGTGAAAAAAAAAAACGACATAAAAATAAGAGCTTACGTTAATCCGCCCACCGGCGAGGCCATTTTCTATTTCGGAACCATATACTTTCCTCGATATTTCTTTACCCGACCCGACTAACGTGGATATAAAGTTGTTTTTTCTTTGACGTCAGAAAGCCGGCCCCATTAGCTTTGTGCGTTATGCAAAAGCTTGAATGTGTCACTTATGTACCAGAAGAGGTCAGCAACATACTTTGATATCGAATATACCTATGAAAAACTACGCGAAATTTCACGAGCGTGCCACCTTACCATAAATACCTCTCTTCCGAACACTTGTACTGTTGTCAAAAAGAACATCTGAAAGCGTAAATATTTAAGCCAAATCTACGTTTGCATACTCAAAAGACATTTTATTTACGTAACAATTTTTCGATTTAATCATCGATCAGATAATAACGGATGAACTGCTCGCCAATGCAGTGCATGAAAGGTCCTTGTCTCACAAAAACTTGACTTCTTTTCATATAGTCCGTCTTATGGTTTCTCTAAACATACTTGACTGCTCTACATATGTATACAACATACTAACCTAACCTCATGTGCACATGAAACAAATAGGCGCAAGTACTGTGTGCATGAAATGCGTTCTTCAAGGTTATAATATTATGAAAAAAGAATAAAAAACTTTGAACAAAACGATATGAAACAGTATTACTAACGCACTAGCATTGAAGAGCTCGTTTTGCAGAAACCCAGTGTCGACATCGTTGGTGGTGAGCGAAAAGCCATCTTATGCATGGCCAAAAAATTGAGTAAGATAAACATAAAATAAATAATAAAAACATTCGGCTGTAAGCGATAATCAAAACCAGGTTGTCTGCGGGGCGAGCGGGTGTTGCACCACAAAAGTACGTCATTGCGTCGATGTGCACTTTAACAAACGAAAGCGCTGTATGAATGTTATGTAGTTTGAACAGTCTTCTTAACGCATGTAATATTGCGGAGCACAATCCTAGAACCACAAAAGGCGTCAACACATGTCAAGTGCGCAACAATTGCCCACCCATAGCAAAGTGTTCGGCTGCGCAAGTGCACGTGGCACCTTACAGAAGCGTAGTAGGCATTTCGCCAATTAGCTAAAGGACTATGACCTAGTGGGCACTTGGCAACTGTACGCTGAGTAGACCAGAGGCGTAGCTTGGGCCCCATGGCACACTGGGCCTGTGACCCCCCCCCCCCCCCCTCTACGCAAAAAAAAAATTGATGCCTATGGGCCTGCAGTAGACATTTTGGGAAAGCTTATAATGACCGACGTTACGCTTGAAGGCAACGCTGTCCAATTATGCTGTCCCGTTTTACCCTTGAACACGGAGCTCAAGCGTCCTTCAAGTTTTACGGCTCAGAAATTCAGCTTCGTAATGTTGTAGTACAATAAGCATTTACCGCGCCATCGGGAGACATTAAATGACCAGAAAGTTGTATATTTTTATTCATATTTGGCAGAATATAGGAAGGCAACTTCACATGTATTCTATGTGACAGTTATGGCTTTGGACATACAAATTTATTTATTTATTTATTTATTTATTTATTTATTTATTTATTTATTTATTTATTTATTTATTTAGGAGCCTGCTTGAAGTACAGGCGGAGAATATTAGCACTGCTGCGATAAAGAGGGTGTGTCCCAGCTCCATAGGAACTGAAAGAAAGTTTACTTTAAGAACATCATTTTCATTTCACGCGCACAAACCGATTACCGCCCCATGTATGGATGTTTTACGACACGATACCCCCCGAAGCATCAGAAATAAACTGCCGGGACTGATGCGGAACCGTGCAACCCGCATCCCCCTGGCCTCCAAGCTGGCAGATCATCAGCCGCACTCGGTGGCTTGACGGTTGGACCTGTGTAATGCTACAGGCCTCGGTCAAGGGCAAGATGACAGCCGCGCTCTGGGCGCGTCGCGTTCCCTGGCATATCCTCGCGGGGCCAGAATGATTGCAATAAGGTGCCACATGGGGAAACCGGCGCGCCGCAACATTTTCGCTTAGGAGCTCTACATACTTCTGTGCAGCACAGCAGATGCCGTGAGGCCGACGTGATATCCGCTTTGTTGCCCGATGGCGTCCATGCCGTTATAAGGATCAGCTTCGTTGGCGACATGAAGCACTCACGATATCGAATTCTTACTAAGACGCCCACCCGAGACTTGAAACAAAAACATTTTTCTTTACCCCTGACATGATTTTAACAGCTATTATATTTTTTCTTCCAATCTACAAGTTGACAAGCTATACTCTAGAACATTCGTTTAACGTGCTTCATAACCACATGTTGTATACGTCACCACGTAATCGCGAAACCGGATAGAATAAGTCTCCATCGTAAATACCAACCTGGGCGAGCTAATTTTATTTTTCTGAGGTATTTAGAAGAATACCACGACATGTATGATTATGTCGGTCAAACACACTGAGCAGAAGTACTTCTGTAACATTCCATGGCTTACGTTTCGCATTGGCAAAATATGAACTCCGAACTTCCCTGAGAGAAATGTGCTTTTTTATTGGGTAGCGCAGTGGGCTAAGTTATACCGTTTCACGAGAAATATGCGAATGTGCTACGCTGCTATATAGCGATGTAACATGACACTTGGACCACTCTTTGAGCATTGCACGAAACTATACGAAACAAAAGGCTACCCTTCAGCTCGTCTCGAAGTAATGCCAAGTGTGGGTCGCATACGGAAGCGTCGTTACGTGTTGTCTGGCAGGGCGCCTGGAAGCCGTGAAGGAGGGTACCCTGGCAGATGGAACGCCTCCAAGCGTCGTGCATTGGGGCTGTCTCGCCAGCTTGATGGCTGTGTCGCGCCTTGTTCAAGCCGGTGCACCAGGACAGACAAGGTGGCGCAGGGCTGGCGGGGAGGCGTTGGACCAAAGAGAAAACAGGGTTCGCCGACACCCGAGTGGTTTGCGGGGAAGCCCAACACACCGAACCAGAAGCGACAGGCCGCTCTCGCTAGACAGCAGAGCGACAGCTTTGTTTTCCCTGCTTGAGAAGGCCAGTGCTTGTAGCCGCGGATTCCAATCCCAACTTGAGCGCTAAGCGCCGCACAGTGGTCAGGATAGAAAGACGGGAGAGGTCCGCGTGAGGTGGTTTACGGTTGCTTCTTGTTTTCTTTGTTTTATGTTTTATTCCTTCGAAGCTTAGTGAAGGGCAAGAAAAAGGCAAAACGCGGGGCAGGGCTTAGTGCAGAGATGGGAGAGAGCCCTCCGAGATGACGTGCCCCCGCTCGGACTGCAATCGAATGAATCAGGACCTGGCGTTTCTGAAAGGTCTGCGTGGGCATCTCTTGGCTTTGTCAAAGCCTGGCTCGGACGGAAGTGGGCACCGCGGAGGGAAAACAAAAAAACGTGCCCCTCACCGTCTCGTCCCTTCTCGCGAGTTGAGCTCAGCTGGCGCACGCTTCCGCCTTTTTGGAAAGAATTTGGTCAGTCGCTGTCACCATCTCGGTTTCAGAGGCGTTGAGACGAGGACAGCTTTTCTTTGATAGATGCGTCCTATCCCTTGGGAAAACTCTCAAAACATTCTCAAATGTATTTGTAGTACTTTAGGTGCAGGCGACCGACGAACAGGCAACTCTGTCTCTTTCAATACACTTCGCGTTGTGAAATACCGTCCGAAATTGTGATTTTAAGCTACTTTTCCTTTCCTAAAAAAACCATCTTCCTTTTGTTTTATCTCTGATAGAAGAAAGAATGAAGCTAGCTAATATAGACATTAATGTTTTTGTATTAATGCGCCTGAAAAAAAAATTCAGAAAAATGTACAATAGTGACTCTGCGGAATAATTTATTTCGCAGGTCCTTCATATTCTCAGAGAAAAAAGCTCGTAACCCACTTCTCATGTTCGATCTTCATGGTATAATTGTATATTGATGAATAATTTTTATATCAAGATATGCGACGGGGATCGCAGTGCATTCTGTGAGCCGACGATATTCCTTCCACTAGTTGTTTAATGGGTAAATGCGCTTCTTTGTTGTCGAGTACTACGCTAACATTCCAGCGTCAAAAAGAAGGCTGTAAGGACAGATCCTCACAGCCTCCTGCGCCATCTTGGTGCACGCTTAATATAAATACGATCGCCTTACCAACCTCCCTCACGAGGATGCGCATCCTGAAAAGCTGTGACCACTCTCTGGACTGCACGCATCCTGGTCTATAAGTTTCGCCTATACCGAGTAAAAGCGACGTGATTTACACCCCCTCACGGCTCCTTCCCACCATCTATCTCCGACTGTAGAACTTCGAAAAGCCTCCCTGCTTTCCCGTTATATTAAGCTTAGCAGTCAAAGAGGCTTTAATTAGAAGTGAAAACCTTTAGTGGCGCTTAATTACCAGGAAAAGAAGTCCGACACAGCGCTCAACTCATTGGAGCAACAGCGTAGCGGAAATAGGGCGGGCCCGTTACAACGTTTCTCTTTCTTCTCTCCCTCGTACTCAATGGTGATGCTCTGGTGAGCTGCTGCAGCAGCGTGCGGCTACTAGGAATAGTCGCAGTGTCTTTCCTCCCGCGAGTCTCTCGAGACCATATTCATCCCGAGGCACTAACGCCGCGTCCCTTCACCGATGGATGAATGCATAGCGCTGCGCCAACTTTCTCGTCCAAGCAGCCGAGAGAGGTGTCCACTGATGACGCACACTCTCTCTCCCCTTTGCGCTTTAAATGCTGAGTGGTGTAGTGTATAGTAGCGGTCGTGCTAAAGTCGAGGCCCCGAGCGGCGTGGTTGGAAAACTTTCACGCTCGCTTAGGATGCGTGTGTCCGAAGCCGTCACGCGAGAGGCCGGTTTTGAATTTCCGGAGGGCGGTAGCACAATGCACGGCGCTGCGCGTGTGCGTAGCTGGGAGAATCACGCCATGGCACCGCGCCTCCTGCGTTCGCAGGCTTCACTGCGCACCCTTCCGTCTCCGTTCTTCCGCGGCACGAACAAACCCGCGCTGGAATCAACGACACTGTGGTGGGAAATTCGCTTCCGTTGCGCTGCCTTCGCGCGCCACCCAGCGTCGCTTCCTGCCGGTCTCCAGAGTAGGGGAGATGGTAATCGCACCGACTCCTGCCCCAAATGCTCCGGCGTAGAGAGGTTTTAGCGCCAAGAGATGCTCGCCATCACGGTGTTTCCGTGGAGCTATAGTGCGCCTGTCGAGTGCCCCGACGAAGTGAATCATGCGGCACCAGAAAATATTTGAGCGTAGTTTATTCCTTTGGTTTTGTGTGTCTCATAATCATATCGCAATTTTGTGGCGTAAACATCTGTTTAATCAAGTGCAGCACCAGGTCGAATCGAAAAAGAAGAAGTGCCTGCTTTCACGAGCAAGTCCGTGATCACGAACACTTAGAGCCAGCAATCGACCAAGATGGTTGAAAATAAATATAGTTCGTGATGTAGAACAGAAGTAGAACCGAAGTAGTGATGTAGAACAGAAGTAGTCAACAGAGTAACAAGAAAAACAAGAACATTGCTTTCATTTGCATAGAACGCAGTTGTCTAATCTCGTCTCCTTAAGATTCGCGCTTTTAGAATGGTCAAGTGTGTTTGATCTTCCGATGAAGAGGTCACTCGCAGTCGTCGACAATAGTCGCGGGAAACAAGCTTACGCACGGCAAAGGCTAATATGACATTAGAGTACAGGTGCTTAATGCGCCGATTGGCGGTCAGATAACTAAAGATTGTCTTTCCGGAAACATTCCTGACGATGTTTTCATTGGCGTGCATCTAAAGCGAAGGCTTCTGATAACAATAATTGATGGAATTCCACGGCCCAAAACCACGCCATGATTTTAACAGACGCTGCTGTGGAGGACACCGGAAATTTCATAGAACTTGGGTTTCTTTAACGTGCACCTGAATATAAATACACAGCCTCGATCACTTTCGCTTCCATCGAAAATACAGCCACTGGGACCTAGATTCGATCACGCTATGATTATTGCATGCTTTGTAAATGTGTCAATAAGAGTGGTACGGTCAAAACGGAATGAAACTACACTACCACATCAAAGCTCTGCAAAGTGTGTTCAATTATGAGGATTCATAAAAGCTACCTGAGTACCTTACAAAACAAAAGAAATGCCTGACGAAGGGAAGGCCACCAGCTTCTCTGTTTCATCTGTGTACGGAACGGGTTGGATGTTTTCCCTGTAGCAAAAATTTGAGGGTGGTTTTCGGATAATAAAGAAAACATAAATACCAACATATAACAGAACCGGAATTTATTTATTATCGTATTCATAATGCAGCCACACAATACCAACTGAATAATCTGTCTATGTGAGTGCCAGCGCACACTGATATAGAGAATATCAAGCTCTATAACTGCTGAAGTATATGCTTTTACACCCTTTCTCCGGAACTGTTAGGTCTTCCGGAATAAAAACATGAATCTCTTGACAGTTATAAACGACGTCTTGAAGACATTGACGACATGAGAGCCCTATGGACGCCCAAAAATAATAACCCCGCTTTTTACAAGTAAACCCAACACAAACGAGGCAAGAGAAAATAAAAAATAAAGCAATGCGGAGACCAGAGGACGACAATGGAAAAGCAGGCAGGCGATGCCGTGCTCCCAAGAATTTCTTCGCACGGCACTCGTAGTATTTGCTCGTTCATCGTCGCTAACGACTCCTCTTCTCGTGGGCTCGAGTCGGCTTGATCGCAATTTGCGAACTTAGAGGGTTTTTATTTTATCTTTTTTTTTCCTTATACAAGGGAAAAAGTGAGAATGACGCAAATAGCAAAAAAAAGTATAGATGAGTTGCCTGGAGGTAACGGGCGCTGATAATGACGCCGGCATATTTAACGCCGCAGGCTATTCGTTGCACGGTGCACGTGGCAGAAGAGAACCTGGAAGCCATCGATGTACTTGCGCTCCTGTAAAATTGATTCAATCTCCACCATCACTGGTCTTGACGTACAGCTTTCTTTCCTCCTTCTTTATCGTTGATTTCCTCTTTGTACAAGTTTTTTTTGTTCACGGTGCCGCCTTCAGAGGGGTAAAAAAACATTGTGTTCTTTACATTATCTCATTGCCTGGTGGCGTAGTTCGCACCATTAATTACGGCACTATCATTCACCGTGCTTGGCCGATTGCGCTTAGTAGTTTAGTGGTTGTGAGGGCCTTGTGTTCATCTGCCCTTACACGTTATTCTAATTCTTTTCATTTGATGCGTGCATTTTTTTGTATTAGATACACTGTATCTGACGAGTGCAGTTTTTGTTCAGTCCACTTGACTTTTGCCTCGGGGGTTTATTACAAGACGTTCCTTCTTATAGCCGGGTGACTCACGTTACATATCCCAAGACGTGCCCCCGTTGTTCAATACAAAATGCACGTATTTGTACGTTTGAAGCAGTGTCCTATACATAGTCCGCTATGGTGCAGCAGTGCTCAGCTGCTCGCCAAATAGTCACGGGTTTGATAACGACCATGGCGGTAACCCTTTAAGAGAGGCGAAACGGTATAGGGCCGTTAATTGTGCAATATCAGTGCCCGTTAACGAACACCAGATGCTCGAAATTTTCAGAAACCTTCTCTACGGCGTCTCTCCTAATCATAACATTGTTTGAAGATGTAAAATTTCAGACATTACAATTAGTGCTATAGTTATTATTGTTCCGATGCACTGCGTTCGTCAACTCCAAACGTCGTGAAACTGATACCTTCGTCGGCGTTGCTACCACCTCGTAAATTGGCGGATAATTTGTCTCACGCTGAGAATAGTTGCAGCTGAGAAACAGAAGATCAATGAATTAGATCACATGAAAAAAATCGCTACACTGCGCTAATGTACCGTTAACTGACGTTCTTGACATACATGATTTAACAAGTGTGGTGGTGGGTACGGCGTGCGTATCCATGTATACGTGCGTGTGTGTACGTGCATGTGAGCTAAATGAGCACTAATGCACGGAAAGGAGCGAAAAAGGAAAGATTGAAGTGAGTGAGTGAGTGAGTGAGTGAGTGAGTTGTCGTAAAGACACGCATATATGAGCGTGTAACATGGCTTAGCACGCATTACATATACTAACACTCTTTCGTTTTTGAACATTAAGCCAAATATCAAAATGCTAAACAAAAAAGAGCTGTAAGTCATGTTCGTACGCCAACGGGTAACAGGATAGAGGGAACAAGTATAACAAGGCGAAATAAGCTGTATAACTTCCATTCACCAAATAGTAGCAAAATGAATTAACATTCTCGCTTATTAAATGTTCTAACTTCCTGTCCTACATAAAATAGGCCTATATAAGGTGAAGGTGTTGGTAGCTTAACGCCGAAAAAACAAACAGAAACGTGTAGTATTTTGGTGCCAGAGAAAGCACAAATAACTTCCCACGAATGATCTGGAATGGGGACCGAAAGCTAGAAAAATAAACGTGCTACGCCCTCGCTTATCTCTGCTTTTCTGCCTCACGGCGCGATACGATTGTTCTTTGAAAGATGCGCTCAGCTGTGCTCCACATCGGACTCACGCCTGAACGGTGAGCGGAGCAGCTCGGTGATGGAGCGGATCTGTCGTGAAGGGACACGAGCTGACTTCTTCGCCAGCGGCATTTCGAAGCAGTCGCGTTGAGAGGACGTATCGGAGAGGAAGAGAGAAGCTCCGTGGAGCCCTCATCCGAAAGCCACTGAACACACCCCGCGGCACCCGCAAAACTCACGATCGTACCACGAGCTCCACCCGCCTCTCTCTTTTACGCCGCCAAGTAAACAGAGCTCCGCGAAGGGCTCACCCTTGTCTCCGTGTGCGTATATATAAACTACATCAGCTGCCGGAGCTCACCGCACGTTGGGGAGCGTCCCCCAGCGTTGTCTGCGTGGGTTGCTTGTCTTCCTCCGCCTCATTGGACCGCTTCCCGAATGTCATCCCCGCAGACGCACCGCAGTGAACTGTACGGGTGGCCCTGTGGTGAGACGGCTTTTGAGGAAGTGGCAGCTAAGCCGAAAATAATTTGAAGGATAACTGGGTGGTTGTCTCGCTGCTTCTACGGGAGGCGTGTCGGTAGCGGCTGTCGACGGCGAACGAGCATTATCGCGCGTCGTCGTTTTAGCTCCCGCAGCGTTCTTCGGCGAGTCTCTGTTGACGTTTCAGCCGTCGGTTCACCATTCTTTCGTTGCTCGAAACGAAGAAAAAAAGGAAAGTTTTATTCCTCTTCATTACTTGTTTTTTCGCAGATCTATACGTTTTAAGCGCAGCAATTGCGTTCCTCGGCTAACCTGAGAGGCACGGTTTAATTCTGCGGTTTAGTATGTATAATATATGAAAGACAATCGAGGTAGACAGTACAGATAGATGGTTTTTACTTTCTTTTAACGCAGTTCGCCTGTGGGAGAACTGCAAGTTAACGTTTGAGGCGCTCAAAGGACGTTAGCCACGCGACCTTTCCGGGGACCATTCTTTACAAGGTTCTTAACTTGCAAATCGTTCTGTCGTCCGGGTTTTAGAACCTGAGTGAGAAGTGAATGTGCTCTGGACGTAATAAAAGAAACGAGGAGCAAGCGTGAGTGTGAGCTTTGCATGGAACGGAGTTCGTTTCTTTCTCAGTCCCGTGCCGTATCAAGTTCGAGGTGCATTATTTTTTTCACAACATTACGTGTGTAAGTTAACGCTCCTGAGCAAGTAAAAAAAAATGAAAATACCTGTAGAGTTGTAATATAACTCGAGTTACATAATCATGCATTCACTACCTGTAACTAAGCGTTAGAGTCTCATATAGCCCGGCCGAGTAAAGTGCATGCATTCCTTATTTTTTTCCATCTGCGCAACCATGAAGACAACACGATGGTAATTCGACGACGAAGCCATTGGTGCTTCAGGATGCTTCATGATTATCTAGTACCAGTGCGCTAGCCAGTCATGATGACCAACAACATACAGCACCAGTTACGAATTATTCTCCCCTCTGCGTAAATTGCTTTAGGAAACCGACAGCTCGTAAGCTGGCATCAACGTAAGCTTTCTCAAAACTGCACACATCTAAAGAGCCCATCGGTGCATGTGAGGGAATAGAAATGCGAAGGGGCAATACTTTGGAAGCTGAGTAGATGGAGCAAACGGGCCAGCCACCCTGGAGCCACACGAGGCTGTGCCTGTCGTGTAATCGTATTCGCCCATAGACCATTAACAAGGGTGCGGACCCCTAATGAACACCGCTCCCACTTGCGATATTAGCGCCCTTCTCGTATTAAACGCTTTACTAATCATCGCTAGCCCCACGTACTGTGGCAGCGCCTAATGCGTGAGGGCCTGACTTTCGAAAGCTATGCCTCCTGCTGTCTTCTTCACCCAACAACTTTGTGCCAATTGTTTTTCGCTTCGTTCGTATATACATTGTCGTCTGTGTTACGCATGACACTTCGTTTGCTAAAAATACTCACACTGCACCAGATGCTTCTACAGTCTTCTAGAAAAAGTTTTACATCTCGTGGCCACCTCTTGATGTCATCTAGGGTGTCCGTCAACGTCGTTTGTTCTCTAATCCAATTTTCTCTGTGTGACCTATTACGTCTATCGTTGTCCGTCCCGACACCCGCTGCATGTTTCTTAACCTCAGGAGTTTCTCAGTTATACTGCAGATTTCTGCCCCACATGATAGTACTGGAATACAGAATAGCTGTACACTTTCTGCTTTACCAACAACAGAAAATTATCTGTAGTAGTTTTAGCAACAACAGGCACTGTTAGTGCTCAAGCCTATCTCTATTCTTGGCAATTTTCTTTCGCATGAGAGAACATTTTTGCTATAGTTATTCACTCAGTTTTACATATTATTGTGCGGATTCAAGGGCCCAGTTTCCGATAAGTAACTCTCTTTCGCATTACCAAGATCTTATATCTTAGATCCGCCATCTAATTAAGATAAGATGGCGACATCATTCCTAGTTTAACAGAAAAGAAGTGCCTAAAATCATACAGTTATGTTTCCACAGTATTTCGCACGTTGTTACTCTTAACATTAAAAATAGCCAATAACAAGGATAATTTTAAAACCAACAATTTTAGCTATAACACCGAGGCGATAGGTAATAACAGTACGAAATAACGGAGCAACCATCAGTACACAATTCGCAACACTGACATCACCAGGATGCTTCAGTAAAAATAATTTTCTATCAGATATGCATGAACTATATTTGCGCATCCACTAATACTTTTTTTAATATTTCCGATGCTTTCTAGCGTCTTCAAGCAATCAGCGTAATATATTACGGCAACGACCACGATGATGTCTCAGTAAACCGAAGGACCTTTAAGCTAACGTAATTATCTTTCAAATTAGTCGACGTTTCATTTCAATCTCGCAAACACGTTCAAAAATGATAGTGGAAGTGGAATCATATTGCCCGCTCTCTTACACCCTCTGTACACAGAAGCAACCTTTCTGTTCGCATGCGTTTCTCGAGAAACCACTACTATTGTCCGTTTCTAGGAATTGCTGTAAAATTCCAGGGGCTGTTATATATGATGCATGGTGGAGGTTATAGGTGCTAAAACGAGACGGTGTAGACAACATGTGTACGCGACGCAAGACTTCCGTATCTGTACATTTGAAAAGTGGTGCTATATAAACACAAACTGGACGTCAACCACATTCTACTCTTCTTTTATAACAAGATTAGAAGACGCTGCAATAACACGCCGTTATTTCACGCCGTTCGTGAAAACGAGAAATAAAAAGTTTGAAAACATTTTCGCTATGATACTCGCACAGTTCGTGACAATGTTATTACTTCACAATTTTGTCGCTCTCGAGCCCTTTTGATTTCTGTTTCTCCTGCAAACCATGTCAGAGATAACGGCACCACACGTTGAAAAACAATACGTTACCCGTGTGACACGTCTTAAAAAAGAAAAAAACAGAAAAGAACTCGTGTTTCCTTTTGAACTTTTAGGGAGTCCTGAAAGCGAGACAAAACAGCAGTTCCTGTAAGGAGAGGAACTCACGACGGATGTTTCAGGATGATAAGCACAAGCAGGCCTCAATGAGAGCCAGAATTGCGCTTTCGCTCTTTAAGGTATCTCTGCAGAAAGGATGTTGAAGTTTGTGAGAAAGAAATCAGAATTTTCATAACAAAGTGGCACAAAACTTTTATTTCGCAAAATTTGTTGTTGTTTTTGTCGCTTAAGAAAGTTTTTCTTATTGCAAATCTTTTCATTTTTGTTCAGAGAATTAAATCATCGTCTTTATCTGTCTGCTAAGAACAGCGGACGACAAGGTAACGTTGTCTGTTTTTTTTCTTATTGCGATAGCAGTTGTGTGGACACTTTTTATATATATATATGGGTGTGTGTGTGTGTGTAAAAATAAATGAAATGAAGAAATCTAAGGCAGCCACCGAAGATTCAAACCAGTGACTCCTCGCTCTCAGGTCGCATGCAATAACGAACTTAACCAACTTAGCCATGCCGCATACCACTCATACTGTCCATCACACTAACGGTTAACGGCAAGCTATCTGTATACACCATTCTCCACTGGCTTACTGCCAACGGACTTATAGGAAGATTCTTGAACAAAGCATGTACTTCGCTTGGACAAGTCTTACTGCTTTCCCTAAACAACGAAACCGATGGCTTGATTATAGGAGGGGCCAATGGGTTCCCTGAAGCAGATACAGTTGGATGAAAAGGGCATTATAAAATGTCTGCAGTTCCACTTTCACTCAGAGGCGACAGGCAAAATTACTCGCATCAAGTCCAGGACTAGTCGAAAATGCTGGTCCTGTCAAATGCCTGTCAATTCAGTTCGCATCGAAATGCGCACTGCCATTGTCACTTTAGATCCACAAATTCAGCTTGCGGCCCCGGATGAGTTGTGGTGACGCTTGCCCGTTAAAGCATCGCATGACTTCGTCGTCGCAACAGTCAACGTCTCATAAGGAACCTAATGGACTGACGTCATGTACTTCTTGTTGCCGAACATCCGTACGATGTTCCTACACGACGTGCCAGTGATAGTCAATGGAGACTTTAACCGTAATGTGCTTCGACGTGAAAACCAGTGGCTTGTCACGTTTCTCGATGACAAACTTGGACTTCGCCTCCTCTCGGACGTCACGAAGTCAACTACTCACAAAAACACCTTTTTAGATACTTCGATTATTGCATCACAGTGAATTCAAGCACAATCGACTATGTTCACTACGATTCGCATGGTTTTTAAGTATCTTTTGTCTTGTTTCGTATAATATCCCGGTGTTCCTATCACATTAATTGTTTCGGCCTTGTGCTGATACTGTGACATATTTTTTTTATTAAGCCTGTGGGGTTACTTCTAAAAGTCAGCTGCCTGATTTTTCTCTCGTGCCCTTAAGCATATAGTCCGAAGTACTCTTTGCAGCAGAAAACTCATGAACTTCTTAACTACAACGTGGTCGAGAGACAGCTAATGAATACACACATCAATGCAAACTTGGTACTCGATAAGTCACTAGTCACTGTGGCGATGAGCCTACAAAGCGACGAGTTTAGCGATATGCCAATTTTAAAATAATGTACAACTTTCTTCACTAGTGATAGGTATAGAGAAATGGAAGCAGGAAGTAAATAGTAACAATATAAACGCAACGCTTCGGCACATGCGGCGTCACTCTAAGAGCCTGAGATAGCTTCCTCGAGGAGGCCACCGGGTACCAGTTTAATAGAACAATTGAGGTAAGCAGCTTATGAGTGAGTGATTATAAAACAGCTAAATGAGAATGGCTTACTTTCATAACCACTCTTTATATGGCTTCTATTGCCGCCTTAAAAAAAAACGTGGACGCTGTATTATGTTAGCCATAGTTAATAAGTCATTGATGTCAGCAGTGAAAGCTTAAAATAGGAAGGCAGAGAGGAAGAGGAAAATTAAAATGAAAGAAAGGCAGGATGGTCCACCAAACACGCACCCGGTTCGCTATCCTACACTTGGGGAAGGAGACTTATGGATTAAAAGATGTTGAGATAGAAAGAAGGTAGCACAGAAAAAACACTGCTGTGCGTCACGTTGCACTGTAGGCAGACGAGTAATAGTGCCTGCTGAATGCTTGCTAGTACTAAACGTAGACTCAAGCACATGTTGTACAGAATGAGCACATGCCGACGAAAATGCGAACTGTGCATAGGAGACAAAGGTGGTGCCAGGAACACACGACAAGCGCGTTCGTCCTGGCGGACTGGAATGCGGATATCTCATGCATTCTCTTTCTGAATATGTTTGCTCTTGGAGGGGGGGGGGGCATAGAAAGACAGGCGATAGATAATCCTAGGGGTCTTGAGAAGTTCTGGCGGGTCAAAATTATGCGCGCATAAAATCATTCATAATTCGTCACAGGACAAAGATGTGTTTGAATGTTATTATATAATCTATTTCTGGTAAAATTATTCACCCCCTTTGTACGACCTTTATGCACACTGATGGTAATGTAAATAAATAAATAAATAAATAAATAAATAAATAAATAATAATAAATAAATAAACAAGAGCCCGCAAGCAAGTGCCACAACTCAACGAGTTGGCCACAAAACGCAATGCAAAGAAAGAAAGAAAGAAAGAAAGAAAGAAAGAAAGGAAGAAAGAAAGAAAGAAAGAAAGAAAGAAAGAAAGAAAGAAAGAAAGAAAGAAAGAAAGAAAGAAAGATACTCGTGCGCTCAAATCATGCGGACTCAGTTACCTGTCAAATTTACGTCGTCAGGCCCATTTACCAACTCAGCACGTTGTTTCGCTGAATTCCGGCCGTAACGAAGTTGAGAAGCTTTTCATGTCCTTCCCCGGCAAGTCCACGCGATGTCAGCTGGAA
This sequence comes from Rhipicephalus annulatus, assembly GCA_013436015.1. Lineage (NCBI taxonomy): Eukaryota > Metazoa > Arthropoda > Arachnida > Ixodida > Ixodidae > Rhipicephalus > Rhipicephalus annulatus. The sequence continues at coordinate 569,730 of WOVY01000861.1, forward strand.
CGTCGCTTACGGTTTGAAAAGCACGATAAGAAAGGCACAAGTGACAACAAAGACAGCGTGATGTGTGTAAATAACGTCAGCAGAGAAGTGCACTGAGTTTTGGGCAAGGGAGTGAAAATCTAAACGACTGATTTGCACGATCAAGTTCTGTTCAAGATCTCGACTTCTATGGCCTAAAACGCCAACTTATATTTTGATACATCTAGACAAGCGGCAGTCAAAGCGCTTCCAAGCCGAATGTCGTGACTATAAATAGTCCGTCAGATCATTTCGTATAAACTCAGTGGAAAAAAAAAGAGTCCTTTGTTTCTACGTTGTGACTCGTTCGCGGAGTGTCAAGGCACGCAAATGAGGACGAATACAAAGAATTATACGACGCATCAGAGACGGCATTCGAAATGAAGTCGCTCCATTGCCGCTGCTGGATCATTTGGGTATATACGCGCTCGTGTGTATCTCATTGAGGATTAAATTGTATTTTCCTGTAGTTGACCTGATAAAAAAAAGGCAGGCATAAAAACACATGAACCACTTTGTAATGAGGGCTCAGGCCTGCACAATTTCCAGAAAGCATTCCCCGTCCTGTATGCCGATGTGTTCATAATGAATGGGACTTTAGCGTTAGCACCTCGCACAATTTTTCCATGCAGAATTGAGAGCGACAAGATTCAGTCACAGTGTGTCACCGGGATGTTCAATACTGTGCATGCAAGTTTAGAAAACATGAACAATAGTAAATGAAATGAGGGCGTTAGTTTTATAAATTCAAGCGGAGCTTGTTTATTCAGTTAATATGTCAATACTCATCACTTCATAACCGTCTGAATAGCTTTCTTATCAATGAACATTACTGGGTCGATGACAAAAATGAATAACCCCATAAAAAACAAAAAGAAAATCATTCGCGTTTCTCGCTTCTTCCTCGACGTCATCATTGGCAAGCTTTATATGTTATTTACTATTTAAGGTGTAGAGTTGTTTTACTTATCATAATAAATGTAATCTAGAAGCTTGCTTAAAAGTAGCGTAACTTTCCGGAATATTCGAGAAATATTTCACCGAAGAAAGGTGTGCAACTTAACAAGAAACATTACTTGTTGAAGAAGCACTAAAAAGCATGCACTGCAGGCGCTTGCACCATAGTTATAAATAAAAAAAAGCAAAGGGCCAGTGCATATCACGCTTAAATACCTTCCCGTTTTAATAATTTTGAATGATTGACGAAGAATGTTACTGAACGAAGTGTGCTCGAAAAACATACAAAACATCTGCAGGGAAAGAATGAATCAATTTGCCTAATGGACACATATAGTGAGAAGGTAAAATCTCACTGCGACGGCAGATAGAGGTGGGGTCACGAAGTGATTTATTTTTAAAAACGCAATTTGTAAGAGGTCTTACAGTGAGTCAATGCTGAAAATGCTACATGTAATAATAACTACGGCAGCAGCAGTGACTATTTCTTGATCACTGAGGGAAAATTTGTGCTCACTACCGCGAAAAAAAAAATAGAAACAAAGGAGCATACCACACAGTCTGGCTGTCTAAGCGCGCAGCCTATACACTATTATAGGGCTCTTTACATTTCCTCACTTCTCTTTTTCTCTTATGATTGTGTTAACAAAGGTAATTCCATGTTATGCCTACGGTAAAATGAACTGCCGATTGCAAGACGTTCGCGTTATATGAATCCCGTGGTCACTGGAGTAACCTCTCTCTTGCCGGATTCAATTAGCCCTAACGTAAGATACGAAATATGACCCCGGCTTTGTTACAGACAGCGGACAATTTCGCGCTCAGATGTGAGTCGGTGCTGGCAGCGAAATTATCAGAAGACTGTCTTCCGTGCGCTGGCAAAGAAAAAAGAAGAAGAAAAGTACAGAAAAGCTCCGAAGACAGGGACGGTGAGCCGAGGAAGAAACGAAACCGCTGATAAGGGATCTTTTGCTTCGCAAGCCCTCGACCGCGAAGCGGAAATGTCACACCCGTCAACCGCAGATGGCTTCTACCCAAGCAGAGCTCACAGGCGCGGTCTTCGGCTCGGGTAGAGCCAGCTCATCTCTCCTCGGAAATATGAAAGTCTGCGAGTGGGTGGTGCCGTTTCAGGCCTCAGTCTTCACTCCCGCCACACACACAAAAAAAATAATAAATACAACACACCAGCTGATATTATTTTCGGGAGAATATAACGTCTCTATAGGAAGGGTATACGTATAAGGCCGCACGGAAGCAAAATCTAAACAAATCCGCGAGTCACCTCGCTTCCAGGTGCTATCCATTACATCAACGCCAACCATTCGTCGACTAGACTGTATATGAAGATCATATAAGAGATCACGGTCAATCAATGATTGCTTCGTTTTTATTCACCAGCTGCTTCGTGAATGGAGTTGCAGAAGAGAATGCACCTGTTGCAAGTGCAGCGCAGTTTTAATTAAACACATGCGCACGCCAGCACGCGCAGTAAAAGATGGACCGAGAATGACAGAGATGCTTTCCAAACGTAATACACGCTTGGAGGAACACGCCGCTTGTCCGGTCCGGGGAGCTGCGCCCCGTCGTCCCAGAGCGAAATCGCAGAGAAGATTCCACCCGAAAACGTGGTCGGTAGAGGGATGATGGGTGGCGTCTGTTGCCGACACTGCTCACGCAAGAGTGCACCCACGGGGAGACGGCAGCGGTTGACGTGCTTTGAGGCGGCACGCGGCTTTTATGCTACTTGATTACCACGTGTCTCTCGCTTGATTATATAAATAAAACGTTGTATCCCGCGCGGTGCAACTGTACCGTACGCAACAGAGCACTACGTAAAGGTTTTTCTTATATTTTGATTCACACGCTCTTCTTCGCGAAGAAGGCTTCGCATATCGGCCCCCACAAGTATAACAAGGACCAGCCAGGCTTTGTTCATACAGGCGTTATGTGTGCGTGCACAGCACGTGAAAGCGCGCGTGCGAGCATGGTACGCACGTGGTTTTCGGTGTCAGAAACACGCAATATTGCCTTCTGTGTTGCCCAAGCTGAACAAAAAGGAAGCGAAGCACAACACCAGGCGCTCTACTCGGGAGAGAACGCCGGGAAACTGGAGAAAAGGATAACCGGAAACGAGAAATCGCGGGAGAGCGCGGGAGCGGAAAATTGGTTGTACCGCAGCAAGACTTGGCGCCACCAATGGCGTGTGTGCACGGCCGTTATGCGTTCCGCTTGTGTACAGCTCCTTCATTTTAGCCTTTGCCCTTAGCACAAGCGTAATGTCGCAGCTTTGGTATTGTTGTGCCCTTGGAATGACGAAGTCAAGACGGCTGCTGCTGTTCCAGACGTGTGCTACCCTATCAGCTCAGTAGGCACTCCAAGGAACATTTGTAATAATATAATTAGCGTTCATCATTGTCTCCTGCGTTTATATCTAGGCTCACCAGATATTTGCCTTGTGTTTGCAGAGGTCGTTCAGGCACGTCTGTGTCGATGGCAAAGAGAATGCTCTTGCATCTTCGACATTCAACGAAAACTTTTATAGGTTTTATAAAATACATTATCGTAGATTCTGTACTCCAAGTGGGCCACGATAAGCTGTTGGCTTATCGTCCCCAAGAAACGAACATTCCGGCGAACTTACAAGCAATAGAACATGCTGGAAACGAACACACCTGCGACTCGTTTTGCTTTTTGCTAATGCATGCATGAAAGTTTCGAAACTCCATAAACATGACAATATGGGTGCACGAACATTGCTGATGCAATGAGTGATACGGAACAGCGAAACATGGTAGCGAGAAATTTAAGTTAATAGGATTTCAAACTGGACAAGCTGAAGTGCACGATTCATTATACATACCGGGATGAATGAAATAACACAAGAGATGTGCTGGCTAATAAATGAAATAATTAGAATTAAACAGCATGTTATATACCCCTCAATCCATCCCTTACACGTATACACACGCCACTCTTGCAATCCGCACAAAACACACAGTCTGCCACTAGAGATCGGATACCAAGAATATCACTCAGAGAGTGCAACTTAGCATCCAAGGTTGAATCATCTAAATTTAGCAAATGTCACTTTGCCATCACATAGATCAACCTAGAGTTGGCTGGCACGCGCTTTACCACATTTCATTATAATATGCACACAAGCTTTATGCAACGTTAAACTTTCTTTTTGCATCTGTTCTATTTTTCCGAACTAGATTACACCCGCAGTCGTGATCAAGCACACCATAGTCATGCAAGATGTATGTGTCTGCGTGGTCTCTTCGAGTGAAATATATCATGTTCCGCAACCACTTTTAGCCCATTAATCCGCTTGCCCATGTAATAAGTGGCGTTGTTAATGGTTGACAATAGCGAACAACGCTTGTCCAGTTGGCGCTGCATGTTTACTAAGTAAATAAACAGCCCTTAAGACACAGACAAAAGGCGAAAGACGGCGCTTGCTGCGTTTGTCTTTTTTCCCGTCAGACGCGCTGCTTAATCGCTTCTTAAACATGTGGTTAACGGAGTATGAACCCTTATCGAAAACCCGCCTTGGCCTCAAATACTATTTCCTGCCTATAGGCTAGCTTTTGTCGCCTTAATTTATGAAGTGCAGTAACTGGTCTATTAACAAAAGTCTTGTTCATTTGGGCCGATGCATGTGAGCTCACAGACGCTGCCTGGACGTTTCACCAGCCACCTTATACTTGGCGAAAAGTACGGCATTCCACTGCCTCATCCTTCGTCCAGCCAAGAACCAACGCCGTCTCCGGGCATTAGCGCGGTATTCTCGCCGAACAAAGACCCGCGATGGCTGCTCGTATACAACAAGCGAGTCGTTTACAGGTTGCTCTCCACATTCCGGGTTGCTGAGAAGTGTCTGCAAGGGGAGTAATTTGGCCCGCTCGAGGCGACGGTTCGGCGTAGCCGAGTGTGCTAACGACTGCCTGTTTCGCGCACGACAGCTTCGCTCAAGGCGAACGCCCACGGTGGTCCCTGCGTTAGTGTAAAAGGGCCTGTTTTACCGAACCAAGGATCACGGCGTTGTATATATATACTCACCCAGCATCTTCCTCTCTCATCTGCATAGACGGCAGCACTCTTTTTCTCAACGGGTCACCCTCGACCGTGGGCGCGAGACAAGCGTGGTCGTTAACCTCGGTTCGCTCGCCGAAGTTTGCACTCTATTAGGCAAGCAGTGCGCTCCCCGTTAGCCGCAGTTGCTGTACAGCGGCGACTGCTTTTGCCGAGCCCTTGCAGCTCTCGGGGCTGATGGCATGCGCTGCCCCGCGCCAACCGGGGAGAAACAAAGAGCTCTTTTTGTGCCCGCTCTCCTGCCGGTCGGTGAAAGCGCCTATAGAAGCGAGAATTTGTCAGCACGAAAAAGCGTCGTCGTCGCTTACGCTATGCAAATGCGACACCCACTCTTCAGAATGCCTCGCTACGCTGGGCTCTATAGCGGGTGCTACTGTACTTTATCGCATGCTTGTCTCCTAGTTTGTGCGCCCTGCCGCGGTGGTGTAGTCGCTAAAGTACTCGGATGCTGACCCGCAGGTCGTGGGATCGAATCCTGGCAGCAGCGACTGCATTTACGATGGAGGCGAAAATGCTGTAAGCTTGCGTGCTCAGATTTGGGTGCACGTTAAAAAATCCCAGGTGGTCAAAATTTTTGGAGCCCTCCACTACGGCGTCTCTCATAATCACATGGTGCTTTTGAGACGTTAAACCTTCATATATCAATCAATTTAATTAACGGCACAGATAGTTGATCTCTCTTAACGCTACACTCTTACTTTTTGTTCCACATATGTTCCAGATAAAGCAGTCGTAAACATACGTTAACCGTAACCGTGATATATGTTTACCACCATTATGGATGATTTATAAAGCTTTGGTGATGTATGACGTTGGGTCAGCATGTGTCAGTTCATCTATAGCGATAGCAGACTATGAGAATAAACATCTGTGCCGCCATACTCATGTTTTAGATAAGGAGCGTGCATTTATACCTATGTGATCAGATAGCTACGAGAAGAGAGGTCGACCAATGTTTTTTTTTAAAGTTTTATATCTGAAGGTAGGTGGACTACTTCAAGCCAAAACTGAAACGAGTTTCACCAGTTATGGCAGGACAAACAAGACATCGGAGCCACAGTGGCATGGTTACATGAAGTTTTTGTGCAGGCTGTACCTGTAACATAAACCGTTGTTTGTCGCTTACAGCCTGTGCCTTCAGCACTGATTCGCTGAACATCTTTTTTTTTATTATGGTTGGGGCGAAGAAACAGCAGAAGTTGGATGCAGGAGCGCTCACTGTATCTATTTGCAAGACACAGGACCGAGGATCAGGCATGAAACTTGCACCTTCCCTTTTTTTTTTTTGCTAAGCAAGCTCTTCGTTGATGCAGGGCTGCATGTTGAATGGGGCGTTTGCCTCCCTCCAGGAAGAGCATCGCTCAGTTGCTCTGCTACAAAATGCGGCCTGGAGTAGCAAACTAGACGATAAACCAGGCTACATATCCGGAAACATCTTATTGTTATCTCTCCCTCTCTATACTGCATCATTTGCTCTAAAATTGGTACGCTCTGCAGACAACGTGCCAAACGAGGGGCACTGGTGACACGACCGTCTCGCTCCGTTTCTCATATTCATAGCCTTATTCCACGAAAAGCTGCCCACGCGTAAAGAACTCACCGTGGAATTATACTGAGCACGCTACAGAGCCGCTCGGGCACTTATACATTCCGGAGCTTTGCGCCTTTTCGGAACGCGCCGTTCGTTCACCTATTCTCTGCCGAAATTACAAGAATGACGACTGTGCAGAGAATGTCAGAGATTGCGCTTCGAGAGGTCTCCGCTATGTCCTCGCAAATTCTGATTGTGGGGGATGAAAGCGCGCGCTGATTCTCCTGCTGGCTTCTTTTCAGTATCTGTTTTCTTTTCTTTTCTTTTACGTTGTTTTGTTTTTTTCTAAACGCATTGTAAGAATTTGTAGTGTAACTATACACTCGTGTGTCCTTTTAGGGAACGATGGCTAGCATGGAAGATTGCGAACTCAGCTGCAGCATACTGTTTTTTGTTGCGAACTCAGCTGCAGCGTACTGTTTTTTGTCATTTCACAGCTTTTCTCGGCTCTTTATTTAATGTCTTTGTTTGCTTCGAGTCTCGTAACAGAGCGTCTATGGAGAGGAGAATCTCATTTTGTATTTAAAAGCATGCACCTGCGACCGAAAGATTGAAAATGTTTTGAATAACGCGTTCGATTTTGTCTCTCACGCTTCAAGCCCAGCATCGCAGCCATTCTGTTTTCAAAGGCCATCGGCCGGTGCCTCACTCCTTGTTCAGAACACGCATACGGATCTCCTTCGTAATTGTACGCCCTACAGATATTGCACTATAGAGTAATGAGCACAAGCTTTCTTCTACCACTGAATATTTTAAGTGCTCGTTTGCATGCATGCATGCATGTATGTATGTATGTATGTATTTGATAATTGATTGATATGTAGGGTTTAACGTCCCAAAACCACTATATGATTATGAGAGACGCCGTAGCGGAGGGCTCCGGTAATTTAGACCACCTGGGGTTCTTTAACGTGCACCCAAATCTGAGCACACGGGCCTACAACATTTCCGCCTCCATCGGAAATGCAGCCGCCGCAGCCGGGATTCGAACCCGCGCCCTGCGGGTCAGCAGCCGAGTACCTTAGCCACTAGACCACCGCGGCGGGGCTATGTATGTATGTATGTATGTATGTATGTATGTATGTATGTATGTATGTATGTATGTATGTATGTATGTATGTATGTATGTGTGTATGTATGTATGTATGTATGTATGTATGTATGTATGTATGTATGTATGTATGTATGTATGTATGTATGTATGTACGCATGCGCAGTTTTTTTGCAGAAAGAAAGTATATAACAAGTGAAACAAGAGGGCAAAATCCCAAACAAGGCATGGAAATAATACTTCAGTATGACGTTCTGTTGGGCCAGTTGATGTTATTACGACCAACGTTAGTAGATACTTTTGATTACAACAGTGCTGACTTAGCGAAACTGAAGCAGTAACAAGATGACGAGTTCCTTTGTGGTTTGTCTTTTTACGCAATGGAATAATTTGTGCTGCATCAACTTTGTTGTAATGGAACAACTCACCGTGTGTGCTGAGCATACTTAAAGAAGTCTAATTTCTATCAGTGGTAAGGTTGCTTGTTTGTTTTCTCCTTTAAGCTGTGAACCGTCTAAATAAGACGAAGCCTAATCGATACGGAAACTTTCTACAGAATGACGAAAATCGACTAGCAGACATTCCCGCCTGTAAAAATCAATAGAAAGCTGTGCAGGAGAATCAAAATAAGCTTCAAACTGGGTGCTACTTTGCCCCCTGAGCCTTTTCTCTCAAGCGATGTGCTTTCTGTCCGTGCATTCAAAGCAAGTGGCGGAGAGTTCTTTGCTCGTTTGCCAAAGGTGAAGTTATGTTTACAGGCTAAATTACGCACTGGTCTGAAGACACTGCATCACAACTTATACGATTATTGCAAGTGAAGTTTAATTGAAGCAGCATTTCTTCGAAAAATTCACTTACAAAATGTATGTGGCAGGGTTAGAGTGCATTTGCGTTTTAAAGCTAACGTATTCCTTCTTGTACTCATCCATTGTTTAAAGCAAAGTAACTATATGTACGACAGTGTGCAAGCACAAAGTAAAAAAGTAGTGCAAAAACTGTGCATAGTTGCTGCGAAACCCTCTGCAGAAATACCTATTGCGCGCGTCCACCATTGAAACAGTGCGGTCACCTTCGACACAGACGGACGTTGTTTAGCTCTGTTCTCAGTACCAGCCATGAAATCCCGACGGCAAGGGACTTTGTTTCATAGCACAGGATTCATCCGTCATAGTGCCAAGCAACCTTGGGCAATGGGCTCGCGTGACGCAACCATCGTCTCCTTTGTTTCACTTAGGTTGTTTTTAAACGGCCACGTGCCCGAGAAGCATTCGGGTTGCGTGTGCGGGAATCACCACGCGGGGCTCCGGGAGTTGTTGTGTTGTTCACCTAATTGGCCCTCGTGACTCCCCACAACGTGCAGTAACTCTAATCCCTAATTTATCTTAGCGTTGGTGTTGCAAGCGTTTGAGGCGGCGCATTCCCAGTCTCGCTCAACGTGTCACTGTGTAACTCGCCCAGGCCGTGAACGATTGTCGCCCCATCGGGGCGCACATTTTTCCAACCCTACTTACGCCCAGTGGTCGGCACCGCTCGTGCATTAAGGTTTCATGTTATACTGTCCTTGAACTTTTTTCTGCCTCTTTGACGACAGAGAGTCGGTGTGGCTGCTGGATTTCGCCACAATGCGGGCTAGAATTTGGTTACACTGATACCAGAGTGCAGATTGGGGTCATTGTTCGCCGGGCAGAGTGCAGACCATGTACCTAAACAGGAGGCAGAGACTTTCGTTATCCTTGTCAAAAAGAGAAACAGTAATGGATCTAACGCTATTTCTCACTAGTAGCATGCACTACGGCCGCAAGATACTGCAATATTGCAGGTAGTTACATTAAAGGAACAAAAAAGATTGGAAGGAAGCGTTGTCAATTACTGTGATGGCACGCAGTGATTTTGTAACATCCGCTGGAAGTACGTGAATGATGCCATATGTTCTCAAATTATTCAGTTTTTTTTTTGTTTCACCACCAGGTTTTTTGAATTCACGATATGAGTTGAGAAAACAGGCGTAGCCGCTGCACAAAAAGAAAATGGTGTTCACTGATATATGTTAAAGTGAAAGCTCAAAATATGCAATGCTGGGAAATCGCGAGCCGTGAATATTTTATATAATGGCGAGAGCAGAGAAAGATCGGCACTGTGCCAAAAATGTGCCGTGTATATATATATATATATATATATATATATATATATATATATATATATATATATATATATATATATATATATATTTATTTATTTATTTATTTATTTATTTATTTATCATCATTCCGTCACTTGTCCTATAGTACGATGATTGATAAACACTAGCGTGCTCATGATTCAGCTAACGGCAAGGACATCTTCTATAGCACTGTATCGTTTAGAGAGATAACAAAATAAAAGCGAATAGGAAAGTAGAAATGTAACACAACGTCGTTAAACGTGCAAGTTCTGCGCCTACATGTCTACCTCTGACTCAATGATGAGTGAATGGCATAAAAATGCCGAGAACAGAAGCCATAGTGCATGGAACAAAGGATAACGACCAAAGAAATAGGAGAATTGCTTTTTGAGAGTAGTGTCAGGCGTAGTTGAAGCGCTGCGTCCACCCGCTGTAGCAAACGTGCCGTGGTTGCTGAGCCGCAGCTCTTCGGCGCGCGTTGCGCAAATCCGAAGATACGAAAAAATTGCGCGCGAGAGCTTTCATTTTGCGCGGGCGACATGAACGCAGCGGCAGCGCGATAAAAACCACTATAGCTAATGGGTTCCCGAGGCAACAGTTTACGTCGGCGAACCTATACAGTCTCCGCAAGACGGTTTGCTTCGAGTAACTCAGACCCTCGCTTGGCGGCAGCGTCTTTTAAACGTTTGTGCGCCTTTCTGGGCCGAAGTAAAAAAAAAGAAGTGGTGCGGCTCCAAGGTGCGCGTCCTATCTGCGAACACTGTGTCACTTCGATTTTTCCTTGCCTGCTGCCCCCACATGCCCGCATCTCTCTGGGCTCGAAAGACCGTCCGAAGGGGTCTTAGCTCCCGCTCGCATCTCTTCCAAGACTCCATCCCGAATCGATTTATATATGTCTTTCGTTTCATTTTGCGTTGCTTCAAATGCCGTTACTTGCTTGAACGTATATACATCCCGTTGATCAGCACAATAGACGGGCACTGCGCAAACACACGGGCAAACCATTGGAGGTTTTACGGCTCGGAACGTACTTATAGGCTTATTTCGCCAGAAAAAGTATTGCCGCTATTCCCGTTTCGCAGTGACTAGGCGTTCTATACTGGAAGGAAAAAAATCAACGAGTGGGGGACAGAAGTAAAACAAACAGAACAAGAAAGTACACACGAATATGCTTGGCTCTTGGAGAAGATAGCGCTTTTAACGGAGTCGTTTCCCGTCCAGGAAATTCGAAGCTGCCGCGGAAACGCCCAGCCACACTTCAGAGGAAAACCATCATTGTGTTTTATGGCCATCGGCAGCGGTTATTCTCCGCAATTCCCAACGCTAGCACGAAAAAAAAGGAGTAGCAAATGGCTAAACGAAGGCAAGCCCTGCTCAGTTTGCATTATCACGCCTCGCTGCCTCCGCCGCCATGGCTGGTGTAACGGGCACAGAGTAGCGCTATGAAGCAGCGGTTTGTTACTGTAAACAGCGCAATTTATCGCCCCATGCTGACGCAATTGGAATAGATGCAAGCTCATGCATCCAGCCCACCGTTATTCACTTATCTCCTTCCGCGTGTTTCCCCTTTGTTTATGATAAGATTATTATTTGTGTTCTCCGGTTTATTTCGTATTTTGATGATAAATATTAAGTGTTTGATGAGGCAGCGGGGTGGCTCTTGTCATCGCTGCTGCGCTAGCGTGCGTTGTTTACGAGACTTTATTGCGCCGTAACACTGGACAAGGTCTTCAGGGTGGCGCGAATGTATATACCTTTGACGCAGTAAGGCTTTTCCAGCAATATTTTACGTGCACTATTATTCTACGTGGACTCTCTCGAGTGGGCTTGTTTGTTGTTTGGCTGCATGGACACGTACGGAGCGCCATTTCGGAAAAAAAAACAAGAGAGCGGGGTTCATCACTTGTGGACCTGTGTATGCACTGCATAAGAAGGCAAAGTGAAAATGCGGCCTAGTGGTGCTTTGTAGTGTAAAGCCAATACACAAAAAAATAGAAACTTGAAAGACAGCTTCGCACAAAACTAGTTAAAAGTAAGAGAACGAGGGCCAAGAGCTGCTCACGCTGCCTGCAGCAGTTTTTTTCTTGGCCCCTACCATTGTATAAAAAGTTTGCAATGAAAATAATGACTGAATGATTGAATGAATGAATAAATGAATGAATGAATGAATGAATGAATGAATGAATGAATGAATGAATGAATGAAGAGTGGAACTTAGTGCTCTTTCTTGTTTGCGTACTTTAGGTTCTAAGCACATTTAAGGGTTCTAGGCCTGTCCTTCTAGTAACGTTAGGCCTGTCGGGGTCTTCTGTGTCCACGGTGTGTGATGCAGTCATGGTTCATCATATCGGGTAGGCGTCACAATGGGTGGATCCCACTATTATGTCAGGCTTATTAATGCTTTTCTGCTATGTCATTTTCATTTTGCATATGTGGCGGCAATGTATGTTTGGAAGAGACCGGAAAGAGACAAGCTTAATACAATGATTAGGAAAGTGGCAAAGAATGTCATTGGGCTCCCCAACTACACCCACACAGGTCGTCTCCTGCAGTTGCGAATTCATAATACATTGGAAGAAGTCGCGGAAGTGCAAGAAAGCACACAGGTAATTAGGCTGTCTGGCTCAAAAGCGGGGAGGATGATTCTCGTGGATATGGGTATTCCACCAGCTCAGATCGAGGCTCTGTACCAAGGGTTGACGAAGGATCAGAAGGAGAATATCATTGTTTCGCCTGCCCCACGGATCATGCATCCCCAACGAAATGTCGGAAGGAGAAGAGCGTTCAGGCCCTTCTCCGCCAAATTGCGGATCTCGATGGAGGTGCCTGTTTCGTAAACGTGGCGCAATATGATGATCATAGAGGCCGATTCACGGTAGTGACAATCAACCACAAAGGGGTTGCCAATTAATGCGGTGTTGGGTGGGTTTGATCTTGTCAACAATTTGTCTGTCACATGTTACCAGGCATCTGTCTCCTAGGCCCCATCAGCTTATTCCACAAAGCTTCAAGCCTATAATTCAGCCAGGCCTTCTTCTGGTAAATAGAGATGGTTCAGTTTAATTGAATATAATCGTGCAGTTGAGAGCAGAAGGCAGTGAACAATACATCTTCTCGTCATAACCCAGACATATTCGTGCTATAATCACGTTGTACGGCCACCTGCAGCTGTTACGTTTAAGAAGATTTAAGGTTTAGCACTAACTTGAAGTTAAAACGCGAATCTCTAAAGTGAGGAAACGGAAAGAAAGTGCGGTTTTACGAAAGCTGGCAACGCCTTTTTAGAATTGTTTTAATGGGCCGACAAAACGTCGAGTTAGCCCGAGGTGTTGGTTGGGTATGGGAGAAGCGTGCGAGCAAGTCGATGCACGTTTTACGTGAGCTGAAGATAAATAGGATGCAGAAACGCAACGCGCCCAAAAGAGCAGCAGCTGTGTGATCGGAAATACAGCACAAGGTGAAAAAAAAAATCTGAGGCAGCACATTCAGCGGAGAACCCTAAGACGTAGAGGAAATTGGGAAAAGTACAGCCAAGTTTGGCGCAATGGCCGGACCGTCTTTCGATCGGATATTAAAAATGCATCAGTCGTTCGAAACAATAGCAGCTGTCGTGCTATGTAACCAAGATAAGAAAAATTCGATCTGTGGTGCCCCGTTATTCTGAGCGGGGTCTTTTGATTCCTTCACTTTCTTTTCCGCAAAAGAGTCCCGCCTTGGTCGGAGTGAAAACGACACTAGCGCCGTTACTTCTATTCGAAATTTCTTTCCGTCATCTCATATCGCTGACTTCTCACTTTGAGAGCAACTCCTGCAAACTCAGTTTTTTTAGATATACGTTTATTTTATAAAATAAAAGGCCGTACCAAGGCAGCAAAGTGATAACAAAGTGACCATTTCACACATGAGGACAAAACGTGGCTGTAGGATTGATATCTCACTGACTAAGGTACACCGGTAGCAAGATTACGCTTACACTATGCCTCGTGCCAGGGTTAACAGAGATGCTACATATGTAGGCCTTATGAGAGCAGCCTGTGAAAGTATATGTGCAGCCAAATGCGCCTATGCAGCCAGTACCCTTGCCTTTCCTGCGTCACATACAAATATATAAACTTCGTTAAAAAAAAGAAAGCCGTAGTCGTGCCATGTTCTTAGATGCCTCATCAAACGGTATTTGAGGTGGCAGAAATGCTATATACCATATAACAGAGAAAGGGCACTACGTTATAATTCAGCGGTTGCCAAGTCACTGTGGAATTATCGGTAATGAACGGATTGATCAAGCTGCCCGCTCAGCCCATGCAGAAGACAAAGAACATTCAATACCTCTCTCAAGGACGGACTCTGCTAGGAAGCTCCACAAGCTCGCTCGCCAATGCTCCATGTCACTTTGGAATGAGCCTCTTTATACGCATAAAAGAGTACAATCCCTTGATCCTACGCTAAGCTTACGGCTTCCAACAAAACTTCGACGAGGTGACGCTACTGCTATGTGCAGATATACGGTTCGGCGTCGCGTTTACCCGTGCGTACGCGTTCCGCATAGGGATGGCCGACACCGCCACTTGTGCACACTCCGGAGATGAAAAGACGATTCGACACGTCCTGTATGACTGCCCCGAATATAATTTAGAAAGACAACACCTTTATAATGCACTAAACAAATTAGATGACCAGCCGCTGTCAGAAGAAAGTAAACTGCGCCATCGTCGTGACTCATCATCACAGAAGAAGACTGTGCAAGCGCTACTGGGCTTCTTGCGAACTTTTGTCCTGTCGGAACGCCTCTGATTTGATTTTGTGTGTGCGTGCGTGTCCGTGTTTTGCTTTTATTTTTTATTTCTATCTCTAGCATTTGGTTAACCTCCTTACCTCTCTTTTTCTTATTTCTTTCTCTCTTGACCATAAGCGTCGGAAACTGTTGTCGTCACGATGGCACCATAATGATGTCACAGAAACCATACTTTGTGACGTCATATTGACGCATCTTGAGTCGACTGTAACGTCACGTGACGCCAGTCTCATGATGACACCATCACATGGCACCATAGCTTGGCGAAAGCTGGTATGATCCAAGAGACTATTCGAAGCCCCGTGAGGTGTCTCCGATCTCATGGCAGCGCAGCGCAAGGTCACATTATATGCAGAGAGCTTTCGAAGTGTGGCGGAGCAGTATCAATACGTCGACTGAAAATACTGTGGCTTTCTTTTACCTTCGTATCATATTAAGTGAAAACATCAGGAACTCTGCAAGTATTTACCTCCTTTCGCTTCTATCTCTTATTCTATGCTGTCCTGTGTCAACCTAGAATTGTCCATGTCACTGTGTCAACTTATAATTACACATTATGTGGTTACGGACACCAGCGGAGGCGGCGGCGGCGGCGGACAAGATGCAACTGCGCGTGACCTGAAAAGGGATCTCATAACAGCTTTCGCTGTAAAAGAGTAATAGTTTTCGCTATACATGCGCAAATTGTGTGGACATTTTAAATACGCCCTATGAACCTTTTCTACTTAACGTGCGCTGACAGCCAGCATGAAACCACTTGCTATGTACGCTTGGCTTTCTGGAAACCTAATATATTGGCTGAAGTTCAATAAAGAAGATGAGCTTA
The DNA here is from genome assembly GCA_013436015.1 of Rhipicephalus annulatus. Lineage (NCBI taxonomy): Eukaryota > Metazoa > Arthropoda > Arachnida > Ixodida > Ixodidae > Rhipicephalus > Rhipicephalus annulatus. The sequence goes on from WOVY01000861.1 coordinate 585,221, forward strand.
GAATTTTAAATCAATATATTATAGGTATTTGCCGTGAAGTGCGACCGAAAGAGGTAAAACAAATCCTGTCGGCTTGTTCCTCACCAACTCAGTTTTCAATATGGTGCAGCTCAAAACACGATGAACTGATTTAAAAAAAAACTAGAGAAGCATTGAATTTCGAGTGGAACGTACTCGACACTGCCTCCTGTCTGCGACATCTATGACGTCGCAAACATGTCACAGTCAGCTGTCACCTCATATGCGGCTGAAGATTGAGGTTGGGGGCCACGAGTCTTTCTGTAACAATAACGTGAAGGCACATGACGGGACAATTGGAAAGCAAGTAGTGGAGATATCAAAGTGCGTATTGAAACTTGTATTGAAGGTAATGCAATACTCAATACCTCTCAATGTGATATTTTTCATTTCTGCCAATTGATATACTACTTCTGCGGACGGTGTAGCGAAGAATATGTGTAGGTCTTGCATGGAATGGCAAAATATGTACGCCTGTGTGTTACGCTATTACTGCAGAAAGTGCCTCTGTTTCGAATAGCGAATAAAAAGTCTCATTCAATATGTGGCAATTTCAAGATTCTCAAAGTTTGTAGTTCATTCGAATATGAAAGAACTTCGATTTATAGTACATGAAGGCCTAAAAGGAAAAAAAAAATAAGTTCTTGTAATGTCATATTCACTAGTACGGCGTTTTGCGTTTGAACTGCTGTGTTTGTGGAATACTTACCCTCCCCTCCCTTTTCTCACTCATCCTTCACAGGCTGTTCACCGACAGACCTACAGGTGCACGAAATCAAAGGCACACACCACTTGATCAAAATGCGTTCGTGCACCAGCGCTCGACAATTAGGCGTCGCGGGCAAACCGCCGGAGTGAATTGCGGAAGACAACTCGTGCCTCGGACGGCCCCTCGTGTCCAAGACATGCGCTCCGACGACAGCAGTGCGCGCCGGAGGCGAAGTGCCCGTCACGAATGTCGACAGTGTCGGGTGTCGCCATCGTTCTTCCTAACAACGATCGGCTCGACGCTAGCGGTCTCCCTTGTTGTGGCTACCGTCGCTGCCGCAGCAGTATTGGCGCCACCGGGCCTTAAAAAGCCATCACCGCCGCAGCAGCTGCCCAATGTGCTGGCGTCGTATACCACTTTCAACGAGACGGTGAACTTCACACACTTCGTGGTGGACACGAGCACGGGTCGCGTCTACGTGGGCGCCACCAACTGGCTGTACCAGTTCAACGCTTCACTCGAACTCGAGGCCTCGGTGCAGACGGGGCCCGTCGAGGACAGCGTGCTCTGTTCCCCATCGGACTGCAGTGGCGTCGAAGCCGAGCCCACCGACAACATCAACAAGGTACGCTAGAGATGCTGACGCACTCAGCTGGACACATTATGTGGCTAAAATAAATTACGCATCGTCGCACTAAAGTTGCCAAGCCTTCTTTGTTTCCCGTCAACTTCTTTCTTTCCTTTCTCCTCTCTTTCTTTATTTTGTAGGTATTTACCGTTTTCTTTTTTATTTAGGTTTTTTTCCTAGATTCGCCTTCCCTATACTTCCTGCTTCTCGCTTGCTTCCTGTTTTCTTATATAGGCGGTTTTGCCTGCGTTACTCCAAATGACCACAGCATACAACAGTCCGGTGCACTCACGCGAAAGAGAAGTTTTGTCTTCGAAGCGAGCGCATGCTCAATGCGACAGACTGATATACGCTACACGTGGTTTATATTTGCTGGCCTTACGCCAAGCGATGACGAGAGCATACGACTGCATGCGAAAGCACACGACCACCCGACCCCTTGAGGCGCTCCGCATTTAAAAAAATTGCCACCGATACCTTAAAGTTAGTAACAGTGTGACACTACACATGCACGCCTACGAATGAATAATTGATGACTCCTAATAAAGGTTTGTGACAGAGAAACCGAAAAAGAAAGCCACTCCTGAAAGTAACTTACGTAAGATTCTCTTTATTCAGCCAGGCGGGGTTAACATACCAAGGCGTGAGGCTTCATAGTTCGAATATGTGAGGTATGCTAAGATGAAGCAGATATTTATTGGAAGAAATGAGAAACGAAAAGGTCTCATCACTATGCGATTCAGGTACTAGTGCAGTACAAAGCCACAAAAAATGACTAACTCTCCGGATGGATTGGCCGAGTTTCAAGGAAACAATATAAATCAATATTTTTTGTCCCTTCATCAATCGCAGACGCGTACTACCCCCTGCTTTTTGTTAACAATAACTTACCGCATGAAGGCACTTTCTTGTCATCCCTTTATTCATCGTACAACGTCGTCTGTTTGCCCATTACCAGGTGCTGGTCATCGATTACAAGGCTCGCAAACTGATCGCCTGTGGTAGCATACACCAGGGAGCCTGCCGCCGGCATGACCTCGATGACATCACGCAGCAGGAGGCCCTCGTCATCATTCCCGTAGCGGCCAACGACCGAAACTCGTCCACGTACGCGTTTGTGGGACCGGCGCACTACCACGGGGGTCGAGGCCCGTCTCGAGTCATGTACGTGGCCACGACCAATAGTCGCCAGGGCCCGTACCGGGACATGGTGCCGTCCATCTGCAGCCGGAGCCTCGACGATCCCGGTGGCCGTAGGGGCACCCTCGGGGGTTCGTCAGACCAACCATTATTCGCCATCATCGAGCAGTCCTTCTCGGCAACGGCGCGCGTCGACATTGCAAATCACATCAAGGATTACTACCTCGTCCACTACGTGTACGGCTTCCACACAGAGCACTTCGCCTACTTTGCCACTGTTCAACGGAAAAGCCACTTGAGGTATGTGCGTGCGGTTCTGTTCAGCGTGACCTCTGCCAGGACGCCGTTTGCAAGACATAGCAACAAAGATACTCTTTATCGCTAGTTCGTATACTAGTTTCTAATGCTAAGTAAATTACGGGCTGCCAGTGCCGCAGATTCAATATTTATTGATGGTATGACGAGTGTTTTGCATTGTGTGCAAAATGCATGACAATGAATTAAAACTGCAACATATTTGGGTCATTTTTTTAGACATAACGGGCAAAGTGAGTAAGCAAACGAGTAAAGTAATCAAGTAAAGTGAATACAAGTATTTAAACAACAAGTCGGAATTCATTGTGTTTGTTTTGTTGATATTTTGTGTTTTTATAGCAAATACGCTTGCTTATGTTATCCCGCTGCAACGCAGGGCATCCGAAGAGCTGGGCTACGTCAGCCGACTAGCCCGCGTCTGCACTTCGGACCCGGCCTACAGCACCTACACCGAAGTGACTCTCCAGTGCCTGGGCCCAGAAGGCACTGATTACAATCTTCTCACCGACGCTGGTGTCATGGCGGCCGGTGAAGACGTTGCCGATGAACTGGGACTGGAGCCTGGCTCTTCAGATTCTCGAGTTCTCGTCGGCTTGTTCGTCGTGAGCGCCGACCACACAACGAGGCCCAGCCGTCGGTCCGCCATTTGCTTGTTCTCCATGACAGACGTAGAGCAGAAGTTCACCGAGAATGTCCACATGTGCTACAATGGCAGTGTCCTCACCAGAAACATGGACTATATCGCAGGAAGCATCAACCAGTGCCCGGAGCCCGGGGTGAGCGCATAAAATGGCCACATAAAGTTATTTTACGAAAAACAACCTGCAGATATCATTGAGCTATAATTCTGTTTGCAATCTACTGTTACAGAAAGCGGGAAACATCCTCAACTTCTGCAACGAGACAGTAAAGCTGAACGGATCTGTTCCAATTTCTGTGAGGGCTGCCATCACGTATCCGAACGACACGCTGACATCCCTGGCCAGTGTTCTTGTGGGGCACCATAACGTTCTCTTCGTTGGAACTGCTGAAGGTACCCTTAAGAAGGTACGCTTTACCTCTTGCACATCTAACTCGAAAACCCCTCACCCCTTTCACTGGTTAGCAGAGCAGTTCGGGTGGCACAGAGTAAAAATGCTTCATGTAACACACAAAATTATATGACATTAAAGGGACACTAAAAAGCTAAACGAAGTTTAGCGTGTTAGTGAAATACAATTTCACAATCCAGGAAACCCCCCTCTTATCGCGACACGATGTTTAGTAAGCCAGAAAACGCGAAAACAGGAAATGCGTTTGGTGACGCCACTTTGTGATTCCCGCACCAAACAGCAGGATGTAACAAATTTTGAATTTCTGTTGGTTCTAACATAGCTTCAAATCGATAAAAAACTACATTGTAATCTGCGGGACCGAGAGACCTAGCATACCAGGTTTCGAAAAATTTCATCCAGCCAAAATCGCAAACATACCGAAAATTAATTTTGAATTTTTTGACGTCACGTGCGGTAATTGGCGAAAAGGTTTTTTTTTTAAGAACCATGAACCTTGAGAATCACCGCTAATAATGAACTTATGTTAGTGAAACATAAGACATAACAGTTTCTAGAATGCAGTTTGCCAGTCTAAGCCAAGTCATTGTTCCTCTTTAGAGTCGCTTTAATGGAACTGCAGCTGTTATAGAATGTGGATCAACTAAAGTTTTGCTGACAACAGTTTTGTTACAGTGATTGCCTGTTCCACACGCACTCTGCCGCTGTTATATAAATTCGAGTTTTCACAGCTGATTTACTTAACTGATCTTTGTATTATTGTATAGGCATAATAAAATTGTTAGTATCTGTTATCTAATTAAAGTTAATCGAATTGTTTTAGCCTTGAAACATTGCCACCGAATGATACCAACAACCACTAATTCAACAGGGAAACGATGTGATTCAAGCTCATGAGAGAGCAGGTTGTGGCGGTTTCAAACTAGTGCGCGGAAGTGGAAAGCCATTGTAACGATGTGGCCATACGTGTGTTAGACCATGCAGCAAACTGAAATTTCTGCTGCTCAATATTGGCCCAATACGGAAACAGTCAACTGCATTGAGCTTTTGCACATCGTGTTACCGCCTTAGTTCCACGTTTTAATCAAAGCATGTCATTGAATACTCGTGCTGATTTTGTTTGCGTACAGTGTCACTACATGCTGGTGCACTTGGTCGTAACCGTAAATTTTTAGTGCTACTATACACATCAAAGATTAACAACAATATCTATTGCCTTGCACATATATGCTATCTTGCCTTCGACTCATGATGTGGTGCTTCTGTGGTTATCCGCTTTGGAAAGCAATATTTGACAGCGCTTTTTTTCTTCTTTTTCTCAGATTCTTGTTACTGGAGCCACGGCTGCTGAAGAGTTTGAGCAAGTGCCATTAGATCCCGGGCACAAGATTATTCCACAGATATACGTGGACGCTACTCAGAACTTTCTCTTCGCTGTTTCTATCTACCAGGCAAGTAAAGCACGACCATGGTGACCTACTTTTTCATTTGATAATGAAATGAAGGTGATGTACGTTACAACAGCATGCAATAATTTGAGTAAGAGGAAACACAAACAGCCCTCGTAGCACTACAGGCTTTAAATTACCAAAAAGACTTAAACTTCAACTTTGTATCACGCAGCTAACTACGAAAAACAAGACGAAGTGTGTAGCCTCAAGGGACAAACAACAGGGCAGTTGGTCCAGGAACTAACGCGCGTTAAAAGCAACTTAGTTTAAATCAAGAGCAAATAATGGTCATGAGCAGGGCACCTACTAGGAAGGCAAGATGACCACTGGTTAAGAGTAACAAGATACACTCTTGAGAAGGAAGCGGTTAACGAGAAGACAAAAAGTTGGGTGGGCAGAAGATATTAATAAGTTTGCGAGTATAAAGTGGCAGCAGCAAGAACAGAACCGAATTGACTAACGGAACATGGGGGAGGCATTTAATTGTCCTGCAGTGGGCGTTGTCACGCTGCCGATGGTGAATATTTTGTTGAGGACATTAGAATATTAGTAACAGTATGGGATGTCAGCTCGAGGAAAGCCAATTATTACTGTACGTGAGAGCTAAAATTCTAACAATAGTGAGAAGCTCAGCGTAGTCTTTTAGCAAGGATGACAAACCCAAAACATTTGACTCACCCCTTCCGAAAGCATGTATGCATACGCCCGGCGCATGTAATCTTTGGCTGAGGAGACATTACGAAAGATTGAAAAGCTTGCAAGGTATAGAAGTACAGCCTTGTTGGCAGCGCATAGCAACAATCTTTAGGCGCTGAAGCAAGAAAGCATGAAAGGGCGGAACACAACACGCACTGTTGAAGACGAAAGCCTGTTAAGCAGTTGCCTCAGTTTAAAATTGTGGTGTTGGTTTAGCCCATGTGTTGTGTCCTTTTATCGCTTTGGTGCCTGCAATGTGTTAGCGGAGAAGCCCGCACAAGAAACTGCGACGCATAAAATGCTTGCCAATAGAGATTAGGCATATCTTTAATCACTCAGCAGTCGTGAAAAGTGCCTATAAAAAGTTAGAGTCCGAATCTGCTGCTATCAGCAAAATATAAAACTTCGCGTGGATTCATCAGTTGTTTCATTATCTGAAGAGAGGCTACCTCACAGAAGCAGGTCAACTGTGCAAAAAGAGTTATTATTAGAAACAGGAGGAAGTTGTAGTGTGGAGCCCGCTTAGGGTGCATCAGAACATGAGGAAACTAGTGCTGAGCAATAGGGCAAGCTTCGTATATAGCACTGGCTAACCTCTCTGTCCTTCCTCATTTATTCATCCTCCTCCTTCGTATATTCGCTCAGGTATCATCGAAACTCGCAGTAAGACGGCAAGTTGGACCAGTTGTGCAGAACGACTTGTTCCCAGGCTAGTTGGCACCGGATCAAATTTATAATGTAGCGCAAAAAACGACAAAACGGACCCAAAGAACCACACACCACAACCGCTTGTGGTGTGTCATTTTTGCGCTACATTATGGATTTGGGCCAGTTGGCTGGGATTCATTGTGAACTTGGTTTACAGCGCAACACTGAAAACACGGACACAAGGAAGGACACGACGCCGTCTTTTAGATGCGGAGCATCTAATACTCGAGGCTTGTAGTGCGGCGCCGTCCGCAAGCTTCTTCCTCCTTCTTCCACCATCTGTGCATCCCTTCCTCCTCTACACACCGCGTGCGCTTCTCCCCCTTCTCGAACATTCGACAGCTGACGCGCGCATGCACCGTCACCCACCATCTGTGCCGCGCGCGCTTCTCCCCTTCGAGAACATTCTACAATTCTCCTGATTCTCCAGTGGACGCGCATGCGCCGTCGCGCTTCGAGAACATTCAACAGCTGACAGTGCATGCGCCGTCGCGCTGTATATATACTCAAGGTCGGCGCTCGCTCGCTCAGTTGCCGCTCGTCGGTTGGTTTGTACGGCGCGTCGACGTCCAAGGTCGCGGTGAAATGAATTCCAACAAATCCACAAACACAATGATCGACGTCCCTTCGACCAGCGCCGCCCTTTCGCATACGTGTGTACGTGTTCACTCATTTAACACCCCCTCCTACAACCACGTTAACCAATTTAGCCATCGACCCAAGTAAGTCGCAATTTAACACCCCATTTCACAACCACGTTAACCAATTTAGCCATCGACCCAAGTAAGTCGCACTTTAACACCCCGTTAACCAATTATATGCTCCGCATCCTCCTCAGTGTTCCCCCGAGGGAAGCTGCGGGCAATTTTTTCTTATTCTTTTGCTCCTTCCTAGTGTCCGTATTTCTAGAGTGCGCTGTAAACGGAGTTCACGATCATCGAATCTTACTCATAAGCGGCATCTGCCCACCTCCCAAACCGGATTGGTCGAGTCTAACAGAGAAAAGAGAACCAAATTAAACTATTCTATTAATATAACTATGCAAATGAAGCGATGGCATGCTTCTCTTAACGACCTTCTATTGATCTCCGGCTTTCTGGTGCTAAAAGTGGGATGGAAACAGTTTCTTAAATTTAACATACGCCTGTCCTCTGTCGCCATTGTCGTCAAATAGCATGTGTTTCGGGTGAATTAAAGTAGTTGAGATGTTCGACTCAGTCTACATATTGGCGATTTTGCCTCCCCCCCTCCGCCCATCCTCATTTGCACGCCTATGTCGTAAGCAGTCCCACCGACCACACTGCCACTATTGCAACGAAGAGGAGGAAGAGGAGGAAGAAAGTTTAAGCGGAAAGACAGGGAGGTTAGCCAGTTCTTAGACCGGCTGGCTACCCTGTGCTGGGGGGAAAGGGGTGAGGGGAATGATAGATGTTAAAAAGGAATGTTGCGAAGAGAGGGATAAATTACAAAAAAAAAATTGCGACAGAGGAAAGGCAACATCAAAGAGTATAAGACACTAAAGTCTGTCTCTGAGGCCAGTTGTCCGCAAAAAGCGCAGCAAAGCTTTCAAAGCCTTCTGGGCTGAGGATGGGCTTGGCCAATGACCTAGAATCCTTTGTTCCGACAAATGCCGATTGTCTAGTCTATCCAGAGCTGCAGTGAGTTCTTGTCTTTGCACGTTGAAATGGGTGCACTCACACAGAAGGTGCGCGATGGTTTCTTCGCAACTGCTGTAAGTGCATGTAGGAGAGCTGGCCATCCCGATGAGATAAGAGTATGCGTTCGTGAAGGCCACTCCAAGCCACAGGCGGCATAGAAGAGTCTCCTCAGCTCGAGATATCCTTGGGGGAAGACGAAGCTGCAGATCGGGATCCAAGTTATGCAGGCGCGCGTTTGTGAAGTCTGTCGAGTTCCACTGTACCAGTGTGAGGTCACGTGTAAGCGAACGAAGTCTTGTAGCTGCGTCGGTTCTTGAGAACGGGATGGCTGTGTATTGGGTACCATTGTGTGCAGATCTAGCGGCCTCATCTGCGCGGTCATTGCCATATATACCGCAATGACCTGGTATCCACTGATACACTATGCTGTGCTGTTTTTCGGTTGCTTGGTGATGAAGAAGCCTTATTATGCAACGAAGAGTTTTTTAAAAAACTTCCTAGCAGAGCCTACCCTGCATATATTTGTTCAGCCCAGCCTACTCAGCAAACTTTGCGCGCTCTGCTGTGCTTAGGGAGCCTGCGTCTTGGGGTCCGTATCTTCGAGATCAATTTAATAATTTTACCACCTAAATTTCACCAGCTGAGCCAGAACCCAGCGAATGCATAGCCACGATAGCGCAATATGAAAGCGAGTGTGCCGCTCGGAGAGCTTAGGTGACGTAAGTTGTCCATTGGCTACCATCAGCCGCGACTAACGTAACACTGCACAGTTTTAGTGAAGGAAGGAAGGAAAGAAGAAAACAGAAGAAAGGGCAGAATGGTTAACTGGGCACATGTCTGGTTGGCTACCATACGCGAGGGGGGGGGGGCATAAAGATGAGAGAGAGGCAGAAAGAGGAGGAAAGGGCAGAGAAGAAAGAAATGCTCAGTAAGTGTGCTGACTCGTATGTGTATCGGTGGCACGACACATCATTCAAACAATATTCCAAAACTGTTCATAACGCAATATTGGAAACGCAAACTAACGAGACACAAAAGAGGAGACAAACTATACCACCTATCAACCCTTGTTCAATTCGAAAACTACTCGAGGAAGTTCAAGAACATTCAACCAAGGCGCGCACTGAGTGATAACGCGTGCAACGGCTTTAGTCAGTGGAGCCTGGTCACAATGAAAGAAAGAAAAAAAAGTAGTACGCGTGTCAACAAAGAGACTGCGTATGAGGGAGAAAGAAGAACTTGTGAAGGGAAGCAAGGTGTCCCTTTAAATCTGGTGCGCGGCTCTGGCGCAGTGCAGCACAAAGCGCTTCGCTGACCTGTGTCCAAGAGTCCAAGGAGAGCGCCGACAAAGCGCCGCGCGGCGCCTAATGGACGGCCTCCTCTCTTTCCCTACAGCTAGGTCCGGTCAAGCGGCGAACACTGACTGCACCGCCCACGCCAAGCGTGTCAGGTTCAACACGGCTCTGCTCTTAGCCGCGAAACATACTGAGCGCAGCTCCGTTTGAAACTCCACTCGGGGAATGCAAAAGTTACCCGCCTCTCGCGCTTCACGCGCTACTTGTATTCCTCTTTTTCCTTCATACACACGCGTGCGATAAATACGACCTTTGCAGCAATTCTGCCGTATTTTTTTTTTCCTCAGATGCTCAAAGTACCTCGCTTTCTTTCTTCTTGTTTGAGGCTTCTCAACTTTGGCTTATTTCGCAGCGAGAAGCATGGTTTGCCATTATCTTATATCGACAGAGTTTGGCGATTCAAGTATAAGGGATGGGGAAAGCCCTAATAACCGATGAAAATAATGAAAAGATATGAGAAAAATAGGCGCCCGATGCAACAAAATTTGTTAGATCCTTATTTTAAGATTTGCCTCTAAAGTTTTCTTTACTGGATAATGTTTTTCCATGTGCTGCTTGCATTGAATACGGCTCATTCTTTTCAATAGTGAATGATGGCAAGGGGACACAAGGTTACTTATCCAAATAATCAATACACAGTCCCTTCACTACATACACACTTGCCTTGCGGCCCTGCACAGAGGGAGGAGAAATGAAAGGAAAAGCTGCTACTTATTCAGTGTGGTCCATATGGAGAAGAGTCAATGAGGTCACTTGTCAAATACTGCATGTAGACACACTATGTCATATGAGAGAACCAATCAAAAGTAACCTTATTTACACTGTCAGTCCAATTGAACATCTTTTAGAGAAAGTTGCAAGCATATTGGTAGGTTTACACCCTTACTTAGTAAATTAGCAGAAAGGAAGAGGTTGAACGATCTTTGGCAACTCATGTGAAAGCATGACACAGCACTGTGCTTGCTTAAAAAGATTATCAAAAGTGTTTCCTCTCTACCTTTAACATCACTAGTGCATCTCTCCGACCGACCTAATAGATGATAGATGGACTAGACAGGTAGCAAACGGATTCACAATTAGTCAGAGCAAAAGAAGAATTGTTTTAAGGGCAGTGAGCATACAAAGAGAGTGGTCGCTGTAGCTTGGAGCTACGTATAAACTTTTCCTTTTTTTTTCCTGGGCGCCGTCATTGCGTTAACGGGCAGCCCTTTTCTGGTCTGGCAATCCATCTGGCATGCGGGAAGCTCGCTGTTTGCATAGATGGTAAGCGCGCTGCGGCGGTATTACCATTGTTTTTAGTTTTTACGTGGTGAATTTCGATTGCAATGATGCAGGTTCTCTAGAAAATAAGTCTATGAGACGTTCTGACAATGTTAAATTCATTGAGGGTTTATTATACTGTACCGCGAACGAGTCTACCTTCGCTGATGCAGTATATTCAGAGCCCCGACATTCTGCTCAAAAATGCGCAATATTTTGTGGTATTTATTTTGCAGGATCAGCAACAACACCTCGAGAGCATAGCGACAATCTTTCTTGAGCTGTAGTCCTCCACTTTTCTAACAAGATTTCTTTACGCCACGCCGTCGCATCGGCCGCCGCTCTTGCATGAAGCCATGCGTTGGAGTGTAGCGGTTCGTCTTTATTTCGAGGCACTGATGGTTTTTGTTAACTGTGCACTAACTGTTGTCTAAATTGTTTCTCCACTCTCAATACAGTTCTTGCATCAAACGACGCTGACGGGCCTGCGCATCCCCCGTTTATATTTTTTAATCACAATATTTGAGTGACTCCCAGTGCCGTAGTACTTTAAACTGCGATAGAGAGAAATGTTACGTAGGGTTGTTTATTGGGGAAACATTGTCATCGTTGGAATAACTGCAGGCTGCGTACCTTCCGTTCATAGTCGAGGTTGAGCATCGGTGCCGAAGTCGTTGCGGTTCTTTCGCGTGAGAAGAAGTTCTCTGAACATACCCGAGTACCCGCGGTAGGTACAAAGTTTTTTCTGTTCAAGTTTACAAGCCATAGAAGCCGCTGGTTTTCGTCAACAGGGCAACGATGCAAATTGAAGAGTGCACAGCCACAAAAACTCCGCGTCTGGTGATGCACATGGCATATTTCTTTCAACAGTAGTTTCCTTTTCCTGTAGTTGTTACTGCACCCAAAAACAGTGCAGTGGTTCCCTGATGACCAATTCTTGGCCGCCATAGCAATGAAGAAAAACAAAATCCGCAGATTGGCCTAATACACCACAATTTGCCCGATAATGCCACACATACCAGCATCAACACACACACTCCCAGCCGTTACCCGCATGCCATAGAGGAGTAATGCATTTGTTGCCAGACCAAACCTCCTTGCCCGATGCAAAGGTCTATACAAGTGTGTGCATATAGTGCCTCAATATTTGAATACTATCCAAAAATATTTTGAGTCGCATCTCAGAAACATTGTCATTCTCGAGGAGTGGACATACATGTTATTTATTTGTCTCTCTCTTTTATCCGAAAAGCTACATCACTTATTATGTAAGACACATTGTTCTCGATGTTCTGCCTGTGTGTTACAAGTCTTGTGGTGACGGCAAGCGATTGTTTCAACAGGTCAGCAAAGTTCGCATCGAGAAGTGCCAGCAGTACGAGACCTGTGAATCGTGCCTCGCTTCCCGCAATCCCTTTTGTGGCTGGTGTTCTCTGGAAAGGAGGTCAGTTTCAGATTTTCCGTATTTTCAGCTTTTACGTTTCGTGCACCAAAATGTCATGTTGAAATGAAGAACCACAGCATTTGACAAAATACAGCACTTGTAGGTCGCCTGTTACTAACTTGGACATAAAATGTTGCCCTCACATTGGATATGGACGCTAAGTTCTACATCGTTAGGGGTTTTACATGCTAAAAGCACGGTATTATTATGAGATACGCCAATGTGAGAGATTTGTGATTAATGACAGTGTCTTGACGCTCTGGAACAACCGGTTTTTATCTCAATCATTACGTCGATCTATGGTCCTTGATGTTCTTTGCATTCCGGCCCAATAGACATAAGGCGGCCGAAACCAAATTGAACCCCCCCCCCCCAAGTGTTTTTTTTTTACAACAAAAGTTTTATATGGCTAGGAAATACAATAAACCGCCCGGCAGTGGTGTCACAAGTAGTCTCCATTGCCTTTGTTATCAGTTGCGTCGTTCACTGCGTCGTACCGAAGCTCGCACGCCAATGACTGCATTGTGAGTGACGTCACTAATCCCGTCGCAGCAGTGGCCCCGAGTGCGCGCACATTAATTTCTCCTTCCACATGGGTATGTCATGGACAACTCTAGAAAAGTGCTGACAGTAGAAACATTTTTTCTTGATATGTGGGGTTTAACGTCTCAAAACCACCATATGATTATGAGAGACGCCGTAGTGGAGGGCTGCGGAGATTTAGACCACAAGGGGTTCTTTAACGTGCACCCAAATCTGAGCACACGGGCCTACAGCATTTCCGCCTCCATCGGAAATGCAGCCGCCGCAGCCGGGATTTGAACCCGTGACCTTCGGATCAGCAGCCGAGTACCTTAGCCACTAGACCACAGCGGCGGGGCAAATATTGGCAGATCTGCCAATGGTGCAGCCCGGGCACAAAAGCAAATTGGCAGATCCCACGTACTGTGGGAATCGATTATACACGAAGCACGAATGAAGAATGTTAATATGTCGCTTTAAAGCAAGTACAACGTTACGAGGTGGACGTAATTTATGCCCCACGCGACTTCCGTGTCATAATTATCATGTTTGAACGTGCATTTACTTTCGTTGTCTATTCATGTCACGTGATACCAATTTTGGTATGTGGGGACCTAGCGAAACTGCCATGAGCATGCTATCAGAATAGCATGCAGTCATGTTTTACATGACACGCATGTCATGATCATCCTGTTCGGACGTGTCATTGAACTTCGTTGTGCATTCACACCACGCATTACCAAATTTGATACATGTGAAGCAAGCGAAACAACTGCGAGCGCGCTATGAGTGTAGCTTGTAGTCATGTTTTACATGGTACGCATGTCATAATTAACACGTTTGGAAGTGTCATATACCTTCATCATCCATTAACGTCGCGTAATACCAGATTTGGCATATGTGATGCTAACGAAACAACCGTGAGCGCACCACGAGCGTGGCGTGTAGTCATGAATTACAAGACATGCATGTCATGATTTTCACATTAGGGTCTGAACTTTTATGTTCGCCATGCAGTCATGTGATCCCATGTAAGTTTTGCAATATGTCATGTGAACGAAACAACCGCAAGCGCCGCAAGACAATTAAATGTAAATAATGACATTCATTACATGCATGTCACAATTTTCATATTATTACTAGTCACGCGTTCGCCGGGGCGAACGGCCTCTTTCAGTGAGAGTTTCTCCGGACTCACATTGACTTCGGCTGCGTCGTCCCTCACCGCCTGTGGTTCGAGTATAACCAGTGTGATTAGCCCATAGCGAGACGCATTTGACCGTTTATGCACTCCTCCATGACCGTGATCATGCGAGCCGCAATTCGCTGCATGGTAAATAAACACTCTGATAAACCCAAGCCAAACGTGTGTGAAACCTGATTAAAAACTACGAATATGTAACCAATAATTGAGAAAGGCTTCAGTGCCACGTCGGGTTGAACCCACTGATAAACACCGGGGCTACACGTTTCAGCTTTCGCTGGTTAAACATTGAGAGAATAAATTTATAGAAAGGCAGGGAGGTCAAGCAGAATTGCAGCATCCGGTTTGCTACACTGCTTTGAGGGGAGGGTGAAGAAAGAGGAGAAGGTAAGCGAAAAGTAGACGTGCGAAAAAAAAAAGAGCGGGGATTTTACTAGAAGCTAAAGTCTCAACGTCAATAGCTATAACATACATAACCTGAAAGCTCGAAATAAGTGGCGATATGTTTTGCGGTTGTTTTATCACGAAAGCTATCATTTTAAAAAGTTGTCCCGAATATAGACAGCACGTATTATACTATCACAAGCACAGCCGAGAGGAGTTGGGATAATTCCAATCAC